>CM057340.1:118644214-119244214 GCA_030015575.1 Agapanthus africanus | reverse complement strand
CCACCTACCAAAACAAATCACCCGAATACAGCTGTGTGCCAGCGATGCCGCTACTGATCCATGCGGTCAACCTGCAAGAACTGTGGCACAACGAGGGTAAGTTGCCAACTCGTGAGTAGAAAACATCATCAGGTAGAAATTGAAATAAACAACGATTCCTAGGTCAACTATATCATAAAGGTAATACTATGATATCTAGGGTGACCGTATCTGCATATGTACCAACAACATAATAAATGCCTATCAGCAAGTGGATCTCATCCAACCATATAATCAATGCATGTATGCATGTGGATCTCATCTACGTGTCAACCACTGACACAACAACTCATGCATGCAAATATCATAAAAGCATATGCAGGTAAATATAAAGATATAAATCAACGTGTGTTCCTCGCGACACATCAAAATCATGGAACCTGAGTGCCCAACATCGGCACCCGAAAACATCATGAAATACTCGTGTCCAACATCGACACGTAAATCCATATATCCTATCTGTACATCTCACGGAACCTGGGTGTCCAATATCGACACTCGCAATCCACGGAACCTAAGTGTCCAACTCCCAATATCGACACTCGCAATCTATGGAACCTGAGTGTCCAACTCCGACACTCGCAATCCCCACGGAACCTGAGTGTCCAACTCCGACACTCGCAATCCCCATATCCATACGTCTCACGGAACCTGAGTGTCCAACTCTGACACTCGCAATCCCCACGGAACCTGAGGGTCCAACTCCGACACTCGCAATCCCCATATCGTATCGAGAGAAACCGAGTTTTCAAAACAATACACCTTTCTTGAAATATCTCCATGGTTCTCAAATCCAGAAAATCACATAAAATCCATATCTCAATGCGTAAATCCCTGTAATATGATGTATGCAACATAGAACAACAATATGAGTATATCAAAGGAAAATCCGCTATTTAAATGCATCAAGTTATTAAATATATCACGCAGTTCCCAATTATCCAAATCCAACGCAACATCATATAAAGCTTAACATATAGCTATAGCAAGATATATCATGGTATGATATAGCAATTCTATTGTGTAGTGACATAGCAATTATCGATGATAAAGGTGTGTGAACCGGTCAATATATGTAAGTGTAACATACGCATCATCGATAATAGTGTAGGTGTACTAGCACAGGTATATATATAATGCAATAAGAATGACATGAACGTAGCATAAAGTACACGTCAGCTAAATGCTATAAGGTATACGTGTCTGTAATATATCCGAGTCGGTGAATCTATAAATCGGCATCCAGCCTCACAATATCACGTACGGTATAATCTATCGTACGGCATATCACTCAAGATTCATAACATTATATATGTCTTTATACCTATATCCTAGGTCACATCTGTATCAATCTCATATCGTTAACCGACGAAGGTATCAACTATCTCATATCGACTCGCATCCATATAACGACATATCACACTAAGTCATCATATTACATCGTATACTCGTTCTCTTTCAATTCGTACCTATCATGATTCACTTCTCATTTCATTTTCTCATATGTCACTATGTTCATTAGTGTCAACTTTTATCATATTATCGTTATTAAATCCTAAAATCATGTCCGTCGCAGATCAATTATCGGGATATAATAATTAAACGATATTCCATATCAATGTTTGTGGGGGTGCTATACGCCATCCTCTCGACTTCCCCCCATAGATATAAATCTACTCACCTGCTAAACTCTTCGCTTAGCCGTAGTCGATGTGCTTCGTCGTCTCGGAATCCACGCGAAGATACCTACAATATCACACATATCACAATACCATCAAAATCAATGTCCGAAAACCGATACGGCACACGGTGCGCTCATAGGTTAGAACCTATAACCTACGCATGAAAAAACAACCGAACAACCCTCGTCGTTGACGTACAAACAACCAACGACCCAATACAATATCAAACACTAAAACCAAGAATTCCAAAATACGGAAAACATAGCCCAAAAACACCCCATTGTGCTCCCAGATTTTAGTTCAGGTCAAATTAGCCAATTTTGCATATCAGGTTGCTCTAGATATAGGATAAGGAAGCTACAGAACAAAAATCACCACATTTCACCACAAAGTGGCCGCAAATTGCGGCCATATGGAATAAATCTGCGGCCAGGATAAGAGGAAATGGGCTTGGGTTTCTAGGGTAGGTTCTTGGTTGCCTGCACGTCTCTCTGTGTTCGCTAAATAATTTTTAGGGTAACCCGGGTTGTAGCAGATCTCAACATCCCATCACAAAATCTACAAAATACGATATCGGCCGATTTCAAAGTTCGTGTTTTGGTTTCTATTCTCGGGTCTTGGTCAGTAAAACACTCTCTAAGGTCTAGTAAACACTCCCTACATCTCAATAAACCATTTAACAGCAACTTAGAATTTTCTAAGATCAAAATCCTCACTTGTTTGACTCTAAACTAAGCTAGGAAGCTATTAGACTCAAAAACTAAACTAGGGTCTAGAATTATACCTCATTTGGCAACTCAAAAAAAACCCTAGCTTCTCAAAGTCTCCAAAAATCCAAACTTTCAAGGTTTAATGTGTTGAGGATGAAATGGTGCATGTTTTTAATGAAGGGGGTATAGGATTTTGGTGAAGGATTGGAGATGATGCTTGAGGGTTGAAGTGGATGGAATATGAGTTGAAGAAAATGAAAGAAAGCATTGGAAGAAATGAATGAGGGCAGCCACCACTCTCCCACTCTCTTATGCTTACACTCTCTCTCTCTCTCTCTTACCCTCACTCTCTCTCAAAATATCATTTTTTTTTCTTTCACAAATATCTCTTTTGTCCATGGCATCAAATTGATATTCCATTCACACTCAATTCATTTCCTTTTCTTTTCTTTCCCTAACTCTCAAATCTCACAAGTCACAAATCCAACATGCACACATGCACATGACATTGAGCAAAATCATGAAAAATGTACAAACACGGATTTTATCCAAAATCCGTTAAATATCATTAAAATAAATAAATCATTTTATTCTCCCGATAAATTTCCAAATATTGGTATACACTTATACCACTTTACGAAAATCCCAAATTACGCAAATCGGGTATTTTCGTGAAATATATTATTTTAATATTAAATTTCCAAAAATAATATTTTATATTTCTGAAATGTTACAATATTATAGTGGATGCTTAGGCATATATAGAGAGGACTTTCTTGCTCAACATGATAGTATACTATCTGATTGCTCTTTATCTTAACATGTATACTTGTATCTTGATACTGTCTTATGGTTACATGTTGGTAAAGCCCTTAGGATGTGTACTTGACTACCAGGATTGTGATGCAGATCATACTAGTGGGGCCATGGTAGTCCATAAGTTCATCCTTTAATGTTCCTAATCGTGGGTGTATCGAGACAGGGCATCGATATACCAGAGTAGACTAGCGTATACGCTTCTCGACCCATGAGATGGGCGATGGATGATACAATATCCTTTGGTGTTTGGCATCAGAGATGGTATACGGGTGCTCAGTGGAGACTGGGTATACTGGACGGACTCGCCGAGAACTCCTAGATGGTATTATACCTCACGTCAGATAGCAGTTCTCTGGTGACACTGGTACAGGTTAGTCTGTAGATCCGAGATCGTCATAGAGTATTATGTGATTCCCACTGTGCTTTGATTTCCACCTTACCACGTTCAAGAGGATGTGCAAAACGGTGGTTTTTGGGTACAGTCCCGAGTCACATGGAGGTAATGAACGATAGGAGGGGTTTCGTCTCTCCCGGTATTGGGGGTTGATATTGCGCTGTGCTCGATTGACCATAACAGGGAAGTCCCTGGACAGGGCTGATTCAGAGATTTACTGGTAAGTGTTATTAGTAGTTTCTCGACCCATTATGAGCCTCATATCAGCATGACTTATCGGTTATGGGGGTCTGACTTTTACCACACCTATACTGGATATGCGACATATCAGACAAGAAGACAGGACTATACGGTAGTGTTACTGACAGGCTTTACAGGAGCTAGAGCGGGCTTGCTTGTTGATCTTCTGATCGCTCAATACCCGGGTAGCCGTTACGTCCAGCTAGTACCGCTGACGGCTTGTAGGTGCTTGATGTGATCATCACCTACTGCCGGCGTATTGACGAGTCTTTAGAGTCCTACATAGAGGTTTTACTGGCTCAGGAAAAACGAAGTAGGAGCACATATGTGATATGTACAGGACTGAGAATAATGCGAGTATGTGATACCGTATTCTATTCTCGCGATATTTGTATCGGTCGGTTATATGTAATATAGCCGGGTTATTGAATCAAGTGTTGATTCGATAAGTTGGTATATATAATATTAGTCGGTTATATGCGATATAGCCGGATTATTAAATCAAGTGTTAATTTGATAATTTAGTGTATAATTGTATATTTGATATACTAGTTTACATTAACTAATATTAGCTCACTTAAGCATTTATTTTCTCACATGTGCACACATAATATATATGTGATATATATTAATTGTGTTCTATTTTGTGTCATGGCTGTTGATACACGCTACATGGGTGTATAAGACTTACACCAAACTAATTATAATGTAGGGTTTAAATATTTA
Organism: Agapanthus africanus; assembly: GCA_030015575.1. Lineage (NCBI taxonomy): Eukaryota > Viridiplantae > Streptophyta > Magnoliopsida > Asparagales > Amaryllidaceae > Agapanthus > Agapanthus africanus. The sequence goes on along the minus strand of CM057340.1, from coordinate 119,239,604 downwards.
AAGTAAATCCAAATTAGTGGATAATTAGCCACATGCATGAAGCTTATGGATGCATTGACTTGGTCCACTAATTTTGTTTTACTAAAGATATTTATTAACCTAACCATTATAACTTAGCCATGGTTATGTTTATACATGAGTTAGTATATGATACAAACTCACCCATGGTTGATTCTCTCACCTCATTAGTTCATTCTCATCTCTTGACTTCATCTTCTTCTTCAAAGCTCAAGAGCTCTCTAGGTTTTGTTCAAGTGAGAAAATATTGTGAGAAAATATTGTGAGAAAAATAAAACTAAAGTGAGTACTTCATCATTCTCTACTACATTAGCACTTTAGTATAGGGTGTTAGCTTCACTAATATCTCATTAGTGAAGTAGTAGCTTGAGTTAGTGTCTACTCGACGTAGATCATTTTCGGCCTCGAAGACTTCAAGCAAGTTCGTTCCTTTCACCTTGAGAAGCCATGCAAGAGTCCGGGAGTTCCACGATCGCAGCGAAGGGACCACTACAAGGAGCTATTAAAGTGAAGGACCAGTCTACAAAGGTTGTATTCCGTTATCACTTAGATATAAAGTAGTTTACATTTCGTTTCTTATGATTCTCTGGTTAACGATTCTAGTTTAGGGTTCTTTAAAACGGCAAAATTTTGAAAATGGTATGGACGATGCCTCCCGAAACCTTATTGTCGTTCATAGGAACCCTACAAGAAGAGGCCATGTCTTAAACGAGTTAAGATATGGGGTTGTCCGGCCTATGTTGAAAAGCAAAATCCGGACAAGCTCGAGGCAAGGTCAGTTCTGTATAAGTTTGTTAGGATATCACAAACATTCGTAAGGGAATATCTTCTACCACTCTGAGGAGCAAAAGGTGTTTTGTTTCTCAGCATGCCACCTTTTTAGAAAAGGAATTTCTTATGAAGAAATTTGTGGACATGAGGTAGAACTGGAAGGAGTTCCAGCTAGACAAACTAACAGCTGATGATTTAGTGAAACCAAAGGATTCAATAGTCTCCAACGAACCTCGGCCTCTCCGCAAATCTGGTAGGGTTCCTCATCCATTTGAGAGATACTACGGTCTTCTCGGTGACAGTGGGAGCGAGGATTGCATCATGGTAGATGATGGCCCAACTAGGTTCAGGCAGGCCATCACGAGTGGGGACTCTGTGAAATGGTTGGATGCTATACAATCAAAGATGGAATCCATGTACACCAACAAAGTATAACTTTGAATGTTTCATCTAAAGGGGTAAAACCCATCGGGAGCAATCGGATCTTGAGAAGATTCTTGGTGTAAATGGAAAAGTTGAGACTTTCAAAGTGTTTGACTTCATCAAAAAGGTAGATGAACCTTGTATATACAAAAAGGTTGTAGAGAGTAAGGTTGTCTTATACGTATTGTACGTAGATGACATACTCTTGATATGCTACACTCGGTCAAGCTCCTCTTATCACGAGGGTTCTCTATGGTGATAGATCTAAATGGGTATTGGGAGTGTCCCAAATCCAGGTACATTAACACCATACTAAAGGGGTTTAGTATGGAAGATTCTAAGCATGGTGGTTCGCCTACTTACTCATAGATTATTCTCTCCAAAAAGATGTCTTCCAAGACTGATTTGGAAAGAGCTCGCGTGCAAGGGATACCCTATGCTTCGGCAGTAGGCTCTATCATAGGTGCGATGTTATGTATCAGACCAGATGTAGCTGACTCACTAAGTGTAGTGATCAGGAATCAATCGGATCTTGGGAGAATCACTGGACAGCTGTGTAGGACATTCTTAAGCACATGAGAAGCACTAAAAGAATGTTCTTGGTTCAAGCTTCCAGAATAATAAAGTCGACTAAAAGTCAGTCACAGGCATTGTCTTTACCTTCAGTGGAGGGACGGTATGTTGGAAGAGTTCCAAGCTAGATACCATGACATACTAGACGATAAAGGCTAGATACATCACTACCAACGATGCTACCAAAGAGGTTGTCTGGATATTTCTTGTTCATGAGATGAACATGGTTCCTACCATTGAGCATCCAATAATTATTATTGTAATAACAATGGAGTTGTGGCTTTGGCCTATAAACGCAGGTCCCATCAGCGTTCCAAACATATTCTGAGGCAAGTATCACCTGAGCAGGGAGATGGCTGATCTCCAAGGGATCGAGGTCAGGAGAGTAGATACGAAGGAAAACACAGCGGATCCACTCACAAAGGCCTTACCCTAGAGAGACTTCTATAGGACGTTGAGTATAAGATACTGCAACAAATGGCCTTAGTGAAAGTGGGAGATTGTTAGTTATATGTATGCCCTATAGGCCATTACTGTACATGTGATGTATATTGTAGTGGATGCTTGGACATATATAGGGAGGACTTTCTTGCTCGGCATGATAGTATGCTATCTGGTTCCTCTTTATCTTAACATGTACACTTATTGTCTCTCTATTACATGTTGATAAAGCGCATAGGATGAGTACTTGACTACCAGGATTATGATGCGGATCATACTACTGGGGCAGTGGTAGTCGGCAAGTACATCCTTCAAATGTTTCTAGTCGTGGGAGAATCGAGACAGGGCATCGATACTACAGAGTTGACTAGCGTATACGCTTCTCGACCCATATGATGGGCAATGGATGATCCCATATCCATTGGTGTTTGACATCAGAAAAGGTATACGGGTGCTCAGTGGAGACTGGGTACACTGGACGGACTCGCCGAAAACTCCTAGATGGTATTATACCTAACGTCAGATGGCAGTTCTCTGATGACACTAGTACAGGTTAGTCTGTCGACCCAAGATCGTCATAGAGTCTTGTGTGATTCCCACTGTGCTTTGATTTCCACTATACCACGGTCAAGAGATCATGCAAAAAGGTGGTTTTTGGGTACAGTCCCGAGTCACATGGAAGCAATGAGCGATAGGAGGGGAATCGTCTCTCCTGGTATTGGGAGTTAATGTTGCGCTATGCTCAATTGGTCATAACAGGAAATCCCTGGCCAGGGTTGCTGAGATCTACTGGTAAGTATTATCAGTAATTTCTCGAACCGTTATGGACCTTGTATCGGCATGACTTATCAGGCTATTGGGGTCTGACGTTATACCACCCCCAGGCTGTGATATGCGACATATCTGACGAAGAGACCGGACTGTACAGTAGTGTTACTGATTGGATTCGCAGGAGTATAAGTAGGATTGCTTGTTGATCTTCTGATCGCTCAATACCCGGGTGGCCGTTACGTTTAGAAGATCGCTTGCAGCTTATGGATGTTTGATATGATCATCAGCTACTGCAGGCGTATTGACGGGTTTTTAGAGTCCTACACAGAGGTTTCCTTGTTCATGCGAAATGAAGTAGGAGAACATATGTGATATGTGCGGGACCGAGATTAATGCGTGTATGTGATACCACATTCTATTCTCGTGATATGTGATATCAGTCAGTTATATGAGATATAGCTGGGTTATTGGATTAAGTGTTGATTCGATAAGATGTTACATTTGATATTAGTCGATTGTATGTGATATACCCAGATTATTAAATCAAGTGTTGATTTGATAATTTAATGTATAATTATATATGTGATATATTAATTTACATTAACTAATGTTTGCTCAGTTAAACATTTCTTTTTCTCACTTTTTGCCTTAGTATATATGTGATATATATTAATGTGCATTTCAATTGTGTCAAGCTTGATGACACATGCTACATGGGTGTATGAGACTTACACCATGCTTATGATAATCATAGGGTTTATATTTATCCAAGTAATTCACAAATTGACAGAATTATCTCATGGCTAGAAGCTTGGAGAAGCTTCAAGTGTTCATTGACTTAGTCCACTAATTTGTTTTACTTAAGATATTTATTAATCTAACCATTATCTTTAGCCATAGTTTAGTCTCTACATGAGTTAGTGTATGACACTAACTCACCCATGGTTGCAATTCTCACCTCAAGAGTTTTCATTTTTCTTTATCACTTCATCTTCTTCTTCATTGAGAAAAAACTTGCTAGATTTTTGTTCATACCATAATATTGCATTATTATATTCCCCATTCTTATTTATTTTACAAATAAACAAGTGCTTTTGACCCATGTCTGCTACATAGTTACAGGTTACAGGTTCTTAGAAGAAAAACAGTGAAAAAGACAAAAGACGATACAAAAGTGAGACTTTGACCAACAAACAAAGAATCTTGATCAAGCCTACACGAAGATTAGTACACAAAGTACAAGACAGCGCAAGGTTCGAAACTTCGTCACGAAGCAATGGTAAAAGTCCACTACAATTATTCACTGGGAGATTTGGAAGAAGCCTAGAAGCCAAATTGAGAAAAGAACCAGAGAACTAGGAAGAAAATCAAGCCCAGAATCAGCACAGCCAAGCACTCAGTCCAATCTTCTCTTTTGGCCGAAGAACCGCGGCCAAACCCTGGCTGCGGCCGCGGTTCCGCAGCCGTGTTGTGCGCGTAGAGGCTAAAATTTTTACCATAATTCGTTGCGGCGCTGACTGGTCTTCCTAGGGGTATTTTTGTAAATGCAGACATGCGGTAATTGTAAACCTAGGGTTTTCTATGTCCTATAAATAGAAGCCCAATTCCTTGTATTAGGCCATGCCTCCTTTCATTAATAAAATTCAGATTTCTTTGGAGAGCATCAATTTTTAAGTTCTTAATTTATTTTCTGCCCTAGGTAATTTTTATTCTTGCCCTAGTTTAGATTTAATTCCTTGCCCTAGGATAAATTTATTATCTGCCCTAATTAGATCTTTAATTCCTTACCCTAGATAAATAGTTTAGATCTGTTCTTCAATTCCATAATGAGTGAGTAGTCTTCTCGCTTGTTAGGGTTAGATTTAGAGAAGATTTGAGAGATGAAGATCTCTCATCCCTTTCTTTCCCATCACATATAATCAATTAGGACTCCATGCATACTGTAGGGTTCCTAGACACTCTAATGGAGTCTCACAAGTGATCAAACATGCCAATTTCTAAAAATTACGGTGCCGAGAAACCCTAATACGGATCGTTAACTAGATAAATAGGCGAAGCAAGCATGTAATCGAATTAACTGCTAAGGGAAAGTGACTACAACCTTTGTAGATCCGGTCCACCACTTCCTAAGCTCCGCGATGATCTCCCTCTGCTATCCAAATCAAACCCTTGACTCTAGCATTGGCATCATCGAAGAATGGGCGGGCTTGATCGTCGGTTCGATGCCGAAGATGATCTACGTCGAGGCATCACAAGAACAAGCTCCAACTTCACCAAGCTTTGAAAACTTGTGAAGGAAACACCCTATACTACTTGGCAAGAGATAGAGGATGAAGAAATAGGAATTGGGTAGACTTTAGTTTTGGATTTCCCACACTTTTTCATCAATCACCATTGATGTAGCAAGCTTTTTTCTCATGTTGAAGAAGAAGAAGATGAAGAAAAGAATATGATAAGTATTGAGTAAATGATAAATAAATCAATACTTATCATTTACTAACCCTTGGTTAGTTGTAGAGAGTGGACCATGGTTAACTTGAATGGTTAGGGTTAAGGGTGAGACAAGAATGGTGGACAAATTCAAAGCTTCAAGAATCTTCATCTAGCAAATAAAATTAGCAACCATTCTTTTCTCATCTTTTTCCAAAATAAATAAATAAATAAATAAGAAAAAGGAAAACCCTAATCATAATCTTAACCATGGTCTAATTCTTTACACTAACCCTAGCTTGCATGTATCATCAAACATGATACAATCATGTGCACAAAATATATCACATATGCAATGTGCACAAACCAAGTGAGTAAATCCATTTAAAGTGAACCAATACTAGTTAATGCAAAGTAATATATCAAATATATAATTATACATTAAATCATTAAATCAACACTTGATTCAATGATCCGGTCATGTCGCATATAACCGGCTAGTATCTAATGTATCGGCTTATCGAATCAATCCTTGATTCGATAACTAGGTTATATCGCATACAACCATTCGACACATTCATCGCAAAAATGAAATAGGGTATCACATACTCGCATTATTCTCGGTCCCGCACATATCTCATATGCGCTCCTATTTCGTTTCGCTTGAGCCAGGAAACCTCTGTGTAGGACTCTAAAGACTCGTCAATACGCCGGTAGCGGATGATGATCATATCAAGCACCCACAAGCCGCAAGCGGTCTGCTAAACGTAACGGCCACCCGGGTATTGAGCGATCAGAAGATCGACGAGCAAGCCCGCTCACACTCCTGTGAATCCAACCAGTAACACTTACCGTACAGTCCGGTCTGTTCGTCTGATATGTCGCATATCTCGTCTAGGGGTGGTAAACGTCAGACCCCAATAGCTCGATAAGTCATGCCGACTTGAGGTCCATAACATTCGTGAAACTACTGATAACTCTTACCAGTATATCACTGCAACCCTGGCCAGGGATTTCCTGTTATGGCCAGTCGAGCATAGCACAACATCAACCCCCAATACCGGGAGAGACGAATCCCCTCCTATCGCTCATTGCCTCCATGTGAATCGGGACTGTACCCGAAAACCACCTGTTTGCACAACTCAGTAGAGCCGTGGTAGGGTGGAAATCAAAGCACAGTGGGAGACACACAAGACTCTATGACGATCTCGGGTCAACAGACTAAGCTGTACCAGTGTCACCAGAGAACTGCCATCTGACGTGAGGTATAATACCATCTGGGAGTTCTCGGCGAGTCCGTTCAGTGTACCCAGTCTCCACTGAGCACCCGCATACCATCTTCGATGTCAAACACCAATGGATATGGGATCATCCATCGCCCATCGCATGGGTCGAGAAGATATGCGCTAGTCTACTCTGGAATATCGATGCCCCGTCTCGATATTCCCACGACTAGGAACAATGAAGGATGTACTCATTGACTACCCAGGCCCCACTAGTATGATCTGCATCATAGTCCTGGAAGTCGAGTACACATCCTAAGGGCTTTATCAACATGTAACAGAGAGACGGAAAGTATACACGTTAAGACAAAGAGCAACCAGATAGCGTACTATCATGTCGAGCAAGAAAGTCCTACCTATATATGTCCCAGCATCCACCACAATATACATCCAATGTACAGTAATGGCCTCTAGGGCATACATATAACTAACAATCTCCCACTTGCACTAGGGCCATCTGTAACAGTGGTTGCAGTATCACATACTCAACCATCCCCTAAAAGTCTCTCTTTGGGAAAAGGCCTTCGTGAGTGGATCCGCCGTGTTGTCCTCTGAGTCTACTCTCCTAACCTCGATCACCCCGGAGATCAACTATCTCCATGATCAGGTGATGCTTCCTCAGAATTTGTCTGGGTCACTGATGGGACCAGGGTTCCAGGGCCAAAACCACACTTCCATTGTCATACAATGGCAGGAACCTAGTTCATCTTATGAACCAATATACACCCAAACTTCCTCTTTGATAGTATCTTCAATAGCGATGTTACCAGCCTTTATCGTCTAGTTTGCCACGGTATCTAGCTTGGAACTCTTCCAACATACCGTCCCTTTACTGAGGGTAAAGACAGTGCCTGTGACTGACATTCAGTCGTCTTTATCACCCTGGAACACTTCCAGTGATTCTCCCCAGGATCGATTGATACAATCTCACTATACCTAGTGAGAACCCTAATATCCCTTTAGATCTATCTCATAGGTCCAAATCTCAGGATTTAGGAGGTATCATCTTTATCCTATTTGGAGAATCCTTGTGATAATAGGAGATTAACCAATCGTAGCATAGGAAACTCCTTCCCTAACAAGAGTATGTCATCCACGTACTCTACGAGGATCGTCACCATACTCCCTACTACCTTTTGTTTATACAAGGTTCATCTACCATTTTGATGATGTCAACTTCTTTGACTAATCCATCAAAACAGATGTTCCAACTCCGCGATGCCTGCTTTATCCTATAAAGCATCTTGCACACGTTTCCGCTGCTCCCACTGTCTACGAGGCCCTCTGGCTGTGTTCTTATAGACGTTCTCTTCTAAATCAGTATTTAGAAAAGCAGTCAGGGCACCCAACCACCAGATATCGCAGTCATGGTATGTAGCAATGTTAAGTAGGATCCAGATGGACTTAAGCATAGTCACTTGGAAAAGGTTTCATCATTATCCATGCCTGGTTGATGACTAAAACCTTTAATAAGCCTAGCTTTGAAAGTCTCAACTTTTCCATCTACACCAAGTAATCTTCTCAAGATATACTTGCTCCTGATAGGGATTTAACCCTTCAGATATCGCAACCAAAGTCCATACTTTGTTGGTGTATATGGATTCCATCTCAGATGGCTAAGCATCCAGCCATTCTTACAGAGTCCCTACTCTTGATGGCCTGCTCGAATCTAGTTGGGTCATCATCTCATGATGCAATTCTCGCTCCCACTGTCATCGAGAAACCGAGGTATCTCTCAGGTGGGTGAGGAACCCTACTAGATCGGCGGAGAGGCTGAGGTTCGTCGGAAACTATTGAATCCTTTGGTTCTATCAAATCATTAGCAGTTTTGTACAGCTGGAACCTTTCCAGTTCTACAGAACTGATCTTGCCTCGATCTTGTCTGGATTTTGCTTTTGACATAGGACGGACAATCCCAAATCTTAACTTACTTAAGAGATAGGATCTTCCCATACCATATCTCATATGGAATGGTAGGCAGTGATTTGATTAGAACCCTATTCAATAGGTATGCAGCTTCTCAAGCGCATAACTCCCAAAAAGGAAACAGGTAACTCAGTAGTACTCATCATAGAGCACACCTTATCATATAGGGTGTGATTGCTCCGCCCCAATACACCAATGTGCTATGGTTATTTGGAGGAGTAATGCTGAGAGAGAATCTCATTCTCCTTTAGAATAATCCAGGAATTCCATGCACAAGTATTCTCCTCCTTGATCTCATCAAAGGATATAATACTTATACCCGGTTATTGGTTCTCTACTTCTAACTTATATTCTGTGAATACCTCAAAAGGTTCGGACTTATGTTTCAACAGGAACATATGACTGAATCTTGAGAGATTGTCAGAGAATATAATGAAGTATAAGAACCAGTCCTGACATGTGTAGACAGGAGACCTTATATACATCATTATGTATCAGTCCCAAGAGTTTACTAACTCTTCCTCTGTTTCCAATAAACAGAGCTATGGTCATCTTATCTTTGTGACATGACTGGCAAGTTTCACAAGATGTAAATTCAAACTGATTTAAATATGCATCTAAAATGTAACTTCAGCCAGTCGGGTCGCATTGATATGACCTAGTCTACAATGCCTCAAGAATGATTCGTTCATTTCTGAACTTTTCCTCTTGCGTTTGTCCTGTATACGAGGAACTGTAGTTTGATTTAGAATGTCAATGCTTTTAGATAACGTGCCTGAACCGATCAACATTTGATATAGGAAAAGTTCAAAACATTATCCATCAATACAAAATTATATCCTTTCTTTACTAATAAAGAGATTGATATGATTTTGTATATCAGGTTCGGTATCTAATAGCATCTGTTCAGAATCAATGTATTCGTAATACAGGGTGACAGTGACCAACAGACTTGGCTGCAACACTTGCCTCGTTTTCTGCCTCATGTAACTTATCACCCGTTCTCAGTTTTTCTACCCTCTTGTAGCCCTATGTAACAGATTACATATCTGGGATCCTGATCCGGTATCATATACCCAGGATGCAGAGGATACTGAGAAACAGTTCTTTGTAATGAACGCACCCGAAGGAGATGCATCATATGCACTTTCTTCGTTTGGGCGGCATAGGAATTCTGGTATTCCCCAATTTCCTGCTCTGTCTTATAACAATTATAAGTTGGAGCGGGACCAACGTTCCCCAGCTCAGTATAACAAGCGGGTTCGGTCAAAATTCCGTATTATTATCTTGATTAAGGCGTGATATGGTCGCTACCAGGAGAGAGAGAGAAGAAAACACTCTGCGTGCGCCCTTGCAAGATTAAATTGGTTATATATTTTATCTAATCAGGATGGCTCCCACTGTTTTTATCAAATCTTCCTTCAAACCTTAAAAGGAAAGACTAGCCGGGATTAATTACACTCTACAAGTTCGCCAACCTTTCAGCCAGGCCAGTGTCGGTACTTTGAGGGAGGTTCCCCGTGCTTTCGCACGGACCTAATTACAGTAAACCTCATTTTCCCAGAGGCGTAACCCCGTTGACACCTTTCTAGACACCTACTTGATCGGCTAATTGTAAAGTGCAAAACTCTCCCAGGAGTAACAATTACTCGCAGTGGGTATCGGGATCCAACTATCACATAGAAGGTATGCAATCTCATTGCAAGTTTCAACACTTGAAACTCCCGATAAAGGTTTTTACCCCTAGCACCTATGACCTTAACTATGGTCAACAAATCATAAGTACTAGTCAAGTTCTACCTGTCATTTCGTGATTAATTAGACCCACCCACATGACCCTTAACTAAGGTCAACAAAGTCACGCGACTGTCCTAACTAATCGCATCATATGCGGTGTAGGAAGACATCACTTAGCTACCGTACACTGTGCCTTGACTATGGTCAACAAACACGGCACGAATACTAAGTACTATACTTCCTAAAATGACGGAGGGTTGCGAATGGTTTTTGTGAAAACCTTTAACGCTTTGAACTTGATCTCGTTGCGGAATCAAATGGTTTTTAAATGGAATGTTTTCGAGGCTTTTCTAGTTTGCTAAAGGGGTCACTCCCGGTGAAGGGATCGTCGGCCCTTTCCTCGTCGAATGAGGTGCGGGATATATCATATATATCACTGTGCAAAGCGGAAACTATAGAAGCGATCAAAGACAAATCGAGGGTTGTAGCATCTGCCAGTTATTGCTAAAGGAGTCACTCCCGGTGAAGGGATCTCGGTCCTTTCCTCATCGAATAAGGTGCAGGATGTTCTATAATGAACACCGCGATGCAAAGCAAGAACTGTAGCTACCTGTTTTTATTTTGAAATTCGATTCCACAACATCAATTAGGTTTATTTTCTTTCATTAATCTCATTAATGAATATCCCATCATTTAAGTCCACCTAAACATCACAGATAAATATAACGTACGCTTATGCCATCCGCATTCGCCTCGATGTCCTGTCTGCACCGTTAGGTTAGGTAACTAACGGCAGAGCGGGGCAGGGCTAGCGCGGGTGTAAAACATAAGCAACGTCTATATAATATATCATATATACTATATATAATATCTGTCACAGAACATCACATAATCACAGATAAATCACAGCAGAAGATACATATGAAATATTGGATATACTAGGACGTCCGTGTTTTCAATACAAGCCAGTATAAAACACGGATTCCACGGTCGTGATGAATAGCCAATCCCACACCCCTAGACCCCTACGAGAGCGGCAAGCAACCCTACCAATTCTAGGGTTAGAAGACCCGGACTCGACTCCTCGAGTTGGTCTCCCACTGGACCCCAGAACCCGGTTACTTGTGCTCCCCTCCTTGGGTCTATCCTAGTGCAGAAAAGTAAATAATATACAAATGGTGACAACATCCGCAACCTGGAAGTGCCCTAATAAAAGAATATTACATACAAGTTTTTACATGAATGAAAATGAAAAACACTCATCTCACATAAAAAAACCCCGGCTATTCAAACACGACGATCCAATATAACATATCCAGTAACACATAACATCACATGTCATCAACGTAAGTAAATACGCGCATCCCAATTGTCGTTGACATATAGCAACGAAACCGGCGATATCACATATTACACTTACGGTCACAGAAAAGAAAGTGTAAAACTACAACAGTTGGAATCCGCAACCTCCTCAGACATCGCATGCCTGACCAAATGAATTACTTAGACATCGCATGCCTAACAATTATAAACCCCGCATTTTAGTCTCATTATCGAAAACACTTTTCAATATCAAGTCGGGCAATTCAACAAGATTCCCGAAAAACTGATCGAATACTCGTCGCAAACTTTAGTAGACGGCCGCACCCCCGACGCCGTCGACAAAGTGCACCAAGGCGGAACACCGCTGCCGCGAGCACCCTAACGGATGCTTTCGGCGACGGGGTTCTCCTATAGTCACTTGGTCGGGGCTATGGAATGAGGCTGTCTATTAAGTTTACCCGGCGAGTATCCGCGCACGCTACGTGATTGCGACGGACTTTTGATCACATCAAAATTCCGTGGCAACCAATCAAGTGAGACTAAACTGCTATGTTTATAATATTCATTCCGTTATCTCATAACTATTTGCGAATTCCAATTATTGTATCACATTTCGGATAAATGGAAAATGTTAAACTTTCCGATCGAACAATCGAACACCCAAGTTTTCCCGAAACAGCTCAACACATGAAATAAGTCTAACAACATTCAGTTCGCGCCTCAGTACCAACGGTCCAGCCGTAGAAGGGTCAAGCCAACGCCTCACATGTGGCACGCCGTACTGCCCCAAACCCGAAGGTTCAAAGGGCAGTTCAAGACGGTCACATAATCGAGTTAAGGTTTGTTGTCTTCTAGAGGGTCCATCGCGTTACTTGCACTACTTAGAACGTCGTTAAACTACGGAAAAATCCAACAATTGGAAATTTCCCGGCAGGGGAAAAAGTGGGTATTTATATCCGGTCGAACTTTTTAACATATTCTAAAAATACCCGGAACAGCACACCGACAAAATTAGACAGTCCGATCGAATACACCGAGTCCCCAATACAACTCAGAAAATACAACTCTGGAATAAATATTAAAAATTCCCAGGAAAACCAGAACAGAAAACTGAGAATTACTGTGAAAAATTAAATACACAAAACGAAAAAATGACCGCGGAACCGCTGCACGAGCCATGCTCGTGCCGCGGATCCGCGGCTCATTGATGGAATTAGTCCATCGAAATTCACAGTAACTCTTAGATTATCCTGCTGATTTTTCTGAATATTTTTAATCTACAAAAAACCACGTTTTTCAAAAAAGTCCAGAGAGCATTTTTCAAGTCGGGTTTTGGGTCGATCGGACTTCTGATTCCGTCGGGACTTCGCCTAAGGCTCTAGCTAGGCTCTGATACCACTGTAGGGTTCCTAGACACTCTAATGGAGTCTCACAAGTGATCAAACATGCCAATTTCTAAAAATTACGATGCCGAGAAACCCTAATACGGATCGTTAACTAGATAAATAGGCGAAGCAAGCATGTAATCGAATTAACTGCTAAGGGAAAGTGACTACAACCTTTGTAGATCCGATCCACCACTTCCTAAGCTCCGCGATGATCTCCCTCCGCTGTCCAAATCAAACCCTTGACTCTAGCATTGGCATCATCGAAGAATGGGCGGGATTGATCGTCGGTTCGATGCCGAAGATGATCTACGTCGAGGCATCACAAGAACAAGCTCCAACTTCACCAAGCTTTGAAAACTTGTGAAGGAAACACCCTATACTACTTGGCAAGAGGTAGAGGATGAAGAAATAGGAATTGGGTAGACTTTAGTTTTGGATTTCCCACACTTTTTCATCAATCACCATTGATGTAGCAAGCTTTTTTCTCATGTTGAAGAAGAAGAAGATGAAGAAAAGAATATGATAAGTATTGAGTAAATGATAAATAAATCAATACTTATCATTTACTAACCCTTGGTTAGTTGTAGAGAATGGACCATGGTTAACTTGAATGGTTAGGGTTAAGGATGAGACAAGAATGGTGGACTAATTCAAAGCTTCAAGAATCTTCATCTAGCAAACAAAATTAGCAACCATTCTTTTCTCATCTTTTTCCAAAATAAATAAATAAATAAATAAGAAAAACGAAAACCCTAATCATAATCTTAACTATGGTCTAATTCTTTACACTAACCCTAGCTTGCATGTATCATCAAACATGATACAATCATGTGCACAAAATATATCACATATGCAATGTGCACAAACCAAGTGAGTAAATCCATTTAAAGTGAACCAATACTAGTTAATGCAAAGTAATATATCAAATATATAATTATACATTAAATCATTAAATCAACACTTGATTCAATGATCCGGTCATGTCGCATATAACCGGATAGTATCCAATGTAATCCTTGATTCGATAACTAGGTTATATCGCATACAACCATTCGACACATTCATCGCGAGAATGAAATACGGTATCACATACTCGCATTATTCTCGGTCCCGCACATATCTCATATGCGCTCCTATTTCGTTTCGCTTGAGCCAGGAAACTTCTGTGTAGAACTCTAAAGACTCGTCAATACGCCGGTAGCGGATGATGATCATATCAAGCACCCACAAGCCGCAAGCGGACTACTAAACGTAACGGCCACCCGGGTATTGAGCGATCAGAAGATCGACGAGCAAGCCCGCTCACACTCCTGTGAATCCAACCAGTAACACTTACCGTACAGTCCGGTCTGTCCGTCTGATATGTCGCATATCTCGCCTAGGGGTGGTAAACGTCAGACCCCAATAGCTCGATAAGTCATGCCGACTTGAGGTCCATAACATTCGTGAAACTACTGATAACTCTTACCAGTATATCACTGCAACCCTGGCCAGGGATTTCCTGTTATGGCCAGTCGAGCATAGCACAACATCAACCCCCAATACCGGGAGAGACGAATCCCCTCCTATCGCTCATTGCCTCCATATGAATCGGGACTGTACCCAAAAACCACCTGTTTGCACAACTCAGTAGAGCCATGGTAGGGTGGAAATCAAAGCACAGTGGGTGACACACAAGACTCTATGACGGTCTCGGGTCAACAGACTAAGCTGTACCAGTGTCACCAGAGAACTGCCATCTGACGTGAGGTATAATACCATCTGGGAGTTCTCGGCGAGTCCGTTAGTGTACCCAGTCTCCACTGAGCACCCGCATACCATCTTCGATGTCAAACACCAATGGATATGGGATCATCCATCGCCCATCGCATGGGTCGAGAAGATATGCGCTAGTCTACTCTGGAATATCGATGCCCCGTCTCGATATTCCCACGACTAGGAACAATGAAGGATGTACTCATTGACTACCCAGGCCCCACTAGTATGATCTGCATCATAGTCCTGGAAGTCGAGTACACATTCTAAGGGCTTTATCAACATGTAACAGAGAGACGGAAAGTATACTGTCACGTCCCGAAAGTACGGAACATGACCGGCACTTAAACTACGAAACGTCTCCAGGCGTACGTAATCTAAGTAAACCGAAAACCCAGAAATCCAAACCAAGAA
The DNA here is from genome assembly GCA_030015575.1 of Agapanthus africanus. Lineage (NCBI taxonomy): Eukaryota > Viridiplantae > Streptophyta > Magnoliopsida > Asparagales > Amaryllidaceae > Agapanthus > Agapanthus africanus. The sequence goes on along the minus strand of CM057340.1, from coordinate 119,224,351 downwards.
AAGAATTAGAGTGAAGGAAAACCAATTTAAAACAAGTAGTTTTAATAGCATAAGCCGAATTATGCGGTTTTTAAGAACATCAAAATTTACTGAAAATTTCGGCAGAGTCTCCTTGTAAATGATGGCTCCCAAACGGGATACAACATGAATAGTATATGAAATCAATAAAAAGGCATCCCCAAGCGGGAGCTAGCTCTTCGTCAATCGACGGTCACAACCACACAAGCAATATAATATACAACGCCAACGGCGAGGATCAAAACTCAAAAGGAAACTCAAAACCCCCAGAAATATAACGATCGACTCTAAGGTCCAAAGAATAAACACCACTGGTCTCTATCTCAATAAATACATGTTTGGTTGATGGAATTTACTAGATACAATGGAATAATATTATACAAGGTAATATGATGGGTACGATACAAGAAAAACCCACCTACTAGCAAGTCACCCGAATGAAACTGAGCCCGCAAAACCGTAATGAAACCTGTACGGCAAACCTGCAAGAAACTAGGGCACAACGGGGGTGAGTTGCCAACTCGTGAATAGAAAAACATCTACGCACAGAAATCGCATAAATAACGCAATCCTAGGTCAATAATCATAATATATCCTCAAAAATGTATATAACATGCAGCCTATAACAAGGCTAGGGTAAATATCTAAACCGAGTGTAATCTCTGTAAGTGCACGGCGGCGCCCCGGCCGTCAACCCGACGCCGGAATGCGGAAGCGGTGATAAACTTAAATTTTGCGGACTTAGCAAACCGGCACCACCGCGCACTAAACACCCGGATCGTAACCATTAAACTAGTCTAAGCTAACTTGAAGATGGGTTAGAGATATACCGACGATCCAAGTCCTCCGGTCTTCATCTCCACTCCGATCTCCTCGCGGGATCTCCGTCCATCTCCTCCTCGTCGGAAAGGGCACCACGAAGCCGGGTACTTTTACGGGCTCCCACCTCAATACCGAGGCAACTCGCGCATGAAGCCGGCAACTCGACATGCTCAAGATATGCTGTAGGAAGTGTAGTGTAGAGTGCATGTCTCACTTTGGGGTTTGTTGCCATTTGTAGATGATGGAGGAATCAAGAAGAAAAATGGTGCTTGCATTTTTCTTGGCATGAAAAGAGATCAAGAATGAAAAACCCTCTCAAAGATGAAGCTCTCTCCTTCTCTTTTCTTCTTCTCACTCAACCATGGTAAAAACTTATGCATCAAGTCAGAATAATGGTGGAGGAAAATCTATATGAAGCAAGAAGGGAGGTGAGTGTAGGAGATGTAGAAAGGGTGACCACATCAAGAGACAAAGAAACATACACCATGCTTCATACTATTGAACCCATACCCTCACTTTATCACAATCAAATCTCATAAAGCAAAAGCATGGTTGAAAAGAAATGAAAGCTATCATAATCAATCTTTTACAAGAAACCCCTTCCACAAAAGTAATTTGCAAAACTGCAAATTACCCCCTCCATCGGAAAAGTCCGGCCGGGAAAGAACAAAGGAAAACCGGCCGGAACGGAATGCAAACTGGCAACTCCAGAAAACTGGTCCCGTAATAAATTACAGGAAAACCCCGATACTGTGCATACACACCCGCATCTGTATTCCGTACGGATACAAATGCAAAAAGACAAAATCTACACTGTACTAAACTAGGACCGGCTTAAACCAAAGCCAGCTAGTATTATCCGTTCGATCCTGATCCATGCAATACCGCACGTATCTGATCGAACCCTGCCATATACCTATACGGCTACTAGTACAAACCGTCCGATCCTGATCCGTGCAATACCGCACGTATCTGATTGGACCCTGCCATATCTCCAAACGGCCTCTACAGCGTTTCGCCCGAAAGCTGAGTAACTGAAAGTGTGGGGGACTCTAAAGACTCGTCAATACAATGGCTGTGGATTTAACCACTAGCCCGTCAGAGGTATAAGCCAATACGTAATGGGCCACCAGCTATTGACTAAAAGGGACGTCGATGAGCGAACTCATCCTGACGCCCTACTGAGCCTGTCAGTGACAATATCCGTGCAGTCCGGTCCGTTCGTCTATGAGCATCGCATGGCGGGCCTAGGGGGTTGGTAAAAGTCAGACCCCCAAAAGCGGTACAAGTCGTGTCGGAGTGTAGCCCAGAACACCCTGAGATACTATTGGAATACCTACCAGTAAATCTCCTTGCCTTGGCCAAGGACTTCGTGTAATGGCTCTCCTAGACACAGCACGACCTCACCCCCAATACCGGGAGAGACGAACCCCTGAAGATACGCTCACTGCCTCCATGTGGCTCGGGACTGTACCCAACTAAAACCTGTTTGCACGACTCCTTTGAGCCGTGGTAGGGTAGTAATCAAAGTACAGTGGGAACTCACACGAGACAAATGACGATCCCCAGGTCGATGAACTAACCTGCACACATGTCACCAGGGAACTGCCATCTGATGTCTGGTATATGACCAACTAGCATGTTCCCGGCGAGTCCTGTCCGGTGTACTCATAACCCAATGAGCACCTGTATACATCTTAGGTGATCCAACTGACACCAGTGGCTTGTGAGACCGGCCACCGCCCCTCGTCGGGGTCTCGACTGTATACACTAGTCTACTAATGGAGTATCGATGCCCAGTCTCGAAACTCCCACGACTAGGGACCTTTTAAGGATAAGCTTATAGACCCCAGCTCCCACTTATATGATCGCCCTCATACTGCTGGTGGTCAAGCAAGAATCATAGGGGCTCTATCAACGTGTAATAGCGACGTGTCAGGTCACCTAAAGCAGTACACGATGATAAAGGTAAACCAGATAGCATACTATCATCTCGAGTAAGACTGTCCTACCGGGATAGGTCCTCCCTCAATCATTACAATCACGTACCTGTGACCTAATAATTGACTCTGAGGGCACTATCTCCAACAATCTCCCACTTGCACTCAAGGCTAATTATTGCGATGTCGCATACTCACAGCCCGTGTGATACCGAACATCCAACTCCTTTACTAGTCAGTCTCACAAAGCTCGTTTGCGGAACTATTGCGTTCGAGGAGCCTCAGTGAGCGGATCCACTTAGTTGTTTCTTCCTTTGTCTCTCTATATCTCAAGTTCGCGGAGAAAGCCATCTCCCGAAAAGAGCAATACCTGTCTCAGAATATGTCTGGATGTCTGATGGGACATAGCTCATAAATGAACTCCAAATCCAAACTTCTTAGACTGTATCGTCAACTGAACTTAATCAGTATCCTGCGCCTTGCCTCCCTCAGTATTGCCTTGGATCACCTGTCCAAAATACTGCCCCTCGTCAGAGGGAAAACTATAACTCTGACAACCTCCTTGTCGTCCATGTCACCTTGGAAGCCTGGAATGATAACTGTCTCCTGAATGAGGCTGTCGTTATCATATCCCTAGAACATCCACTTATGTTCTAAAACTGCTTCCGACTGTTTCTCCAGGATTGGATCAAAAGTCAACTTATTGCATCTAGTGCAAGAACAACATCTGGTGTGGTACTTGACATCTCACGATTGACTCAATTGCCTGAGCAAGTGATCTGCCAATCATGCCCGTCCCTCTCCCCTTTAGTCTGTAAGACACCTTTGGAGAGGGTGACTCCATTACCTGCAGGTACACTACCGTGCCAGGAGTCGTCCATCCTAAATACTCTTAGAATGCTGTCAAGTACCCTGATTGGGAAACCACCCAAATCTAGATCTAAAACCATAGATCTAGTAACCAGTATGTCTGATATAAAATCCATTTCCTTTTTGGAGAAACAACTGTGTGACGACCAAAGTATAACCGATCGTAGTGTAGGAGTTTCTTTTCCTACTCTGTGTATATCATCCAAATACCAGGATATCACACCCTACTACCTTCTCAACAGATCCATCCCCTATTCTGATGAAGTCAAACCCATGACTGTCACGTCAGAAATAGATGATCTATCTCCGCTACTTCTGCTTTAGTCTATAAATAGACATAAGCTACCTGTCCACCAATGCTTCCGCTGCTCCCACTGATTACGACAACCCTCTGGCAGAGTCATATACACGTACACTTCTAAAGCTAGTTTAGAACGACGCTATACTCATCCTCCCGCCGGGTCTCGCAACCTGGAACAACAACAATGGCAATTATGGGTAAACAAGAACTTCCCTGTCACCGTCCTTGAGGCTACCGTAGTACCTCTCGGGTGGCTGAAGTTACCCACCTTATCTGCGGAGTGGCCAATGGAATGTCAATCCAGATTGAATCTTTAGGTTCCTTATCAAATCTTCAGTAATCGTTTGTGGTTCTGGAATCACTTCCAGTTCTACCATACTCCCACTACTGTTTTCTGAAAAAATCCATTTTTAATAAAACTGTGGCGAGTCTAGAACAATATCGCTATTGTTCATCCAGATGGTAGAAAGTCAACCCTCGTCATAACCTGGGTCAACCCACAAACAGCCATTACAGAAACGTGCCTTGAGTTGTCCAGTGTCTGGTTTTAATTATAAACCGGACAACTCCCCGTACCTTAACATCGTTAAGATATGAACTGTTCTATATCCAATATAGAAACAGAGGCACTGATTTAATTGAACCAGATTCAAATCATGCAGCTGTCCCCAGCGCATGTCAACTAAATGGAAGGAGGCCGATCAGCGTTACTCAACTCAGGAATACTTCCAATTATGAGTAACCTGAAAGAGAAGCAAGATCTCTTTATCATTACTATCAACTGAATACCATACACAAGTATCTACATCTTCGATCTCTTTGAAGAATCCCGATAGTTGCTATACCTGGTTCTCTACTCTATTCAAATACCTATAACTTCTCAAAATTCGGACCCTGTGTTTCCAACGAAACACCTGTCTAAAAACTAGAGAAGTTATAAGTAAACCGAATATAGTACGAGGACCAACCCCTCTGTCCTGATGGACCCTGGACAACATACAATACTCTGTATAAGTCCCTTGAGTCTGATAACTCATTCACTGTGTGTCGTAGGTTGAAAACTGTACTTATGGTTAAGAAGAATTACACCGCTGTTTAATGCTCCTTACCTAACCATCCACTGATATAGGTAAATGTCGTAGACATAATTTCAGAAAGGTATATCTCACTCTATGAAAATAGACGTACAGATATATCAATTTGAAATTGGTGCATAACAGCGGATATTCAAAACCAAATATTTGCCGACCGGCAAACAGCCCAGGTGATTTCCTCAAATATCACCGATTACAACGAATCCCGATATAATGAGGATAATCACCCAATTCCCAATAACTTACTCCCACTCATCATCTGTAAAACCATATAGATGTGAGAATCGTACCTGGTAAATACATACCCTGGAGTAAGTATCTAATCGGGAAATCAGTTTTCCTTTAACATTACACAGTGAAACTGAAACATTGAAATGTTCCAATGGGGTATTCTGGTATTCCTAGTAATACCTCTTCCAGATTCACGACTGTAACCGTATAGTTCTTTGCCACCTCTCCATATCCCTTCATATGTCTTTAGTCTTTACCTTCTGTACACCCCTTTAGGCCAAATGGTTTTCTTCCTTCCCTACCGTTCGGCACCAGCCTATGGTTTGGAAGAAGACTATCCAATAAGCATAATGGGTGTACTGTCCCAATCCTAGGAACACTCGCAATGAGAGAGGGTGAAGATAAAAGACAACCGAATAAACCTTATTCCTATTTCTCCTGAACCAGAATCCATCCCCGAACTGGAACAAGTTCCATTCGAGTTCGTATATAACCATACGATGGAGTATCCAAATAAACTGTGGATCTTCGTAGTGATACGGAGTGTCCTGGAGAAATACAAAGGTGATGTGGGAGTGGTAACGAAATATTTGGTTTGGTCGTGAATATCTGTTGCAATTTACTTTGCCCTCTTACTAATCCCTTGCTTTGTCTGAACTTAATACCTTCTGCACACCATCGTTATGCTAATTGGTTTTCTTCATTCCCTACCGGTCGGCACCAGCCTAAGGTTTGGAAGAAGACAATCCAATTTGCGTAATAGGTGTACTACCCCTAAACCAAGGAGTACTCGTAACCTGAGAGAGGGTAAAAGGAAAAGACAACTGAATAATCCTATCCGTTTTCTCCAGAACCTGAAACCATCCTCGAATAAATTCTTTCGAGTTCGTATATAACCATACGATGGTTTTGTCCAATGGAAGTGGACGTTCGTAGTAATACGGGGTGTCCTGGAGAAAAGGGTAAAAGTAGGAGTGGCAATGAGGTCTGCAACTCTGACAATCCAAAAGCCAGTGTTAAGAAGGTTCGGTCAACTTGGTCACTGAGTCAAAGTCTTAGGGTCGGGTCAATGGTCGCTGCCAGAGAGAGAGAGAGAAGAAACACTCAGCGTGCACTCTATCCTAGATCAAAATGGTTACCAATTTATCTAATCTGGAATCCTCCCACTGTACCTCAAATTCTCCTCCAAACCTGAAAGAAGAATTAGTCGGGAACACCCGAGGAGTAAACCAACTCATCAGTGGGAATCGGGATCCAACTATCATCGCATGATAACGTGACGGAATCCGCTCACGGTATAACACTCCAGAAGGTATGCGCATATCTGGCAAGTTTCAGTTCTTTTGAAACTCCCGATGTGATTTCTGCCCCATGCTCTTATGACCTTGACTTTGGCCAACATATCATAAGTCACATGTCAAGTTCTACCCGTCATTCTCCAGGTTAATTTGAATCCACCCGTACATACCCTTGACTTTGGCCAACATGGCAGTACGACTGTTCCAAACCAACGCATCTATCTATGCTGCATATGAATAACCAACAGCTACCAAACACTGTGCCTTGACTTTGGCCAACATACACAGCTTGAATACTATTGACTACCCATATGAAACGACGGAGGGCTACGAATGGTTTCTAGCGAAAACCTTTAACGTAATGAACTTGATATCGTTGAAGGAACGGATAGCTTTTTGAAAATATAGTGACGAAGACCGTTGCTAAAGAGGTCACTCCCAGTGAAGGGATCTCGGCTCTTTCCCCGTAGAATGGGGTGCAGGATATTCCAAATGAATACCACGGTGCAAAGCAAAAGTAATCGGCTATAGTGAAGTTAATGCCCTGACGCAAACTTTTTGTCCAAGGGGTCACTCCCGGTGAAGGGATCTCGGCCCTTGCCTCGTCGACTGAGGAGCAGGATATTCCAAATGAATACCACGATGCAAAACAAAAGTGAACGTCCTTGCAATAACAGTTTTTTGAAAAGTGTTCCAACAACATCAGATTAGGTTTGTTTTAACTTGCATTGATCCGAATCAATGCAGTCCCATCAATTGATCACACCAAAAAGAACGAAAATATACTGATGTACGTATATGCCATCCGCATTCGCCACTGGGTCCCGTCATTACCCGTTAGGTTAGCTAACTAACGACAGAGCGGGGACTGGACTAGCGCGGATGCAAAACATATACAACATCTACTAATATATATACCAATATATTATATTCGCTCAAGGCGTGAATAAAAATGCAACATCACAGAGAATGAACAGCATCACAGAAACAATACAGATATCTGGGAACCCCGGGTTTCACAGAGCCACTACTGAAACCCGACGTTCCCCTGGTCGTGTGGATAGCCTGTGCAATGAGAATCCTAGACCCCTACGGGCGCGGCAAGTCACCCGCCAAAACCTGAAGCGAGGCAGCCCCCTTCAGCACCGTGAATGGACCACCCAGCACTTCACGGAATCCGGTAACTTGGGCACCCCTCCTGGGTCAAACCTGTACCCCCTACGAGTGCGGCGAATAGCCCGCCAATCCTAGAGTGAAGCCCCCTCCCTCTCAATGCCATGAGATGCGGGCTTGTTGCCCTCCAGAACCCGGCTATCCGTGCACCCCTCCGCGGGGTAATCCTAGTACAGAAAGTAAAATATACATACAACGGGTACATCGACCGCAACCAGGTCGTGCCCCAAAATAATAATACAAACAGGCAGTGACGGCAGTCCACATGTCGGACGCTCGCCCCGCAATATCAAATGTACATAATACAAACAAAACTGTACTAGCATTGCATCCAGGCTATCCCCCACGACCGATCCGCAACATCACAGCAAATACATAGAACATCAACGTGAAAGTCACGTTCGCAAATCCGTCTAACCGGGCTATAGCAGTTTGACCGGATTTACCGATCGAGTGACATTCACGGTCGCAGATATAATGTAAATACTGTGAAAAATGTGTTTAAAATTTTCCGATTGATCAAACAATTAACAAGTGGGCCCCAAAGAAAACTGTAGCACTTACAGAAATAATTGGCCCAATTTTAATATTCCAAAACCCCTAATTTAAGCCCAGAAGCCCACTGTAAAAACCCAACCCACTGATTCCTGTAGTCTGCGGCGGAAGCGCGGCCAAACGTGGGTTTTGGCCGCTCTTCCGCGGTCTAGTGAGAGGATCAGTGCGTCGAATTTGAACAGTGTTCTTAGAATTTCTAGTACATCAATATTTTACAACCTGAAAAATTTTTCTAGATCAAAAATTTTCAACAGAAACTGTCGTGGGCAAATACGGGTTTTTGGACATTTCGATCGATCGGAACTCAAAAACACATTACACAAAGCTAGACTAAGTTAATGGGGAGGCTCTGATACCACTGTAAGTGCACGGCGGCGCCCCGGCCGTCAACCCGACGCCGGAATGCGGAAGCGGTGATAAACTTAAATTTTGCGGACTTAGCAAACCGGCACCACCGCGCACTAAACACCCGGATCGTAACCATTAAACTAGTCTAAGCTAACTTGAAGATGGGTTAGAGATATACCGACGATCCAAGTCCTCCGGTCTTCATCTCCACTCCGATCTCCTCGCGGGATCTCCGTCCATCTCCTCCTCGTCGGAAAGGGCACCACGAAGCCGGGTACTTTTACGGGCTCCCACCTCAATACCGAGGCAACTCGCGCATGAAGCCGGCAACTCGACATGCTCAAGATATGCTGTAGGAAGTGTAGTGTAGAGTGCATGTCTCACTTTGGGGTTTGTTGCCATTTGTAGATGATGGAGGAATCAAGAAGAAAAATGGTGCTTGCATTTTTCTTGGCATGAAAAGAGATCAAGAATGAAAAACCCTCTCAAAGATGAAGCTCTCTCCTTCTCTTTTCTTCTTCTCACTCAACCATGGTAAAAACTTATGCATCAAGTCAGAATAATGGTGGAGGAAAATCTATATGAAGCAAGAAGGGAGGTGAGTGTAGGAGATGTAGAAAGGGTGACCACATCAAGAGACAAAGAAACATACACCATGCTTCATACTATTGAACCCATACCCTCACTTTATCACAATCAAATCTCATAAAGCAAAAGCATGGTTGAAAAGAAATGAAAGCTATCATAATCAATCTTTTACAAGAAACCCCTTCCACAAAAGTAATTTGCAAAACTGCAAATTACCCCCTCCATCGGAAAAGTCCGGCCGGGAAAGAACAAAGGAAAACCGGCCGGAACGGAATGCAAACTGGCAACTCCAGAAAACTGGTCCCGTAATAAATTACAGGAAAACCCCGATACTGTGCATACACACCCGCATCTGTATTCCGTACGGATACAAATGCAAAAAGACAAAATCTACACTGTACTAAACTAGGACCGGCTTAAACCAAAGCCGGCTAGTATTATCCGTTCGATCCTGATCCGTGCAATACCGCACGTATCTGATCGAACCCTGCCATATACCTATACGGCTACTAGTACAAACCGTCCGATCCTGATCCGTGCAATACCGCACGTATCTGATCGGACCCTGCCATATCTCCATACTGCCTCTACAGCGTTTCGCCCGAAAGCTGAGTAACTGAAAGTGTGGGGGACTCTAAAGACTCGTCAATACAATGGCTGTGGATTTAACCACTAGCCCGTCAGAGGTATAAGCCAATACGTAACGGGCCACCAGCTATTGACTAAAAGGGACGTCGATGAGCGAACTCATCCTGACGCCCTACTGAGCCTGTCAGTGACAATATCCGTGCAGTCCGGTCCATTCGTCTATGAGCATCGCATGGCGGGCCTAGGGGGTTGGTAAAAGTCAGACCCCCAAAAGCGGTACAAGTCGTGTCGGAGTGTAGCCCAGAACACCCTGAGATACTACTGGAATACCTACCAGTAAATCTCCTTGCCTTGGCCAAGGACTTCGTGTAATGGCTCTCCTAGACACAGCACGACCTCACCCCCAATACCGGGAGAGACGAACCCCTGAAGATACGCTCACTGCCTCCATGTGGCTCGGGACTGTACCCAACTAAAACCTGTTTGCACGACTCCTTTGAGCCGTGGTAGGGTAGTAATCAAAGTACAGTGGGAACTCACACGAGACAAATGACGATCCCCAGGTCGATGAACTAACCTGCACACATGTCACCAGGAAACTGCCATCTGACGTCTGGTATATGACCAACTAGCATGTTCCCGGCGAGTCCTGTCCGGTGTACTCATAACCCAATGAGCACCTGTATACATCTTAGGTGATCCAACTGACACCAGTGGCTTGTGAGACCGGCCACCGCCCCTCTTCGGGGTCTCGACTGTATACACTAGTCTACTAATGGAGTATCGATGCCCAGTCTCGAAACTCCCACGACTAGGGACCTTTTAAGGATAAGCTTATAGACCCCAGCTCCCACTTATATGATCGCCCTCATACTGCTGGTGGTCAAGCAAGAATCCTAGGGGCTCTATCAACGTGTAATAGCGACGTGTCAGGTCACCTAAAGCAGTACACGATGATAAAGGTAAACCAGATAGCATACTATCATCTCGAGTAAGACTGTCCTACCGGGATAGGTCCTCCCTCAATCATTACAATCACGTACCTGTGACCTAATAATTGACTCTGAGGGCACTATCTCCAATAATCTCATATGGCCGTGTCTGTGCCTCAGGTAGCAATATATCATATGAATGAGGTATGCATGCATGAAACAGAATACATGTAAATGAAGAAACTGTTTTCATAATTTAGTGAGATTTCCTTCGTATTTTTAAACTGAGGTATCATAAATGAAATCAGTATCAACAGTGTCTAGCATCGACACAAAACATAAATCTCACTGTCTCAATCTCAATATCTAGGGCGCCGTCAGTCCAGACCGGCCCCTACCATCCATCTCAAGACCACGACGGTATCCTCCGGATATCCGACGCGTCGGGTAATATCACCGGTAGGTAGTGCTACCCAGCCAGGCTCAACGTCAACACCACATTCCTCTTGCCCCGGGGTACCATACCGGGCCCACCATGTACCCGTGACGGTTCCTCCACTCCTCGACACGGATCTCCAAAACCACAGCAAACTCATGGTGGACGACACTTTACATCACTAGAAAACCGCAACATTTTATATTTTAAAGATCATAAGTTGTAAATTTTGCGGCTTTCCCCGAAATCCAGAAATATCATAAATCTCAAGAAATCATCACAAGTGCATATGTCAATGATAATGAACTAGGCATGAACAACTGAATAACAGTATGCATGAAGTGGTAGGCAATAACTACAATGTCTAATATGGCATATAAGGGAAGTACACTAATATCATGTCAAAACTACTAGCTAACAATCTAAGTCAAGCAATTATATTCTCTAAAGTGTACGTGACATGGCAATTACCGATGAAGATGTGTGTGAGCCGGCAAATAGGTGTACGTGGTACATACGCATCATCGGTAATGGTGCTAGTGTCCTAACAGCATGATATCAATAATGGAATATGCAGCAAAATAAATATGCGAGGCAGAGCGAACAGCAATAATGTGCGGGAGCTGAATACTAGACACAACGATAACTAATCTGCATTACCCTAATACAAGTCCTACAATAGTGCCTTTTTGAAATAACATGAATCGCGGTGTTTTGAAAATAAGGGCTACGGTGTTTTTAAGAAAAGATACGTCTTTTGAAATATCCGTAGAATCCCTTGACCTATCTTTTAAAATACCCACGATCCGTTAGTTTTGAAATAGGTAGGAGTCTAATCTAGTCTAACAACTACACTAAACTATACGGCTGAACTAACAAGCTGAACTACAGGTAAGGAAACCGCCTAACATCTGAGTCGATACATATACATACCTGTATATATATTAGTCGGTGATCCCGCCTCAATAATATCATATCCGATACTATATCTATAATCAGACATCCCAAGTCAAGAGTGCGGATCAATCATCAATATAGCTCGTACGTAAATCCATCGTACGGCATCCCAAATCTGGGTACGGATCAATATCACATTCATCATACTATTCACCTGGTATCCTCTTTATCAAATATCATGATCGGGGTACTGATCTACGTCTAGTACAATACTGATACCGCCTAAGTATGCATGTACGTGTGTGAAACACTACGTCAAGGACCCGCTACAACGTCATGTCGTATCTCAAATACGAACCCTGCCATATCACCGATCTCATCGACTCATCTCAAATCCCAAGTACTATCCTCATCATCCGTACATGTGTATATGAATGTATATATGCATAGTCCCATACCCACGCGTATATACATATATACACATCCCCATCAACGCACAAGAAAATAATGTATGCAAGTCTGTGTGTGCGTATGTGGGTATAACAACTACTCTAGGGTTTCGCAACTAAACCAAAGCTAATCCATGAACACATAATCATAACATGAATAAACATTCTCGTATCATGAAACACCTATATAAACATATATATATGAGCTACACTACGGACTGCGGGGGTGCTATACGCCATCCACCCGACTTCTCCCCGTAGATATAAATCTACTCACCTGGTCCTCGCTTGCCGAAATCGATGTCGCCACGCGCTTGCTTGTCTTCTCGAAGTCCTCGTGAGGGTACCTACGTATCATGACACATCGCATCGCATTAAAAACCCAATTCGAAATCGAAACGGCATACGAAAACCAAATCGGCACGCGTATCACACATAGGTCTAAACCTATCACCTACGCATGCAAAAATAGCCAAACCAACACTCGATGTCGATGTCCAAACGTCAAACCATCGATAAAAACCCAAACGCACCCATTTGCGCATTCACAAACACTAATTATAATATGAAATAGGTTAGAATTCACAAAAACCTCAAACTCACTTTAAAAGCTATTTTTCCGAAAACCTAGTAAGCAAACTTTTCCATTTTAGTACAAAACTAAATGTTTTAATGATTTTAGTGGCTACAATGCTCACTAAATATCTTAACTAAGCCACCCAAACCATTACTAGATTTTAAACTTACTCATTTCCATAAGTCCCAAAATTCTAGTTTGCAATTTAGCTTAAATAGTAAAATTCTAAAATACAATTTGCAAACTAGCTACTAGGTTTGATTTAACATGCCTTAATATGATAAATTACACACTTAAACCATGTTCAAATGATATAAAACCCTAACTAGATTTAAATCTCACATTTGCAATTAAATTACAAAACCTAGTTTGCTAAAAACTTAATTTGGACATTTTAAATGTTACAATTAGCAAATTAGCAATCAGATTAGTTTTAGCATAGCATTAACATGTTAATCTACTCATCACAACCATAATCTAATGATAAACACACTAATTTGATCACAAACCATTTTCTTGAATTTCCAATCATGCAACTAGAACCAATTTAAAACCTAATTAAACACTTAATAACTAAATTAAAGTAATTAACTAACAATTTACCAAAGGGTTAGAATTTATACCCAACAATTTGAAGATCCCACAAGCAAACTTAGCCCTCCAAAATTAGCTTCTTTTCATCAAGATCTATACTAGATAGGCTAAGGAAAAATGGGTAGGGTTTTGATTTGGATTTTGTGGGATTTTTGGTGTTGATTTTTGGGCATTTTGTGAAGAATTTTGAGGTGAAATGAGAAGGAGAAGAGGGGAGGGGCTGTTGCAGCAGTGAAGAAGGGAGGCTCGGCCAAATTTTGGGGAGGAGAGAGAGAGGTGAGGTGAGGAAAATGCAAGGGAGGAAAGTCAAGGTCAAGGTAAGGTCAAAGTCTAACTACTTTATCTATTTTCTAATCTTTTCTTTTATTTCTTTTCCCTTTGCAAACCAAGTGGGGAAAAAGTGAGGGCTGCTGAATTTGGCTAAGGGGAGGAGTAAGTGGTGGTGTGTGGGTGTGGACACGGGTGTGGGGTGGTGAAAAATGATAAATACAATACCCCAAACATCCATTTACGCTAAAAAAAAGCCTTTTTTTTCTTCAATAATTTCTAAACCGTTTTGGCAAATGATTTCGTTCCAAAAACCACATGATAAATTTTTATTTAATGTTTTATGATGCACAAAATTTGTTTCAACTCATTCCAATTTGTAATTTTCCCTAATTAAATGTATTAGTGACGGCTTAAAATAATAATAAAATAATATTTTTTTTTTCAGAAAATTTGAAATTTCACCAGCGGCTCAATAAACACCAAATAATAGCAATTACATAGCTAGAATGTGTATATTTAATTTTTATAATAAGATATTTGTATTTTGACTTTTTACAGAAAACCCCCTTATTTTACCGATTTTTTTGAAATTTCATCGAAACGATTTTCAAAACGTTACAATCTTCCCCCCTTAAAGAAATTCGGTCCCCGAATTTAAATTCAAACTCCCCCAAATACTAAAACATCTAAGAAAAACCAACAAGTCGTCGGGGCTCCGAAATTGTAACTACATAAAACAAATCGTAGCGCAGCGCATGCGCTTGAAAAATGAGCATATAACTCAAATCAAAACTCTGTCAAGCATCCCGCAATCATCGAAGTCATGGAGAAAACATCAATGCCAAATCCAAATCAAAACCAATATGACATAACTCGAAACTATACATGTAAATATTGAATTTATATACATATATACCTTTATTTGAAATGTACGTTCCGCCGTTTTGGAAACAATTTAGAAGGATCTTCTTATTTTAAACATTTCGTGTCATATCAGACACGTAGGTAAATACTGAGGCTATAGCTCGCTTTTTGGAAATCCCTTCAATAACTATCAATGCATGCAAAATATATTCAGGTACTGTCCTCTGACTAGTCCTGCTCAGTACGAAAACACATAGCAATATCATAAAAACGTACTGCTCTATACGAAATCAATCCCCAAAATATGCACATGAATGCTACGTGCGTCTGGTACGCACGGAAATCAAAATCCATGAATGTGCCACACATGCGCACAGAAACAACATCTAAGTGCATCGGGTGTGCACGAAACATCTGTCGTAGGCAACATGTGTGCCTGACAGCAAAATCAGGTGCATCTGACATGCACGAAAAATCTCGATTTAGTGCATCTGGTGTGCACCAAAATCGCATCTCAAGACATACGCTCAACATGCGCGAAAATCCAAATCAGGTGCATCCATCGTGCACGAAATCATGAAATCCAATATCAAGCGCCGAACGTGCGCAAAATCAATCAGGTACACAAGGTGCACAAAACAAATATCGAGTATCACAATCGAAATCGAAGTCCAGTACACACTGCAAGCATATAATAACTATACAGAGTGCAGGAACCAATTCGTGTGCATGCATACGCACAAAATCAACTCAAATGTCTAAAACCGTAAAATCACAAACATGTGAAACCCAAGCACGAAAACGATATCAAGTGCAACACCGTGCAAAGATCGTAAATCCTCAATCATCAAAATCAAATCATGCGAATAAATCACCCAAAACATCGAAATCAATAATGGCGGAATAGTATCGCTCAAGTGCATCCTCTAAGAATCTCGGGCCAACTGTCGCGGTCACTAATGGGACGTCTCGTCGATGATCATGAACTCTGGCCTGCTAGTGTGCGTAACCATGACCACTCCTGGGTCAAGGTCTTCACTGTGAATTACCAATCTTTCGGTCCATCGGCTCATCGGCCCTGTCAGGTATGCTAACGGTGACGATTCCGTTCTGGCACTTCTCTTGTCATCTCTTGGTCAATCATCGCGACCACTCGTAAGACAGCATATCACTGGCGTCGGCCTCTGGCTCTCTGAATGTACGTGACACATCTGATCCTGAGTGCAAGTATCATTGCAGCAGTGTCCTGGAAGGAATCCTGCTCATGGTCTCTTCCATGTCTCGTCTCTGCCAACTGTCCGGAAGTCATTGTCCTTTCCTATATCTGCATCTTGCTCTGGAATGACTGCATACTCATCGCGACTCCTTCTGGAAGGTAAGTCCAAGTACCATGCCTCGGCATGCGCATCGCCTCTCTGATGTCGGCGGAGTGGAACATCATCTCATCTAGATCTGGTGCGAACCTTTTACTCCACTTTTCTCTAATGTCGTCTGCTTTCGACTCGTCTCGTCGCGGCTGCATGGACTGAGCTCCAACGACTATCCTCGTATCTGGAGTCTCCCAAGAATGCATCTCACCACCTAGCATCCGAATTAAGTCGAACCATCCAATCGATTCGTCAAAACCTCATAATCCCTCAAGAGCTCAACATCTTAGGTACAGTTTAATAGTATCGAGTACATACCACAGCATCGGTGGTCCAGCCGTAGAAGGGCAAACCCAAGCATCACTAATGGCGCCGTAGAACTGCCGCAAACCCGAAGGTTCAAAGGCTTTCACACGGTCATTAAG
Source organism: Agapanthus africanus (assembly GCA_030015575.1). Taxonomy (NCBI): domain Eukaryota; kingdom Viridiplantae; phylum Streptophyta; class Magnoliopsida; order Asparagales; family Amaryllidaceae; genus Agapanthus; species Agapanthus africanus. Next base: position 119,207,714 of record CM057340.1, on the reverse strand, counting down.
TCGAGTTAGGGTTTCATTCTTCTAGAGGGACCATAGAATTGCCTGCATGTCTTTCCAACTACTTTAAACTTGGAATAATAGGTTTCCGACATTCGATCGTCTCTGTCGACCCTCACATCTCTGCGTGAAGTCGTCTCTAGCTGGAATCAATCTATCTGATGACCTCGCATCGGGGTAAGCGAACGATCCACATGTCCTAGTTATTCATCCTAGATGACTAGCGACCTCCTATCATCTCTTAGTACAACTTATACTGCAATAGCTCCAACATCTGGGGCGATATCTCGTCGTTCGCAGCAATAACTGGCTCACTCGTCTGCATGCTGAACCGTGCCTCAATCATCAGGAGTAAGCAACACACCAACGGTCATCAAAATCTGGCTGGCCTCCATCATTGGCTCAATTCTCTAGTGTCGATCAGCACCTCCGAGTAACCTCATAAAGGCGATCCGCCAAACGCTCGTGGCGCGGAAACACAGTAAAAAGACACATCTCTGCAATCGTGTGTCGCCGGAATTTCGCCCTGGTCAGTCCTCGTTCATGACGAGCTTGTGCTGACCGCAACTGTAGCCGTAGCTCTCCCTGCCCGTAACCGTAGCAGCAAAACCAAACTGGTACCGATGAGGCTAGATCAGAATGAATATAATACTGAGCAAAGAAATGTACATCCTAAGGCTTCTTAAGTGGAGTAGCGTATCGTAAGTATGCCGCAGAACATACCCACGGTACGTCACTCTACTTTAGTCACCTATTCCATCAACCAAGGGTCATCCTACGCTCCGAAGGTAAAACCTAACGCTCTGATACCAACTTTGTCACGTCCCGAAAGTACGGAACATGACCGGCACTTAAACTACGAAACGTCTCCAGGCGTACGTAATCTAAGTAAACCGAAAACCCAGAAATCCAAACCAAGAAAAGAATTAGAGTGAAGGAAAACCAATTTAAAACAAGTAGTTTTAATAGCATAAGCCGAATTATGCGGTTTTTAAGAACATCAAAATTTACTGAAAATTTCAGCAGAGTCTCCTTGTAAATGCTGGCTCCCAAACGGGATACAACATGAATAGTATATGAAATCAATAAAAAGGCATCCCCAAGCGGGAGCTAGCTCTTCGTCAATCGACGGTCACAACCACACAAGCAATATAATATACAACGCCAACGGCGAGGATCAAAACTCAAAAGGAAACTCAAAACCCCCAGAAATATAACAAGCGGCTCTAAGGTCCAAAGAATAAACAACACTGGTCTCTATCTCAATAAATACATGTTTGGTTGATGGAATTTACTAGATACAACGGAATAATATTATACAAGGTAATATGATGGGTACGATACAAGAAAAACCGCCCTACTAGCAAGTCACACGAATGAAACTGAGCCCGCAAAGCCGTAATGAAACCTGTACGGCAAACCTGCAAGAAACTGGGGCACAACGGGAGTGAGTTGCCAACTCGTGAATAGAAAAACATCTACGCACAGAAATCGCATAAATAACGCAATCCTAGGTCAATAATCATAATATATCCACAAAAATGTATATAACATGCAGCCTATAACAAGGCTAGGGTAAATATCTAAACCGAGTGTAATCTCATGTGGCCGTGTATGTGCCTCAGGTAGCAATATATCATATGAATGAGGTATGCATGCATGAAACAGAATACATGTAAATGAAGAAACTGTTTTCATAATTTAGTGAGATTTCCTTCGTATTTTTAAACTGAGGTATCATAAATGAAATCAGTATCAACAGTGTCTAGCATCGACACAAAACATAAATCTCACTGTCTCGGAATATCAATGTCTCAATCTCAATATCTAGGGCGCCGTCAGTCCAGACCGGCCCCTACCATCCATCTCAAGACCACGACGGTATCCTCCGGATATCCGACGCGTCGGGTAATATCACCGGTAGGTAGTGCTCCCCAGCCAGGCTCAACGTCAACACCACATTCCTCTTGCCCCGGGGTACCATACCGGGCCCACCATGTACCCGTGACGGTTCCTCCACTCCTCGACACGGATCTCCAAAACCACAGCAAAATCATGGTGGACGACACTTTACATCACTAGAAAACCGCAACATTTTATATTTTAAAGATCATAAGTTGTAAATTTTGCGGCTTTCCCCGAAATCCAGAAATATCATAAATCTCAAGAAATCATCACAAGTGCATATGTCAATGATAATGAACTAGGCATGAACAACTGAATAACAGTATGCATGAAGTGGTAGGCAATAACTACAATGTCTAATATGGCATATAAGGGAAGTACACTAATATCATGTCAAAACTACTAGCTAACAATCTAAGTCAAGCAATTATATTCTCTAAAGTGTACGTGACATGGCAATTACCGATGAAGATGTGTGTGAGCCGGCAAATAGGTGTACGTGGTACATACGCATCATCGGTAATGGTGCTAGTGTCCTAACAGCATGATATCAATAATGGAATATGCAGCAAAATAAATATGCGAGGCAGAGCGAACAGCAATAATGTGCGGGAGCTGAATACTAGACACAACGATAACTAATCTGCATTACCCTAATACAAGTCCTACAATAGTGCCTTTTTGAAATAACACGAATTGCGGTGTTTTGAAAATAAGGGCTACGGTGTTTTTAAGAAAAGATACGTCTTTTGAAATATCCGTAGAATCCCTTGACCTATCTTTTAAAATACCCACGATCCGTTAGTTTTGAAATAGGTAGGAGTCTAATCTAGTCTAACAACTACACTAAACTATACGGCTGAACTAACAAGCTGAACTACAGGTAAGGAAACCGCCTAACATCTGAGTCGATACATATACATACCTGTATATATATTAGTCGGTGATCCCGCCTCAATAATATCATATCCGATACTATATCTATAATTAGACATCCCAAGTCAAGAGTGCGGATCAATCATCAATATAGCTCGTACGTAAATCCGTCGTACGGCATCCCAAATCTGGGTACGGGTCAATATCACATTCATCATACTATTCACCTGGTATCCTCTTTATCAAATATCATGATCGGGGTACTGATCTACGTCTAGTACAATGCTGATACCGCCTAAGTATGCATGTACGTGTGTGAAACACTACGTCAAGGACCCGCTACAACGTCATGTTGTATCTCAAATACGAACCCTGCCATATCACCGATCTCATCGACTCATCTCAAATCCCAAGTACTATCCTCATCATCCGTACATGTGTATATGAATGTATATATGCATAGTCCCATACCCACGCGTATATACATATATACACATCCCCATCAACGCACAAGAAAATAATGTATGCAAGTCTGTGTGTGCGTATGTGGGTATAACAACTACTCTAGGGTTTCGCAACTAAACCAAAGCTAATCCATGAACACATAATCATAACATGAATAAACATTCTCGTATCATGAAACACCTATATAAACATATATATATGAGCTACACTACGGACTGCGGGGGTGCTATACGCCATCCACCCGACTTCTCCCCGTAGATATAAATCTACTCACCTGGTCCTCGCTTGCCGAAATCGATGTCGCCACGCGCTTGCTTGTCTTCTCGAAGTCCTCGTGAGGGTACCTACATATCATGACACATCGCATCGCATTAAAAACCCAATTCGAAATCGAAACGGCATACGAAAACCAAATCGGCACGCGTATCACACATAGGTCTAAACCTATCACCTACGCATGCAAAAATAGCCAAACCAACACTCGATGTCGATGTCCAAACGTCAAACCATCGATAAAACCCCAAACGCACCCATTTGCGCATTCACAAACACTAATTATAATATGAAATAGGTTAGAATTCACAAAAACCTCAAACTCACTTTAAAAGCTATTTTTCCGAAAACCTAGTAAGCAAACTTTTCCATTTTAGTACAAAACTAAATGTTTTAATGATTTTAGTGGCTACAATGCTCACTAAATATCTTAACTAAGCCACCCAAACCATTACTAGATTTTAAACTTACTCATTTCCATAAGTCCCAAAATTCTAGTTTGCAATTTAGCTTAAATAGTAAAATTCTAAAATACAATTTGCAAACTAGCTACTAGGTTTGATTTAACATGCCTTAATATGATAAATTACGCACTTAAACCATGTTCAAATGATATAAAACCCTAACTAGATTTAAATCTCACATTTGCAATTAAATTACAAAACCTAGTTTGCTAAAAACTTAATTTGGACATTTTAAATGTTACAATTAGCAAATTAGCAATCAGATTAGTTTTAGCATAGCATTAACATGTTAATCTACTCATCACAACCATAATCTAATGATAAACACACTAATTTGATCACAAACCATTTTCTTGAATTTCCAATCATGCAACTAGAACCAATTTAAAACCTAATTAAACACTTAATAACTAAATTAAAGTAATTAACTAACAATTTACCAAAGGGTTAGAATTTATACCCAACAATTTGAAGATCCCACAAGCAAACTTAGCCCTCCAAAATTAGCTTCTTTTCATCAAGATCTATACTAGATAGGCTAAGGAAAAATGGGTAGGGTTTTGATTTGGATTTTGTGGGATTTTTGGTGTTGATTTTTGGGCATTTTGTGAAGAATTTTGAGGTGAAATGAGAAGGAGAAGAGGGGAGGGGCTGTTGCAGCAGTGAAGAAGGGAGGCTCGGCCAAATTTTGGGGAGGAGAGAGAGAGGTGAGGTGAGGAAAATGCAAGGGAGGAAAGTCAAGGTCAAGGTAAGGTCAAAGTCTAACTACTTTATCTATTTTCTAATCTTTTCTTTTATTTCTTTTCCCTTTGCAAACCAAGTGGGGAAAAAGTGAGGGCTGCTGAATTTGGCTAAGGGGAGGAGTAAGTGGGGGTGTGTGGGTGTGGACACGGGTGTGGGGTGGTGAAAAATGATAAATACAATACCCCAAACATCCATTTACGCTAAAAAAAAGCCTTTTTTTTCTTCAATAATTTCTAAACCGTTTTGGCAAATGATTTCGTTCCAAAAACCACATGATAAATTTTTATTTAATGTTTTATGATGCACAAAATTTGTTTCAACTCATTCCAATTTGTAATTTTCCCTAATTAAATGTATTAGTGACGGCTTAAAATAATAATAAAATAATATTTTTTTTTCAGAAAATTTGAAATTTCACCAGCGGCTCAATAAACACCAAATAATAGCAATTACATAGCTAGAATGTGTATATTTAATTTTTATAATAAGATATTTGTATTTTAACTTTTTACAGAAAACCCCCTTATTTTACCGATTTTTTTGAAATTTCACCGAAACGATTTTCAAAACGTTACATATACACGTTAAGACAAAGAGCAACCAGATAGCGTACTATCATGTCGAGCAAGAAAGTCTTACCTATATATGTCCCAGCATCCACCACAATATACATCAAATGTACAGTAATGGCCTCTAGGGCATACATATAACTAACACATACATGCATACACCGCTCCCTACGGCACCCTATCCCATGAGGTAACGGTAATTGTTGCGCCACGGCAGCGCCCCGGCCTCGTACTCGAGGCCAAATTGCGGAATCAAAATTTTTCCTTACTCGGAAACCGGCGCTACCGCGGACAAAGAAAACCCGGATCGAAACCATTAGCCTATACTAGCAAACAAGAGATGGGGTGAGAAGTATACCGAGTGATCCGAGTCCTCCGGTCTTCTCGTCATCGTCCCGATCTCCCGCGGAAAGTGTAGTCTCCATATCGTCGCCTCCTCGCCGGAAAGGGCACCACTTCGCCTGCGTCTGTTACGGGCTCCCGCCTCAATACCGAGGCAACTCGGGCATGAAGCCGGCAACTCGAAATGCCCAAGATTTGCTGTAGAATGTGTAGTGTAGAATACGCTTTGTCTCAATGGGGTTAAGTTGCCTTGATGGAGGAAAAAGGCTAAGGAAAAATGGTGCTTTCATTTTTCCCCAAAACTAGAAGAATGAGATGAAGAAATTTGTGCTATCTCAAGAATGGAAATTTCTCTCATCCTAAATCAAGTGGCCGGCCAAGGCATGGGTGGAAAATGGTGGAGGAATATATAAAGCTCAAGAAGGGAGGTAAGTGTAGGATGAAGGTTGAGGTGACCATAACAAAAAGCATCATGATAACAAACATACATCAACACCATACCCTTTCTTTTCTCATTAAATGCAAGTAATGGTGCAAGATATCATAATCAATACAATTGCATAAAACCCCTCAACAAAGTGTAATTTGCAAAACTGCAAATTACCCCCTCCATCGGAAAAGTCCGGCCGGAAAAGAACAAAGGAAAACCGGCCGGAACGGAATGCAAACAGGCAACTCCAGAAAACTGGTCCCGTAATAAATTACAGGAAAACCCCGACACTGTGCATACACACCCGCATTTGTATTCCGTCCGGATACAAATGCAATGAGACAAAATCTACACTGTACTAAACTAGGACCGGCTTAAACCAAAGCCGGCTAGTAAAATCCGTTCGATCCTGATTCGTGCAATACCGCACGTATCTGATCGAACCCTGCCATATACCTATACGGCCACTAGTACAAACTGTCCGATCCTGATCCGTGCAATACCGCACGTATCTGATCGGACCCTGCCATATCTCCATACGGCCTCTACAGCGTTTCGCCCGAAAGCTGAGTAACTGAAAGTGTGGTGGACTCTAAAGACTCGTCAATACAATGGCTGTGGATTTAACCACTAGCACGTCAGAGGTATAAGCCAATACGTGACGGGCCACCAGCTATTGACAAAAGGGACGTCGATGAGCGAACTCATCCTGACACCCTACTGAGCCTGTCAGTGACAATATCCGTACAGTCCGGTCCGTTCGTCTATGAGTATCACATGGCGGGCCTAGGGGGTTGGTAAAAGTCAGACCCCCAAAGGCGGTACAAGTCGTGTCGGAGTGTAGCCCAGAACGCCCTGAGATACTACTGGAATACCTACCAGTAAATCTCCTGCCTCGGCCGAGGGCTTTGCGTAATGGCTCTCCTAGACACAGCGCGACCTCACCCCCAATACCGGGAGAGACGAACCCCTGCAGATCCGCTCACTGCCTCCATGTGGCTCGGGACTGTACCCAACTAAAACCTGTTTGCACGACTCCTTTGAGCCATGGTAGGGTAGTAATCAAAGTACAGTGGGAACTCACACAAGACAAATGACGATCTCAGGTCGATGAACTAACATGTACACATGTCACCAGGGAACTGCTATCTGACATCTGGTATAAGACCAACTAGCAGGTTCCCGGCGAGTCCTGTCCGGTGTACTCATAACCCAATGAGCACCTGTATACATCTTAGGTGAACCAACTGACACCAGTGGCTTGTGAGACCGGCCACCGCCCCTCGTCGGGGTCTCGACTGTATACACTAGTCTACTAATGGAGTATCGATGCCCAGTCTCGAAACTCCCACGACTAGGGACCTTTTAAGGATGTGCTTATAGACTACCAGCTCCCACGTATATGATCGCCATCATACTGCTGGTCGTCAAGCAAGAATCCTAGGGGCTCTATCAACGTGTAATAGCGACATGTCAGGTCACCTAAAGCAGTACACGATGATAAAGATAAACCAGATAGCATACTATCATCTCGAGTAAGACTGTCCTACCGGGATAGGTCCTCCCTCAATCATTGCAATCACGTACCTGTGATCCAATAATTGACTCTGAGGGCACTATCTCCAACAATCTCCCACTTGCACTCAAGGCTAATTATTGCGATGCCGCATACTCACAGCCCGTGTGATACCGAACACCCAACTCCTCTACTAGTCAGTCTCACAAAGCTCGTTTGCGAAACTATTGCGTTCGAGGAATAGCCTCAGTGAGTGGATCCGCTGTGATGTTTCTTTCTATGTCTCTCTATATCTCAAGTTCGCGGAGAAAGCCATCTCCCGAAATGAGCAATACCTGTCTTGGAATGTCTGGATGTCTGATGGGACCTAGTTCATAAATGAACTCCAAATCCAAACTTCTTAGACTGTATCGATAACTGAAATTAATCAGTACCCAGCGCCATGCCTCCCTCAGTATTGCCTTGGACCACCTGTCCAAAATACTGCCCCTCGTCAGAGGGAGAACTATAACTCTGACAACCTCCTTGTCGTCCATGTCACCTTGGAAGCCTGGAGTGATAACCGTCTCCTAAAGGAGGCAGCCGTTATCATATCCCTAAAACATTCACTTATGTTCTAAAACTGCTTCCGACTGTTTTTCCAGGATTGGATTAATATCAACTTATTGCACCTACTGCAAGAACAACATCTGGTGTGGTACTTGACATCTCATGATTGACTCAATTGCCTAAGCAAGTGATCTGTCAATCATGCGTATCCCTCTCCCCTTTAGTCTGTAAGACATCTTTAGAGAGGGTGACTCCATTACCTGCAGGTACAGTACCATGCCAGGAGTCGTCCATTCTAAATACTCATAGAATGCTGTCAAGGTACCCTGATTGGGAAACCACCCAAATCTAGATCTAAAACGATAGGTCTAGTAACCAGTATGTCTGATATAATATCCAAGTCCCATGTGGAGAAAACACTGTGTGACGACCAAAGTATAACCGATCGTAGTATAGGAATATCACTTCCTACTACCTTCTCAACAGATCCATCCCCTATTCTGATGACGTCAAACCCATGACTGTCACATCAGAAACAGATGATCTAACTCCGCTATATCTGCTTTAGTCTATAAATAGACATAAGCCTGATGTCCACCAATGCTTCCGCTGCTCCCACTGACTACGACAACCCTCTGCCAGAGTCATATAGACGTGCACTTCTAAAGCTAGTTTAGAACGACGCTATACTCATCCTCCTGCCGGGTCTCGCAGCCTGGAACAACAACAATGGCAAGTGTGGGTAAACAAGAACTTCCCTGTCACCGTCCTTGAGGCTACCGGAGTACCTCTCGGGTGCCTGAAGTTACCCACCTTATCTGCGGAGTGGCCAATGGAATGTCAAATCAGATTGAATCTTTAGGTTCCTTATTAAATCTTCAGTAATCGTTTGCGGTTCTGGAATCACTTCCAGTTCTACCATACTCCCACTGCTGTTTTTGAAAAAATCCATTTTTAAAAAAACTGTGGCGAGTCTAGAACAATATTTCTATTGATCTGCCAGATGGTAGAAAGTCAACCCTCGTCATAGCCTGGGTCAACCCACAAACAGCCATTACAGAAACGTGCCTTGAGTTATCTGGAGTCTGGTTTTAAGCATAAGCCGGACAACTCCCCGTACCTTAACATCGTTAAGATATGAACTGTTCTATATCCAATATAGAAACAGAGGCACTGATTCAATTGAACCAGATTCAAATCATGCAGCTGTCTCCAGTGCATGTCAACTAAATGGAAGGAGGCCGATCAGCGTTACTTAACTTAGGAATGCTTCCAATTATGAGTAACCTGAAAGAGAAGCAATTTCTCTTTATCATTACTATCAACTGAATACCATGCACAAGTATCTACATCTTCGATCATTTTGAAGAATCCCGATACTAGCTACACCTGGTTCTCTACTCTATTCAAATACCTATAACTCCTCAAAACTTAGACCCTGTGTTTCCACGAAGCACATGTCTAAGAACTAGAGAAGTTAAAAGTAAACAGAATATAGTATGAGGACCAACCCCTCTGTCCTAATGAACACTGGACAACATACAATACTCTGTATAAGTCCGCTGAGTCTAACAACTCTTTCACTGTGTGTCGTAGGTTGAAAACTGTACTTATGGTTAAGAAGAATTACACCGCTGTTTAATGCTCCTTACCTAACCATCCACTGATATAGGTAAATGTCATCGACATAATATCAAAAGGTATATCTCACTCTATGAAAAATAGACGTACAGATATATCAATTTGAAATTGGTGCACAACAGCGGATATTCAAAACCAAATATTTGCCGACCGGAAAACAACCCAGGTGGCTTCCTCAAATATCACCAATTACTACGAATCCCGATATAATGAGGATGGTCACCTAATTCCCAATAACCTACTCCCACTCATCATCTGTAAAACCATACAGATGTGAGAATCATACCTGGTAAATACATACCCTGGAGTAAGTATCTAATCGGGAAATCAGTTTTCTTTTAACATTACACAGTGAAACTGAAACATTGAAATGTTTCTGTGGGGTTATCCTGGTATTCCTAGTAATGCCTCTTCCATTATCCAGATTCACAACTGTAACCGTATAATTCTTTGCCACCTCTCCAAATCCCTTTATATGTCTTTAGTCATTACCTTCTGTACACCCCTTTAAGCCAAATGGTTTTCTTCCTTCCCTACCGTTCGGCACCAGCCTATGGTTTGGAAGAAGACTATCCAAAAAGCATAAAGGGTGTACTGTCCTAATCCTAGGAGCACTCGCAACGCGAGAGAAGGTGAAGATAAAAGACACCTGAATGTACTTTATTCCTATTTCTCCTGAACCAGAATCCATCCCCGAACTGGAACAAGTTCCTTTCGAGTTCGTATATAACCATACGATGGAGTATCCAAATAAACTGTGGATCTTCATAGTGATACGGAGTGTCCTGGAGAAATACAAAGGTGATTTAGATTTGGCGAAGATATACTTGGTTTGGTCGTGAATAGCAGTTGCATTTTACTTTGCCCTTTTACTAATCCCTTGCTTTGTCTTAACTTAATACCTTCTGTACACCATCGTTATGCTAATTGGCTTTCTTCATTCCCCACCGTTCGGCACCAGCCTAAGGTTTGGAAGAAGACTATCCAATTTGCGTAATAGGTGTACTATCTCCTAAACCAAGGAGTACTCGCAATGAGAGAAGGTGAAAAGAAAAGACAACTGAATAATCCTATTCGTTTTCTCCAGAACCAGAAACCATCCTCGAAGTCCTTCGAGTTCGTATGTAACCATACGATGGTTTTGTCCAATGGAAGTGGACGTTCGTAGTAATACGGGGTGTCCTGGAGAAAAGGGTAAAAGTAGGAGTGGCAATGAGGTCTGCAACTCTGACAATCCAAAAGCCTGTGTTAAGAAGGTTCGGTCAACTTGGTCACTGAGTCATAGTCCATGGTCGGGTCAATGGTCGCTGCCAGAGAGAGAGAAAAGAAACACTCAGCGTGCACTCTAACCTAGATCAGAATGGTTACCACTTTATCTAATCTGGAAGCCTCCCACTGTACCTCAAATTCTCCTCCAAACCTGAAAGAAGAATTAGTCGGGATCACCCGAGGAGTAAACCAACTCATCAGTGGGAATCGGGATCCAACTATCATCACATGATAACGCGACGGAATCCACTCACGTCACCACACTCCAGAAGGTATGCGCATACTTGGCAAGTTTCAGTTCTTTTGAAACTCCCGATGTGATTTTTACCCCTAGGACCCAAGTGACCTTGACTGAGCCAACATATCAAAGGATCCTAGTCAAGTTCAACCCGTCATTATCTTGATTGCATTAGACCCACCCGCACGAGTCCTTGACTGAGCCAAAATGATCGTACGACTGTCCTGTTAGTGTATATGCCCTAGAGGCCATTACTGTATCATACTAGTTTGTATATTACTTAATGGAAGCTTGGGATATTCACCTTGTATAAACAATCTTGCTCAATATAGTAGTATGCTACTTGGTTTGTTTCTACTTCAATGTATACTTGTGTTTATTTCAGTATATCACTTATACGCATTAGTGGAGCCCTTAGGATCTTTGCTTGATTACCAACGTTGTGATGGCAGTCACACTAGTGGGGGCTGGGTAATCTATAGGCACATCCTTATACAGGTCCCTAGTCGTAGGACTATCGAGACAGGGCATCGATACTCCGGAGTAGACTAGCGTATGCGCTTCTCATCCCAGTGTGGGAGATGGTCTGTCCCACAGCCATCAGTACGTCGTACTGGAGATAGTATACGGGTGCTCGTTGGGTTACGAGTACACTGGACAGGACTCGTCGGGAACTGACAGGTTGGTATTATACCTATCGTCAGTTATCAGTTCCCAGGTGACATGAGTACAGCTTAGTCCGCTGACTTGACACTGGCACTTCGCCTCGAGTGTGTTCCCACTGCACTTTGATCACTACCCTACCACGGCTCAAAGGAGTCGTGGAAACAGGTGATGGTTGGGTGCAGTCCCGAAGCACTTGGAGGCAGTGACGGTTAGACAGGATTCGTCTCTCCCGGTATTGGGAGTTGACATCGCGCTGTGTCTAGGAGAGCCATTACACGAGTAGTCCCTGGCCAGGGCAAGCGAGATATACTGGTAGGTTCCAGTGTTATCTCAGGGTGTTTTGGGCTTCACTCCGACACGACTTGTACCGCTATTGGGGGACTGACGTTTTACCGCCCCCTAGGCCCGACATGCGATGTATCAGACGAACAGACCGGACTGTACGGAGAATGTCACATTCAGACTCAGTAGGAGTTCAGATGGGGTTTCACCTCGTCAGCCTTCTTGTCGGCATCTACCTGGGGACCGTTACGCACAGCTAGTGCCGCTTGCGCTCTGTGGTTAAACCCACTGCCAGCGTAGTGTCGAGTCTTTAGAGTCCCACACAGAGGGTATTCGCCTCTGGGCAAAACAGAGTAGAGGTCGCATGGTTTTGCGACAGGGTTCGTTCTCATCCGTGCACTTGTGCACGTTTGGAGTCCGGACGGATTATACTGGCAGGCTCTGGTTTGAGCCAGATACTGGTATATATATTTGGGGTTGCTTTTATATCTTGGTATTCTTGTTCCTCGGAACGAGAATGCAGGTGTGTATGCACAGTTGCTTGAGGCGGAGGATGAGGTATTTCATTAGGGTTTCGGAACGGGTGCGTATGCACAGTTGACAGTTATCATTTTCCAAACCCTAATGGATTTATGAATTATCTATTAATAATAGTAATTAAATGAGAATTATGTTATGGTTGATTTTGTTGACTTGTTGACCATGGTTGACTTGTTGACCATGGTTGAATGTTGACCACCATCATGCTTTAAAAAGTCCTCCTTGATTCATGCTTACATTTCATTAAATGAAGCATGGTTGTGGTCATTCCAAATTGCCATCAACTATTCTCATTTTGAATTATTATTATTTAGATAATTGTTTTTCTTTTGGCATTATGGTTGCAAGAAAGAAAAACATAGCTCATTATCTCATTCTTCTTCTCTCTCTTCACTTCATCTTCTTCTTCCTCTAGTAAAGAGAAACCTTCTCATGTGTTGAGAATCCTTCTCTTTAAAAAGAAAAGCAAACCCTAGTCACTCTCTACTCACTCTAGGTTCAAGGTTTAGCAAGCCGGAAACCCTAGTTCACTCAAAGATCGAGGAAGAGCCCAAAGGTCGAACCTTCGAGGTGGATCCATCTTCGACGGAAGAAGGCGACAAGAAGAGAACCATCAACCTCTACAAGTTTGGAAGAAGAAGGAGTTCAAGTTTAGGTATAACCTTCATCCGAGTAGCTAACTCTCTTTAGCGTATTTGCTAGTTTAGTTTAGACAACGATCCCGACCTTGTTTAGTCCATGTTGCCTCTTGCGATAAAAATTTGTTTTTTATACCGTTTCCGCCTCCCCGTAAGCACCGGGGGTCGCAATATGGACTTACAGTGGTATCAGAGCCTAACTAAACTCAAACTAGCTTGGTAGCGAAGTGTATGGAAGTTCGAAACCGAAAAATCGCAAAACCGGAAAAACCAAAACCCTAAGTTTCTGTTGAATTTTTTTCTGCTCTAAATGAAAAACTTTATACTTGTAAATTCGGCTCAGGGTTTTGTGTGAACAACCATGAAAAACGTTGCCCTAATTCATTCAAACCGCCGCGCTTCCGCCGCACGAGGTAGGCATGTGCCGCTGAAGCGCCGCGTTTTGTCGTCTTCTGTGCATCATTTTTCGTGTAGTGTTCTTCTGTGTTGGTTTTGGGATTTTTAAGATATATTATATGTGCCCAGATTTTCCAGAACAGAAATTCACTTTTGGGGTCCTATAATTCCGTATTTTTTCCGAACTTCACTGCACTTTGGCTATGTTGGTTATATCTGTGATGTTTGCATGTATTGAACGTCGGCTAATCGCTATAAGTCGATTAGTCGGGGTTATACATGATCTGTGTTTGATATTGGATTGTGTATATGAATCTGTTGGACTGTCGCGGGTGAATAGCCGGGGTGGATGTGAGATGAGCTTTTGTTTTTCTTTCATTCATTGTAAATGTAAATTGATGTAATAATATTATTTGTTTGGCCGCACAACCGGATCGGGGTTGTAGCCGTCATTGTATAATTCTTTTTACTGTTTTTGCTCCTAGGATAGACCCATGGAGGGGTGCACAAACTACCGGGTTCTTGGCGGGTAGTTTGCCGCACCCGTAGGGGTCTTGGGTGGGGTATTTGCTATTCACCGCGACCGTGTAATCCGCTTTTCGTTGCAGGCTCGAAAGGATTGCGGATTGCTAGTATATCCAATGTATTCATCTGTGATCTGTAATGTCTATCATTGCTTTCTATTTAGGCGTTGCTTATGTTTTACAGCAGCGCTAGCCCAGCCCCCGCTCTGTCGTTAGTTAAGTAACCTAACGAGTGATGACGGGACCCCGTGGCGAATGCGAATGGCATAAGCGTACGTCATATTTTGGTTGTTTTCTGCAATGGTAGGATTAAATGATGGGACGCATTAAAAGAACTAATGCAAGAATATCACGCATTAAAAGAACTAATGCAAGATAATAAACCAAGTTTAAGTCGATGGAACACTTTCAAAAAACCACTCGGTTCTTTTCAAAACTAACTTTTAAATGCGGAGCTTGAGCCACTCCTTCTAAAAGCTATCTCGTTCCATCGATTATATCAAGTTCACTACGTTCACGGTTTTACCAAAACCATTCGTAGCCCTCCGTCGTTTCGTATGAATAGGCAATAGTATTCAAGCTGTGTATTTTGGCCAAAGTCAAGGCACAGTGATTGGTAGCTATTGGGTGTTCATGTGTAGCATAGATAGATGCGTTGGTTTGGGACAGTCGTACTGCCATTTTGGCCAAAGTCAAGGGTATGTACGGATGGATCCAAATTAACCTGGAAAGTGACGGGTAGAACTTGACATGTGACTTATGATATTTTGGCCAAAGTCAAGGTCATAAGAGCATGGGGCAAAAATCCACATCGGGAGTTTCATAAGTACTGAAACTTGCTAGATTTGCATACCATTTGGAGTGTGATGATTATGGTAGGATTCCTTCATTTTCGTCACGCGATGATATTTGGATCCCGATCCTACTGTGAGTATATGCTACTCCTCGGGAAATTTCTCACTAAACGATCAATGCTATAAACCTAGTAGGTGCCTAGAAAGGTGTTAGCGGGGCTACGCCCCCAGGGAAAAGAGGTTCTTAAATTAAGGAACTTCGCGAAAGCGTTGGAAAACCTCCCTCGAAGTACCGACACTGGCCTGGCTGAACGGTTAAGCAAGTATTGTACAGTGGGATTGATCCCGGCTAATTCTTCCTTTGTGGTTTGAGGAGGGATTCGAGAGACAGTGGGAGCCATCCTGTTTAGACAAATTAAAAACCATTCTAAACTTGCAAGAGCATCGTGCTAAGTGTTTCTTCTCTCCCCCTGCAGCGACCAAATCGAAATGACTGGACTTAAGTTACTTCTAGATAAAAACATACTGACAGGGCCAAACTACAAAGATTGGCTCAGGAATGTCAAATTGGCAATCTCTTACGACAAGCTGGGGTATCTTCTTACCACCAAAGCTCCCCCCGTCCCAGGTCCCACCTCCAGCGTCGCGGATAAGGAAATCCGTAAGACTTGGGAGATTGACAGCGCGAAGGCCAGATGCCTCGTACTTGCCTCGATGGACAACGACCATCAGAGGAGGCACGAGAATATGGATTTGGAATCCATATTTCTTCATACAAAAGAACTGTATGGAGAGCAGTTTCGTATCGCAAGATACGAAGTGTCGAAGAAGTTATTTTCGACAAAGTTGGCCGTCGGATCATCGGTAGCGGACCACGTGCTTAAGATGATTGGCTACACTGAGGAGCTCGCAGAACTTGGGACCACGTTGGACAGTGAACTCTATACGGATATAATTCTCCAGTCCCTTCCATCCACTTACGCCCAGTTCATACTGAACTTCAACTTGCAAGAAAAGGAAGTTGAACTTTCAGAACTCCTCAACCTGCTGAGGAGCGCAGAGGGCACCCTACAGAAGGGTAGGGAAACACCCGCTTTGTTTGTAGGAGGATCTTCTTCCTCTAGGTCCAAGGCGAAAGCCAAGGGAAAGAGGAAGAAAGCCCCCGCCAAACCAAGGGGCGGTGTTAGTAAAGTGGGTGCGAAGGGAAAGGAAAAGGCAACAAAGATAGCGGGGAAGCTTGTTGGTAAAGAGGAATGCTTCTATTGTCACAAGAGTGGACACTGGAAGAAAGATTGCAGGGCTTGGAAAGCCAGGACACAGGAACTGAAGCAGGTTGCGGCTTCAGCTTCAGGTGTGTATGTTATTGAAAACTGTCTTTCTATAAACTCTACTTCCTGGATATTGGATACCGGATCAGGATCTCATATCTGTAATTCTTTGCAGGCGTTGAGAAACCGTAGGGTTTTGAAGGCAGGTGACATGACCCTCAGAGTTGCGAACGGAGCTAGCATGGATGCTAAAGCCGTGGGGGACTATCACCTGGGAATGTCAGATGGGCAAGTTTTGGTTTTGCGTAATTGCTTTTTTGTACCCAACGCAACTTGTAATATCATTTCTGTATCTTTGGTTTCTAAAGAAGGTTATGAATTTGCGTTTGTAAGTAATGTTGTTAACATTCACCTTAATCAAGTTCTGATTGGGTCAGGTACATTGAGCAATGGTATATACGTATTAAACCAACCACAGATTTTCAATGTCCAGAATACACACAAAAGAAAGTCTCCAGATATCAATCAGACTTTCTTATGGCATTGTAGACTGGGTCACATCAATGAGAGAAGGTTGACTAAGTTACATACAGAAGGATATTTGGATCCGTTCGAATATCAATCGTATGCCACTTGTCAATCCTGTCTCAAAGGAAAGATGACAAAGACTCCGTTCACTGGACACGGAGTAAGAGCGAGCGAGCTCTTGGGACTCGTACACAGTGACGTGTGCGGTCCAATGTCTACACATGCGCGAAGCGGTTATTCTTACTTCATTACTTTTACGGATGATTTTTCAAGATACGGTTATGTCTTCTTAATGAAACATAAGTCCGAAGCTTTTGAAAAATTCCAGGAATTTAAGAATGAAGTAGAAAAACAAACCGGCAAAAGTATCAACATTCTAAGATCGGATCGAGGTGGAGAATACTTAAGTGCCGAGTTCCTGAATTACTTAAAAGAGAATGGGATTCTCTCTCAGCTTACTCCTCCATACACTCCGCAACATAACGGTGTATCGGAGAGACGGAACCGAACCCTATTGGATATGGTACGGTCCATGATGAGTAACGCTGAGTTACCGCGATCATTCTGGGGGTATGTGCTAGAATCAGCTGCGTACATTTTGAACCGAGTTCCTACTAAGACTGTGCCTACTACACCATATGAGATGTGGTGTGGGAAGAGACCCCATCTCAGTCACATTAAGACTTGGGGAAGTCCAGCTTTTGTTAAAAAGCAGCATGCGGACAAGCTCGAGGCGCGCTCAGTACTGTGTAAGTTTGTGGGATATCCAAAGAATTCCAAGGGATATCTCTTCTACTACGAAGAGGAACAAAAAGTTCTTGTTTCTCGTCATGCCCACTTTCTAGAACATCAGTTCTTAGAAAAAGAATTAAGTGGGAGCGCAGTAGAACTGGAAGAAATTCCAGAACCACAGACTATTACTGAAAGCTTGGTGGAACCAGAGGGTTCAAATGAACAGGACATTCCTACGCCGCTCCGCAGGAGTAGTAGGCAGTCTCATCCGCCTGAGAGATACTACGGTTTTCTCATAGACGGGGATAGAGAGGATTGCATCATAGACTATGATGAGCCTACTAGCTTCCAGCAGGCCGTTCAGAGCGTTGACTCAGTAAAATGGCTGGATGCAATGCGGACCGAAATGGAGTCCATGTACACCAACAAAGTATGGACGTTGGACATTGCTCCAGACGGGGTAAAACCCGTAGGATGCAAGTGGATCTTCAAAAGGAAGATTGGTGTAGATGGACAGGTTGAGACCTATAAAGCTAGACTTGTAGCAAAGGGTTTCCGTCAAAGACCTGGCTTGGACTATGACGAAACCTTTTCTCCAGTGGCTATGCTGAAATCCATTCGGATCCTTCTTGCCATTGCTGCCTTCCACGATTATGAGATTTGGCAGATGGACGTAAAGACCGCTTTTCTAAATGGAAATTTAGAGGAGTGTGTCTATATGGATCAGCCAGAGGGTTTCATTCAGAGTGGGAGCAGCGGAAAGGTGTGCAAGTTGCTTAAGTCCATCTATGGACTAAAGCAGGCATCGCGGAGTTGGAACATCTGTTTTGATGAGACAGTCAAGGAATTTGACTTTATCAAAAATCCAGATGAACCATGCATCTATAGTAGATTTGTAGCGAGAACTGTAGTATTCCTTGTTTTATACGTGGATGACATTCTCTTAATAGGAAATGACATTCCTATGCTACAATCTGTCAAAGGTTTCTTGTCACACAGGTTCTCCATGAAAGACCTGGGTGATGCCTCTTACATCCTGGGGATCCGGATCCATCGTGATAGATCCAAGAGGATATTAGGACTTTCACAGTCCAGGTACATCGACACCGTACTGAAAAGATTCAGTATGGAAGATTCCAAGCGCGGTAACTTACCGGCTTGTCACGGGATCACCCTCTCTAAAGAGATGTCTCCCAAGACTGATTTGGAGAGGGATCGCATGTCTATTATACCCTACGCTTCTGCGGTAGGCTCTATAATGTATGCGATGTTGTGTACCAGACCGGATGTAGCTTATGCACTGAGTGTAGTAAGCCGGTATCAGTCAAACCCTGGGGAGAAACATTGGATAGCGGTAAAGAACATTCTCAAGTACCTGAGGAGGACTAAGGAGATGTTCTTGGTGTATGGCGGAAAAGACCTCCAGATTGAGGCCTTTGCTGACTCCAGCTTCCAGAGTGACAAGGATGATTCCAAGTCCATGTCGGGTTTTGTCTTTACCCTCAATGGAGGGGCGGTGTGTTGGAAGAGTTCCAAACAGGAAACCGTTGCAGACTCGACTATGGAAGCGGAATACATCGCTGCATCTGATGCCGCAAAAGAAGCTGTCTGGATAAGGAAGTTCTTAAAAGAACTTCAGGTGGTTCCGTCCATTGTTGACCCAGTACCTCTGTATTGCGACAACAACGGAGCTATAGCTTTAGCAAAGGAACCCAGGTCCCATCAGAGATCCAGGCACATCTTGAGGCGGTATCACCTGATCAGGGAGATCGTGGATCGCAAGGAGATCGAGGTTCGAAGGGTTGCTTCAGAAGAGAACACTGCAGATCCATTCACCAAGGCCCTACCCCAGACTCAGTTCGAGCGGCTGATCGAGATGATAGGTCTTCGATACGCCAGTACATGGCCTTAGTGCAAGTGGGAGATTGTTAGTGTATATGCCCTAGAGGCCATTACTGTATCATACTAGTTTGTATATTACTTAATGGAAGCTTGGGATATTCACCTTGTATAAACAATCTTGCTCAATATAGTAGTATGCTACTTGGTTTGTTTCTACTTCAATGTGTACTTGTGTTTATTTCAGTATATCACTTATACGCATTAGTGGAGCCCTTAGGATCTTTGCTTGATTACCAGCGTTGTGATGGCAGTCACACTAGTGGGGGCTGGGTAATCTATAGGCACATCCTTATACAGGTCCCTAGTCATAGGACTATCGAGACAGGGCATCGATACTCCGGAGTAGACTAGCGTATGCGCTTCTCATCCCAGTGTGGGAGATGGTCTGTCCCACAGCCATCAGTACGTCGTACTGGAGATAGTATACGGGTGCTCGTTGGGTTACGAGTACACTGGACAGGACTCGTCGGGAACTGACAGGTTGGTATTATACCTATCGTCAGTTATCAGTTCCCAGGTGACATGAGTACAGCTTAGTCCGCTGACTTGACACTGGCACTTCGCCTCGAGTGTGTTCCCACTGCACTTTGATCACTACCCTACCACGGCTCAAAGGAGTCGTGGAAACAGGTGATGGTTGGGTGCAGTCCCGAAGCACTTGGAGGCAGTGACGGTTAGACAGGATTCGTCTCTCCCGGTATTGGGAGTTGACATCGCGCTGTGTCTAGGAGAGCCATTACACGAGTAGTCCCTGGCCAGGGCAAGCGAGATATACTGGTAGGTTCCAGTGTTATCTCAGGGTGTTTTGGGCTTCACTCCGACACGACTTGTACCGCTATTGGGGGACTGACGTTTTACCGCCCCCTAGGCCCGACATGCGATGTATCAGACGAACAGACCGGACTGTACGGAGAATGTCACATTCAGACTCAGTAGGAGTTCAGATGGGGTTTCACCTCGTCAGCCTTCTTGTCGGCATCTACCTGGGGACCGTTACGCACAGCTAGTGCCGCTTGCGGTCTGTGGTTAAACCCACTGCCAGCGTAGTGTCGAGTCTTTAGAGTCCCACACAGAGGGTATTCGCCTCTGGGCAAAACAGAGTAGAGGTCGCATGGTTTTGCGACAGGGTTCGTTCTCATCCGCGCACTTGTGCACGTTTGGAGTCCGGACGGATTATACTGGCAGGCTCTGGTTTGAGCCAGATACTGGTATATATATTTGGGGTTGCTTTTATATCTTGGTATTCTTGTTCCTCGGAACGAGAATGCAGGTGTGTATGCACAGTTGCTTGAGGCGGAGGATGAGGTATTTCATTAGGGTTTCGGAACGGGTGCGTATGCACAGTTGACAGTTATCATTTTCCAAACCCTAATGGATTTATGAATTATCTATTAATAATAGTAATTAAATGAGAATTATGTTATGGTTGATTTTGTTGACTTGTTGACCATGGTTGACTTGTTGACCATGGTTGAATGTTGACCACCATCATGCTTTAAAAAGTCCTCCTTGATTCATGCTTACATTTCATTAAATGAAGCATGGTTGTGGTCATTCCAAATTGCCATCAACTATTCTCATTTTGAATTATTATTATTTAGATAATTGTTTTTCTTTTGGCATTATGGTTGCAAGAAAGAAAAACATAGCTCATTATCTCATTCTTCTTCTCTCTCTTCACTTCATCTTCTTCTTCCTCTAGCAAAGAGAAACCTTCTCATGTGTTGAGAATCCTTCTCTTTAAAAAGAAAAGCAAACCCTAGTCACTCTCTACTCACTCTAGGTTCAAGGTTTAGCAAGCCGGAAACCCTAGTTCACTCAAAGATCGAGGAAGAGCCCAAAGGTCGAACCTTCGAGGTGGATCCATCTTCGACGGAAGAAGGCGACAAGACGAGAACCATCAACCTCTACAAGTTTGGAAGAAGAAGGAGTTCAAGTTTAGGTATAACCTTCATCCGAGTAGCTAACTCTCTTTAGCGTATTTGCTAGTTTAGTATAGACAACGATCCCGACCTTGTTTAGTCCATGTTGCCTCTTGCGATAAAAATTTGTTTTTTATACCGTTTCCGCCTCCCCGTAAGCACGGGGGTCGCAATATGGACTTACATGTCCTAACCAATCACATATCCATGCAACAGAAAGACACTACATAGCTACCGTACACTACGCCTCGGCTAAGCACGACATACGCAGCACGAATACTAAGTAATACCAATCTGAAATGACGGAGGGCTACGACTGGTTTTTGGCGAAAAACCTTTAACGTAATGAACTTGATATCGTTGAAGGAACTGCATAACTTTTTAGAAAATATAGTGACGAAAACCTTTACTAAAGAGGTCACTCCCGGTGAAGGGATCTCGGCTCTTTCCCCGTAGAATGAGGTGCAGGATATTCCAACTGAATACCACGATGCAAAGCAAAAGTAATCGGCTATAGTGAAGTTAATGCTCTGACGCAAACTTCTGTCCAAGGGGTCACTCCCGGTGAAGGGATCTCGGCCCTTGCCTCGTCGACTGAGGAGCAGGATATTCCAAATGAATACCACGATGCAAAACAAAAGTGAACGTTCTTGCAATAACAGCTTTTTGAAAAGTGTTCCAACAACATCAGAATAGGTTTGTTTATCTTGCATTGATCCGAATCAATGCAGTCCCATCAATTAATCACACCACAAAGAACGAAAATATACTGACGTACGTATATGCCATCCGCATTCGCCACTGGGTCCCGTCATCACCCGTTAGGTTAGCTAACTAACGGCAGAGCGGGGACTGGACTAGCACGGATGAAAAACATATACAACATCTACTAATATATATACCAATATATAGTATTTCGCTCAAGGCGTGAATAAAATGCAACATCACAGAAATGTACAGCATCACAGAACAATACAGATATCTGGAAGCCCCGGGTTTCACAGAGCCGCTGCTGAAACCCGACGTTCCCCTGGTCGTGTGGATAGCCTGTGCAATGAAATCCTAGACCCCTACGGGCGCGGCAAGTCACCCGCCAAAACCTGAAGCGAGGCAGCCCCCTTCAGCACCGCGAATGGACCACCCAGCACTTCACGGAATCCGGTAACTCGGGCACCCCTCCTGGGTCAACTGTACCCCCTACGAGTGCGTCGAACAGCCCGCCAATTCCAGACTGAAGCCCCCTCCGTCCCAATGCCATGAGATGCGGGCTCGTTGCCCTCCAGAACCCGGCTATCCGTGCACCCCTCCGCGGGGTAACCCTAGTACAGAAAGTAAAATATACATACACCGGGTACATCGACCGCAACCAGGTCGTGCCCCAAAAGAATAATACAAACAGGCAGTGACGGCAGTCCACATGTTGGACGCTCGCCCCGCAATATCAAATGTACATAATACACCAAAACTGTACTAGCATTGCATCCAGGCTATCCCCCACGACCGATCCGCAACAACACAGCATAAACATAGAACATCAACGTGAAAGTCACGTTCGCAAATCCGTCTAACCGGGCTATAGCAGTTAGACGGGATTTACCGATCAAGTGACATTCACGGTCGCAGATATAATGTAAATACTGTGTAATAATGTGTTTAAAATATCCGATCGATCAAATAATTAACAAGCGGGCCCCAAATGAAAACTGTAGCACTCACAGAAATAACTGGCCCAATTTTAATATCCCAAAAGCCCTATTTTAAGCCCATAAAACAACTGAAGAAAAATGACAAAGTGGGCCCACCATAGTGCCGCGGAACCGCGGCCCAAAGGTGGTTTTGGCCGCGGTTCCGCGCTCCAAACAGGGAATTACTTTGTCGTTTTCCTACAGTAGTCTTATCTTTTTCAGTACATCATTTTTCTGCAACCTGAAAAATTTTTAGACACCAAAAAAAAATCCAACAGAAAACTGATGTGAAGGAATATGTGGTTTTTGGGATTTCGGTCGATCGGAAATGCAAAACACATTAGAACAAGCTAGGTAAGGTTAATGGCGTGGCTCTGATACCATGTTGCGCCACGGCAGCGCCCCGGCCTCGTACTCGAGGCCAAATTGCGGAATCAAAATTTTTCCTTACTCGGAAACCGGCGCTACCGCGGACAAAGAAAACCCAGATCGAAACCATTAGCCTATACTAGCAAACAAGAGATGGGGTGAGAAGTATACCGAGTGATCCGAGTCCTCCGGTCTTCTCGTCATCGTCCCGATCTCCCGCGGAAAGTGTAGTCTCCATATCGTCGCCTCCTCGCCGGAAAGGGCACCACTTCGC
Source organism: Agapanthus africanus (assembly GCA_030015575.1). Taxonomy (NCBI): domain Eukaryota; kingdom Viridiplantae; phylum Streptophyta; class Magnoliopsida; order Asparagales; family Amaryllidaceae; genus Agapanthus; species Agapanthus africanus. The sequence continues at coordinate 119,183,916 of CM057340.1, read as the reverse complement.
CTGCGTCTTTTACGGGCTCCCGCCTCAATACCGAGGCAACTCGGGCATGAAGCCGGCAACTCGACATGCCCAAGATTTGTTGTAGAATGTGTAGTGTAGAATACGCTTTGTCTCAATGGGGTTAAGTTGCCTTGATGGAGGAAAAAGGCTAAGGAAAAATGGTGCTTTCATTTTTCCCCAAAACTAGAAGAATGAGATGAAGAAATTTGTGCTATCTCAAGAATGGAAATTTCTCTCATCCTAAATCAAGTGGCCGGCCAAGGCATGGGTGGAAAATGGTGGAGGAATATATAAAGCTCAAGAAGGGAGGTAAGTGTAGGATGAAGGTTGAGGTGACCATAACAAAAAGCATCATGATAACAAACATACATCAACACCATACCCTTTCTTTTCTCATTAAATGCAAGTAATGGTGCAAGATATCATAATCAATACAATTGCATAAAACCTCTCCACAAAGTGTAATTTGCAAAACTGCAAATTACCCCCTCCATCGGAAAAGTCCGGCCGGAAAAGAACAAAGGAAAACCGGCCGGAATGGAATGCAAACAGGCAACTCCAGAAAACTGGTCCCGTAATAAATTACAGGAAAACCCCGACACTGTGCATACACACCCGCATTTGTATTCCGTCCGGATACAAATGCAATGAGACAAAATCTACACTGTACTAAACTAGGACCGGCTTAAACCAAAGCCGGCTAGTAAAATCCGTTCGATCCTGATTCGTGCAATACCGCACGTATCTGATCGAACCCTGCCATATACCTATACGGCCACTAGTACAAACTGCCCGATCCTGATCCGTGCAATACCGCACGTATCTGATCGGACCCTGCCATATCTCCATACGGCCTCTACAGCGTTTCGCCCGAAAGCTGAGTAACTGAAAGTGTGGTGGACTCTAAAGACTCGTCAATACAATGGCTGTGGATTTAACCACTAGCACGTCAGAGGTATAAGCCAATACGTGACGGGCCACCAGCTATTGACAAAAGGGACGTCGATGAGCGAACTCATCCTGACACCCTACTGAGCCTGTCAGTGACAATATCCGTACAGTCCGGTCCGTTCGTCTATGAGTATCGCATGGCGGGCCTAGGGGGTTGGTAAAAGTCAGACCCCCAAAGGCGGTACAAGTCGTGTCGGAGTGTAGCCCAGAACGCCCTGAGATACTACTGGAATACCTACCAGTAAATCTCCTGCCTCGGCCGAGGGCTTTGCGTAATGGCTCTCCTAGACACAGCGCGACCTCACCCCCAATACCGGGAGAGACGAACCCCTGCAGATCCGCTCACTGCCTCCATGTGGCTCGGGACTGTACCCAACTAAAACCTGTTTGCACGACTCCTTTGAGCCGTGGTAGGGTAGTAATCAAAGTACAGTGGGAACTCACACGAGACAAATGACGATCTCAGGTCGATGAACTAACCTGTACACATGTCACCAGGGAACTGCTATCTGACATCTGGTATAAGACCAACTAGCAGGTTCCCGGCGAGTCCTGTCCGGTGTACTCATAACCCAATGAGCACCTGTATACATCTTAGGTGAACCAACTGACACCAGTGGCTTGTGAGACCGGCCACCGCCCCTCGTCGGGGTCTCGACTGTATACACTAGTCTACTAATGGAGTATCGATGCCCAGTCTCGAAACTCCCATGACTAGGGACCTTTTAAGGATGTGCTTATAGACTACCAGCTCCCACGTATATGATCGCCATCATACTGCTGGTCGTCAAGCAAGAATCCTAGGGGCTCTATCAACGTGTAATAGCGACATGTCAGGTCACCTAAAGCAGTACACGATGATAAAGATAAACCAGATAGCATACTATCATCTCGAGTAAGACTGTCCTACCGGGATAGGTCCTCCCTCAATCATTGCAATCACGTACCTGTGATCCAATAATTGACTCTGAGGGCACTATCTCCAACAGTAATACCGTAGTATAAAGGCCCAGTTGAGCGTGTTTTCCATGGAGGTTAGGGTAAGGATTGATAAAGGAAGGACAAGAATCTAGAGGAAGGAACACCTTCCCGAATGGTTCTAATCCCCTTTGTTAATAATTACCATAACACCTTATAGATCTTAATTTGGGTATAGAAAGCGGTGAGATTTATTTACATTTCCAAACATACCCTAAACCTAACCCTAGCAAGATTTAGATCTAGATAAATTTAGTTTTTAGATTTAATTAATCCGTTCACACCGTTCGGAATTAACTCGTAAGAACAATTAGGAAATTCACAAAATCCCTGTGGACCGACCCGTACTCACCGGCTAGCTACCAAGCGACGCCGTTCATGATTGCGGTTTAGAAATATCTTTGACATACGAATCAAATGGCGCTGTTGCCGGGGATGGCGTGTTATTTCCTTTTTGCAATTTCGGGTTAATATAAAATAAAAAAAATCATAAAAACTGAAAAATAAAAAAATAAAAAAATATATCATCTTTTATTTTTGTGAAGGGTATTTTTTTTGTGGATCTTTGCAGGATCGACGGATCTGGAAACATCCAGAGTGTGAAACAGAAAACGGGAGATCAGAACAGAGGGGGATTTCAAAAACAGAACAGTAGAATTTTTCTGGAGATCTGAACCGCCCACCGCACCGCCGTTCCGTCGCCACAACCCCTCTCCCACCGCGGATCCGCGGTCCCCTGGTGTCGTCAGCGCGCGAAATTTGCACTGTTTGTTTTCTTTTTCCCTCTTCTGCAGATCCCCATATATCTTTTGCCAAATCTTTTGCAGGATTCTTTGCGCTTAAAAAATCTTCCCCCTTCCAAATAACAAATCTTGTGCAGGATTCTTTGCGCCGCGCTTAAAATAAAAAAAAATTGATTGTAAGTGATTTTTTCTGTTTTGCATATCTTTAATCGGACTTTAAGGGGCTTGAGACCAATCCAGATTGGGTGGGGATTTCATCACCCTTCTCAGGACCCCAGAAATCACATAAGGGATTTGCATTGACCATTCTTAATTAAAAAATACTAGACTCAGCCCTAAGGACGTCGCGCTCTATAGGACAGAGCACTAGTTATAGACATCACCCGTTGATCCTTACCTGACTTTGCGGTGTCTAGGCAAGTGTGTCTAAGGCGAGTGGTTACTTAATTAGGACCACTACTTGTAGTGGGGAGCCTCCCACTCACCAGGCACTTACCTAGCCGTAATTGGCGGTGAAGAGGCGGTTTGAGGTGCTATTTCTAGCCCTTCGAAACAGTTAGGAGCTGTCTAGCTGACCTAGGTGACCCTAGCTCTAGGCCTGATTGTGCATTTGTGGTTGATTGCATTTGTGTCAAAGCCCTTTATCGAAAATCTTTTTTGCAAACAGTTCCAAATAAAGAAAAAAAAAAAGAAAAAAGAAAAAAAATTTATAAAAACTTGCAACTTGTCGCTAAGAACTCCTTGCACCAACCACCTTCTTTCTCTTCTCCTTCTTACATCATGGGTACCCCACCTCATAAATCTCTTGCCGAACTTTGGTATCCTAAACCTAACTTTGCCTCGGACGTCAATTGTTTCAGTCGATTTAAGGACGATCCCTCCATGCCCAACATTTCTTTGAAAGATCAAATAGAAGCGTCTAGGAGAAACAGTTCGACGTTGCAACCCAATTTGTGTCAACCATGTCAACCTTCACCACCTTCGTACATTGATACCACTTTTTCGAGTCCTGTTGTAACTCCTAAACCTATGTCTATTGCAGAGCATATTGCACAATCTCGTAGCCGATCTTTCACTCCTCTCCACACATCCAGTTATAGGGATCAACAAGTCCATTCACCTTTTTATACAAATGTTGATCCTACTCCTGTCTAACCATCCAATTCCTACCAGTCCTACCCGACTTTCCCACCTTCACTAGACATTGTTTCTACACAGCCATTTGGGAGTTTCACGTATCCAAACAATTTCGAATCTTTTACCGAAACCCTTTCACAACCCATGTCTAGTTTGGAACAGTCGTTGGAAGATTATATTTTAGCAACAAACAAAATGATTAGGAATTTGGATGCATCCATTACCGCCCTTATGCAACCTAGTGAATCGGCAGCTAGTTTCCAACTAGCTCCAAATTTTCCAATGTATGAGGAGGCGGTTGGACAGAGTGAGAATTTGAGAAGAGAGAGTGAATTTTACACCTTTCCAAATCAAACCTACCCATACCCAATTGAAGCCCACAACTCCGGTTTTCCATCGATTGTCCCAAATGATTCACAAGTTAAAAATAAAACATCTAACGAGTTGTGTGACTTTGTAGTGCTTGATTTGCCAGATTGTGAAGATTCCCTTTCGAGTGAAACCACACCTAATCCTTTTGACCTTTACACCTCCACTCTAGAACCTAAATTGATAAATATCCATGCTTTTGATGAAGTGTCTGAAAAAATTGATTTTCACTTGATTGAGGATATAGACACCGGGAATATTTTGGATGATGAACCCGTAGATTTGATTGAAATTTTATGTCCAATTCATCATTTCGAGTCATTAAATGTTTCTCCCGAACTTCAAATGCGTCTCGATTTTGATGATAATGGCATGGATAGGCTAAATTTTGAGGAGAATTTTAAGGATAGTATTGAGGATAATATTGAGGTTGAACCATTTTTAATTGATGTGTCGGATATTCCAATTCATCCTCCTGAACCTTTAACTGTTATATCACCCTCCCTCCTTTCCATCATTCCGACCATGCAAAAGATCACGCTTGAAGACTGTAAGCTTGAAAAATTTCCTTTTGAATCTGACACAGTTCTCACAGCCGATAACACTTACGAGTGTTTCACTTTTTCGGACGATGTTGAAGACTCACCGCCCGAGTTTGAGTCCTTTGAATTTTCAGATGAGTTAGTTGAACCATCAGACTCGGTTGCTTACAGTCGCTTCGAACCATTGATGGAATCTTTCAAGTTCGAGACAGTTTACTACGGTGAGAATGAGACTATCCATAATTCACTCCCTTTCGTCCTTCCTATCGTTTCGACCATGCAAGAATCCGTCGCGTTTCCAGTTTCAATGGAGAATTTACCAAGTTCGACGTACCCATGTTTGCTCACGAATCTTGAGGGATTTAATCTCATTTTTCCGCGGGTTGATAGATTAGCACCATCACTTTCTACACATCGGTCATTACAAATTGTGCTAATTTATACACTCCATCCCCACCCTCAAGTTCGTATTCCCACTTTCTTTGGTTCTTCTAATCTTCTTTTAATGATACCGAGTGTTGATGACTCACAATCTGATATTTTGAGTTCGATAATTTTCAATTGGACCTTCGATGAAAGTTTCGAAGATATTTTCGCCGACGAACTCGCATTCTTAAACGATACGGATTCTGTGATTAATCAACCTCCACTCGAAGAAGTAGAGCCACTACCATTTTTTTCCTTTCCGCCATTCTCCTTCACTGAGACCGTATACCGTTTCTTTCTCCGCACAGTCTCGTGTGCTTCTCATTTCTTTTCTTTACACTCCATTCTTTCACCAACCCCACCATTATCACGATAGAATTTTTGAATAGTTGGTGCTAACTTTTGGTCTGTGTAAGGCCTTGTATAGTTTGATTTTTCTCCTCCCTAACTCTGAACTTTAACGCTTAAACAGTAGAAACACTGTTTCACTTAAATTTAGGGAGGACCTTGTTGTATATATATATTTTTTTTCTTCTAACAATAAAAAGAAAAAAAAACTTATAAATAAATAAATAGGGGAGTGCCGACATTTTGACCCTCTCGGTGTTGCATGACAGTGAGGACACTGTCAAGTTTAAGTTTGGGGGTATGCTCGGTAAGCCTTCTTCCTTCGCATTCATATGTACATTTTGCATTTGCATACTTATTTTAAAACCCATAAAAATTTGAAAATTTTAAAAATTATAAAAATAAATGTATTCAATTTTGGCCATAATTGACTTGAGTTTGACAAAAAGGTTAACTAGGTAGGAACAACTAGATCTTAGACTTAGTAAATTAAAAACCCTAAAAACAACCTTTCTTAAAATTTAACGGTAGAAAGTATATGTCTTTGTAGTTTATTTAGAAATAGGCAAATTTTGAGTTCACTTCTTGGGCTAAGTCAAAATAAAGGAAATGTATTGATATTTTTATTAGAGTATAAGTTTGAAAAATAATTCCTAGCTTAAATCTAAATTCTAAAAATGTATACCCTACAAATTGCACAAACACGCACCTTGAAACTTGGAATAGTAGAGGAGACCTTGAAATGCTCTTGTCTAAAGTCCTTAGTACAAAGAAAATAAAATAAAAAAAATTTCAAGTGTGAATAAAGAAAAAAAATGAACACTGGTTTTTGTGATTACTTAAGGCTGCAAAAATAGAAAAATATTTAGCGAGGGTGCTTCATCACCTAGTGCCTTAAACCAACTGGTTTGGGAGTTACTGCTAAAGCCTTAGGTGTTGCAAGACTAGGAATTACGCTTTAATGTGCAAACACATCTTGTAATCGGTTGTTGGTACCTCAAGAAGTATTAACGGTCGCATGAAGGATGTGTGAGCGAAATTCATCTAAAAATTCACCAATTAAGAAGTGCTTTGGACAACGGACAAGAGTATGATTGCTTGATTTGAATTTCCAAGTGTAGGGGTATTTATACACACACGTAGGGGTATGTGATTGGGGCTTGGATAAGAGAAAGGAATGAAGAATAGGACTTGTATCTTTAATAAAGATGATAAAAATTCCTAAGTTGAGATAGAACCCTAGAAGGAAAACATAAGAGATGCCGAAAGCTAAATAGGTCTGCAGAACATATAGAATTTTAAGTTAAATGATGAGGAAGCGTGAAGAATATGGGTGGATAATTTACGAGGCAAAGATAATAGAATTCCTTGTTAGAAAACCTAATTGGAGAATTAAAGTCAATGGGCCAAATTGATAGGATTTTGTGGGTAGTATCCGCTGAAAACCCTCAGGAGACAACACTCCTCCTACTAGGGACACCTGGAGGTTTAATGGCTTGTTGCACGAGCTCAGTGCAATCGCGTTTCCCGGCGAAAGTGAGGTTAGATTTTTGTCGAGAATAAAACTAAGTTTGCTCGAGGACGAGCAAAAGATAAGTTTGGGGGTATTTGTTCATACTATAATATTGCATTATTATATTCCCCATTCTTATTTATTTTACAAATAAACAGGTGCTTTTGACCCATGTCTGCTACATAGTTACAGGTTACAGGTTCTTGAAAGAAAAACAGTGAAAAAGACAAAAGACGATACAAAAGTGAGACTTTGACCAACAAACAAAGAATCTTGATCAAGCCTACACGAAGATCGGTTCACAAAGTACAAGGCAGCACAAGGTTCGAGACTTCGTCACGAAGCAATGGTAAAAGTCCACTACAATTATTCACTGGGAGATCTGGAAGAAGCCTAGAAGCCAAATTGAGAAAAGAACCAGAGAACTAGGAAGAAAATCAAGCCCAGAATCAGCACAGCCAAGCACTCAGTCCAATCTTCTCTTTTGGCCGCGGAACCGCGGCCAAACCCTGGCTGCGGCCGTGGTTCCGCGGCCGTGTTGCGCGCGTAGAGGCTAAAATTTTTACCATAATTCGTTGTGGCGCTGACTGGTCTTCCTAAGGGTATTTTTGTAAATGCAGACATGCGGCAATTGTAAACCGAGGGTTTTCTATGTCCTATAAATAGAAGCTCAATTCCTTGTATTAGGCCATGCCTCCCTTCATTAATAAAATTCAAATTTCTTTGGAGAGCATCAATTTGTAAGTTCTTAATTTATTTTCTGCCCTAGGTAATTTCTATTCTTTCCCTAGTTTAGATTTAATTCCTTACCCTAGGATAAATTTATTATCTACCCTAGTTAGATCTTTAATTCCTTGCCCTAGATAAATAGTTTAGATCTGTTCTTTAATTCCCTAATGAGTGAGTAGTCTCCTCGCTTGTTAGGGTTAGATTTGGGGAAGGTTTGAGAGATGAAGATCTCTCATCCCTTTCTTGCCCATCACATATAATCAATTAGGACTCCATGCATACATGCACATACCGCTCCCTACGGTACCCTATCCCACGAGGTAGCGGTGGTACCGTAGTATAAAGGCCCGGTTGAGCGTGTTTTCCATCGAGATTAGGGTAAGGATTGATAAAGGAAGGACAAGAACCTAGAGGAAGGAACACCTTCCCGAATGGTTCTAATCCCCTTTGTTAATAATTACCATAACAACTCATAGATCTTAATCTGGGTATAGAAAGCGGTGAGATTTATATACATTTCCAAACCTACCCTAAACCTAACCGTAGCAAGATTTAGATCTAGATAAATTTAGTTTTTAGATTTAATCAATCCGTTCACACCGTTCAGAATTAACTCGTAAGAACAATTAGGAAATTCACAAAATCCCTGTGGACCGACCCATACTCACCGACTAGCTACCAAGCGACGCTGTTCTTGATTGCGGTTTAGAAATATCTTTGACATACGAATCAATTTTTTCTAAGTGAGAAAATATTGTGAGAAAATTAAATCTAAAGTCAGCCCATTTCCTGTTTTATCATCTTCTACTATATTAGCCATTTAGTTTAGGGTGTTTGCTTCACTAATCCACCATTAGTGAAGAGCTAGAATGAGCTTGAGTCTTCTCGACGTAGATCATCTTCGGCCTCGAAGACATCGAGTAAGCTTGTTCATTTCTTCATGTGAACCCTTACTAGAGTTCGGGTGTTCACTACTTGGAGCGAAGGGACTACTACACGGAGCTTTAGAAGTGAAGGACCGGTCTACAAAGGTTGTATTCCTCATTCACTTAGATGTAAAGATATTTACATTGTTAGTTCGTCTAAATCTCTAGTTAAGATTCTAGGGTTAGGGTTCTTTAGTACGGCAAAAATTTGAAAACGACATGGACGATGCCTCCCGAAACTTTGCTGCCGACCTACGGAACCCTACACTTGATCACTCCTAGCTCACTGTACAGCCAGACTTATCCTGTGAGCAACAACCTGTTGAAATCCTGGATAGAAAGGTGAAGTCACTTCGGAACAAGGAAGTAAACTTGGTTCGAGTGATGTGGATAAAAGACTCGCCAGGAGAATCAACATGGGAACGTGAGGAAGACATGCGTGCAAGATACCCTCACTTGTTTGTAAATTAGTCCTTAAAATAAATGTAAATTTCGAGGACGAAATTTTTGAAAGGAGGGTAGAATATAACAACTCTATTTCGGTGTAAAGAAAATTGTTTAAAAGTTAATGTACAAATGGAGTATTTACAATCCTGTGAATGCTATAAGTATTTAAATTTCTTTTGAACAGCAAGAAACCACTTGTAGCTCATTGGTAAAGACTTGCACTGCTGTGACGTGGCCCCTGTATTCGAATCCTCCCAGCCACATATATTTTTTGTTGATTTTCTTTTAAACTTTTAGAATCTCAAAAGTTTACACGTGCAAAACACGTAAAATGAAAAGTCACAATAAAAACAAACATGTGGAAAATGATATACTAACAGACTTGGACACGTGGTAGAGATACACACCCCCAACCCACCGGATTGGACCGACGAGATCATTCCAGGGGCCAGCGCCGTCGGGCCCCCCGTGCCTAATGCCTCATTTTTTTCTTTGCCCTAGTCTCTTGGCCTTCCCCTCTTAACTCCCATTATGTTTGTTTACTCTGCAATTATCCAGAGAATTAAAAATCGCCATTAAACCAAATTTTAATGCATTTTTTAAATCTCTCTTCACTCACAAAACCCTAATCCTACCCTATAAATACAACCTTACACTTTGGCCTCTTCATTCTGAAAATTATCATAAAAACTCTCTAAAATTTCCAAGTCCAAAGTTATACAAGTAGAGTTAGCCAAGGTCGAAGTTCCAGCGACGTTTCAGGAAGAATCCGGCGACGAAACGACTCCCCAATGATCCCAAAATCTTCCCCTACCTCTTCTCTCTGATTCCAACCTGTAAGTCCCCTCTCCCCTTCTCAATCTCTAGTCTAAAACTTCCAATTTTCAAAACTCATCGGAAGCGGAGTTATTCCGACTTCCGATTCTCTTTTCTTTAAAAACTCAAGTTTTCTTAAACAAAAAATTGCCAACTCTTCTTATATTGTTTAACAAACATAAAACAACATTCACAACAAGTTTCAATTCAAAATAATATGTATTGCAACTTCTATTTCAGTTTTACGGTAAAATACCATCATGTTTACATACGACATTGCTTATTCATTTTGATCATATTACCTTTAGAAAACTCACGAAGTAATGACCTACCTCATCACAACACACAATTTTGACATAGCATGATGAATTTTGGAACATTAGTTTGTAGGAAAATATGAGTTTACATTTAAATACCATAAACATTCAAAAACCATTTTCTTTAAAAGTGTATTATTTAATTCCTTACAAATAAGCCTTTACAACCCATTTTGGGGAACCTCGATCGGGATAGTGCGGGTTATTGCACATCCTCGTGTCTAGTAGAGCGAGATGCATACCTCCTCACGGAGCATTCGATCTTGATGAAATTTTTAATGCAATTTTTTAAAAAAATAAATTTCTGCTTAATAAATAAAATTTATTTTTACTAAATATATATATATATATATGAATATTATCAAAATACCTACTTTAAATATATTATATATATACTCCATGTTTTTTCTAAATCAAAGGAATCAAAAATTTCATGAAACTACCATTACAAATCAATACAATTCCAATATTACACTAAAATACCATATACAATGAAATCTAGGTTCTATTCACTAGAAAATTTTATTTTATAAAAACTACATCTATGAAAACCCTACAGACGATAATTAAATACTTGAGATTTATTTTGAAAATATATCAAAATTATTTTTCATAAAACCCCCTCAAGTTATATTAATTTACAATAAGGACCCTAGTAAATATAGGTTTAAGCGAGACCAGTTCTCTTGAGCCTCAGGGAGCCGGAGAATATGAGTGCTTGCCTATCTAAGGTAGATAATCTAACAACGGTGTTATCAATACGGTAATTATCTTGGAAAAAGACACAAATCCTGCCGTCTATGTGCAACAGTTACCGATAATATCAAAACTAATTCAGGACTTCAATTCGTTTTAAAGTGTCTGACTCAGACAGTGTCTCAGTCTAATATGAAACCAATCTATCCTTGAATATGATTCAAGTATAACTCCATTTCAACATGAATCCATTTATACCAGAATTCAATCTATATCAACATGACTCGACTGAACCGAACCATGGATATACTCTGATTAGATGACTATCCATTTATATCCATTTCGTTTACATGATATCATGGTTTCGGCAAGTCTTCCATTTATAAAACAAAACAATGAAAATCAATACAAAATACATTACGGGGTTTTTAAAGGGGTAGACTGGTACGGAATGTGTTAGAAGTGGCACGAGACGGTCACTTTTATACACCTAACCTGAATATCCATTGTTATTGTACCGTGGCTTAACGGTTCCTTGTGCTCCATATACCTTAGTCTCCAGAATAGTGGGACTCCTCTCGTATATATTGGCATATTCTATACCAAACTACAAACAACTGCGTTAACAGAACAAAAATTACAATATACATGTTATATTCTCATCTGTCTATTCTTACATATCTTTGGGACTTACCGAGCGATTGTTCGCTGACGACGTTCCTTCTCTTCTTTCTTTGGAATATTGTCAGGTAGATCGAACTCTCTGGAGGTCAATCCCAGTACTAAAGACTTGGAGCAGTTCGCCATTGACCCAGAGCTCTAGATACTTGTATATATTTTCTTTTCAGTTCATGCCACTGTTTAGGCATTACTTTCCATTCCTGTATTTACATTTTCAGTTATACTTGTAAAGAAATGTTTAATAAATAAAAGTTGCTATTCAGTTACATGTATTGTCATTTTTCTTGTGTACATTCATTATATTGCTTAGTTACACTATGCGTGTTTACTTCTGAGTAAATACGTAGAGGGCCTCGTCACGTCTTCTTACCCGTACACTAGGAAGCGGGGCGTGACACTGAGTTTGAGATTGATGACTGGTAGAAGCATTTTTTCGCTTCCATTCAGGTGTATCATGTGCACGTTATAAGTCACCTCGATCCCATGCTTAGAGCTTTGGATACATCCCCTTTGGGATTTACCCAGGGTGATGGGGATCTTTCTGGCCTTTGCCTTTTTGGGAAGACCACTTCAGACTTGAGAGCTGAATTATTAGCCTTCGTGTGATTCTTAAACTTCTCCGATTTCGAAGATGGCTTGGCATTAACGACAGAGTCGCGTACTTACTTCTAAACTTTTTATATTCTGGAAGAGAGTCACGGCGGTGAAAGCACTGGTTTCTTCTCACTTGGTGTCTCAACGGACGGTGGAGACTTCTTTATGACGGCGGAATGTGAGTTTCCCCTGACCCTTCTCAGTGGATCGAAGTTGTTCTAAAATAGCCACATTGATTATGAAGTCGGATGTAGATGGATTCAGCCCTGACGGGGAGATGCCCCCAGCCTGCCTTTGTCAGCGCTAGTAACGCCGTCGAGCACACCTTATAGTGGAAACTTCTTTAACTTTAGGAGCTTTATAGTTATGTCCCCTATGTGGCTTTGGAGCTTTGGTAAGTATCATACGCTTGAACACTGACTTCTTTGGCAGCGTAGGAACATTGGGTGCCAGCCTGTGAAAGACAGACTCTCTAGGAGTAGCTGGAATGGCAGGAGTGGTGAAGATCAATGTCATGACCCAAAAAGGGCAAATGACCGGCACGAGGATCTTGTGGAGTCAAGTGCACTCCACCGTAACCCAAGTAAGCCAAAACTAGGAATCTAAACCATATATAGGGAAAATAGATAATTAATAACAAAAATGGAAGTGAAGTTTTGAGAAAGTTTTGCAAAAAGATGTAAAGTTCGTTTTGAAAAGATGTTTGACACGGGCAGCGCCTCCTTTGTAAATTTTGAATAAAACGAGTACAATGATAAGTATAGAAACATCCTACGCTCAGGAGCTAAATCAACGCCCAAACAGCGGATACACAACCACGCAATATATATACGACGCCTCAGGCGAAGAACAACAAGCCGAAAGTAAACAACATAATATACATCAAGTTGACTCCACACAAGTCCGACTACAATAAAATATACAACTCTAAGGTCTCGACAATATACTAGACATGGTCTTTAATGGAGTATTTCTAAATACAAATAAGATACAAGGCAATTGCTGATACAAAATCTAACCCGCCTTAATCAAAATATATGCAACCACGTCCAAAAGATAGCAAACGTGCCAAATAAGCCGCTACGGATCCAAGCGGTCAAACTTACAAAGAACTATAGCACAACGGGGATGAGTTGCCAACTCGTGAATAAATTATACAACATGCTAAGAGTCTCATGAATAAGCGGTGAAACAACTAAATTATAATAAATGTGTACATTAAATAGGGTAATAAGCATGTGTCGAACTAGAGTTCATGCGATGAAATATAACGATAATAAGCTCTCATGTACAACTCGTGTACCACTATCCTAACATGTGAAGCATAAGTATGTATGTGGTTATCATGTTAACATCGAATAAACAATAACTCGCCCGATACGGGCATAGCATAACCACAAGCATCTGAAAGCACGTAGGTCACGGAAGTAAATGCAATATTGCACAATGAAACGATAATAATCATCAATCGTCAATAACTCACCTCATATCTATATTGTTAGTTATATGTATGCCCTAGAGGCCATTACTGTACATTGGATGTATATTGTAGTGGATGCTGGGACATATATAGGGAGGACTTTCTTGCTCGACATGATAGTATGCTATCTGGTTGATCTTTACCTTAACGTGTACACTAATTGTCTCTCTGTTACATGTTGGTAAAGCCCTTAGGATCTGTACTTGACTACCAGGACTATGATGCGGATCATACTAGTGGGGACATGGTAGTCCATAAGTACATCCTTGAAAGTCCCTAGTCGTGGGTGTATCGAGACGGGGCATCGATATACCAGAGTAGACTAGCGTATACCTTCTCGACCCATACAGATGGGCGATGGATGATCCCATATCCATTGGTGTTTGACATCAGAGATGATATACGGGTGCTCAGTAGAGACTGGGTACACTGGACGGACTCGCCGAGAACTCCCAGATGGTATTATACCTTACGTCAGATGGCAGTTCTCTGGTGACACTGGTACAGAGTAGTCTGTTGACCCGAGATCGTCATAGAGTCTTGTGTGGTTCCCACTGTGCTTTGATTTCCATCTTACCACGTCCAAGAGGGCGTGCAAAACGGTGGTTTTTGGGTACAGTCCCGAGTCACATGGAGGCAATGAGCGATAGGAGGGGATTCGTCTCTCCCGGTATAGGGAGTTGATGTTGCACTGTGTTCGATTGGCTATAACAGGAAGTCCCTGGCCAGGGCTGCTCAGAGAATTGCTGGTAAGTGTTACCAATAGTTTCTCGACCCGTTATGAGCCTCATATCGACACGACTTATCGAGCTATTGGGGTCTGACGTTTACCACCCCTAGGCGAGATATGCGACATATCAGACGATCAGACCGGACTGTACGGTAGTGTTACTGGTTGGATTCACTGGAGTGTGAGCGGTCTTGCTCGTCGATCTTCTGATCGCTCAATACCCGGGTGGCCGTTACGTTTAGCAGACCGCTTGCGGCTTGTGGGTGTTTGATATGATCATCACCTGCTGCCGGCGTATTGACGAGTCTTTAGAGTCCTACACAGAGGTTTCCTGGCTCAAACGAAACGAAATAGGAGCGCGTATGAGATATGTGTGGGACCGAGAATGATACCAGTATGTGATACTGTATTCGATTCTCGAGATATGTGACATTGATCGGTTATATACGATATAGCCGGGTTATCGGATCAAGTGTTGATTCGATAAGTTGTTACTGTTGATATTAGTCGGTTATATGCGATATGACCGGATCATTAAATCAAGTGTTGATTTAATGATTTAATGCATAATTATATATTTGATATATTACTTTGCATTAACTAGTATCGGTTCACTTAAGATGGATTTTCTCACTCGGATGTGCGCATTGTATATGCGATATATTTTTTTGCACTTGATTGTATCATGTTTGATGATGCATGCAAAATTGGTTAGTGTAAAGAATTAAACCTAGGTTAAGTAAATGGTTAAGGTTTCTTTTTATTTGTCCATTCATTTATCTTTTTATTTGGATTAAAATGAAATGACAAAAGAAAACAAAATGGTTATCATTCTTTCTTTCTTTCATGAAGCTTCATGAAGCTTCATGAAGCTTTGACCATATGACCATTTTGTCTTCAAGCTTAACCCTAACCATTCTTTTAACCTTAGTCATTTCTCTACACCTAACTATAGTTAATGTTATGATAAGGATTCTTTTTATTTTTTCTATTCTAATTAACTTATCATATCATTATCTTCTTCTTCTTCATCTTCAACCTTGAAGAAAGCTTTCTACCAACAATGGTGGAATGTGAAAATGAGTAAGAAACCCAATTCTAAAGTGAACCCACTTCCTATTTCTTCATCCTCTACCTCTTGCCAAGTAGTAGAGTGTGTTTCCTTTACAAGTTTTCATGGCTTGGTGAAGGTGGAGCTTGATCTAGCGATGCTTCGACGTAGATCATCTTCGGCACGTCGTCGATGACCTAGCCCGCCTATTCTCCGATGAAGCCGACGCTAGAGCCCGGGAATTCACTAGGACAGCGAGGGGACATCGTTGCGGAGCTATGGAGGTGGAGCACCGGATCTACAAAGGTTGTATTTCCGTATTCTTGTAGTTAAGTGTTAACTAGTTTCTTTTTCGCCTAGAAATCTAGCCAACGATCCGTTCTAGGGTTTCTCGGCACCGTTTAAATTTGAAATTGGTATGGTTGATGCCTTGTGAGACCTCATTAGGGTGCCTAGGAACCCTACAGTGGTATCAGAGCCTAGCTAGAGCCTTAGGCGAAGTCCAGACGAAGTTTGAAACCCGAACGAACCCGAAACCCCAACTCAAATGTGCTCTCTGGACGTTTTCTGAAAACGTGGATTTTTCAAAATTAAAAATTCGTAAAAAATTCAGCAGGTAAAACTAAGAATTACGATACAAAATTTTTCCATTGAAGCTTCCAGAACGCGGCGGAACCGCGGCATAAGCCCTGCTTATGCGGCGGTTCCGCGGCCGTATTATTGTATTATCCTATAATTTTTGTACAGTAATTCATGGTTTCAGGTGCTGGATTTTCTGGGATTTTTTAATATTTATTAAAGAGTTTAATTTTCTGGGATTGTTTTGGGGATTCGGTGTTTCGATCGGAGTATCAAATTTTGTCTGTGTGGCTTTCCGGATAAATTTTAGAATATGTTAAAAAGTTCGACCGGATATAAATACCCAATTTTTCCCCTGTCGGGAAATTTCCAATTATTGGATTTTTCCGTAGTCTAAAGACGTTCTAAGTAGTGCAAGTAACTCGATGGACCCTGTTTCCTGATTTAAAATCAGGAAAGCTTCTGGGAAAAGCTTCAGAAAGGGGTCACGTGTTGGCACGTGACACCTAAAAAAGCATCATCAAGTCAAGTTCAGTTTCCTGACTACGCTGAAGAAAAGGGGCTTCAGAAAGAGTCACGTATTCCCACGTGACCAGGGTCACGTGGCGACACGTGACATTTAAATGCGAGCGTCAAAGGCGCACAAGTTCCCTGATCAAGTCTAGGAAAAGGCTTCAGAAGAGGCACGTGCCTCCACGTGACCAGGGTCACGTGTTGGCACGTGACGTTCAAGGCAGCAGACTCGTTCTCCAAAAGAACCGAAGAAAGAGAATTCAAACAAGGGTCACGTGCTCACACGTGACCAAGGGTCACGTGGTAGCACGTGACGTTTTAGCAGCAATCAGAAGACAAAGCGCAAAAGAAAGGAAAAGGCTCATTCCAAAGGGGGTCACGTGCTCACACGTGACCATGGGTCACGTGGTCACACGTGACCGGCTTTCAAAGCCCATTTCGTCAACAGAATTAAATTCTGAGAGAAATTCAAATCTTTCCAAAGGAAAGCAATTATCTGGAACCAATCAAATTAAAGATTCAGAGGTGATGAAATATCATCTATCTATGGGAAAATCTTGGGTTTGGAAAAATTTCCCCTTTAAATCTAACCAAAATAACAAAGGAGAATCTCTGGATTTAAAATCCAATGGTGAATAAAATTCACCTAATAATCCAACGGCCCAAAATGAATGATGAATACAAATCAAATCTCAATGAAGATTCGTCAAAAACTGATTGATTCGGCTGCTTCTCCTATAAATAGGAGCCAAGAGACACAGAGAAATATATACATGCGCAGAGAAGAAAAAAAAAAGAAAAGGAGGAGAGCTTTGATACTTTGAAAAGACTCGGATCTTCTGCGAAAAACCCTAGGTAAGAAAGGGAAGGCCTTTTGAAAGAAAGAGAATTTAATTCTCAACAGAGTTTAACTCTGATAATGTAAAAACAAAAGAACATATCTCTTCTCTCTTTGATGGAGGATCTGCAAAGTGCACATCTCCCCTTAAGGTTGAGAATTTAATTCTCAATGGGTTGAGATCATGCCATGCAGATCCAAAACATGGAGAAGGAATGCAAGCACGGGAATTTAATTCTCACAGAACTATAGGAATTTAATTCCTTTAAAATAAAAGTAGGGCTTGACCCTATATCATGGGAATTTAATTCCTTCAGAATAAAAAGAAACAGGGTTTAACCCTAAGTAAAAACTTAGTTCTGTTGAAACAACGGGAATTTAATTCCCTTAATCATAATTTAACAGAGGATGGAAGTTTAAACTCCTTAAAAAGGCTTTGTTAGGGTTTAACCCTATTTGGTTCTTCACATATATGAGGAATTTAATTCCTACAGAAAATTCAGAGTTAAACTCTATCCCAGAATATAAGTCTTCGCAAGGAGGTAGGAATTTAATTCCTCTGAAATTTACAGCTCGAGGAATTTAATTCCTGGAAAAAGAGATCAACAAAGCCTCTAAACAAAATACATAGAGGCAGGGTCACGTGTCATCACGTGACCCCCCAAAAGATCTACAGAAAGCCCCTTTGAGGCAGCACCCCACGTGATCCACGTGACCCTTGGCAGAAGCTCTAATACATAGGCATTTGAATGCCCATCACGTGATGGCACGTGATGCTCTGAAAGACACGATAATCTCAGAATAAATGAAGGGAGGGCGCTCTCACGTGCTGCCACGTGACCCCTCTTGCCTTAGTGTTTAACACTAAATTAAAACTCTTGAACCCAGTGTTAAAACACTGTTGGGCCTTAGTGTTCAACACTAAATAAAAAGCTTTATCTGCAGTGTTCAACACTGATTACCTTAGTGTTTAAACATTAATCTGAGATCTTCATTTGCAGTGTTCAACACTGATCTGTTTTAGTGTTTAACACTAATCTGAAAAGCCTTGTTGCTGGTGTTTAACACCAATTATCTCTTAGTGTTAAACACTAACTTGTCAACCCCATTCCCAGTGTTCAACACTGACTGCTCTGTGGTGTTTAACACTAGGCTTCGGCCCAATTGGCCTAAATGGATAGAGGCAAAGCCTCTCCTGATTGGACTTAGCCCAAGATGGCCATAAGTCCTCAATTGTTTGATTAACTGGTCCAATGGACCCATAACATAATTAATCGGTCTTGATCCCAAATTGGGCCAAGACTATTTAATCCACTCCGGTTCTAGGGTACATCTCGTCACTCCTTTGATACTTAGCATTGTAATCCCTCAATGTCTTCAAAGAGGTGACGGGTCCCGACGACCACACATTGATATGGACTGTGGGGTCCTTAAACTCATGTCTAATGCAAATTCCTGGTTATGTGGAACGCGGATAATGTCACTCTTTGACCCCATGGGAAACGTCCAGAGCGGAGCCTGGTCCTCGCCAAGCACGGCAGTGAACCCGTGTGAAGCATCCAGAGCACATACCGGACTGTGGGGTCCTTAAACCCATGGACTACGACGTCCTTAACCTTGACCGAGATGTCTTAAAACTAACAATGGACTATGGGGTCCTTAAACCCATGGACTACGACGTCCTTAACCTTGACCGAGATGTCTTAAAACTAACAATGGACCGCAATGTCCTTAAACTACCCATGGACCGTAATGTCCCTAAACTAGAACAATAGAGCCCCGCATGCTCTTTTGTCGGATCTAAACGGTCCCGTTTAAGTTGATCTTAGCCTCAAAGATGGCTAACGTATCCTTAAAACCTTCAAACAGAGTGGACTATAAATCCCCCCAATTAACTCTGGCTCGAGGGTACATCCCTGAACTCCTATGACATCCGTCGTTGTAATCCTTCAACGTCGTCAGAGAGGTGACGGGTCCCGACGGCCATACATTTATGGACCACTATGTCCCTAAACTGGAACATTAGAGTCCAAACGCTCTTTTGTCGGATCTAAACGATCCCGTTAAGTTGATCTTAGTCACAAAGTTAGACTAACGTATCCTTAACAAAGGTTTGAGTTGATCTTGGCCTCAAGTATGGCTGACGTATCCTCAAACCAAACCCCCCCCAAACCCAAATCTAAGATAATACGGATTTGGACTAGTCCACGCCCTACGGGCGACGACATAACTCAGTCTCCGTAAACAATCCACGGGCAACAAAATACAAAACAGACACCCACGACACGAAATGACCATCTGGAGAAGGAGAAAGTTGTTACCGCAATGCGGTAGCGTAATTAACTGCAGGGGCTTGCGCCTGCAGGGAAGAGCGTCCCCACAATCAAAAACCCCTCAAACGAGGGGGAATCTGACGAAGTCTGCTACATCGGACGCATCCGTTTAAACCTTCGATACATGGTGCCATAAATCAACTTGGCATCTTCGGAGAGGTGGACGGATAGCACCTATTAGCATCTGCCCCGAATCTCAGGCAAGACGCGGTGTCGCGCCGTCTTTCGGAGGGGAACAGATTCTGGCATGCCCGGTGGGACATTTTCCTCTTTCCACTCCACACTTCGTGTGTCGTGACTCGCGAACCAATCGCAGTTCGCTAATGGTTGCCCTTGGGTTTTAAGACACTAAGAATTGGCGTCTTGCTTATTGCAGAAAGCAAAGGATCGATGGCTTCTACTCCCGTGAAACTCTCCAACTGCTCAGACTGCAATTGCAACCAACGCTCTGCCTCGCCAGGAGGTATAGCCTACGGACCCCAAGCTGCTTCGCTATTCACAATGCCCGTGGAACAGGTCACCCGCGCCACCTCAGGATTGTTCTTTGGGACCATGGTCCCGCCGACAAACTTCACCGCTCCAGTGCTGACAACGGAAGCTCTCAAGAAGTCGGTCTTTGATCGTCTTACCCCTGCCGCGGCTCCCCTCAACGAGTCGCCCAACGTCAACGCCTCGGTCTTCTCTAGATTGGGCCAGAAATCCTGCGAACCCATCATGGGACCTACAATCTCAGAGAAGGCTACTTCTAAGAAGGTGGCCGCTTCTGCCCCCGAAATCGTCAAGGCGGCTTCTCCGGCCAAAAGGTCGGTCTTTACAAGATTGACGGCTTCAGCCCCCGCTCCTGCTGCCCAAAGGACATCGGTCTTTGACAGGTTAATACCGACAGCGACCTCCCACCCAGACAGGGGGCAAGACGAAACCATTCTTACCGCTGACCCTACACCGTCCGCTCGACACGCTCGACGTCGCCATTGGCGCCGAGTAAGGAAGGCTGGGGGCAACTCCCCCTTCGGGTTGACTCCATCGGCCCCGATGGCAGAGGTTAATGCTGCTGTTCCAACTGGGAACAGCTTTGAAATGCTAAATAAGGTGCGAAGGAATTCTCCTACGGCAGTGCTGAAGAGGTCTCCTCCCTCATTACAAAAGGTTGTCGAAATAAAACCCGAACAACCCCGATCTCCTCAACGGCTGTCTTCCAAAATCTATAAGGTTTGGCGGCAGGCACGGGACTCGATCATCGATCCGAACTTCTCCCGCCAACACAAGAAGCTGAAAATCCAACCGGAAGCTGGTCGCCAGGCCAAACCCCAAAAGGCTGTGGATCAACTGACTCATAAAAGAAGGAGGCCGGAGAAGACCCCACAGCATGCAACGACAGCTAAAAGCACTGAGCCCAGACGCCCTAAGTCTGGGGGCATGGTGGTGCACACTGTTTACATGGCCTCTGGAAAAGAGGAAAGCCGCACTTCTACGGGCCACCGACCGTTAACCCGATCCGTGACGAAAGCCCAGGAACAGCAACAAAAGCTGCAAGAAATGATGAATGCTATGGCCGTGCTCACCGGGCCAAAAGAAAACCCAGAAACGTCCTCAGACGCACGCCAGGAAGAAGAAACCGACGCTGAATTTCTTCGCCGGACACTGGAGAAAAGGGACAAAGAGGCTGCTGAACAAGCGGCCAACATACAACGGATGGGCCTTCTCTTCCAAGATGTGATAGGAATGATGATCCAGCAAGACTTACCCGCCGAGGATCCCCCAATCGTTCTTGAGGACGACCGAGGAGAAACGTCAAATCCACCACCAGCCCTCTCAACGGCCAAGGAGGAGGCAATCTCTAAGGCTGACTTGGCTGATTACATAGCCCAGCAAATCCGAGTTCATCACGCTACTGAGGCAACTGGTCAAGTCGTGAAAACGGGGCAGCCGTATCCGAGCTGGTACGACCAAATCAAATACCCGCAAGGCTATACGATACCAAAATTCCACGTGTATAAGGGGACCGGCAATCCCCATCAACATGTCGCCCAGTTTCGGGCCTTCTGCGGTAACACCGGCGGTGATGATAAATTGTTGCTCTGCCAGTTCGTGGGCAGCTTATCAGAAACAGCGTTCGAATGGTATTCGGAACTCCCGAACGATTCTATCAAAACGTTCGCTGAAATGGAGTTGTTGTTCACTCAGCGATTTGCAAGTGCCAGCGAACGCACTCCAATAACTGCACTTATTAACGCCAGGGTAAAACCGGGCGAAACCTGGGTCCAGTACGCTATACGCTGGCGGAACTTGTGGTCGAGATGTGAGCAACGCATTGAGGAAGCACCTGCGGTGGGCATGTTCGTGGGAACTCTAGACCCTCACGCAACTATCTCCCAGTTTATGATGTTCTTTAAGCCAACCACATTCCAGGCCCTGATCGACAAGTTGGCTCAGATGGACCAGATGGGTCACAGACCACCTACACCGAAGTCGGAACCTCGGAATGACAAGGGTAAAGGAAGAGCAACATTTGTTGCGAATGCCCAAGAGCAACCTAACGCCCCGAAACCGACAAATCAACTGGAGGAAAGACGTCGGTATTATAATAAGAAGATGAAGCGTCCCTACTCGTTCCCACGGGACAAGATGAAACGGCTATTCGAGCTGGCAATACGCAACAGACTTATAAACCTGCCAAATCCAAGGTGACCGCCGCAACCCACCGAGGTGAATAACCCTAACTATTGCCCTTACCATCAGACGGTAGGCCATCCGATTGAAGATTGCTTCGTCTTCAAAGGATGGATTGAAGACCAGTACCTCCAGGGGAAGTTTGTACTGTCCGAAAAGTGGAAGGTGAACCCACCACAGCCGCATGCTCCTAGGAAAGCGGATACACCGGGGGCAACATGTTCTTTTATTGAAGAAGCTCCATGGGAGGTCGTGCTATCAACTAAAACCAAAAGAATGCTGAGAGACCTTCATGCGTGCCCTGCGATCGAATGGAAGGACCCTCTTGAACCTCAAATTATCAAAGGAATGTTGAAGCCCCGCCCAATTACGAAGACTCGCGATAAGAGCCCAAATACTCACGTCCAACCGTCAAAATCTTCGAGGAAAAAGAAGAAGAAATCGAAGAAGTCCGTGAAGCTTGGAAACGAGCACACGAACTTGCAGAAGCAAATCGACGCGCTGGAAGAATACAATCAAAAGGCGCGAACTCCTGTCACACTGCAAGAGTTCCTCAACCACATCTTTCAAGAGGAAGATGATGGAGAGAGCTCGTCGGATGAATCCGAAGGATATGTGGCGAGTTGCAACGTAGTCTCCCACTCGTTTACCGATGAGGGGAAAACTCCTGGCACTAAAAAGCTGGAGGCAGAGCCTGTACCAGAGCGTGCATGGCCAACGGACAAAATGATCGACGCTTTTCTAGACGAGATTCGTCTAAAATGTAAAGCGGACCAGGAGCGTGAGATGACCACGTCGGAAAGAGCCAAATGCGGGCGACTGAACGGAAGAGTTGAACTACCTCCGCCAGAGCGAAAGGTATCCGAAGTAGACAAGAAGATATTCAAGACAAGAAAAAGGTTTGCCAAAGCCATGTCAATGGGGATGAAGCTACCGCCCTCGGAAGGAAACACACACGATGGGGTGGAAAGGCACCCTGACTATTGCGCATATCATCGGAAAGTCTCACACCCCACGGAGGAGTGCGACGCCTTTAAAATATGGTGGCAAGGATATGTCGCTCGTCGGCAACATGTTAAACGCATGAAACGCAAGAGCCGTCGGGAATGAAGAAGTACTGTCGATGGGCACAACAGAACGACTGGCAACTGTTGCATGGTTAACGCCAGGGGGTCGCAAGTTCTCACCTTTGGGAGCGACTCTGATGAAGAAATGGCTCTGGGCCCTCTCTTTAAAGAATCTGTTTTGGGGAAAGAGGAGGAATCGGAGGCCTGCGAGAACATTCAACTGCGCAATCGCACACTCCCAGAAAAGAATCTCGGGCCCGGGAATAGAAAGGATAAGGGAAAGGAAAAGGTCACTGAAGATATCACTTTAGATGACCAAGTCATGAGAGAGCTGGCTGCCAAAGACCCTCCTAGGAAGAGTAAAGTGGACTATAACATCCTCGCGCACCTAAGGAAGCTACCTTCTCAGCTTAGCATTCTCGATGCCCTCCTATTATCAAAAGAAGTGCGAGACTCACTAATTAAGGCGTTACAAGAACCTGAGCAATTCCAAGCCTTCCTCGCCACTGAAAAGATGAAGGATGAACTGGAGGAAGTGCATACGGCCGACGTCACTTTCGGTGATGAAGACCTCCTTCTCGGGACGTGCGACCACAACCGTCCCCTATATGTCTCCGGATACTGCCATGATATCAAGATAGGCAAGATCCTGGTGGACAATGGATCCTCCGTCAATCTCCTTAATGTTCGGGTGTTGAAGGAAATCTACATGAGCGTGCAACACCTCGCTCGTGACAAGATTACTATCTCCGGTTTCGATTCACAATCGTCACGGACTCTCGGATCTGTGATACTAACCTTACGCTTTGGACTTCTCGTCACAGACATCAAATTCCATGTCATTGACGCCAAGACCTGCTACAACGCCTTGCTCGGCCGTCCTTGGCTACACGAGTACAATATCATCCCTTCTACACAACATCAGTGTATGAAGTACTTTAAGGATGGTTTCGAGTACACCGTAACAGGTGAGTTAAACCCATTTTCCGTGAACGAAGTCCGCAAATACGAAGATGCGAAGTACTTTTTGCCAGATTTCGAGGATACAGAAAGGTGTCGCAATCCGGAGAACAAAGCCGCCGCCACCATCCCTGTTTTCGGGAGCGATACCGAAGAAGAGGAAGAGATAGTTTATGCAGGGCCATCTCAACGCAATAACCTGGGGACGCCCGCCCCCATATTAGTCTTCGGAAGTGATTCAGAAGATGAAGTTAATGCTGTGTTCTCCAATCGGCTGTCAACTCAAGCACCCCTTGGCGATGACCATAGTTTGCAAATCACCATGGTACCGCGAGAACACTACAAGGATCTCGACACGCTTCAGGCTCATAATGTGCAGGACCTGCAAACATTTTACGTCCCTCCCAGGCAAAGGGGTGAGAAGGTGATCCTATTCTACCGATCCTCAGAGTCGAAAATAGAGAAAGAGATCTGGCATGGCGCGGATGCTACACTTGACAGGCTCCAACCCATCCGTCTGCCCAGATACTATACAAATGGATTAAAGAAGCTATTGAAGCACCAAGGAGTACCCTTAAAACAGACTGTTCGGCAGGCTCGGTTCTACAACAAGATTTGGGATGTCCCCGGGACTCAACGCAAATTGCCCAACGGGAAGATGGAAACACTCGGGCTTGGGTACGCAAGAGCTGGAAAACGGGAACGGACTCACAGCAGCTACCCTATATATACCTTTGATGAAGAAGAGGACGCCCTGTCAGGAGATGCCAACCCTTCATTTGAAACATCGAGTCCGTCGTTTGAAGAACGAACGAACAAGCCTATCAGGAAAATGGGTCAGAGAGCTCAGGAAGACTACAACCGCGAGATGGCCATCTACAAGAAGGCCAGGACGCAACGTCTATCTCAGCGTACCGAAAAAGACAAAAACGCATATCCTCGTCAATCCGTTATACGAAAGGCCCGACGCAGAGACGAAAATAAATTAAAAAGCGGCTCGGGTTTGTCCCTCGTGAAGAAGATGAGTCGAGCGTATTCCTTCCCCCGAGACAAGACGGAGAGATTACTCAACCTCGCTATAAAACATCAAATGATCACGCTTCCAGAGTCTAGACATCCTGAGCAAGCTAGCAAGGTCTCTCATCCGAGTTATTGCTCTTATCACCAAGCCATAGGACATCCTACCGAAGACTACTTCACCTTCAAGAACTGGGTCGAGGACCAGTACCGACGGGGTAGATTCGCTTTATCCGACGGCTGGAAGGTAACGCCGCCGCGAAAGCATGAGCCCAAGGCCGCAAGAGCAGAACCGGGTCCACCTCAGTCCACGGAGCGGGTTCGCACTTGTTATACGATTACGATATTGGGAGAAGAGCCCGAGAACGTAGATGACCTTCCCCGGTGCTTTGAGAACAGCAATGAAGAGGTGATCTCAGAATTCCCGCCCGCTCCAAAAGAACTGGAAGACGGTATACATACTACTGCAGATAACCTCAAGAAGATTGAGTTGGGATCGGCAGACGACCCGCGACCGACATTTGTCAGCGAGCTGTTATCCGAAGAAAAGGTGGCTGCGTTAAAGAACGTGCTTCTACGGCATAAAGATTGCTTCGCATGGAACTACTCCGAGATGCCGGGATTGGATCCGGAGATTGCTGTGCACAGATTAGCAATATCCCCAGATATCAAGCCAGTCAAGCAGGCGCCAAGGAGGATGCGACTCGAGCTTGAGATGAGCATCAACGCCGAAGTCAAGAAGTTGATCGATTCTGGATTTATCCAAGAAGTCCAATATCCCGACTGGATTGCCAATATCGTCCCGGTAATGAAGAAGAATGGGACGGTACGCATATGCGTGGATTTCAGGGATCTCAATAAAGCCTGTCCAAAGGATGATTTCCCAGTACCGGTAACCGAGCTAATGATAGATAACACGTCAACTCACGAGGTTTTCTCCTTTATGGATGGTTCGTCAGGATACAATCAGATAAAGATGTATCCCGAAGACCAGAAGCATACCGCTTTCCGCACCCCTTTGGGTATATTTTGCTACAAGGTTATGCCCTTTGGTCTCAAGAACGCTGGCGCTACCTATCAAAGGGCCATGACAAAGATCTTTGATGACCTCATACACGACGTCGTCGAGTGCTATATCGATGACCTCGTAGTAAAGAGCATGTCATACGAAGATCATTTAAAGCATCTGGAGACTGTATTTCGACGCCTTCGGCAATATAATTTGAAAATGAATCCCCTCAAATGCGCGTTTGGAGTCTCCTCGGGCAAATTTCTGGGATTCATCGTTCGACACCGAGGTATTGAAATAGATCCGTCAAAGATTAAAGCGATCATGGAAATGCCTCCGCCAAGAACCCTCAAGCAGTTGCGGTCTCTCCAAGGGAAGCTCGCATACATCCGGCGGTTTATCGCTAATCTTTCGGGCAAATGCCGTCCTTACAACCACCTGATGAAAAAGGGAACCCCATTCGTTTGGGATCATAAATGTCAAGGTGCACTAGACGAGATCAAGCAGTACCTGCAGAACCCTCCAGTGTTGGCTGCTCCAGTGAAGGGAAAGCCTCTCATTCTTTACACGGCCGCCCTTGAAGGTTCTCTGGGCGCATTATGGGCATAAGAGAATGATCAGGGGAAAGAAAGAGCACTTTACTACTTAAGTCGAGTGCTGCTGGTGGCAGAAAGCAACTATTCCCCCATTGAAAAGCACTGCCTGGCATTGATCTTCGCAATAACAAACCTTAGACATTACGCATTAGCACATGAAGTCCGTCTTATTTCGAAGGTGGACCCTCTCAAATATTTGATGTCGAAAGCCATATTGACGGGACGACTCGCTAAGTGGGCCCTGCTCTTGATGGAGTTCTCGATAACGTATCAACCTCTCAAGGCAGTGAAAGGCCAGGCCATTGCCGACTTCCTCGCCGAGCACCCGATACCGGCCAATTCTCCTCTGAACTGTGATTTGCCGGACGAGCATGCATTTGATGCGATTAGCGGTGAAACCACCCGATGGGAACTCTATTTTGATGGAGCTTCCTCCATAAAGAAACAGAAACAAGGTATCCCAATGATCAAATCAGGGATAGGCCTCATCTTTGCAACTCCACAAGGAGGGATAATGCGCTTCGCCTTCTCCTTAACAGAGCCGAGGACAAACAATGAAGCCGAATACGAAGCCCTGATAGCAGGCCTCGAGATCGCCATCGACATGGGAATTGAAGACCTCCTCATATACGGGGATTCTCAGCTGGTCGTTAGTCAAGTAAATGGTGACTACCAAACGTGCAAGCCGGAGTTGGTAAAGTACGGCGAAAGGGTGCAACAACTATTGACCCAAATTCCCTCCTATACTTTGGAGAACATACCGCGCGCGGAAAACAGCAAAGCAGACGCGTTGGCTAAACTTGCTAAAGAACTGGCTGACGAGAACCTTGATGACGTCAGAATCGTGGTACAAAGCCGTCGAGTGCTCGCCCTGGCAGAAATATCTCCGGAATCATGCGGAAAAAAGGGAACGACTGAGCAGATGACCCTACAAATAAAAGACCATGAGAAGGCCGAAGACTGGAGGGAAGTCTTCATAGACTACTTCAAATCCCACCGAATGCCTAAAGAAGCGTCCTCAAGACATCAGCTCATGAAACGAGCTTTATCTTTCGCTTTCGTCAACGATACCCTGTACAAGAGATCGTTTGATTCTCTATGGCTGAGATGCTTGGGACCTGACGAAGCAGAAAGAGTCATTCAGGAAGTTCATGACGGACTTTGCGGTTCTCACCAAGCAGGCCCAAAGATGAAGTTAAAAATTAAACGGATGGGTTATTACTGGCCCACGATGATCCAGGACTGCCTCGAGTATGCGAGGCAATGCCACTCATGCCAGATCCATGGAGACTTCATCCACCAACATCCGAATCCACTGCACCCGACGCTGGCTAGTTGGCCATTCGAAATGTGGAGGACTGACATAGTCGGCCCCATTGAGCCAGCATCATCCCGGGGACACCGTTTTATCCTGGCGACAACTGATTACTTCTCCAAATGGGCAGAAGCAGTACCACTGAGGGAAGTGAAGACGGAGAATATCCTCCATTTCTTCAAGACGCACGTCATCTACCGGTTTGGGACCCCACGGCGGATTATCTCCGATAATGGGCCGGCCTATCGAAGCCATAAGATTAGCCGCTTCGCACAGCAGCACAATATAGACTGGAGATATTCTTCGGTTTACAATCCACGAGCTAACGGTCTAGCCGAGGCCTTCAATAAGACCTTGACGAAGATCATAAAAAAGACCGTTTCCAGGAATAAGAGAGACTGGCACGAAAGGCTGCAAGAAGCCCTTTGGGCTTATCGAACTACGTTCAAGACGGCCACGAACACAACGCCGTACGCGTTGGTATTTGGGACGGAAGCAGTGCTCCCCCTCGAGATAGAGTTACCCTCTCTACGAGTAGCAGTCCACCACGAGCTGACGAACGAAGAAAATGCTCACCTTCGGCTTGAGGAGCTTGATGCCCTCGACGAAACCCGGCTCATAGCGCAACAACATCTAGAAGCCTACAAAGCAAAGATGACGCGCTCGTACGAACGATTGACCAGGCCGAGGACATTCCGCCAAGGCGAACTCGTACTAGTGGTCAAAAGACCTATGATCCCCAATCGTGCCAAGCGGGAAAAATTTAAGCCAAACTATGAAGGCCCGTACATCATAGACAAGGTCTACCAGGATGGAGCCTACCTACTCATGGACATGCATGGTGAAAGGCCTTTCAGGCCAATAAACGGCCGCTTCTTAAAGAAATACTATGCTTAATAAACCACAGCCTGGGTCAATGATAGATGACGACGACTATGTCCTCTCACTATCTTCCTAGGCTCAGACTTTACAAGCGGCAGCCAGCCTTCCCATATCAGCGGACCGAAACGTCCTTAAACTATCGACGGACCGAAACGTCCTTAAACTATCGGCGGACCGAAACGTCCTTAAACTAACGGCGGACCGAAACGTCCTTAAACTAACGACGGACCGAAACGTCCCTAAACTACTACCGCAACATCCTTAGGTTGACGAGATGGATAAAAAAAAAGAGAAGAAGATAAAAAAATAATAATAAAAAAAAACGGTATGTCCATAAGCAAAGTGGGCACGGATGAAAACCCGAAAAGGCTCCGTGAGTAAAAACAGCAGGGCTGCCGGCAAGTGTTCGTGAAAACCTGAGAGGGCGCGACCTTGTAAAAAAAAAGTGAAAAAGAATTAAAAAAAAGGTATGTCTATAAGCAAAATGGGCACGGATGAAAACCCGAAAGGGCTCCGTGAGTAAGAACAGCAGGACTACCGGCGAGTGTTTGTGAAAACCCGTAAGGGCGCAACCTCGTTAAAGGACACTTACAGGGCCCTCTCGACCTTGTAAGGAGAAACCACCTGCGTGAGATCCTTACGACTCACAAAGGAGCAGCACACTTAGGGATCCTCACGATTCCTAAGGAGAAAATACACTTACGAGATCCTCACGACTCGTAAGGAGAATTCTCTTATGGGACCCTCACGGCTCATGAGATTTGAAAGTCTTAAGTTACAGAAACCTGAACCTGTTCTTAAGCAAATCCTCCACAACCTCCGATATTGCCCTACAATAGGCTCAATACTAACCCTTGTATACAATCCACGGGCGTGAATAAACATTTCCCCAGCAAAGTCCAACCCTTGTAGGTCCTCTCGACCCATAAGGAGAAAACCCTCTTGTAGGATCCTTACGACTTACAGAGGAACATACACTTAGGAATCCTCATGATCCCTAAGGAGAAAATACACCTGCAAGATCCTCACGACTTGTAGGGAGAAATACCTTTGTGAGACCCTTACGGCTCATGAAGTCAAAAGCCTTAGTCAACAGGACCTTAACCCTGTTTGCTAAGCCATCTTTGTTCAACATCGACAGAGGCAAATGATGATTCGCTCCTGGCAACGTCCCAGTTGCAGCGATGCTGATGCCGAAATCGGCGTCCAAAATCCAAGCTTGTAGCGAAAAAGCTAGCAAGCCACACATGCCTACAAAATAGCCGAAATGATGGGGCAACTTGCAGTATAAAGCAGCAAGTAAAAATGTATGCATGAAAAATAGCCGAAATGATGGGGCAACTCGCAATAAAAAGCAGCGAGTAGAGAATAAATAAATAGCCGAAATGATTGAGCGCCACGAAAAATAGCCGAAATGATTGGGCAGTCGTGATTTTCGCGATATAAAAGCTGAAATGATAGAGCATCGCGGGAAAAGAAACAAAATAAAAATAAAATACATGCCCTACAGGTGACGCTACATCAATCCCTGTATACAATCCAGGGGCGCAAACAAAGAAGGAGTCGCACTCTTCCCCCCCCCCAGGTTTCATTAGAAGAAGAAGCCGAATCTTGACGGGCCACGAGCGACCTAAAGATCATCCCAATACTCGTCTCGTAACAACGGGCACAACTTCAAGCTAAGCGGAACAGCGGCAACTCCCAGTTCCATGGCTCAGTGATATACATATCGCCAACAGTCAAACCTCCATTCCGTGAAGTGCGGATACAATCGATAAAATTCCTGGTTACATGGAACGCGGATAATGTCACTTTTTGACCCCGTGGAAAACGTCCAGAGCGGATCCTGGTCCTCGCAGAGCATGGCAGTGAACCCGTGCGAAGCATCCAGAGCGGAGCCTAGTCCTCGCCTAACGCGGCAGTGAACCCGTGTGAAGCATCTAGTGCAAAATTCCTGGTTACGTGGAACGCGGATAATGTCACTTTTTGACCCCGTGGAAAACGTCCAGAGCGGATCCTGGTCCTCGCAGAGCATGGCAGTGAACCCGTGCAAAGCATCCAGAGCGGAGCCTAGTCCTCGCCGAGCACGGCAGTGAACCCGTGTGGAGCATCTAGTGCAAATTCCTGGTTACGTGGAACGCGGATAATGTCGCCCTTTGACCCCGTGGGAAACGTCCAGAGCGGAGCCTGGTCCTCGCCGAGCGCGGCAGTGTGTTGCGCCACGGCAGCGCCCCGGCCGTCTATCCGAGGCCAAAATGCGGAATCAAAATTTTCTTAACTTTAAAACTGGCGCTACCGCGGACAATTACCCGGATCGAAACCATTAACCTATACTAGCTAACTAGAGATGGAGTGAGAGATGTACCGAATGATCCGAGTCCTCCGGTCTTCTCCTCGCCGTCCCGATCTCCTGCGGAAACTCCGGTCGTCGCCTCCTCGCCGGAAGGGCACCACATCGCCTGTATCTTTTACGGGCTCCCGCCTCGATACCGAGGCAACTCGGGCGCGAAGTAGGCTAGTCGACGCGCCCAAGATTTGCTGTAGGTTGTAGTGTAGATGATACTTGTCTCATTTGGGGTTTGTAGTTGCCTTGATGGAGGAATAAGGTTGAAGGAAAATGGAGCTTTCATTTTTCCAAAAACTAGAAGAATGAGATGAAGAAATTTGTGTCATGCAAAAAAGGAAATTTCTCTCATCCTTTCTCAATGTGGCCGGCCATTTTCTTTTGTGAAATGGTGGAGGGAATGAAAACCATATGTAGCAAGAAGGGAGGTGAGTGTAGGAGAGCAAGAAGGGTGACCATATCCAAAGACAAGAAAACATCAACCATGCTTAACCTCCATACCCTTTCCAATCTCAATTAAATGCAAGTTATGGTGCAAAAGAAAAAGATGCCATCATAATAAATCCTTATGCAATAAACCCCTCCACAAAAAGTTATTTGCGAACTTGCAAATAACCCCCTCCATCGGAAAAGTCCGGCCGGGAAAGAACAAAGGAAAACCGGCCGGAACGGAATGCAAACATGCAACTCCAGAAAACTGGTCCCGTAATAAATTACAGGAAAACCCCGACACTGTGCATACACACCCGCATCTGTATTCCGACCGGATACAAATGCAATGAGACAAAATCTACACTGTACTAAACTAGGACCGGCTTAAGCCAAAGCCGGCTAGTAAAATCCGTTCGATCCTGATCCGTGCAATACCGCACGTATCATATCAAACCCTGCCATATAACTATACAGCCACTAGTACAAAACTGTCCGATCCTGATCCGTACAATACCGCACATATCTGATCGGACCCTGCCATATCTCCATACGGCCTCTACAGCGTTTCGCCCGAAAGCATGAGTAACTGTAAGTGTGGTGGACTCTAAAGACTCGTCAATACTATGGCTGTGGATTTAACCACTAGCACGTCAGAGGTATAAGCCGATACGTGACGGGCCACCAGCTATTGACTAAAAGGGACGTCGATGAGCGAACTCATCCTGACAACCTACTGAGCCTGTCAGTGACAATATCCGTACAGTCCGGTCCGTTCGTCTATGAGCATCGCATGTCGGGCCTAGGGGGTTGGTAAAAGTCAGACCCCCAAAGGCGGTACAAGTCGTGTCGGAGCGTAGCCCAGAACGCCCTGAGATACTACTGGAATACCTACCAGTAAATCTCCTGCCTCGGCCGAGGGCTTTGCGTAATGGCTCTCCTAGACACAGCGCGACCTCACCCCCAATACCGGGAGAGACGAACCCCTGCAGATCCGCTCACTGCCTCCATGTGGCTCGGGACTGTACCCAACTAAAACCTGTTTGCACGACTCCTTTGAGCCATGGTAGGGTAGTAATCAAAGCACAGTGGGAACTCACACGAGACAAATGACGATCTCAGGTCGATGAACTAAGCTGTACACATGTCACCAGGGAACTGCTATCTGACATCTGGTATAAGACCAACTAGCAGGTTCCCGGCGAGTCCTGTCCGGTGTACTCATAACCCAATGAGCACCTGTATACATCTTAGGTGAACCAACTGACACCAGTGGCTTGTGAGACCGGCCACCGCCCCTCGTCGGGGTCTCGACTGTATACACTAGTCTACTAATGGAGTATCGATGCCCTGTCTCGAAACTCCTACGACTAGGGACCTTTTAAGGATGTGCTTATAAACCCCAGCTCCCACGTATATGATCGCCATCATACTGCTGGTCGTCAAGCAAGAATCCTAGGGCCTCTATCAACGTGTAATAGCGACATGTCAGGTCACCTAAAGCAGTACACGATGATAAAAATAAACCAGATAGCATACTATCATCTCGAGTAAGACTGTCCTACCGGGATAGGTCCTCCCTCAATCATTGCAATCACGTGCCTGTGATCCAATAATTGACTCTGAGTTCACTATCTCCAACAATCTCCCACTTGCACTCAAGGCTAATTATTGCGATGTCGCATACTCACAGCCCGTGTGATACCGAACACCCAACTCCTCTACTAGTCAGTCGCACAAAGCCTGTTTGCGAAACTATTGCGTTCGAGGAATAGCCTCAGTGGGCGGATCCGCTATGATGTTTCTTTCTATGTCTCTCTATATCTCAAATTCGCGGAGAAAACCATCTCCCGAAATGAGCAATACCTGTCTTAGAATGTCTGGATGTCTGATGGGACCTAGCTCATAAATGAACTCCAAATCCAAACTTCTTAGACTGTATCATCAACTGAACTTAATCAGTATCCTGCGCCATGCCGCCCTCAGTATTGCCTTGGACCATCTGCCCAAAATACTGTCCCTCGTCAGAGGGAGAACTATAACTCTGACAACCTCCTTGTCGTCCATGTCACTTTGGAAGCCTGGAGTGATAACCGTCTCCTAAAGGAGGCAGCCGTTATCATATCCCTAGAACATTCACTTATGTTCTAAAACTGCTTCCGACTGTTCCTCCAGGATTGGATCAATATCAACTTATTGCATCTAGTGCAAGAACAACATCTGGTGTGGTACTTGACATCTCATGATTGACTCAATTGCCTAAGCAAGTGATCTGCCAATCATGCACATCCCTTTCTACTTTAGTCTATAAGACACTTTTAGAGAGGGTGACTCCATTTCCTGCAGGTACACTACCATGCCAGGAGTCGTCCATTCTAAATACTCTTAGAATGCTGTCAAAGTACCCTGATTGGGAAACCACCCAAATCTAGATCTAAAACCATAGATCTAGTAACCAGTATGTCTGATATAATGTCCAAGTCCCATGTGGAGAAAACACTGTGTGACGACCAAAGTATAACCGATCGTAGTATAGGAATATCACTTCCTACTACCTTCTCAACAGATCCATCCCCTATTCTGATGACGTCAAACCTATGACTGTCACATCAGAAATAGATGATCTAACTCCGCTATATCTGCTTTAGTCTATAAATAGACATAAGCCTGATGTCCACCAATGCTTCCGCTGCTCCCACTGACAACGACAACCCTCTGGCAGAGTCATATAGACGTGCACTTCTAAAGCTAGTTTAGAACGACGCTATACTCATCCTCCCACCGAGTCTCGCAGCCTGGAACAACAGCAATGGCAAGTGTGGGTAAACAAGAACTTCCCTGTCACCGTCCTTGAGGCCACCGAAGTACCTCTCGGGTGCCTGAAGTTACCCACCGTATCTGCGGAGTGGCCAATGGAATGTCAAATCAGATTGAATCTTTAGGTTCCTTATTAAATCTTCAGTAATCGTTTGCGGTTCTGGAATCACTTCCAGTTCTACCATACTCCCACTGCTGTTTTTGAAAAAATCCATTTTTAATAAAACTGTGGCGAGTCTAGAACAATATTTCTATTGATCTGCCAGATGGTAGAAAGTCAACCCTCGTCATAGCCTGGGTCAACCCATAAACAGCCATTACAGAAACGTGCCTTGAGTTATCCGGAGTCTGGTTTTAAGCATAAGCCGGACAACTCCCCGTACCTTAACATCGTTAAGATATGAACTGTTCTATATCCAATATAGAACCAGAGGCACTGATTTAATTGAACCAGATTCAAATCATGCAGCTGTCTCCAGTGTATGTCAACTAAATGGAAGGAGGCCGATCAGCGTTACTCAACTTAGGAATGCTTCCAATTATGAGTAACCTGAAAGAGAAGCAATTTCTCTTTATCATTACTATCAACTGAATACCATACACAAGTATCTACATCTTCGATCTCTTTGAAGAATCCCGATACTTGCTACACCTGGTTCTCTACTCTATTCAAATACCTATAACTCCTCAAAACTTAGACCCTGTGTTTCTACGAAACACATGTCTAAGAACTAGAGAAGTTAAAAGTAAACAGAATATAGTATGAGGACCAACCCCTCTATCCTAATGGACACTGGACAACATACAATACTCTGTATAAGTCCGCTGAGTCTAACAACTCTTTCACTGTGTGTCGTAGGTTGAAAACTGTACTTATGGTTAAGAAGAATTACACCGCTGTTTAATGCTCCTTACATAACCATCCACTGATATAGGTAAATGTCATCGACATAATATCAAAAGGTATATCTCACTCTATGAAAAATAGACGTACAGATATATCAATTTGAAATTGGTGCACAACAGCGGATATTCAAAACCAAATATTTGCCGACCGGCAAACAGCCCAGATGATCTCCTCAAATATCACCGATTACAACGAATCCCGATATAATGAGGATGATCACCCTATTCCCAATAACTTACTCCCACTCAGCATCTGTAAAACCATACAGATGTGAGAATCATACCTGGTAAATACATACCCTGGAGCAAGTGTCTAACTGGGAAATCAGTTTTCCATTAACAGTACACGGTGAAACTGAAATATTGAAATGTTTCGTCGGGGTATCCTGGTATTCCTAGTAATGCATCTTCCATTGTCCAGATTCACAACTGTAACCGTATAATTCTTTGCCATCTCTCCAAATCCCTTTCTATGTCTTTAGTCATTACCTTCTGTACACCCCTTTAGGCCAAATGGTTTTCTTCCTTCCCTACCGTTCGGCACCAGCCTATGGTTTGGAAGAAGACTATCCAAAAGGCATAAAGGGTGTACTGTCCTAATCCTAGGAGCACTCGCAACGCGAGAGAAGGTGAAGATAAAAGACACCCGAATGTACTTTATTCCTATTTCTCCTGAACCAGAATCCATCCCCGAACTGGAACAAGTTCCTTTCGAGTTCGTATATAACCATACGATGGAGTATCCAAATAAACTGTGGATCTTCTTAGTGATACGGAGTGTCCAGGAGAAATACAAAGGTGATTTAGGATTGGCGAAGAAATACTTGGTTCGGTCGTGAATAGCAGTCGCAATTTACTTTGCCCTCCTACTAATCCCTTTCTTTGTCTTAACTTAATACCTTCTGCACACCATCGTTATGCTAATTGGTTTTCTTCATTCCCCACTGTTCGGCACCAGCCTAAGGTTTGGAAGAAGACTATCCAATTTGCGTAATAGGTGTACTGCTCCTAAACCAAGGAGTACTCGCAATCTGAGAGAAGGTGAAAAGAAAAGACAACTGAATAGTCCTATCCGTTTTCTCCAGAACCAGAAACCATCCTCGAAGTCCTTCGAGTTCGTATCTAACCATACGATGGTTTTGTCCAATGGAAGTGGACGTTCGTAGTAATACGGGGTGTCCTGGAGAAAAGGGTAAAAGTAGGAGTGGCAATGAGGTTTGCAACTCTGACAATCCAAAAGCCTGTGTTAAGAAGGTTCGGTCAACTTGGTCACTGAGTCATAGTCTTAGGGTCGGGTCAATGGTCGCTGCCAAAGAGAGAGAGAAAAGAAACACTCAGCGTGCACTCTAACCTAGATCAGAATGGTTATCACTTTTTCTAATCTGGAAACCTCCCACTGTACCTCAAATTCTCCTCCAAACCTGAAAGAAAAATTAGTCGGGGTCACCCGAGGAGTAAACTAACTCATCAGTGGGAATCGGGATCCAACTATCATCGCATGATAACGTGACGGAATCCACTCACGTCACCACACTCCAGAAGGTATGCGCATACCTGGCAAGTTTCAGTTCTTTTGAAACTCCCGATGTGATTTTTACCCCTAGGACCCAAGTGACCTTGACACAGTCAACAAATCAAAGAGTCCTAGTCAAGTTCAGCCCGTCATTATCCTGGATTGCATTAAACCCACCCGTACGAGCCCTTGACACAGTCAACAAGGCCGCACGACTGTCCTAACCAATCCCATTAATATGCTGCAAACAAACACTACTTAGCTACCGCACACTACGCCTTGACACAGTCAACAAACGCAGCACGAATACTAAGTAATACTTGTAAGAAATGACGGAGGGCTACGACTAGTTTTTGGCGAAAAACCTTTAACGTAATGAACTTGATATCGTTGAAGGAACTGCATAACTTTTTATAAAAATATAGTGACGAAAACTTTTGCTAAAGAGGTCACTCCCGGTGAAGGGATCTCGGCTCTTTCCCCGTAGAATGAGGTGCAGGATATTCCAACTGAATACCACGATGCAAAGCAAAAGTAATCGGCTATAGTGAAGTTAATGCCTTGACGCAAAATTCTGTCCAAGGGGTCACTCCCGGTGAAGGGATCTCGGCCCTTGCCTCGTCGACTGAGGAGCAGGATATTCCAAATGAATACCACGATGCAAAACAAAAGTGAACGTCCTTGCAATAACAGCTTTTTTTTTTTGAAAAATGTTCCAACAACATCAGAATAGGTTTGTTTATCTTGCATTGATCCGAATCAACGCAGTCCCATCAATTAATCACACCCCAAAGAACGAAAATATACTGACGTACGTATATGCCATCCGCATTTGCCACTGAGTCCCGTCATCACCCGTTAGGTTAGCTAACTACCGGCAGAGCGGGGACTGGACTAGCGCGGATGTAAAGCATATACAACATCTACTAATATATATACCAATATATAGTATTTCGCTCAAGGCGTGAATAAAATGCAACATCACAGAAATGTACAGCATCACAGAACAATACAGATATCTGGAAGCCCCGGGTTTCACAGAGCCGCTGCTGAAACCCGAC
The DNA here is from genome assembly GCA_030015575.1 of Agapanthus africanus. NCBI lineage: Eukaryota > Viridiplantae > Streptophyta > Magnoliopsida > Asparagales > Amaryllidaceae > Agapanthus > Agapanthus africanus. Next base: position 119,145,593 of record CM057340.1, on the reverse strand, counting down.
GTTCCCCTGGTCGTGTGGATAGCCTGTGCAATGAAATCCTAGACCCCTACGGGCGCGGCAAGTCACCCGCCAAAACCTGAAGCGAGGCAGCCCCCTTCAGTACCGTGAATGGACCACCCAGCACTTCACGGAATCCGGTAACTTGGGCACCCCTCCTGGGTCAACCTGTACCCCCTACGAGTGCGGCGAATAGCCCGCCAATCCTGGAGTGAAGCCCCCTCCGTCCCAATGCCATGAGATGCGGGCCCGTTGCCCCCTAGAACCCGGCTATCCGTGCACCCCTCCGCGGGGTAATCCTAGTACAGAAAGTAAAATATACATACACCGGGTACATCGACCGCAACCAGGTCGTGCCCCAAAAGAATAATACAAACAGGCAGTGACGGCAGTCCACATGTCAGACGCTCGCCCCGCAATATCAAATGTACATAATACAACAGAACTGTACTAGCATTGCATCCAGGCTATCCCCCACGACCGATCCGCAACAACACAGCATAAACATAGAACATCAACGTGAAAGTCACGTTCGCAAATCCGTCTAACCAGGCTATAGCAGTTAGACGGGATTTACCGATCAAGTGACATTCACGGTCGCAGATATAATGTAAATACTGTGAAATAATGTGTTTAAAATATCCGAGCGATCAAACAATTAACAAGTGGGCCCCCAACCAATACTGTAGCAGTCACAGAAAACCTGGGCCCAAATTTAATATCCCAAAACCCCTAAAATTAGCCCACAAGCCCACTGTAACAATTTGACACAGAGAAGACAACAGAGTGCGGCGGAACCGCGGCCCAAGGGGGGGTTTGGCCGCGGTTCCGCGCTAGGCTTGTCGACTGAACTTGTCGAATTTTTACAGAAGTCTTATAATTTCATGTACATAAGTTTTCTGCAACCTGAAAAATTTTTAGACACCAAAAAATTCCAACAGAAAACTGATGTGAACTAAAATACGGTTTTTGAGATTTTGGTCGATCGGATAAGTAAAACGCATTAGAACAAGCTAGACAAGGTTAATGGCGTGGCTCTGATACCATGTTGCGCCACGGCAGCTCCCCGGCCGTCTATCCGAGGCCAAAATGCGGAATCAAAATTTTCTTAACTTTAAAACTGGCGCTACCGCGGACAATTACCCGGATCGAAACCATTAACCTATACTAGCTAACTAGAGATGGAGTGAGAGATGTACCGAATGATCCGAGTCCTCCGGTCTTCTCCTCGCCGTCCCGATCTCCTGTGGAAACTCCGGTCGTCGCCTCCTCGCCGGAAGGGCACCACATCGCCTGTATCTTTTACGGGATCAAAGCACAGTGGGAACTCACACGAGACAAATGACGATCTCAGGTCGATGAACTAACCTGTACACATGTCACCAGGGAACTGCTATCTGACATCTGGTATAAGACCAACTAGCAGGTTCCCGGCGAGTCCTGTCCGGTGTACTCATAACCCAATGAGCACCTGTATACATCTTAGGTGAACCAACTGACACCAGTGGCTTGTGAGACCGGCCACCGCCCCTCGTCGGGGTCTCGACTGTATACACTAGTCTACTAATGGAGTATCGATGCCCTGTCTCGAAACTCCTACGACTAGGGACCTTTTAAGGATGTGCTTATAGACCCCAGCTCCCACGTATATGATCGCCATCATACTGCTGATCGTCAAGCAAGAATCCTAGGGGCTCTATCAACGTGTAATAGCGACATGTCAGGTCACCTAAAGCAGTACACGATGATAAAGATAAACTAGATAGCATACTATCATCTCGAGTAAGACTGTCCTACCGGGATAGGTCCTCCCTCAATCATTGCAATCACGTGCCTGTGATCCAATAATTGACTCTGAGGGCACTATCTCCAACACAGTGAACCCGTGTGAAGCATCCAGAGCAAATACCGGACTGTGGAGTCCTTAAAATCCACGGACTACGACGTCCTTAACCTTGACCGTGATGTCTTAAAACTAACAATCAACCACCCCGACTCCCTCCGAATTTTGCCTTGGTTTAAGGGTACATCTCTTCACTCCTTTGATGCCCGGCGTTGTAATTCCTCAACGTCTTCAAAGAGGTGACGGGTCCCTGCAACCAAACGTCGGACTGTGGAGTCCCTAAATCCACGGACTATGAGGTCCTTAACCTTGACCGCGATGTCTTAAAACTAACAGCGGACTGTGGAGTCCTTAAATCCACGGACTATGAGGTCCTTAACCTTGACCGTGACGTCTTTAAACTACGATACCTTGAGAGATCCCTGATTCCGTGAAACGCGGATAAGGATGATCACATCCGGCACTTGCAGGCCCTCACGACCTGTAAGGAAGAAAAACTCTCTTGTGAGATCCTTACGACCCTCAAGGGAAAACCCGCTTAAGGATCCTCACGATCTTTAAGAAGAACTCACACCTATGGGATCCTCTCGACCGGTAGGGAGAAAAACTCTTTACGAAACCCTCATGGCTCGTAAAAAACAAAAGTCTCAGGAAGCAGATCCTGACCCCGAATCCTAAGCCATGGCTGTCCTGCAAGGAGATCAAAACAGAATATCCGCAGAATGCATTCAACGAAAAGGGGACACACCATTTAGAAGAAAAATGTATCTTTTATTCATAAACCAAAACGAGTACAAAGTACAATTTATGGAAGAAAAAAAAAAGAAAATACTCTCATCCATGAGTATGTACAAAAAGGAAGGAAAAGATACAAATGTCTCAAGCCGGCGGGCAATTCAGCAGCTTGGTCAGCTCATCCTGCTTTTGCTGAGCCACGGCTTCATGACGCAAGATCTCCAAAAGACGAGCCTCCGCTTGAGCTTGCTGGGCCTGATATGAAGCGAGCACAGCTTCAAGCTCTTTCTCAGTGGCCCTATGAGCCTCAACCCTCTCACGAGTGAACATGGCAACTTTATCGAGAGCCACAACCTTATGTTCGCTACGTGTCGCCCTATCAGGCCATGAAAGCTCACTCTGCGACCACAACCTCAGAAATAGGACATACACGCTCGAGACCATATAAATGGGCTCCCGATCGATAGCAATAATCGATCCAGAACGTGCTAGCACGCCCGGTATGGCAAGCAACAGAAAACTTTCAGATGATTATCCTATCAAGCATGTGCTTGCACTCATATGAACATCCGAAAAAGAAGTAAAATTAGAAGCTTTAATGTGCACGCGACATGACAACAGTATTGATAATTGAAGAAAATTTTCATAAAAGGAACACAAAATTTATTCATGCAAGCGGAAACATACATACGAGTACCGAGCCTACATGGAAGTTCAACATAAAGCATGCAAAAAGGAGGGACTAATTTAAAAAAGGTTCTACACTAACGGAAAAGGTCACCAAACACAGGATCAACGGCACAGGGGTTGACGAAGCAAAGGACAAAATTCTCCATCTCTCTCTCCGCCTTCTCCAGCACATCGAAACGACGATTCTCGCGAGAAGTCGCTCCCCATCGGTTGGCGCCATGTTCGTCCGCGAATGCAAACATAACAGCTCGCCGGGCCTTTATCTCGCTCAGCAGATGAATTGAGCAGTCCTTCAGAGCCTGAGTAATCAGGCATGCTTCATGAAAGCCCTCGAGCTTTTCTTCCGCCGCATCAAGCATCGCCAGGGTCATCTCTGCCGGGTGAGGAGGAATGTCGGCAAGCACGGCCATGAGGATCATCCGGAGCCAGAGAGAACCCATCGGGAGGGGAGACCCCCTACGGATCGAGAGTTCATGCATGGCTGAGTCGCATTCGTTGTCGGTAAGGAGGGGGTCCACCAACCGAGCAGCAAAGCGGGGGATCATCTCCTCAAGGGGAACTTCCCACGGCTGTCGACGAGCATGAGGGCGATTACAAGCCATGGCACTCGTTTCTCCCTCAAGAAAAAATATATATATGATATGAATCTCTCTGTGAAAAGAAAAGAAGGCTATAGCCTCATATATGATGAAGTGCATTAAGTGCTGTGCGCGGAAAATCCTGCATGGTGAAATTATTTCCAAGGCCTAAAAAAGGAAAGGCACCGAAAATCAAGGAGATGGAACTATTTCCAAGGCCCTTTTTCTGCACCTAACATTGTGCACTGAAAATATGGCATGAGGAGAATCTTGTGAACAGCCACATCAAGGGATCCCACGTGTAGAACACGTGAGGCCTAAACCTGATGTGCAGTTAAAAGGAAAATATGGAGTGGTACCCTGTATGTTAAAAAGCACAAACAACAATAGTAGCAAAATAATAAAATCTCAGAGAAAAAGCGTGCAAACATACAAGGACACAACAAAACTTATCATCCAGACTTCAAGAAGGCAATACAAAACAAAAAGAGAAACTTTTACAATGGTAAGGCTTCAGACGCGGGGCATGGGTTGAGAAACTCGGAATTAACTTTATTCAAGATCTTCCAAGCATTTCGAACCTCCCGAGTATGCTTTCTCTCACGGTCACAAGCATCGGGGTCCCCGCGGATGTCCTCTACCCTCCGGTAGGCGCCCAGTATGGCTGATTGCTGAAAAATCTGATGAAGGAGATCAATGAGATTATCCCGCCTTCTCTTTGAGATCAAGCCCATAAGGTACACCGAATGCACCTTATCCTCGGCAGTGTCCAAGGCCCCGAGCGGTATGCCGGCGCAAAAGAGAGGAAGTGCCTCCCGGATCGCCAGCACGATCAGCCTCAGAAGAGAAGAACGACGGGGGAGTAGCCTATGGTTGTACTCGTCGAAGCGGCTCATGATCTCGGCACACTGAGCATCAGTGAACTCCTGGTTCTGACTGCGGCCCAGCGCACGAATATTCCCATAGGAAATGATCTCGTCAAGACTATACAGATGGGCGTCCATGGTACCTAAAATAAAAATCATGAGATCCATTACAAAGCCACCATTTCATTAATTGCAGGAGGAACAACCTCGGGCCAAGAGACCCCAGGAAGCCTCTGTGTGAAGAAATCGAGTTCTTCGTTGGAATTAAATTCCTTATTAAGAAGAGGGAGTTAAATTCCCAGAAACATTTTTGGATGGAATTAAATTCCATGGATCTGAAACGCCATCTCCCCAAGGATCGTCTAAACCCTAAAAGATCTACAGTTTGAAGGTTAAGCGGTTTCATGTTCTTATGGAAAATATGAAGAAAAAAGGGTAAAAACCCTTGTTTTAGATTTAAAATCCAGAGAAATGTGAAGGTCCATCGTTGTCCAAGAACATTACCTGAAGAAAAAGAATCCCTTTAAAGCAGAGTTAAACTCTGAAAATATTTTAAAACAGAGAACTAAGCTCTGGAAGAGGAGAATTAAATTCTCAGAAAAAGTTCTCAGAAGAAGAAGAGGGGCAAAGTGAAGGCTCCTATGAAGAGACAGAGGTATTTATAGAAGACAATGAAAACGTTTCGTCTCCCCAGATCCCTAGAGGAATCCAACGGTCACAAGAGGTGACAGCGTTGCACTCACGTGCAGACACGTGAGAACAACGCTGTGGGGGCATTTGTTTCCTGATTTAAAATCAGGAAAGCTTCTGGGAAAAGCTTCAGAAAGGGGTCACGTGTTGGCACGTGACACCTAAAAAAGCATCATCAAGTCAAGTTCAGTTTCCTGACTACGCTGAAGAAAAGGGGCTTCAGAAAGAGTCACGTGTTCCCACGTGACCAGGGTCACGTGGCGACACGTGACATTTAAATGCGAGCATCAAAGGCGCACAGGTTCCCTGATCAAGTCTAGGAAAAGGCTTCAGAAGAGGTCACGTGCCTCCACGTGACCAGGGTCACGTGTTGGCACGTGACGTTCAAGGCAGCAGACTCGTTCTCCAAAAGAACCGAAGAAAGAGAGTTCAAACAAGGGTCACGTGCTCACACGTGACCAGGGGTCACGTGGTAGCACGTGACGTTTTAGCAGCAATCAGAAGACAAAGCGCAAAAGAAAGGAAAAGGCTCATTCCAAAGGGGGTCACGTGCTCACACGTGACCATGGGTCACGTGGTCACACGTGACCGGCTTTCAAAGCCCATTTCGTCAACAGAATTAAATTCTGAGAGAAATTCAAATCTTTCCAAAGGAAAGCAACTATCTGGAACCAATCAAATTAAAGATTCAGAGGTGATGAAATATCATCTATCTATGGGAAAATCTCGGGTTTGGAAAGATTTCCCCTTTAAATCTAACCAAAATAACAAAGGAGAATCTCTGGATTTAAAATCCAATGGTGAATAAAATTCACCTAATAATCCAACGGCCCAAAATGAATGATGAATGCAAATCAAATCTCAATGAAGATTCGTCAAAAACTGATTGATTCGGCTGCTTCTCCTATAAATAGGAGCCAAGAGACACAGAGAAATATATACATGCGCAGAGAAGAAAAAAAAAAGAAAAGGAGGAGAGCTTTGATACTTTGAAAAGACTCGGATCTTCTGCGAAAAACCCTAGGTAAGAAAGGGAAGGCCTTTTGAAAGAAAGAGAATTTAATTCTCAACAGAGTTTAACTCTGATAATATAAAAACAGAAGAACATATCTCTTCTCTCTTTGATGGAGGATCTGCAAAGTGCACATCTCCCCTTAAGGTTGAGAATTTAATTCTCAATGGGTTGAGATCCTGCCATGCAGATCCAAAACATGGAGAAGGAATGCAAGCACGGGAATTTAATTCTCACAGAACTATAGGAATTTAATTCCTTTAAAATAAAAGTAGGGCTTGACCCTATATCATGGGAATTTAATTCCTTCAGAATAAAAAGAAACAGGGTTTAACCCTAATTAAAAACTTAGTTCTGTTGAAACAACGGGAATTTAATTCCCTTAATCATAATTTAACAGAGGATGGAAGTTTAAACTCCTTAAAAAGGCTTTGTTAGGGTTTAACCCTGTTTGGTTCTTCACATATATGAGGAATTTAATTCCTACAGAAAATTCAGAGTTAAACTCTATCCCAGAATATAAGTCTTCGCAAGGAGGTAGGAATTTAATTCCTCTGAAATTTACAGCTCGAGGAATTTAATTCCTGGAAAAAGAGATCAACAAAGCCTCTAAACAAAATACATAGAGGCAGGGTCACGTGTCATCACGTGACCCCCCAAAAGATCTACAGAAAGCCCCTTTGAGGCAGCACCCCATGTGATCCACGTGACCCTTGGCAGAAGCTCTAATACATAGGCATTTGAATGCCCATCACGTGATGGCACGTGATGCTCTGAAAGACACGATAATCTCAGAATAAATGAAGGGAGGGCGCTCTCACGTGCTGCCACGTGACCCCTCTTGCCTTAGTGTTTAACACTAAATTAAAACTCTCGAACCCAGTGTTAAAACACTGTTGGGCCTTAGTGTTCAACACTAAATAAAAAGCTTTATCTGCAGTGTTCAACACTGATTACCTTAGTGTTTAAACATTAATCTGAGATCTTCATTTGCAGTGTTCAACACTGATCTGTTTTAGTGTTTAACACTAATCTGAAAAGCCTTGTTGCTGGTGTTTAACACCAATTATCTCTTAGTGTTAAACACTAACTTGTCAACCCCATTCCCAGTGTTCAACACTGACTGCTCTGTGGTGTTTAACACTAGGCTTCGGCCCAATTGGCCTAAATGGATAGAGGCAAAGCCTCTCCTGATTGGACTTAGCCCAAGATGGCCATAAGTCCTCAATTGTTTGATTAACTGGTCCAATGGACCCATAACATAATTAATCGGTCTTGATCCCAAATTGGGCCAAGACTATTTAATCCACTCCGGTTCTAGGGTACATCTCGTCACTCCTTTGATACTTGGCATTGTAATCCCTCAATGTCTTCAAAGAGGTGACGGGTCCCGACGACCACACATTGATATGGACTGTGGGGTCCTTAAACTCATGTCTAATGCAAATTCCTGGTTATGTGGAACGCGGATAATGTCACTCTTTGACCCCGTGGGAAACGTCCAGAGCGGAGCCTGGTCCTCGCCAAGCACGGCAGTGAACCCGTGTGAAGCATCCAGAGCACATACCGGACTGTGGGGTCCTTAAACCCATGGACTACGACGTCCTTAACCTTGACCGAGATGTCTTAAAACTAACAATGGACTATGGGGTCCTTAAACCCATGGACTACGAAGTCCTTAACCTTGACCAAGATGTCTTAAAACTAACAATGGACCGCAATGTCCTTAAACTACCCATGGACCGCAATGTCCTTAAACTACCCATGGACCGTAATGTCCCTAAACTAGAACAATAGAGCCCCGCATGCTCTTTTGTCGGATCTAAACGGTCCCGTTTAAGTTGATCTTAGCCTCAAAGATGGCTAACGTATCCTTAAAACCTTCAAACAGAGTGGACTATAAATCCCCCCAATTAACTCTGGCTCGAGGGTACATCCCTGAACTCCTCTGACATCCGTCGTTGTAATCCTTCAACGTCGTCAGAGAGGTGACGGGTCCCGACGGCCATACATTCATGGACCACTATGTCCCTAAACTGGAACATTAGAGTCCAAACGCTCTTTTGTCGGATCTAAACGATCCCGTTAAGTTGATCTTAGTCACAAAGTTAGACTAACGTATCATTAACAAACGTTTGAGTTGATCTTGGCCTCAAGTATGGCTGACGTATCCTCAAACCAAACCCCCCCCAAACCCAAATCTAAGATAATACGGATTTGGACTAGTCCACGCCCTACGGGCGACGACATAACTCAGTCTCCGTAAACAATCCACGGGCAACAAAATACAAAACAGACACCCACGACACGAAATGACCATCTGGAGAAGGAGAAAGTTGTTACCGCAATGCGGTAGCGTAATTAACTGCAGGGGCTTGCGCCTGCAGGGAAGAGCGTCCCCACAATCAAAAACCCCTCAAACGAGGGGGAATCTGACGAAGTCTGCTACATCGGACGCATCCGTTTAAACATTCGATACATGGTGCCATAAATCAACTTGGCATCTTCGGAGAGGTGGACGGATAGCACCTATTAGCATCTGCCCCGAATCTCAAGCAAGACGCGGTGTCGCGCCGTCTTTCGGAGGGGAACAGACCCTCTAGAAGATAACAAACCTTAACTCGATTATGTGACCGTCTTGAACTGCCCTTTGAACCTTCGGGTTTGGGGCAGTACGGCGTACATGTGAGGCGTTGGCTTGACCCTTCTACGGCTGGACCGTTGGTACTGAGGCACGAACTGAATGTTTTTAGACTTGTTTCATGTGTTGATCTGTATCGGGAAAACTTGGGTGTTCGAATGTTCAATCGGAAAGTTTAACATTTTCTAATTATCTGGAATAGGATACAATAATTGGAATTCACAAGAGTTATGAGATAACTAAATGAATGTTATAAACATAGCACTTTAGTCTCACTTGATCGGTTGCCACGGAATTTTGATGTGATCAAAAGTCCGTCGCAATCACGTAGCGTACGCGGATACTCGCCGGGTAAACTTAATAGACAGCCTCACTCCATAGCCCTGACCAAGTGACTGTAGGAGAACCCCGTCGCCGAAAGCATCCGTTCGGGTGCTCGCGGCAGCGGTATTCCGCCTTGGTGCACTTCGTCGACGGTATCGGGGGTGCGGCCGTCTACTGAAGTTTGCGACGAGCATTCGATCAGGATGTCGGGAATCCTGTTGAATTTCCCGACTTAATATTGAAAAGTGTTTTCGATAATGAGACTAAAATGCGGGGTTTATAATTCTTAGGCATGCGATGTCTAAGTAATTCATTTGGTCAGGCATGCGATGTCTGAGATGGTTGCGGATTCCAACTGTTGTAGTTTTACACTTTCTTTTCTGTGACCGTAAGTGTAATATGTGATATCGCCGGTTTCGTTGCTATATGCCAACGACAATTGGGATGCGCATATTTACTTACGTTGATGACATGTGATGTTATGTGTTGCTGGATATGTTATATTGGATCGTCGTGTTTGAATAGCCGGGGGGTTTTTATGTGAGATGAGTGTTTTTCATTTTCATTCATGTAAAAACTTGTATGTAATATTCTTTTATTTGGGGCGCTTCCAGGTTGCGGAAGTTGTCACCGTTGTTGTATATTATTTACTTTTCCGCACTAGGATAGACCCAAGGAGGAGGGCACAAGTAACCGGGTTCTGGAGTCCAGTGGGAGACCAACTCGAGGAGTCGAGTCCGGGTCTCCTAACTCCAGAATTGGTAGGGTTGCTTGCCGCTCTCGTAGGGGTCTAGAGGTGTGGGTTTGGCTATTCATCGCGACCGTGGAATCCGTGTTTTATACTGGCTCGTATTGAAAACACGGACGTCCTAGTATATCCAATATTTCATATGTTTCTTCTGCTGCGATATCTGTGATGTGATCATATGATGTTCTGTGATAGATACAGTATATAGTATATATGATATATTATATAGATGTTACTTATGTTTTACACCCGCGCTAGCCCTGCCCCGCTCTGCCGTTAGTTACCTAACCTAACGGTGCACGAGGGGACATCGAGGCGAATGCGGATGGCATAAGTGTACGTCGTATTTATCTGTGATGTTTAGGTATTTAGATGATGGGACTACATTAATGTGATTAATGAAAGTAAAAGAAACCTAAGATGTTGTAGAATCGAATTTCAAAATAAAACAGGTAGCTACAGTTTTTGCTTTGCATAGCGGTATATGTGATATATCCTGCACCTTATTCGATGAGGAAAGGACCGAGATCCCTTCACCGGGAGTGACTCCTTTAGCAATAACTGGCAGATGCTACACACTCGGTTTGTCTTTTGATAGCTTCTATAGTTTCTGCTTTGCACAGTGATATATATGATATATCCCGCACCTCATTCGACGAGGAAAGGACCGACGATCCCTTCACCGGGAGTGACTCCTTTAGCAAAACTAGAAAAGCCTCAAAAGCACTCCATTTTAAAATCATTTGATTCTACAATGATATCAAGTTCATTACGCAATAGGTTTTCAGAAAAACCTGTCGTAGCCCTCCGTCATTTCAGATACGTACTAGTTAGTATTCGTGCAGCGGTTGTTTGGCCTCCGTCAAGGCGTAGTGTACGGTAGCTAACTAGTGCTTATCTGCTAGCATATGATGCGATTGGATTAGGGTATTCGAACGGCGTTGTTTGGCCTCCGTCAAGGGTCGTGCGGGTGGGTTTAATTCAATCAGGAAATGACGGGTTGAACTTGACTAGCGGACTATGGGTTGTTTGGCCTCCGTCAAGGTCATAGGACGCTAGGGGCAAAATATTATCGGGAATTTCAAGTGTTGAAATTTGCAATGAGATTGCATACCTTCTATGAGATAGTTTGGATCCCGATACCCGCTGTGAGTAATTGTTACTCCTGGGAGAGTTTTATACATTACAATTAGCCGATCAAGTAGGTGTCTAGAAAGGTGTCAATGGGGTTACGCCTCTGGGAAAACGAGGTTTACATTAATTAGGTTCGTGCGAAAGCACGGAGGACCTCCCTCAAAGTACCGACACTGGCCTGGCTGAAAGATTGGCGAACTTGTAGTGTGTAATTAATCCCGGCTAGTCTTTCCTTTTAGGGTTTGAAGGAAGATTTGATAAAAAGCAGTGGGAGCCATCCTGATTAGATAAAATAAAAACCAATCTATTCTTGCAAGAGCGCACGCTGAGTGTTTTCTTCTCTCTCTCTCCAGGTAGCGACCATATCACGCCTTAATCAAGATAATAATACGGATTTTTGACCGAACCCGCTTGTTATACTGAGCTGGGGAACGTTGGTCCCGCTCCAACTTATAATTGTTATAAGACAGAGCAGGAAATTGGGGAATACCAGATTTCCCGTGCCGCCCAAACGAGGAGAGTGCATGATGATGCATCATCTTCGGGTGTGTTCATTATATAGAACTATTTCTCAGTGTCCTTTACGTCCTGGGTATGTGATACCAGATCAGGATCCCAGATATGTAATCTGTTACATAGGGCTACAGAAAGGTAGAGAACTGAAAACGGGTGATAAGTTTCATGAGGCAAAAAACGGGGCAAGTGTTGCAGCCAAGTCTGTTGGTCACTGTCACCCTGTATTACCAATACATTGATTCTGAACGAATGTTATTAGATACCGAACCTGATATACAAAATCATATCAGTCTCTTTATTAGTAAAGAAAGGATATAATTTTGTATTGTTGGATAATGTTTTGAACATTTCCTATATCAAAAGTTGATCGGTTCAGGCACGTTATCTAAAAGCGTTGATGTTCTAAATCAAACTACAGTTCTTAGTATATGGAACACACATAAGAGGAAGAGTTCAGAAATGAACGGATCCTTCTTAAGGTATTGTAGAATAGGTCAGATCAATGTGACCCGACTAGCTGAAGTTACATTTAGATGTATATTTAAATTAGTTTGAATTTACATCTTGTGAAACTTGCCAGTCATGTCACAGAGATAAGATGACCATAGCTCCGTTTACTGGAAACAGAGAAAGAGTTAGTGAACTCTTGGGACTGATACATGATGATGTATGTAAGGTCTCCTGTCTACACATGCCAGGACTGGTTCTTTATACTTCATTACGTTCTCTGATGATCTCTTTAGATTCAGACATATGTTCTCGTTGAAACACAAGTCCGAACCTTTTGAGATATTCACAGAATATAAGTTAGAAGTAGAGAACCAGAATACGGGTATAAGTATTATGTCCTCTGATGAGATCAAGGAGAAGAATACTTGAGCACAGAATTCCTGGACTATTCTAAATGAGAATAAGATTCTCTCTCAGAATTACTCCTCCGTATACACCATAGCACCATGGTATATCGGGGCGGAGCAATCACACCCTATATGATATGGTGTGCTCTATGATGAGTACTACTGAGTTTCCTTTTTTTTCCTTTTGGGAGTTATGCGCTTGAGAAGCTGCATACCTATTGAATTGGGTTCGAATCAAATCAGTTGCCTACCACTTCATATATGATATGGAAAGGGAAGAGCCCATGTCTTAAGTTAGTTAAGATTTGGGGTTGCCCGGCCTATGTCTAAAAGCAAAATCCGGACAAGCTCGAGGCAAGGTCAGTTATGTAGAACTGGAAATGTTCCAGCTATACAGACTGCAGCTGATGATTTGATAGAACCAAAGGATTCAGTAGATTCCAACGAACCTCAGCCTCTCCGCCGATCTAGTAGGGTTCCTCACCCACCTGAGAGATACTTCGGTTTCTCTATGACGGTGGGAGCGAGGATTGCATCATGAGATGATGACCCAACTATTTTCGAGCTGGCCATCAAGAGTGAGACTCTGTAAGAATGGCTGGATGTTTATCGATCTGAGATGGAATCCTTATACACCAACAAAGTATGGACTTTGGTTGCTATATCTGAAGGGTTAAATCCCCATCAGGAGCAGGTATATCTTGAGAAGATTACTTGGTGTACATGGAAAAGTTGAGACTTTCAAAGCTAGACTTGTTAAAAGTTTGCATCATTGACTAGGTGTGGATAATGATGAAACCTTTTCAAGTAGCCATGCTTAAGTCCATCCAGATCCTACTTGTCACGGCTACATACCATGACTGCGATATCTGGTGGTTGGGTGTCTTGACTGCTTTTCTAAATGATGATTTAGAAGAGAGGGTCTATAAGTACACAGCCAGAGGGCTTCGTAGACAGTGGGAGCAGCGGAAACGTGTGCAAGATGCTTTATAGGATTAAAGCAGGCATCGCGGAGTTGGAACATCTGTTTTGATGGATTAGTCAAAGAAGTTGACATCATCAAAATGGTAGATGAACCTTGTATAAACAAGAAGGTAGTAGAGAGTATGGTGACGATCCTCGTAGAGTACGTGGATGACATACTCTTGATAGGGAAGGAGTTTCCTATGCTACGCTCGATCAATCTCCGCTTATCACAATGATTCTCCATATAGGATCAAAGTGATACCTCCTAAATCCTGGGTTTTGGATCTATGAGATAGATCTAATTGGATGTTAGGACTCTCACTAGTTGTAGTGAGACGGTATCAACCGATCCTGGGGAGAATCACTGGAAGGGTTCCAGGGTGATAAAGACGACTGAATGTCAGTCACAGGCATTGTCTTTACCCTAAGTAAAGGGACGGTATGTTGGAAGAGTTCCAAGCTAGATACCGTGGCATACTAGACGATAAAGGCAGGATACATCGCTACTAAAGATGCTACCAAAGAGGCTGTTTGGGTGTATATTGGTTCATGAGATGAACTACGTTCCTACCATTGTGAGACAATGGAGTTGTGGCTTATGCCAAGGAACGCAGGTCCCATCAGTGATCCAGACATATTCTAAGGCAGTATCGCCTGATCATGGAGATGGTTGATCTCCAGGGTGATCGAGGTTTGGAGAGTAGACTCAGAGGACAACACAGCGGATCCACTCACAAAGGCCTGTTCCCAGAGAGAGACTTTTATGGGATGGTTGAGTATGAGATACTACAACCACTGCTACAGATGGCCCTAGTGCAAGTGGGAGATTGTTAGTTATATGTATGCCCTAGAGGCCATTACTGTACATTGGATGTATATTGTAGTGGATGCTGGGAAATATATAGGGAGGACTTTCTTGCTCGACATGATAGTATGCTATCTGGTTGATCTTTACCTTAACGTGTACACTAATTGTCTCTCTGTTACATGTTGGTAAAGCCCTTAGGATCTGTACTTGACTACCAGGACTATGATGCGGATCATACTAGTGGGGACATGGTAGTCCATAAGTACATCCTTGAAAGTCCCTAGTCGTGGGTGTATCGAGACGGGGCATCGATATACCAGAGTAGACTAGCGTATACCTTCTCGACCCATACAGATGGGCGATGGATGATCCCATATCCATTGGTGTTTGACATCAGAGATGATATACGGGTGCTCAGTAGAGACTGGGTACACTGGACGGACTCGCCGAGAACTCCCAGATGGTATTATACCTTACGTCAGATGGCAGTTCTCTGGTGACACTGGTACAGAGTAGTCTGTTGACCCGAGATCGTCATAGAGTCTTGTGTGGTTCCCACTGTGCTTTGATTTCCATCTTACCACGTCCAAGAGGGCGTGCAAAACGGTGGTTTTTGGGTACAGTCCCGAGTCACATGGAGGCAATGAGCGATAGGAGGGGATTCGTCTCTCCCGGTATAGGGAGTTGATGTTGCACTGTGTTCGATTGGCTATAACAGGAAGTCCCTGGCCAGGGCTGCTCAGAGAATTGCTGGTAAGTGTTACCAGTAGTTTCTCGACCCGTTATGAGCCTCATATCGACACGACTTATCGAGCTATTGGGGTCTGACGTTTACCACCCCTAGGCGAGATATGCGACATATCAGACGATCAGACCGGACTGTACGGTAGTGTTACTGGTTGGATTCACTGGAGTGTGAGCGGTCTTGCTCGTCGATCTTCTGATCGCTCAATACCCGGGTGGCCGTTACGTTTAGCAGACCGCTTGCGGCTTGTGGGTGTTTGATATGATCATCACCTGCTGCCGGCGTATTGACGAGTCTTTAGAGTCCTACACAGAGGTTTCCTGGATCAAGCGAAATAAAATAGGAGCGCGTATGAGATATGTGCGGGACCGAGAATGATACCAGTATGTGATACTGTATTCGATTCTCGCGATATGTGACATTGATCGGTTATATGCGATATAGCCGGGTTATCGGATCAAGTGTTGATTCGATAAGTTGTTACTGTTGATATTAGTCGGTTATATGCGATATGACCGGATCATTAAATCAAGTGTTGATTTAATGATTTAATGCATAATTATATATTTGATATATTACTTTGCATTAACTAGTATCGGTTCACTTAAGATGGATTTTCTCACTCGGATGTGCGCATTGTATATGCGATATATTTTTTTGCACTTGATTGTATCATGTTTGATGATGCATGCAAAATTGGTTAGTGTAAAGAATTAAACCTAGGTTAAGTAAATGGTTAAGGTTTCTTTTTATTTGTCCATTCATTTATCTTTTTATTTGGATTAAAATGAAATGACAAAAGAAAACAAAATGGTTATCATTCTTTCTTTCTTTCATGAAGCTTGATAAAGCTTCATGAAGCTTTGACCATATGACCATTTTGTCTTCAAGCTTAACCCTAACCATTCTTTTAACCTTAGTCATTTCTCTACACCTAACTATAGTTAATGTTATGATAAGGATTCTTTTTATTTTTTCTATTCTAATTAACTTATCATATCATTATCTTCTTCTTCTTCATCTTCAACCTTGAAGAAAGCTTTCTACCAACAATGGTGGAATGTGAAAATGAGTGAGAAACCCAATTCTAAAGTGAACCCACTTCCTATTTCTTCATCCTCTACCTCTTTCCAAGTAGTAGAGTGTGTTTCCTTCACAAGTTTTCATGGCTTGGTGAAGGTGGAGCTTGATCTAGCGATACTTCGACGTAGATCATCTTCGGCACGTCGTCGATGACCTAGCCCGCCTATTCTCCGATGAAGCCGATGCTAGAGCCCGGGAATTCACTAGGACAGCGAGGAGACTTCGTTGTGGAGCTATGGAGGTGGAGCACCGGATCTACAAAGGTTGTATTTCCGTATTCTTGTAGTTAAGTGTTAACTAGTTTCTTTTTCGCCTAGAAATCTAGCCAACGATCCGTTCTAGGGTTTCTCGGCACCGTTTAAATTTGAAATTGGCATGGTTGATGCCTTGTGAGACCTCATTAGGGTGCCTAGGAACCCTACATATATACAATGGTGTCAAATCACGATCACCATAGCCGTAGTACAATATCTATAACACGCGAATAATCATAACACAATCAAGACTATAATACATATATAGCACGCATCCATATGCAATCATATAAAAGTAGCCGGAAGATGTATGTATATGAAATCCTTTATGACATATATATATATATATAAATGTATGTATGTATGTATGTATGTATGCATGCATGTATGTATGTATGTATATCACGGCACATATAGCGGACATTGTTTTGTGAAGAAAGGTATGCATTTTGTTTAAAGTATACATTCCGCCTTTTGAAGATGGTTTATTTTAAAAAGGGGTTTTCTTTTGTAAAAGTCTGTGTCGATCATAGACACATGGAAAATAGTGAGACTATAGCTCCTTTGAAAACCTCTTTAATATATATCGATATATGAAAATAGTATTCAGGTACTGTCTCGTGGACCAGTCATGTCCGGTTACTATATATATAGCATAAATATGTCTCATCAGTGCAGGACATCTATATCGATCCCTCACGCGAGCGCGCGCACACGCGCGCGCGCGCACACACACACACACACATATATATATATATATCTCAGTGCAAGGCATCTATATCGATCTTTCACATATTCGTAGAGATATCATATGTCAACTACCCTCAATCACTCATGAATTGATCACACATATATCACCGGGCGACATCTTGTATCTCCCTGCCTCAATCTCTCATGGATTGATCATAATAAATATATCTCCTGGAACCCTGGCTATATCCACCGTGTCCGAATCATCTTTCCCTTTCATATATTCTATTATATATATTCAATCTCTTAGGATTAATATCATATCACATCATTGTTGGCTATAGTGCTTTCAAGTCAATTATTGGATCGCAGGCACGTGATTGCAATGATTGAGAGAGGACCTATACCGGTAGGACAGTCTTACTCGAGATGATAGTATGCTATCTGGTTTGTCTTTATCATCACCATTACATATTGATTGAGCCCATAGGATTCTTGCTTGACTACCAGCATTATGATGGCGATCATTTACATGGGAGCAGGTGGTCTATAAGCGCATCCTTAAATGTCCCTAGTCGTGGAAGTATCGAGACTGGACATCGATACTCCAGTGTAAACCAGTGTATACTGATCGAGACCCCGACGAGGGGCGGTGGCCAGGTCTCACAAGCCATTAATGTTATTTTATTCACCTAAGATAGTATACAGGTGCTCATTGGGTTATGAGTACACTAGACGGACTCGCCGGGAACCTGCTAGTTGGTATTATACCTATTGTCAGATAGCAGTTCCCAGGTGACATGTGTACAGGTTAGTCTGTCGACCTGAGATCGTCATTTGTCTCGTGTGAGTTCCCATTGCGCTTTGATTACTACCCTACCACGGCTCAAAGGAGTCGTGCAAACAGGTTTTAGTTGGGTACAGTCCCGAGCCACATATAGGTAGTGAGCGAATCATCGGGGATTCGTCTCTCCCGGTATGAGGGTTGATTCGCACAGTGCACGGGTGGCCGTCACCAGAAAACCTTAGCCAAGGTAGTCGAGAATTACTGATTCGGATCAGTAGTTTCTCAAGAGGTGATGGGATTTATACCGACACTAAATATCGCGTTATTTAGGGTCTGACTTCATCCACCCCCCCGACCCGATATGCGATACTCATAGACGAATGGACCGGACTGTACGGATATTGTCACTGTCAGGCTCAGTAGGGTTTCAGAATGAGTTTGCTCGTCAGCTTGCCTTTCGCTCAATACATGGGCAGCCGTTACGTACAGCTAGTACCACTGACGTGCTTGTGGTTAAACCCACTGCCAGCGTATTGATGAGTCATTAGAGTCCCCCACAGAAAGTTTCTCAAGTTCGGGCAAAACATTGTAGAGGACGTATGGTTTTATGGCAGGGTTTGATCATATACGTGCACTTGTGCATAGATCATGATCAGAAGGATCATACTAGTGGGCTTTGGTTTAAGCCGGATCCTAGTATTAGATTTTTTGGATTGCTTTCGTATCATTGCATTCGCATTCAGTCGGAATGCGGATGCAGATATGTATATACAGGTGAGGGGTATCCTTGTGATCCGTCACGAGTTTACTTTAGAAAATATCATTCTATTTATTGTTATAAACATTTGGGTTAATGTTTATTAAGTGGAAATTGTGAGTGCAAGTCATCATGAAGAGCAATTAATGTGGCATGTGCAATTTGATGACTCATGGTATTATTTTTTGTGCCATGTCTACTTGTTGATTGATTTATTGGGTGAGATTGAGATGGAGAGAGAAAAAGGGCAGCCACAAGAGTGTGGGGTTGGCTTTTGAAATTTCATAAGAGTGCTCTCTCATTTTGATCTCACACAATAACAAAAGTTCTTCTTCTTTTCTCTTTCTCTTGAGCTCACAATTTCCTCATCAATGGCATCTTCTTTAATCTCCACTCATTCCATCTCATGAGTTGAGAATCATTGAGTGTATGAGACAAAGTTATCACACACATTCTCTACTCACCTTGGACATGTCGGCTAGAAACCTTCATGTTCGAATTGCTTCGGTTTGAAGCGAGAGCCTGTAAAAAGATTTCTTGACGTGGTGCCACTTCGACGAGGAGACCAGATATCGAGCGAGATCGGAGATACCGCAAGGAGCTAGGGATGGTGACTAAAGACCGAAGGACACGGATCGATCGGTATAGCCATTCTAACTTCTTTGTAGATTGCTAGTTAACGGTTAATGGAACGATCCAGGTATTTGGTTATGGTAGCGCCAAGTTTTGAAAATTTTTGTTCCGCATTTGGCCTCGGAAAGCCGGCCAGGGCGCTGCCGTAGCCCAACATGGTATCAGAGCCACGCCATTAACCCTTACTATCTTGTTCTAACATGTTTAAAATATCGATCGAACGAAATTTCCAAAACCGCATTTCCATTCATGAAGTTTCTGTCGAATTTTTAAACTGGTCGAAAAATTATTTTCAGTATGTCAGAAAATCGTGCAGGCTTTTTTGAGAACCCCGAAGAAATTTGAGAGCACGTTCTCATCATCGAACCGCGGAACCACGGCAGAAACATCATGTTTGCCACGGTTGTGCGGCGGTATAGTGGAAACAGTGCACCATTTTTCTTCTGGGTGTCTTTCATATGAAATTGTGGTTTCTGGAATATTTTGTTTTGGCCCAGATTTGTTTGAGTGCTGGGTTTTGTACTTGGGGTCCACTTCGGAAAATTTTGTCGATCGAAATTTTAAATATGATAGTTCACGGTACTTACATTACTATCTGCGACCGTGAATGTCATTCGAGCGGTACAACTTGTTTAATTGCTATATGTTCTTTTAGACAAGTTTGTGAACGTGACATTCACATTGATGTTCTGTGTTGTACTGTGATGTTGCGAATTTGTCGTGGTGGATAGGTTGCGTGCAATGGTAGTGCAGTTTGGATATATTTGTACATTTGATATCGCGGGGCGAGCGTCCGACATGTGGACTGCCGTCACTGCCTGTTTGTATATTATTCTTTTGGGGTACGACCGGGTTGAGGTCGATGTCACCGATGTACATATTTTATTTTCTGTACTAGGATTACCCCGCGGTGGGGTGCACGGATAGCCAGGTTCTAGAGAGCAACGGGCCCGCATCTCATGGCTTTGAGACGGAGGGGGCTTCACTTTAGAATTGGTGGGCAATTTTCCGCACTCGTAGGGGGTATAGGTTGACCCAAGGAGGGGTGCTCAAGTTACCGGATTCTGTGAAGTGTTGGGTGGTCCATTCACTTTGCTGAAGGGGGCTGCCTCGCTTTTGGTTTTGGCGGGTAACTTGCCGCACTCGTAGGGGTCTAGATTTTCATTGCACAGGCTATTCACACGACCAGGGGAACGTCGGGTTTCACTTGCGGCTCAAAGGAAACCCAGGGCTTTCAGATTATCTGTATTGTTCTGTGATGCTTATTACTTTTCTGTGATGTTACATTTATCACGCCTGGAGCGATTATTGTATATTGTTATATATATACTAGTAGATGTTGTATATGTTTTGCACCCGCGCTAGTCCAGTCCCCGCTCTATCGTTAGTTAAGTAACCTAACAGGTGATGACGGGACCCAGTAGTGAATGCGGATGGCATATACGTACATTATATTTTCGTTCTTTTCTGGTGGGATTAATTGATGGGACTGTGTTGATTTTGATCAATGTAAGGATAAAACAAACTTATATATGATGTTGTTGGAATAATTTTCAAAAAGCTGTTATTACAACTGTAGGGTTCCTAGGCACTCTAGTGAGGTCTCACAAGGCATCGAACATGCCATTTTCAAATTTTAACGTGCCGAGAAACCCTAAACTACGGATCGTTTGCTAGAAATCTAGGCGAAAAAGAATCTAGTTAACAACTTAACTAAAGAGAATACGAAAATACAACCTTTATAGATCCGTTGCTCCACCTCCATAGCTCCGTAACGAAGTCCCCTCCGCTGTCCAAAAGGAATCCGGACTCCAGCGTCGGCTTCGTCGAAAAATAAGCGAGCTAGGTCGTCGATGTCCATGCCGAAGATGATCTACGTCGAGGCATCGCTAAATCAAGCTCCACCTTCACCTTGCCATGAAAACTTGTGAAGGAAACACACTCTACTACTTGGCAAGAGGTAGAGGATGAAGAAATAGGAGGTGGGTAGACTTTAGAATTGGATTTCTCACTCATTTCCATCACTTGCCATTGATGGGGCAAGCTTTCTTCACTTGAAGGAAGAAGAAGAAGAAGCTAAAATATTATGATAAGAATATTAGAATAGAAAAGAAAAATCAATCCTTATCATATAATGAACCATGGTTAGATGTAGAGAGTTAACTAAGGTTTATGTGAGTGGTTAGGGTTAAGCATGAGACAAAATGGTCATAAAGTCAAAGTCTTCATGAAGGTTCATGAATGAACAAAAGAAAGCAACCATTTTCCTCATTTTGCCTTTTCTTTTTCCAAAAAGATAAATGAATAAAATGAAATCAAAAACCCTAATCACCCACTTAACTATAGTTTAATTCTTTACACTTAACCATAAGGCATGTATCATCAAACATGATACAAGCAAGTGCACAAAACTATATCGAATATACAATGTGCACACCCGAGCGAGAAAATCCATTTAAAGTGAACCGATACTAGTTAATGCAAAGTAATATATCAAATATATAATTATGCATTAAATCATTAAATCAACACTTGATTTAACGATCCGGTCATGACGCACATAACCGACTGGTATCATTAGTAACATCTTATCGAATCAACACTTGATCCGATAACCCGGCTATATCGCATATAACCGATCAATGTCACATCGCGAGAATCGAATACAGTATCACATACTCGTATTATTCTCGGTCCCGCACATATCTCATATGCGCTCCTATTTCGTTTCGCTTAAGCCAGGAAACCTCTGTGTAGGACTCTAAAGACTCGTCAATACGCCGGCAGCAGGTGATGATCATATCAAACACCCACAAGCCGCAAGCGGTCTGCTAAACGTAACGGCCACCCGGGTATTGAGCGATCTGAAGATCGACGAGCAAGCCCGCTCACACTCCAGTGAATCCAACCAGTAACAATACCGTACTGTCCGGTCTGATCATCTGATATGTCGCATATCTCGCCTAGGGGTGGTAAACGTCAGACCCCAATAGCTCGATAAGTCGTGTCGATATGAGGTCTATAACAATTCGAGAAACTACTGGTAACACTTACCAGTAAATCTCAGCAACCCTGGCTAGGGATTTCCTGTTATAGCCAATCGAACACAGCGCAACATCAACCCCCTATACCGGGAGAGACGAATCCCCTCCTATCGCTCATTGCCTCCATGTGACTCGGGACTGTACCCAAAAACCACCGTTTTGCACGCCCTCTTGGACGTGGTAAGATGGAAATCAAAGCACAGTGGGAACCACACAAGACTCTATGACGATCTCGGGTCAACAGACTACTCTGTACCAGTGTCACCAGAGAACTGCCATCTGACGTGAGGTATAATACCATCTGGGAGTTCTCGGCGAGTCCGTCCAGTGTACCCAGTCTCTACTGAGCACCCGTATATCATCTCTGATGTCAAACACCAATGGATATGGGATCATCCATCGCCCATCTGTATGGGTCGAGAAGGTATACGCTAGTCTACTCTGGTATATCGATACTCCGTCTCGATACACCCACGACTAGGGACTTTGAAGGATGTACTTATGGACTACCATGTCCCCACTAGTATGATCCTCATCACAGTCCAGGTAGTCAAGCACACATCCTAAGGGCTTTACCAACATGTAACAGAGAGACAATCAGTATACACGTTAAGGTAAAGTTCAACCAGATAGCATACTATCATGTCGAGCAAGAAAGTCCTCCCTATATATGTCCCAGCATCCACTACAATATACATCCTATGTACAGTAATGGCCTCTAGGGCATACATATAACTAACAACAAGGACATTCTCTTTTATTTTGCACAGAGGTATTCGGTTATGAATATCCAGCACCTCATTCGACGAGGCAAGGGCCGAGATCCGTTCATCGGGAGTGACCCCTTGGACAGAGGTTTGCGTCAGGGTAATTACTTTTTGCTTTGCATCATGGTATTCAGTTTGGAATATCCTGCACCTCATTCTACGGGAAAAGAGCCGAGATCCCTTCACCGGGAGTGACCTCTTTAGCAAAGGTTTTCGCCACTACATATTTATAAAAAGCTATGCAGTTCCTACAACGATATCAAGTTCATTACGTTAAAGTTTTTTTTGCCAAAAACCAGCCGTAGCCCTCCGTCATTTCAGAAAAGCAGCGTCTAATATTCGTGCTATGTTTGTTGACATCCGTCAAGGCATAGTGTGCGGTAGCTATGTGTTACTTTTCTGTTGCATGGATATGCATTAATCTAGGATAGTCGTGCAGCCTTGTTGGCATCCGTCAAGGGCGAGTACGGGTGAGTCTAAATTAATCAGGACAATAACGGGTAGAACTTGACTTGCAACTTATGATTTGTTGGCATCCGTCAAGGTCATAAACTGCTTGGGGTAAAAATGACATCGGGAGTTTCAAACATACAGAAAACTTACCAGGCTTGCGCATACCTTCTGGGGTATGGTGACTTGAGTGGATTCCATCAAGTTATCATGCGATGTTAGTTGGATCCCGATTCCCACTGATGAGTTGGTTTACTCCTCGGGTGATCCCGAATAATTCTTCTTTCAGATTTGGAGGAGAATTTGAGGATACAGTGGGAGACATCCTGATTAGATAAAGTGATTAACCATTCTGATCTAGGTTAGAGTGCACGCAGAGTATTTATTTTCTCTCTCTCTTTGGCTACGACCATGGCCCGACCCTAGACTATGACTCAGTAACCAAGTTAACCGAACTTTCTTAAAACACTGGCTTTTGGATTGTCTGAGTTGCATACATCATTGCCACTCCTTCTTTTACCCTTTGCATTTCTCCAGAACACCCCGTATCACTATGAACATCCAACTCCATTGGATAAATCCATCGTATGGTTATATATGAACTTGAAGGAACTTGTTCCAGATTCGAGGATGGATTCTGGTTCTAGAGAGATTAAATAGGACTATTCAGTTGTCTTTTCCATTTACCTTCTCTCAGGTTGTGAGGGCTCCTAGGATTAGGAGAGGGTACACCTATTGCGCTTATTGGATAGTCTACTTCCAAACCATAGGCAAGTGCCGAAAGGTAGGGAATGAAGAAAACCAATTAGCCTAAGTGTGGTGTACAGAAGGTAATAAGTAAAGACATATAAAGGGATCAGAAAGAGGGCAAAGTAAATTGCGACTGCTATCATTCACGACCAAACCATGTATTTCATCGCCACTCCTACTTCACCTTTATATTTCTCCAGAACACCCCGTATCACTACGAACATCCACTTCCATTAGATAAATCCATCGTATGGTTATATACGAACTCGAGGGGACTTGTTCCAGTTCGAGGATGGATTTTGGTTCAGCAGAAATAGGAATAAGGTTTATTCAGTTGTCTTTTATCTTTACCTTCTCTCAGGTTGCGAGTACTCCTAGGATTAGGAGAGTACACCTATTACGCTTATTGGATAGTCTTCTTTCAAACCATAGGCTGGTGCCGAATGGTAGGGAAGGAAGAAAACCATTTAGCCTAAGGGGGTGTACAGAAGGAAATGAGTAAAGACAAATAAAGGGATTTGGAGAGATGGCAAAGAGATATACGGTTACAGTCATGAATCTGGATAATGGAAGAGGCATTACTAGGAATACCCGGATACCCCTTTGAAACATATTCATGTTTCAATTTCACTGTGCGTTGTTAATTGAAAACTGATTTCCCAATTAGACCCTTACTCTAGGGTATGTATTTACCAGGTATGATTCTCACATCTGTATGGTTTTATAGATGATGAGTGGGAGTAAGTTATCAGGAATTAGGTGATCATCCTCATTATATCGGAATTCGTTGTAATTGGTGATATTTGAGAAAATCGCCTGGTTTTTTTGCCGGACGGCAAATATTTGGTTTTGAATATTCGTTGTTATGCACCAATTTCAAACTGATATATCTGTACATTTATTTTATAAAGTGAGATATAACTTTTTGAAATTATGTCGATGACATTTACCTATATCAGTTGATGGTTAGGTAAGGAGCATTCAACAGCAGTGTAATTCTTCATAACCACTGTACAGTTTTCAACCTACGACGTACAGGGGTTGAGTTATTCAACTCAGGGGACTTATACAAAGTATTGTATATTGTCCAGTGTCCATTAGGACAGAGGGGTTGGTCCTCGTACTATATTCTGTTTACTTATGACTTCTCTAGTTTTTAGACAAGTGTTTCGTAGAAATACAAGGTTTAAATTTTGGGAATTTATAGGTACAAGAATAAAGTAGAGAACCATATGTTGCAAGTATCGGGATTCTTCAAGGTAATCGAAGATGTAGATACTTGTGTTTGGTATTCAGTTGATAGTAATAGTTTTGAGAAGCTTGTTTCTCTTTCAGGTTACTCATAATTAGATGCACTCCTAAGTTGAGTATTGCTGATCAGCCTCTC
The DNA here is from genome assembly GCA_030015575.1 of Agapanthus africanus. Classification (NCBI taxonomy): domain Eukaryota; kingdom Viridiplantae; phylum Streptophyta; class Magnoliopsida; order Asparagales; family Amaryllidaceae; genus Agapanthus; species Agapanthus africanus. The sequence continues at coordinate 119,119,841 of CM057340.1, read as the reverse complement.
TCCATTTAGTTGATATGTACTGGAGAAAGCTGCATGATTTTGATCTGGTTCCAATTAAATTAGTGCTTTTGTTTCTATATTAGATATATATAGAATCAATTTATATCTTAACGATGTTAAGGTATAGGGAGTTCTCCGGCTGATGCTTAAAACCAGAATCCAGATAAACTCAAGGCACGTCTCTGTAATGGCTGTTTGTGGGTTAACCGGGCTTTGACGAAGGTTAATTTTCTACCATCTAGAAGATCGATAGTAATATTGTTCTTGACTCGCCACAGTTTTAGTAAAATGGATCTTTTTAAAAAAACAGTAGTGGGAGTATGTTAGAACTGGAAGTGATTCCATAACCGCAAACGATTACTGAAAAATTTAATAGGACCAAAAGATTCAATCAGTTTTGACATTCCATTAGCCACTCCGCAGATATTGTGGGTAACCTCAGGCGCCCGAGAGGTACTTCGGTATCCTCAAGGAGGGTGATAGGGAGGTTCTTGTTTACCCAGACTTGACACTACTGTTGTTCCAGACTATGAGACCCAGCAGGAGGATGAATATAGCGTCGTTCTAAACTAGCTTTAGAAATGCACGTGTATATGATTCTGGCAGAGGGTTGTCGTAGTCAGTGGGAGCAACGAAAGCATAGTGGACAAGTGGCTTGTGTCTATTTATAGACTAAAGCAGATATAGCGGAGATAGATCATCTATTTTTGATGTAACAGTCATAGGTTTTGATTTCATCAGAATAAGGGATGGATGTGTTAAGAAGGTAGTAGGGTGTGATGTCCTGGTATTTGGATGACATACACGTTGTAGGAAGTGAAATTTCAATACTACGATCGGTTATACTGATGTTGTCACACAGTGGTTTCTCCACTTAGGATATGGATATAATATCAGACATTCTGGTTACTAGATCTATGGTTTTAGATCTAGATTTGGGTAATTTCCTAATTTGGGTACTTAGACAGGATTCTAAAGGTATTTTAGAATGGACGACTCCTGGCACGGTAGTGTACCTGCAGGTGATGGAGTCACCCTCTCTGAAGGTGTCTTACAGACTAAAGGGGAGAGGGATGTGCATGATTGGCATATCACTTGTTTTAGCAATTGAGTCAATCATGAGATGTTAAGTACCACACCAGATGTTGTTTTTGCACTAGATGCAATAAGTTGTGATATTAATCCAATCCTGGAGAAACGTTCGGAAGCAGTTTTAGAACATAAGTGGATGTTCTAGGGATTTGATAACGGCAGCCTCCTTCGGAAGACGGTTATCATTTCAGGCTTTCAAGGTGACCTGACTGTCTGAGTTATATTTTTCCCTCTGACGAGGGGAAGCATTTTGGACAGGTGGTCCAAGCGGATACTGAGCGAGGTGTGGCGTAGGATACTGATTAAATTCAGTTGACGATACAGTCTAAGAAGTTTACTGAATTTGGAGTTCATTTGTGAACTAGGTCCCATCAGATATCCAAATATATTCTAAGACAGGTATTCCTCATTTCGGGAGATGGATTTCTCCGCAAACTTGAAATTAAGAGAGACATAAAAAGAAACATCAGGGCGGATCCACTCACTGAGGCTATTTCTCGAGCGCAATAGTTTTACAAACGAGCTTTGTGAAACTGATTAGTAGAGGAGTTGGATGTTCGGTATCACACGGGCTGTGAGTATGCGACATCGCAATAATTAGCCTTAAGTGCAAGTGGGAGATTGTTGGCTATAGTGCCCTCAAGTCAATAATTGGATCGCAGGCACGTGATTGCAATGATTGAGGGAGGACCTATACCGGTAGGACAGTCTTACTCGAGATGATAGTATGCTATCTAGTTTGTCTTTATCATCACTATTACATGTTGATTGAGCCTACAGGATCTTTCTTGACTACCAGCATTATGATGGTGATCATATACGTGGGAGCTGGTGGTCTATAAGCGTACCCTTAAATGTCCCTAGTCGTAGAAGTATCGAGACTGGGCATCGATACTCCGTGTAGACTAATGTATACTGATCGAGACCCCGACGAGGGGCGGTGGCCAGGTCTCACAAGCCATTGGTGTTAGTTTGTTCACCTAAGATAGTATACAGGTGCTCATTGGGTTATGAGTACACTGGACGGACTCGCCGGGAACCGCTAGTTGGTATTATACCTATTGTCAGATAGCAGTTCCCAGGTGATATGTGTACAGGTTAGTCGACACCTGAGATCGTCATTTGTTTCGTGTAAGTTCTCACTGTACTTTGATTACTACCCTACCACGGCTCAAAGGAGTCGTGTAAACAAGTTTTAGTTGGGTACAGTCCCGAGCCATATGGAGGCAGTGAGCGGATCGTCGGGGATTCGTCTCTCCCGGTATTCGGGGTTGATGTCGCACAGTGCACGGGTGGCCATCACCAGAAAACCTTGGCCAAGGTAGTCGAGAATTACTGATTCGGATCAGTATTTTCTCAAGAGGTGATGGGGTTTATACCGACACTAATTATCGCGTTATTTGGGGTCTGACTTCATCTACCCCCTACCAGACCTGATATGCGATACTCATAGACGAACGGACCGGACTGTACGGATATTGTCACTGTCAGGCTCAGTAAGGTTTCAGGATGATTTTGCTCGTCAGCTTCCCTTTCGCTCAATACATAGGCAGCCGTTACGTACAGCTAGTACCACTGACGTGCTTGTGGTTAAACCCACTGCCAGCGTATTGATGGGTCATTAGAGTCCCCCACAGAAAGTTTCTCAAGTTCGGGCGAAACGTTGTAGAGGCCGTATGGTTTTATGGCAGGGTTCGATCATATACGTGCACTTGTGCACGGATCATGATCGGACGGATCATACTAGTGGGCTTTGGTTTAAGTCGGATCCTAGTATTAGATTTGTTGGATTGCTTTTGTCTCATTGCATTCGCATTCAGTCGGAATGCGGATGCAGGTATGTATATACAGGTGAGGGGTATCCTTGTGATCCGTCATGAGTTTACATTAGAAGATGTCATTCTATTTATTGTTATAAACATTTGGGTTAATATTTATTAAGTGGAAATTGTGAGTGCAAGTCATCATGAAGAGCAATTAATGTGGCATGTGCAATTTGGTGACTCATGGTATTAATTTTTGTGCCATGTCCACTTGTTGATTGATTTATTGGGTGAGATTGAGATGGAGAGAGAAAGAGGGCAGCCACAAGAGTGTGGGGTTGGCTCTTGAAATTTCATAAGAGTGCTCTCTCATTTTGATCTCACATAATAACAAAAGTTCTTCTTTTCTCTTTCTCTTGAGCTCACAATTTCCTCATCAATGGCATCTTCTTTAACCTCAACTCATTCCATCTCATGAGTTGAGAATCATTGAGTGTATGAGACAAAGTTATCACACACATTTTCTACTTCATCTTGGACATGTCGGCTAGCAAACTTCATATTCGAGTTGTTTCGGTTTGAAGCGGGAGCCCGTAAAAAGATTTCTTGACGTGGTGCCACTTCGACGAGGAGACCGGAGATCGAGCGAGATCGGAGATGCCGCGAGGAGCTAGGGATGGTGGCTAAAGACCGAAGGACACGGATCAATCGGTATAGCCATTATAACTTCTTTGTATATTGCTAGTTAACGGTTAATGGAACGATCCGGGTATTTGGTTATGGTAGCGCCAAGTTTTGAAAATTTTTGTTTCACATTTGACCTCGGAAAGATGGCCGGGTCGCTGCCGTAACCCAACAATCATATCCCCGGTAATATAAATCTCGTCAAACTCGTATCCTTTTAATCTTTGTGAACTAGGCATAGCACAGACGGGTAACATATAACAGCATAAGAAAGTGCAATAATCATAGCGTAATAGAAATATGAGCGTAGCACAAATGAACAGTAAATAGATAATTACTTCGAATATTCCCACTTATATGTTTATAAAGTAGAATGAAATATTGTTTGAAAATAAGGTGGCTACGATATTTTTGAAATATATATTTATCCTTTTGAAATCCAAGCAGCACATCATTTCATTATCACTTTTAAAATATGAAACGAATCGTTATTTTTAGAAAGTGGGTAATACCTTCATATCTATATAATCTCCCATTTATGTAACATAGTAAGACTCCGCGAGTCAAGTAAAATAAGGCTGTATTCGGCTAATTATCATCATCTATCATCATCATATCATCTCGTACGAAATCTCCTCGTAAGATAACCATCAAATATTCCATTTTATCATATCATAATAATGATCGGTACGGATATCTAATCTACGTACCCAAACATATAGCATAACCAGTACAAACATCAAGCCTACGTACACACATAGCAATGAAATATCAACAGTAGAGACATCTAGTCACGTACACACACAGCGACTGGTGTGGACATCTCATCCACGCACTCGCTCAATGATCGGTATGGACATCTTGTGTCACGAACACGCACGGCGATTGGTATGGACCTCCGGTGGCGTACTCGCCCAACAATTAGTACAGACATTTAGTCTCATACACGCACCTAATATAAAATCGTACTATAATATCAATCCTACTATAGCGTTAATCCTACTATGATGTGTAAATATAGCAGTTCTACGTGGCATGACAGTACTAATGATGTGTAGTGTAGCATGCAAGTATGTGCTTGCACAATATAGCAATCATTAGTATTCGTGCTAGTGTTCTATCAAGTGTATCTACAATAAGCCTACTAAGCGATACTAACGAAGTATACTACTTATCGGACAAGTCTAAACATACATGGCATGCATCCTAAGCACATTTAATGATATAAATAAGCAATATGTTTCAAGGGGGTGCTATACGTCATCCATCCGATTCCTAAGTCGTAGATATAATCTACTACGGTAATGTGGATCGAGCTAGTCGTATCCTACGACCGCCTTGACCTTCGTCTTCGCCTCGGAGATCTCCACAATCGAACCTAGCATTTAAGAAACCACGTAAACACACATAAGAATCTGAATCAGTATCAATGTAACGAGTGAATGTCTATAGGTTAGAACCGAGGACCAACGTGAGCCATCCATGTGCTAACTACCAAGAATTACCCCCTCCCCCTCCCGACTCGCCGTTTTAACATAAAAGACCGCATCAAGAATTAGAAATACGGATTTTCAAGTTTAAAAACGTTAAAACATTGCCAAAAACCCACTAAAATAGTTCCAGATTTTGCCTCGAGGGATCTGGGAAAGAGATATCAAAAAGGCTTATTTTCCAAGTGTATGAGCTACTGACCAAACCCCGACACCCAAATAAAAAATTGGGCCGATGGAATATTCATTTAGGCCGATAGAGGAAGCCTGAAAGTGGAATTAGGGGTTCGTGCTTCTGGTGTGGTCTCCTGGTAGTCTAACTAGTTTTAAAAAATACTTCTTTTATTTTGAAAAAATCCCTAATAGCACCAGATTTTTAAAACTTCGTAGAAAATTAAAATTTGAAAATCTTAACTCATGTTCTGAAATTGTAACACTTTGCAAATTAAAAATTCTTGTATCAAATACCCTCTTCCAGTCAAAATAGGTTGTATCATTAAGAAAACTTTGCTGAAACATTGCTACTACAAGTAACCATATTCAAAAACGCATCTTTTTAACATATAATTCATAAAAACATGGTTTTTATACAAACTGCCATAAACTTAAAACTTGAGATCAAAGAGAATTACCTCTTGATGAAGATGGTTCAAGAGGAAGTCAAAACTTATAGTCTGTAGAGATTTTAGTATTTGTGATGAGCTTGGATTTAGAGTTGGGAGTTTGGATGAGGGTGAGAGTTTGCCATGGAGAAAGAAGGAAGAATGAGAGGATGAGAGGAAAAGGAAGGTGAGAGAATGAGAGAGGGAAGTGAGAGGGGACAAGGAGGGAAGGAGGAGGCATGGCATGAGAAGCCCATGTCTCTCATGTCCTCTCTCTTTCTATTATTCTATATAAAAAAAATATGATAGCCATGCAATATAAAATATGTCCCCATGCTCAAAACAAATGAAAACCCTAATTCCAATTACAATGAAATAAAGATATTAAAAAACAGATATGCTTGTCATGCCCAAATCCAAATATTAAACAGAAAATTAAAGTATTAGTTTTGTCATAACAAAATTCATAGTTATCTTTATATAACCATATTATAATAACCCAATTTAATAATTGATATTATTTTCATAAAACATATTATACTATTATTTAAATTCTAAAATACCCTTTACAATTTTTCTGAAATGTTACAGTCAGCCTTTTGAATACCTGGTTCTTTGTTACTGCGGACTTCTTTGCTAAGCCTGTGGAGCTTGGAGCCGGTTTCTTGAAGACCGAGCTTTCTAATTTTGCAGGCTTTTTGGGTAGGCCTGCAAAGCTTGTTGTCACCCTATCGAAGGCTGAATTCTTGGGAGCCTCATCTTTTGGCATTGAGGCACCGATGTTTGAGATTGGAGGCATTTGCCCAAATTGAAGACCGTTCCACTCTTGCATTAATTGGGAAGCTGGGATGCCGAGCAGTGGAGCCATAATCTGTCCAGAGAAGATTATTCGGGACGGGGTGGTGCTTGAGTTGCAGTTATCACAAAATGGCATTTGGAATCTGCATAGGAAATAAGACACCGGCTTCATTACACCCCGAAATCCAAAAGCAAACAAAAGAAAAGAACCACGATTTTGTTCACGAAAATACGACAAACAAAGTGTGGAGTGGAAAGAGAAAAATGGTCCCACCGGGCATGCCAGAACCCATTTACTGTCGAAAACTAGAGACGACTGATGTCAGAATGTCTTGCCTGAATTTGGGGGCAGATGCATTGGTATGATCCATCCACCTCTTCGAAGACACTAAGTTGATTTATAGTGCCATATATCGGAGATTTGGATAAATGTGACCGACGTAGCTGACTTCAAATTCCCTCTAAGGGTGAGAGGTTTATTGATTATGGGACACATTTTTCCTACAGGCGCAAGCCTCTGTACTTAATTACGTTATCGCGAATGATAACAACTTTCTACAATCCAGATTGTTATCTTTGTGTGTCATGTCTTTTAGTTTATTTGGGTTTGTCCTTGAATTATATACGGAGACTAATTTTGTCGTCGCCCGTAGGGCGCGGATTATTCCAAATCCGTATATATATTTCATATTTTGGGTCAAGCATTTGCTTGACAAGGACCACATTAGTGTCTTGGTTTACCAACCGGAGTGAACTTAGGTTCATTCTCACATTTGTGAGGTCCATGGGTTCTCACAAGAACTCAAGCTTTATCTAAGGGCACCTTAATCTCATTTAAGAACTAAGGTCGACTTAGATAGTTTGGGGTATATAGATTTTGCCTTGGGATACGCAATCCCGTTTGAGAACTAGATTGACCTAGATTTATATAGGCCATGTCTAGGGATACGTAGTCCCATTTGAGAACTAGATCAACCTAGGTGTATATAGGCGTTGCCTATACTTTGTCTAAGGATATGCGGTCTTATTTGAAAACTAGATCGACCTAGGCGGAATGAGAATTTTGTTCTCAGTAGATCGTTAGATCACATGGAAGCTTAAGCTTCAAGACTTGGCTAATTTGCGAAGCCAAGGGTCTGTTTGGCGCTCATATATACTTGGCGCTGGTGTTGCTCTAACACACGTGCATTACACGTGGCGCTGGCGCTCTCGTGCATTGCACGTGACGTAGCACAATATCGAGAGCTTAAGCTCTGGCGCAACCTTGCAAAAATACTATTTGGCGCATCTTGGCAAAGACGGCATTGGCGCTGGAGCCACATGCATTGCATGTTTGGCGCAGCACAAGGGTTTTGGGAGCTTAAGCTCCATCTTCTCTTTGGACCAGAAAGGTTAACCTTTTTAGGGTTTCATGATTTGGTTTATCATGTAGCTTAAGCTTCAGTAAAATGATCTTTTTTATCATTAAAATCATCAAGATCGATTTTTTCATGATCTTGGGTTTTTTTTTATAGTTCTTGGTGAAAGCTTGGGTCTCATGACACTTAAGCTTCGATCTTTCATAGTTTTAGACGTTCTCTCGTCTCTTGATGGGAAAAAAACCAAAATTCTGTTAGTTATGTATATGCCCTAGAGGCCATTGTTGTACATATGATGTATATTATAATGGATGCTTGGATATATATAGAGAGAGGACTTTCTTGCTCGATATGATATTATCCTATCTGGTTTCACTTTGTCTAAACATGTTGACTTGTATTGGTTTACTGTCTTGCTCTCACATGTTGATAAAGCCCTTAAGATATGTACTTGACTACTAGGACTATGATGAATATCATACTGGTGGGGCCAGGGTAGTCCATGAGTACATCCTATAATTGTTCCTAGTCGAGGGTGTATCAAGATAGGGCATCGATACTCCAAAGTAGACTAGCGTATTCGCATCTTGACCCATATGATGGGCGATGGATGATCCCATATCCATTGGTGTTTGACATCAAATATGGTACACGGGTGCTCAGTGGAGACTGGGTGCACTGAACGGACTCGCCGAGAACTCCTAGATGGTATTGTACCTATCATCAGATAGCAGTTCTCTGGTGACACTGGTACAGGTTAGTCTGTAGACCGAAGATCGTCATAGAGTCTTGTGTGATTCCCACTATGTTTTGATTTCCACCTTACCACGTTCATGAGAACGTGCAAAATAGTGGCTTTTGGGTACAGTCCCGAATCACATGGAGGCAATGAGCGATAGCAGGGGTTTCGTCTCTCCCGATATTGGGGGTTGATGTTGCGCTGTGTTCGATTGGCTATGACTGGAAGTCCTTGGACAGGATGATATGGAAATATACCGGTAAGTGTTATCAGTAGTTTCTCGACCTGTTATGAGCCTCACATCGACACGACTTATCGGTTACTGGGGTCTGACGTTTAGCACCCCTAAACTAGATATGCGACATATCAGACGAAGAGACCGGACTGTACGGTAGTGTTACTGATTGGATTCACAGGAGTGTGTGCAGGCTTGCTTGTTGATCTTCTAATCGCTCAATACCCGGGTGGCTGTTACATTTAGCTGACTGCTTGCAGCTTGTGGGTGTTTGATATGATCATCACCTACTGTCGGCGTATTGACGAGTCTTTAGAGTCCTACACAGAGGTTTTCTGGCTCAGGTGAAACGGAGTAGGAGCACATATGTGATATATGCGGGACCGAGATTAATACGATATGTGATACCGTATTCGATTCTTGCGATATGTGATATCGGCCGGGTATATGTGATATAGCCGGGTCATCGGATCAAGTATTGATTCGATGAATTGATACATATTATATTAGTCAGTTATTTGTAACATGGCCGGATTATTAAATCAAGTGTTGATTTAATAATTAAATGTATAATTATATATGTGATATATTACATTACATTAACTAATATAAGATTACTTAAATGATTCTTTTTCTCACTTGATGATACATTGATACATATGTGATATATGTTAATTGTATTATTTTCTTTTGTTATAAAATTGTATATATGTGATATGTATAATTGTAACATGTTAGGTTACAAATGCAACTAGGGTTTATGAGATTAAACCATGCTAGGGTTTAGATTAGGGTTAATGTTTTATTTTTAGATAAATTCTAAATTGTGGATTTATTCTTGAGATTTTTTTTCATGTTGACTAAAGTCCACCCTTTAGATATTTTCTAGATATTTGTTAACCTAACTTTTTAACCTTAGCCCATAGTTTATTCTCTACAAGGGTTAAGCATGCCATGCTTAACCCATGGTTGCATTTCTATCCTTACAATAATTCATTCATTCAACACACTCCATCTTCTTCTTTCTCCTTACAAAAGCTTTCTAGCTTTTTAATTTGTGATGAATGATTGTGAGAAATAGAAAACTAAAGAGAGCAAAATTCCTATTTCATCATCCTCTTTTATACTAGCCATATAGATTAGTGTGTTAGCTTCACTAATCTCTAATTAGTGAAGTCATAGCTTGGGTTTGTGATTCCTCAAGGTAGATCATCTTTGATTGTGAAAACTTCAAGTTAGCATGGATCATTCACCTCATGGAGTCTCTCTAGAGTCCGGGAGCATGATGATCGTAGCGAAAGGACCACAACTCGGAGCTTATAAAGCGAAGGAACGGACTACAAAGGTTGTAATCCCTATCACTAAGAACTAAAGTAGTTTACTTGATGTTTTGGTTTAATTCTCTAGTTAAAGATCTAAGGTTTGGGTTGTTTAAACATGACAAAATTTTAAATTGGCATGGATGATACCACCCGAAACCTTGCTGTCATGATAAATAACCCTACAGCGGTATCAGAGCCTAGCTAGAGAATTAGACGGATAAGTGTAGGATTACAAAACCGAAACAACTCCGAAACACCCGTTACAAAACCCTAGTTTCTGTCGATTAGTAACCGATCTATCACTCTGGAAGTTCCACTAAAGCTACAGCCAGCCAGTTTTTCTTTCCAGCGAGGACCATTTCTTAACGGATGAAAGTTACACCTCGTCGCGTCGTTATCTGATTGATTGAGAATCATTATTTCAGTAGTAGAAGGAGCTTGCGGTCGATTCTTATCCCTATTCTCCTAGTTACCTTTTTCCAGGTGTTAAAAAAAATTTTAATCAGTTGCAGAATGATGTATGAGATACATAATGAACACCACCAAAATTTGAACCCCTGTGCTCGGATTTTGGCCGAGCACATGAGGGAAAATTCCGAGCAGGCCGGCCCCTTTGTGGCTTCTGGTTTTCAAATTTTAGCCATGTTCCAATCTCTGGGGTTTGGTACTTCATGTGTTGTTTGTTTTTGCTAAATTTGCATGTCAAGTTATCTTTTTACAGAGGAAATTCGGAGTGTTTCGTATTCTTAATTCTAGTTTGTTTTCGGATTATTAGACGGTGTTAAAAAGTTCGAACGGATATCAATAACTCATTTTTTCCCTTGCTAGAAATTTTTCCAAGTGTTGGATTTTTTCTTAGTTTAAAACTATCAGAAAATCATGCAAGCGATTCTGTGAACCCTCTAGAAGAATGAAACCTTAACTCGATTATGTGACCGTCAGAACCGCCATTAAACCTTAGGGTTTGTGGTAGTTCGGCGGTGCCACATGTGAGGCATTGGTTGACCCTTCTACGGCTGGTTCATAGGAGCTGTGGCATGTTCTGGGACCTTTTGAACTCCGCTCAAGTGTTGAGCTAATTGGGAAATTTTGGGTGTTTGTTTATTCGATCGAAAAGTTTAACATTGTCTAGTTATCTGGAATGTGATACAATATGTGGAATTCATATAGTCAGGCATGAAATCCGTAATATGTGATATTTCGGGTTTATGATGTCTAAGATGATTGTGGATTCTAAACGTTGTAGTTTTTCACTTTCTTTTCTGCGACCGTAAGTGTAATATGTGGTGTATCGCCGGTTTCGTTGCTATACATCAACGACAATTGGGATACGCATATTTACTTACGTTGATGACATGTGTTGTTATGTGTTGTTGTGATATGTTATATTGGATCGTCGTGATTTGAATAGCCGGGGGTTTTATGTGAGATAAGGGTTTTTATTTTCATTCATGTAAAATTCATTATATATAATATTCTTTTATTGGGGCACTTCGGGGTTGAGAATGATGTCACCATTGTATATTATTTACTTTTCCGCATTAGGATAGACCCAAGGAGGGGAGCACAAGTAACCGGGTTCTAGGGTCCAGTGGGAGGCCATCTCGAGGAGTCGAGATCAGGTCTCCTAACCCTAGAATTGGAAGGGTTACTTGCCGCTCTCGTAGGGGTCTAAGGATATGGGTTTGGATATTCATCGCAACCGTGGAATCCGTGTTTTATACAGGCTCAAAATAAAACACGAACCTCCTAGTATATCCAATATTTCATATGTTATCTTCTGCTGCCGATATACTGTGATGTGATCATTTTATATGCATGAGACGAATGCTTTATTATTGTATATATGATATATAATAAACATTGCTTATGTTTTGCACCCGCGGTAGTCCCGCCCCTGTATGCCGTTAGTTAAGTAACCTAACGGTGCATAATTGGACACTGTAGCGAATGTGGATGTTATAAGCGTACGTTGTATTTTCGTTTCTTCTGTGTTGCTTAGGAAGTATAAATGATGGGACGTCATTAATGAGATTAATGAAAAAAAAAAAGAAACCTAAAAGATGTTGTAGAATCAAATTTTCAAAAAGGGTAGATCTAGTTGCATGGCGGTATTCCTTGTAGAATATCTAGCACCTTATTCGATAAGGAAAGAGCCGAGATCTCTTCACCGGGAGTGACCTCTTTAGCAAAACTAGCAGATGCTACAACTCATTCGGTTTTGTTTTTGATTGCTTCTATAGTTCTTGCTTTGCATAGTGGTATTTGTGAAATATCCTGCACCTTATTCAATAAGGAAAGAGACGAGATCCCTTCACCGGGAGTGACCTCTTTAGCGAAACTAGTAAAAACCTCAAAAACACTCCTTTTCAAAATCACGTGTTTCTACAACGATATCAAGTTCATTACGCTCATGGTTTTCATAAAAAACCCGTGAAGCCCTCCGTCATTTTAGATAAGTATTATTTAGTATTCGTGCTACGGTAGTTTGGCATCCGTGAAGGCGTAGTGTATGGTAGCTGATTAGTACTTATCTGTAGTATAAGATGCGATTAGATTAAGGTATTCGTACGGCATATTTTGGCCTCCGTCAAGGGTCGTGCGGGTGGGTCTAATTCAATCAAGAAATGAACGGGTTGAACTTGACTAAGCGCCCTATGGGTAGTTTGGCCTCCTTCAAGGTCATAGAACGCTAGGGGCAAAAGTATTATCGGAAATTTCAAGTGTTGAAATTTGCAATGAGATTGCATACCTTCTATAAGATATTTGGATCCTGATATCCACTGCGAGTAAGAGTTACTCCTGGGAGAGTTTTACACATGACAATTGGCCAATCAAGTACGTTTCTAGAAAGGTGTTAACGGGGTTATGCCTCTGGGAAAACAAAGTTTATTTTAATTAGGTCTGTGCAAAAGCACGAGAAACCTCCCTCAAAGTAGCAACACTGACCTGGCTGAAAGATTGGCGAACTTGTAAGGTGTTATTAATCCCGGCTAGTCTTACCTTTTAGGGTTTTAAGGAAGATTTGATAAAAACAGTGGGAGCCATCCTGATTAGATAAGATAATAACCAATCTAATCTTGGAAGAGTATACGCTAAAGTGTTTTCTTCTCTCTCTCTCCACGTAGCGACCATGTCAGGCCTTAATCAAGATAATAATATGGATGTATTGACCGAACCCGCTTATTATACTGAGTAGGGGAACGTTAGTTCCGTTCTTTCTTATAATTGTTATAAGACTGAACAGGAAATAGGTGAATATCCGGATTCTCAAGCCGCCCAAACGAAGAACAAGCATGTTGATGCATCTTCTTTAGATGTGTTAGTTATCGAGAACTGTTTCTCAGTTCACTTTACGTCCTGGGTATTAGATACCGGATTGGGATCCCACATATATAATATGTTACATGGGCTACGGAAAGGTAGAGAACTGGGAGAGGGTGATATTCCATAAAAGTAGGGAATGGTGCAAATGTTGCAGCCAAAGCAGTTGACGAATATCACCTTGTGTTACCAAATGGTAATACATTGATTCTGAACGAATGCTATTACATTCCGACCCTGATATGCAATCTTATATCGGTTTCTTTATTGAGTAAAGAAGGAAATAATTTTGCAGTACAGAATAATGTTATGAACATCTTGCTGAATCAAAAGTTGATTGGATCAGGTTCGTTAAATAATGGCATATACGTTCTGAATCAAACTACAGTCCTTAATGTACAAAACACACACAAGAGGAAGAGTTCAGAAATGAACGAATCCTTCTTGTGGCATTGTAGACTAGGTCATATCAATGCGACACGACTAGCTAAGTTACATAAGGATGGATATTTGAATCCGTTTGAATTTTCATCTTATGACACTTGCCAGTCATGTCTCAAAGGCAAGATGACCAAAACTCCGTTAAGTGGACACGGACAAAGAGTTACAGAATTCTTGGGACTGATACATAGTGATGTATGTGGTCCCATGTTTATACATGCCAGAAATGGTTCATCATTCTTCATTACATTCACTGACGATCTCTCAAGATACGGACATGTGTTCCTGTTGAAACACAAATCAGAACCTTTTGAGAAATTCAAAGAATATAAGCACGAAGTCGAGAACTAAACGGGTAAAAGTATTGAGATCTTTCGATCTGATCGAGGAGGAGAATACTTGAGCAATGAGTTCCTGGACTATTTAAAAGAGAATGGGATTCTCTCTCAGCTTACTCCTTCTTATACACCACAACACAACGGTGTATCGGAATGGAGGAATCACACCCTATTAGATATGGTGCGCTCTATGATGAGCAGTGCTGAGTTGCCTATTTCCTTTTGGAGCTATGCGCTTGAGACAGCAATATATCTATTGAATATAGTTCCCACCAAATCAGTGCCTACCACTCCATATGAGATATGGAATGGGAAAAGTCCATGTCTTAATTTTATTCAGATATGGGGTTGTCCAGCCTATGTAAAAACACAAAATCCGGACAAGCTCGAGGCAAGGTCTGTTCTATGCAAGTTTATTGGATATTCCAAATATTTGCGAGGGTATATCTTCTACCACTCCGATGAACAAAAGGTGTTTGTTTCTCGACATGCCACCTTTTAAGAAAAGGGTTTTCTTATGAAAGAAATTAATGGCAATGAGGTAGAACTGGAAGAAGTTCCAGCTACACAAACTGCAACAGAAGATTTGGTGGAACAAGAGAATTCAGTAGTTCCCAACGAACCTCAGCTGCTCCGCCGATCTAGTAGGGTTCCTCATCCACCTGAGAGATACTACAGTTTTCTCATCGATGGTGGGAGCAAGGATTACATCATGAAAGATGATGACCCGACTAGCTTCGAGCAGGCCATCACGAGTGGTGACTCTGTTAAATGGCTGGATGCACTGCGATCTGAGATGGAATCCATGTACACCAACAAAGTATAGACTTTGGAAATTGCTCCTGAAGGGGTAAAACCCATTGGGAGCAAATGGATCTTTAAGAAGAAACTTGGTGTAGATGAAAAAGTTGAGACTTTCAAAGCTAATAAGGCGCCCTGCCACGACCACTCTGATGATCAGACCTGAAAAACCCTGCGGCACAACAGGGGTGAGTTGCCAACTCGTGAATAGTAAATAATATCATACTGTAATCGCAAGTATGTATTAACAGCAATAATCTATCATATGTAATCTGATAGCATAAGTATGACAATAAGTATATGCAATAGTCATGGAAGGTACTCTATCAGGTACTACCAATACATGAAGTAAATGCATATAAATGCGGAGTATGGGATAAAACATGTCATCCTCACGGAATCCTCATCGTGGTGGACCAGTGTCCATCAAGATGTTGAATTTATATGCCCTAGAAGCCAGTATTGTATATATATACATATGGATACTAGGGATACGTATGTACAGAACAATCTTGCTCAGTTTTATAGTATATTATTTCACTTGTCTTTATCGGGATATGTGTATTTATTTTTATTGTTGTTATATCTGGTTTGCACATATTGATAAAGACTCGATACGGTAGTATACTATTGTGGTTTGTCTTTATCTTAACATGGCATATGTCATACTCGTTATTACATATTGCGGTTACATGTTGATTAAGCCCCTAGGATCTTGCTTGACTACCTGCGTTGTGATGGCGATCATACTTGTAGGAGCATGGTAGTCCATAAGCACATCCTTAAATGGTCCCTAGTCGCGTGAGTATCGAGACTGGGCACTGATACTCCAGAGTAGACTGGTGTGTACGTTTCTAACCCCGTCGGGGATGGTTGGTCCCGCAGCCATTGGTCTGATGCACCTAAGATCGTATACAGATGCTCACTGGGTATGAGTATACTGGACGGACTCGCCGAGAACTTCCATGTGGTACTATACCTATCGTCAGATGGAAGTTCTCAGGTGACATGTGTACATGTTAGTCTTTGGATTCGAGATTGGCATTTGTCTCGTGTGAGTTCCCACTGAACTTTGATCACTACCCTACCACGGCTCTACTGAGTCGTGCAAACAGGTTTTGGTTGGGTTCAGTCTCGAGCCGCATGGAGGCAGTGAGCGATTGTCGGGAATTCGTCTCTCCCGGTATAGGGAGTCGATATCGCACTGTGATTTGATTGGTCAGGACCATAAGACCTGGGCTAAGGCACTTGGGATTTACTGATAGATTGATCAGTAGTTTCCCGGATTGGCCATGAGCCACATCGGCATGACTTATCAGGTTATTAGGGTCTGACGCTCACCATCCCCTAGACCCGGTATACGATACTCTTTGACGAAGAGACCGGACTGTACGGATATTGTCACGGATAGGCTCAGTAAGAGATCCAGATGAGTTTGCTCATCGGCCTTCTTTTGACAGGTACCTAGGTAGCCGTTACGTACAGCTAGTGCCGCTGACGTGCTTGTGATTTGTCACGACCCGAAATTGGCACGTGACGGCCCTAATACTACGCAACATCTACAGACGTAACGCAGTAAAAGAAAACCAAAACCCAGAAATCTAAACCATTAAAAGACAAGAAAATATAAGAAACATTGTTTAAACTTTTGAAAATCTCAAGTATAAATTCTTTAAGTCCAATTTACTTTCTTGAAAATTTTGGCAGCGCCTCCTTTGTAAAAACCAACCCCAAAAATGGGTACAACATAAATATAAAGTAAAGCATCCCCAAAGGGAGCAAATCCACGCCAAAAGGCAGAAAACAACCACCATAACAGATATACGACGCCGTAGCGAAGATATAAAAGATGATATAAGTAAAAACTGCATAAAAGACATCCAAGTCACCAAAATATACAATATCGTCCTCACATCAAGTCTCTAAGTCATACAAGATAATGGTAGATGGAGAGTACAGGATACAACGAATATACAATAAACGTGAACGGATAACTACAAAACCCACCTAAAGCAAAACTGCACACTGTGGGCCGAAACGGTATCCGCAGCAAAAGATGACGTGATAGATGAATAGCCTGCCTCGACTACTCTGGGAAACAACCTGCAAAACAAACTGTGGCACAACGGGGGTGAGTTGCCAACTCGTGAATAGTAATTAACATATGCAGGTAATTGCAAATATGCACGTACAACACGAATCTAACATATGCAATTAATGGCAATAAAAGGTCATATGAATGCAGTAATCATGAAGGGTACACTAGCAGGTACAAGTAATACATGAAGCAATAATATGACAATCGGTATGCAATAATCATGTAATAATGATATGAAAAGGTGTATATGCAACAGTCATGAAAGGTACACTAACAGGTACAACTAACACATGAAGCAATACATATAAAATGAAGTATGTAAATACAACAGTCATGAAAGTACTCTATCAGGTACAACTAATATATGAAGCACTGCATAAACAATAAAAGTGAAGTATGGAATGAAACATGTCATTTTCATGGAATCCTGACATCATGGTAGGACCAAAGTCCATCAAGACAATCCAAATCTCAATTCCTCAAATCAGCCCTCAAATTGGCTCTCATATCATGTAGGTCTCACAAATCCTTAATGTACAATATCAAGCAAATCTCAAATATCCTGTATCTAATATCAAGTGAATCTCTTATAACCTAAGTATATTTGCATGAATAATTATGATGATGTATAAGAATTGATATGTGTATATATATATATTAGCGTCTCATTTCACTAATATATATGTATATGCATATATAACAGCGTCCCATTCCACTGTTATATATACTTAGGAGTAAAAAGAATATCATGAAAACCTGTGCCAAGTATCGACACATAAATGTTGATCTATCGGGCGCTGTCACCAAGACTGGCACCCTGATAGGTACGTATCATACGCTATACCGAAAGCTCGAGTGCCTAGCTCTGACCCTCGCCTCTCGACGTATATATACGCACATGACTCCCGTCGGTATCCCCATGATAACCGCCGAGTTATCGGTAATGTCACCGGTAAGTATGGTTCCCCCACTAACTCATCTCCTCACTGAGATTCTTGCCCTGGGGTACCTCCGGGCCCCACCATGTACCCGTACACGGACCCCTCCTTTCCTCGCGTGGGGTATATATATATCAGAACCGATAAATCTCATGGTGGATGCTGAAATATCATATCAAGAGAAACCGGATTTTTCAAATAATGCATAATTTCATGAAACTACCACGGTCCTCAAATCCAGAAAAAACATCATAAAAAATCCATATCTCAATGCGAAAAATCCATGAATATAATATATGCAACATAAAACTGTAGTGTAATCATATAAAGGAAAAGCCGCTATTTAACTGCAACAAGTTAAAATATATATATGCGGTTCCTAATTTCTCCAAGTTTATCTAATATCAAATAAAGGTAAACATGTAGCTATAGCCAGATACGTGTGTAAACATAAAGGTATAGTAAGGTATATGTATCTACCTATTAATAATGATGTAATATACCCTCCAGGTATAAGTGAAGTATGAATGCAAGGTATCCATGTAGCTATGTCATTAAGTGTGTATATACCTATCGCTAATGGTACAATACCCTATAGGTATACAGGTAACTAGCATGTAAGCATGTCAAGGCATATGTGTAAGTATGAAGGTATACAGGTATGCTATATGTCATATGCGTAAAGAAATATGAATCAATATCTCAATATCCCTAACCAAACAATATCATATCTATAAGGGTGTTGTGCGTGACATGGCAATTATTGACGGTGTGTGTGGCATACAATTAGTGCTCGTGCAACGTGAGCCGTCAATAATATGTGTAGTGTCCTAAGGGTACTAGTCCAAGCACAACAAGTAACTAAGTAATAAGGTGTATGCGCAACTCTATAAATGAAATAGAATATGCGGCAAGTCAAATCATCTCTAGCCCAGACGTATAACACCATGCGGGCGATTCCCCTGTAGATGTTAAATCTACTCACCAACGCTCCTGGCTAAGTGAAGCCTACCACTCACTTCCGCTCTTCGCAGCGTCCGAAGTCCCCGCCTGCGAACCTAAAATTTCACAAACATATCACATAAGCTAAATATCGTATATCGACGAAAAGACAATGAAACGTAAGGATAACGCCCTGAAAATTACACCGCGCACTTAGCGCATCTATCGGCCAAAAACCCTAACTAGGGTCGCTAAACTACGAAACACCAAGTCTAGATTCCGATCGTCCCGATCGCGCAACACAAAACCATTAAATATGAGGAATATAATAGATATAATCTCGCAACGACCAATCGAACCCACGTCGGAAAAACCCCGAAACCTAGTAAACAACTTATCGCAATATTTCGCACTAGAATCAAGTTAACACATTTCTAGCGACTTCAAACATCATATAATAGCTTAACTAAGCTATCCAAACCATTTCTTTATTTTTAACACTTGCTAATTAAGTTTTAGCAAAAACCTAGTAAACCCCCTTAACTAAACAAAGTAGTAATTAACAATAATTACCATTTTCTACTAGCTTAAGTTTTTTCTAATCACAAATTAACACTTCAATTAACATTAAACACTTAAATCAAGTTTTAACCTTAACTTGAATTTCTTAAAAATTATGAATAATGAATTAATCAAGAGTTTTAAAACTATATTAAACATATAATTAGCTAACTTAAATAGCTAGATTAAAATTTAAACAAATAATTAAGAATTAAGGTAAGAAATTATACCTTAACAAGAACAAACTTTAGCACAAGATTTCATCAACTTAGCCACCAAAAAAACATACTTTGTTGAAATCTAAGCAAGTTTAGTAAAAGGAATTGATGGTTTAATTTTTATTTAGAAATTTTTGGATTTATTTTTGGAATTTTGAAGCATTTTGTGAACAAAATGATGAAGAAATGAGCTAGGAAAAGAAATGGGGAAGAAATAGGGAATGAGGCTCGGCCAAAGGTGATGGGGGGGGGTTGTATTTGTGTGATAAAAAAGAAGAAGTTTCTAGCAAAATGCAATAAATGGATAATTAAATGCAATATTGCCACCTTTCATTTCATTTCTTTTTCTTTTAAAATTTAAATCCTTTTGCACTAAAAAATCTAGATATTTTGAGGAGAAACTTCCAAAATAATTGTAGTGATGATTTCCAATAATTCTCATTTAGAAGAAATTTCCCGATTTACGTGCATAATTTATCGCTTAAAATAATATTTTATTTGGAAAAAATTCTATCTGAACCAAACCTCCCATATACCCCTAAAGTTCGCGCACAAGCTTTATTTTAGCTAAAATAGCTGCCGGAAAGTTTCTACGGAAGTTTGATCGAAATCGGGTTAAAACGGAAAATACCGACTATTTTGCCCTAAAAAGGAAAAATTCGCAAAACAATTTCTAAAACGTTACATGGTTAAACCCACTACCAGAGTACTGTCGAGTGTTTAGAGTCCCACACAAAGAGTTTCCCTGATTCAGACGAAATGATGTAGTAGTCGTATTGGATACGCGCAGGGTTTGATCGATTGATGTAATTTGTGCTCGGACTTTCGATCGGACAGTTGGTAACACTAGCCGGCATGGGTTTGAGCCGGATTATTAAATCAGGTATTGATTTAATAATTTACGTATATGTATTTCGATATATATATTCTAGTATTACGTTCTTCGTGTTATTCTATCTCTTTGGACGTTCGGATTTTTTATCTGATTGGCGGTATATATGTACAGTAGACTGAAATCCGTATTTATTACAGATTTTCTTCTAGAAGGTGGCCACCTCATTATGTATTTTCCTTTTATTTGATAATTGGAAATGAGGTGTAAAGTAAAAGGTATGCGATGAATGGTGATAACCATGCTTTAATAGTTTACAAATGAATTTATAATTCATTTGGAGTTACTATTGAAGCATGGTTGTTAATTATTTATTAAAAGAATTCATACACAAAACCTTGTGTGTTGAATTTCTCTCACTTCATGCTTCATTTTTCTTGAGCTCTCATTTTCTCTTGAACTCCTCCCTCCTCTTGCTTTCATCCACCTTTATCTTCTTTCTCTTCACTAACATTCTCATGAGTTGAGAAACAAGTGAAGAGCTTAGAAAAGAGATAGCAAACACTTAGACATCCTCACTACATCCTAGACTACTTGGTTTAGCAACCCAAGTTCTTTAGTTGTTCCTTATAGTTATTTGGTCAGGAGCTAGAGCCATGGATCATATTCCCCGGGTGGATCATCTACGACAAAGGAAGGCCGGAGAACAAGCTCGATCCCGGAGAATCGATGGAGCCGGAAGTGGAGATCGAACATGTTCAAGAAGGCCACTTGGAGCACATGACGAGGAGAGAAGACCGAAGGACTTGAGCCTCTTGGCATAACTTCTTTCTTAGTAGATAGAACTCTAGAATCGCTTACTAGGTTTATGGTAAAGATCCGGGTTAAGTTTTATTCTAGCGTCAAAGTTTTTGTTCGTCTTAAATTTTTGTTCCGCATTTGGCCACGTAAGTTGGTCGGGACGCTAGGGTAACCCTTGATGGTATCAGAGCCAGCCCATAAACCCTAACTTAGCAGTTTAAACAATGTTATAAACAACAAAACCGAAATGACTTCGTAACAATAACACCAAAACTGCACTTTCTGTTGGTTTTCAAAAGTCTTCAAAATTTTTTTTAAACATGTGCAGAATGCTCCTTACACTGTTTGAAAACCAACAGAACGAATATAAACGGCTAGATAGGATCGCGCAAAATACTATGGCTTGATCTTGTGAGCTGTGGAATAGCAGTACAACGCGTCAACCAATAGGATACAAGCTAATTCATGTATATATTTAGAAAGGAAATAAATTTATATACAGGTGTTTGAAAATAACGGATCTTATTATAAACAAAAAAGAGTATATGGATTTTGCGGTCGTTACACATACGCAAACCACGGTTTCGTAAATATGGGGTTTCGAAAAGTTTAGGTTCGTTTGGCAAGATACTCTTGAAAACCATGGTTCTGTTTACAAATAGGGTTTAAGAAAAA
Source organism: Agapanthus africanus (assembly GCA_030015575.1). Taxonomy (NCBI): domain Eukaryota; kingdom Viridiplantae; phylum Streptophyta; class Magnoliopsida; order Asparagales; family Amaryllidaceae; genus Agapanthus; species Agapanthus africanus. The sequence goes on along the minus strand of CM057340.1, from coordinate 119,097,789 downwards.
ACACGGCTTGAAACTATGCGAAACTCCAGTCTTTCTGGAGTTAAAAAAAGGTTTCTCAGCCCTTGAAACCTTTTGAAACAACGGTTTGGGAAACACTATTTATCAAATAGACTTCCGTTACCATTGTTGAGGTTTACCCATGAAAAAATGAGTGGGAAAAAAAAATCTAATTTGAAGTTCAGTCAACTCCAAGGCATGTTATTTCAAGTGGAGGTATGATTTTGCAAATAGAGTGTCATTACTTACAACGCCACTTGTCCCCACTCCTAAGTGGGGTTGTGTTACCACTACCAGTTGGGGTAAAGTACAAGGAAAGACGAAGCTGGCAACGGCATCCCTTGCGGCTGTTGTTGGTGGTGCTCATTTGAGAGATAAAAATTGAATCTTTTTCATCAAATAAAACATCCACTTCTCACTTAATCATCTCTCTCTCCCTCTCTCTCTCAATTATTCATTTCGTTCAATTTTTCTTGGCGAATCAAGAGGAAAAAGATGAAGAGGGATCCATCTGAGCTCAATAGCTACAACTACGGCGACGCTCTGTATTGGGACGAGAGGTACGCGGAGGAAGGCGTCTCCTCCTTCGATTGGTACCAGCGCTACTCTGCTCTCCGCCCCTTTCTGCGCAAGTTTGTCCCTTCGATTTCTCGCGTTCTTATGGTTGGCTGTGGAAATGCTGGTAAAGTTTGGATCTATGTTGACCTAATTGCATCAAAATCTCAACTTGGGGGTGATTTGTTGTTTCTGATCATGTGGAAGTTCTAATTATATGTAGAAAGAGAGTAAATTTGTAGGATTGAAGGTAGATTCATTGGTGAATTATGTTTCTTTTCATTTAGGGGTTGCTTGGGTGTGGTTGGAGGCTTGTGCGGTTCCAACTACATCGAAATCTTAAAATAGGTGTTTGGTTTCAAGTAGTTGATGCTCTAAGATATAGTTGGAGAACAACGCCTTGAGTTAGAAAACACTTAAATTGGATGCTTTTCCAACAACATGTGTTGGAGCGCTAAAGGGGCATGTAGTTATTGCATTGCAATTGCATCCAAACAAACACATTTCCCAGAACATCTAGTTGGAGCTACATTTTAAGTTTGTAACCAAATGAAGGAACGACGTTGCAGCTACAGTAATTGAATCTACACATAGTTGCAAACCCATTGCTTTTCCAACCAAAAGCAACCAAGCACACCCCAAAAGCAATTCATTATGCCAGTTATGACTTTCACATGTATTCATCCATGAAACAATAAATTGCAATACGAAAGAGGATCAAATGGATTGTATAGTATTATTTTTTTGATCCATGTATTTGTATGTTTTTTTTTCTTAATTGACCATTTTACTAAATCTTTGTAGACCCAAAGTTACCCTTAGGTGTTAGGTCATGCACAATGATATGATTGCTATTGAGATGCAACCTAATAAAAGTGCACCTAACATCTTGGGCTTGATAAATCATAATATAGAATCCAATGAAGACTTGATTTTCTGGTGAACAATTGCCTTTGAACAATTGGTGTCGATGCATGAACTACATGGGGATATTGTTCACTCCACTCGATTGCTCGAGATGTAAAGAAACCCGCAAGAGAAAACATAAATCACTCGCAATTAAACAAAGAAGAGGTATGATTGCCTCCTTCTCCAACCAAAAGCCTCGGCTTTCAATATCAATGATAAACTCCAAACTACAATTCCCTCTCTCATAAGCATCAAAACACTCCTTTATGTAGGACTTCAAATTAACCTAGTCCTAATAGGAAGAACCATATTTGCTACATAAACTTCTAAGTAAGGAAAGATCTAAAGGAAACTCCTAAATATAATTCTAAATAAGGAAAATAGCAAATAACTTTTTAAATTAAAAAATATGAATATGATTTTCAATATGCTCCTACATCATGTGTGGCTTGCTTGAGCTTTCCTTCATCACACTAGATAACTAGTGACATGAATGATTGAGGATTCCTTGATGAATCGTAATTCCAACACCTTATTGTTTGAAAAAAGTTGTTTCTTCTTGTTTCCAAACCATTGCTTCTGGTTTTGTGGGAGGCTCTCCATATTAGTCTTCAGTTCTGCTTGTTGTAGTTCATGTAATGGTTTAAGTTGGCTTAACAATATATTTGTGACTTCTTATCATAGTTAAACCTTCATCTAATGTTTACAAAAATCATTTCTAGAAATTCTTAGATCATAATCCCCCATAACATCGTGAATAAGAATCACAATTTCCACTTAAACAAAATTTTAGAAATCCATAATCTTAAAGCCAAGTAAACCCTTAGATAAATAATTTCGAGGATTATAAATTACTGAAGAAAAATTAAAAATACCCAGCAGTTTTAGACGGAAAAATTAAAATACCTATCAAATATTAGAGCCAAAAAAGAGGAAAACCTTATATAAGAATCCTAGATGAATATCCTTACCAAAGAAACCCATCAAAATGGTCAAGGTAATTGCCTAAAACGATTTCAAAGAAAACAAAGCAGGAAATCATGCATAAAGGAATAGCATATTCCAAAACTAAACATCCCTATCCCTTTTCTTTATCTAAAGCTGGGAACTTTAGTACCCATTTTTTGTTTTTATAGATCCCAAAGCAAAACTGCCAATTCTCAATATAGGAATACAAGATGTCTAAATTGTACTCAAAGAAAAATACAAATGTATTTTGAGTATCACACGACTCATATTCCTGTTTTGAATTGTACTGCAACTATGAATTAACCAAAAAACCTAACTAAAGACAAAGTCCTCATATAAACTAAATCCAACATAACTATAGTCTAACCACTAGTTAAATTTGGACCCTAAAACAGATCAATTGACTCCTGCAAAGTTGGTTGATCTTATGATTAAGTTGCATCAGTATTCATCACTAACTACTTGAACTTGTCATCTCTGATCCTAGTTTACAAGATGGCCTAAAAGTGCTGTTACTAATGGTATATTACGTGTCTATGACCTCTTAAAATTAGGCTACTAAGAGATGTGTGTAGTATTGCGTTTATATCAATTCATGTCATATAGTTTCACATGCAGCATTTGACCGCTCTTAGCAGAAATCGTAAAAAAAAAAACTTCTAGCAAGTATGCTAGTTAATAGATGAGCATATATACTGCTCAAGTGTAACGGCAATTCAATGTTCTGATAATAAAATGTCTGATCCTGTGGTTGCATAGAACAAAAACAAATATCAATATTTAGTCTCATTCAACCAGCTAATGAAGTGGATTCGGTGGTCGACTTTGGAAGTTGCTTTCCTTTTTTCTCCTTACAAAGAATAGTCTAATGTATGCATGCATATCATGAGAATTTAAGCTTATATTTTATGCACTAACTATAATAGTATATTGTTTTACAGCTATGTCAGAGGATATGGTGAAGGATGGTTATGTTGAAATAATGAACATCGACATCTCATCAGTTGTTATAGAGATAATGAGAAGGAAGTGTGTTCATATTCCAGAGCTAAAGTGTATCCTCATTATTTTCTCTAGTCATACCAGTTCAAACTATTTACTCTTGTTGCTCTTGCTTTTGTTGTTGTATGCATGAACACGCATGAGTCTGCTTTCAAATAACAAATACTTTTGGGTTATTAACCTTATGCATTTATAGACATGCAAATGGATGCAAGGGACATGAGCTTCTTCCAGGATGAGTCATTTGAGTGTGTCATTGATAAAGGTATAAATTCTTTTGTTTTTATTTCTACTTTCGCAGATGCCTGAATGTTTTATATCTGCCCAATATATACTGACCAAGTCACCCATTCTGATCAATTGCTCAACCCACAACACCATGTTGACTGTTCCCTAGGAACTCTGGATTCTCTGATGGTAAGAATTGTATCTTTGAACCACATATCTCTAGCGTGGCTTGTTCTAATTTGTCTTTTGCTTTTGGATGTTAGTGCGGCACCGACGCTTCACTCAGTGCCTTCCAAATGATAGAAGAAGTGAGCAGGTTTAGGCGTAATTACCTTTTAAATTTCATTGGAATAGCAAACACTGCTAGGAGATGTATTTTTCATATTTCTTTTTTAAATTATTACTATAAAGTATAACTATCGGTACTTTCTGCAATGCAGGATTCTTAAACCTGGAGGCATCTATATGTTGGTATATTTTTTATGAATGTTGAATATCACAGCTTCGGCCCTCATTGAGTACTACTAAAAACATTCATTATTTTAAGTTAATTTGTTTATTCCGTCCACAGATTACCTATGGCGATCCGTCAGTACGAGTTCCCCATTTGAACAAAGCAGGATGCACATGGAAAATCGTACTGTACATTATTCGTAAGTATCCCTGATAACTGACCCTTGGTTTGTGTCTACGCATATTCCATATCTGAGTGTCTACAATTTGCTACTTTTCCTTTTATTATATTATTGGTCATCAGAAACGATTCTATGAATCATACCCTATTTCAAGACACCATATGATAAATGCCTTCTATGAAAGCAAATCTTATCTGGTAAAGAACCCATGATGATCCTATGTTGTCCAAAAACTTTCTTTGTTTGCTTGTTAACATGGACAAAGTGTTCCTTTTCCTAATGTGTGTTTTGGGTTTCCACCATTGGAATCTTTTTTAAGCTAAAACGTAACATGTTAAAATTGGTATAATTCCTTTCCATGTTCAAATGTTTGGTTGTTGACGATTTTATTCATGTTTGCCATATTATGGATGATTTGTGATGTGGAAGAACATGAATTTTGTCTTTATTGCTGTGTGAGATGACACCCAAACTGTTGTTAGTAGTTGCTGATGTTTTCATGCACCATCTTAGTTGTATGTTGTGAGAATTTTAAGGAGAGAGAGAAGTGTTTGGAGAAATGATAATGGATGGATTGAGATTACCCCATCCTCCTCTTTATATAGGGCGTAACCATTTTACAATTATATCCCCAATCCTGGAACTAATTACAAGACGTGTCTTCTACAAAACTCTAGAAACCCGTATACAAACACATTCTATCCCTCTCAAGCTAGAGCATACATATCATACATGCCCAGCTTGGTATAAATAAAGTTCACTCTAGTCCTTCTTTAAGGCTTCGTGAACAGATCTGCTAACTGATGAGCAAACTTCATATAACAAGTGTCGATGGTCTCATCTTCTACCTTCTCTCGCACAAAGAGACAATCAACCTCGATACGCTTTGTACGCTCGTCGAATACTGGATTCGAAGCGATATAAATTATGGCTTTGTTATTGCAATAGAGCTGCATAGAAAAAGTGGTCCCGAATCCAAGCTCTCCAAGCAGAAAGTTAATCCATACAAGCTCACAGGTGGTGTTTGCCATGGTCTGATCCTCTGATTCTGCACTGGAACGAGACATTATACTCTGCTTGCTTTTCCAGGAGATTAGGTTACCTCCTACAAATACTTAGTACCCTGTAGTGGACCCCAGCCTAATCTACATCGTAACTCCTGCCGCTACTCGAGGGTGTCCATGATTTGAATATAATAGATCTTTCCTTAGAGGATTCTTTAAGTATCAAAGTATTCGAATCACCATATCCTAATGGGCAACTCAAGGATTTTCCATGAACTGGCTCACGACAATGACATGATATGCAAAGTCAGGTCGGGTGACGGTAAGGTAATTAAGCTTACCGACTTATCATCGGTATTTTTCGGGATCTTCTAACTGATCACCTTGTCTCGGAAGCAGTTTACTATTGAGATCCATTAGAGCCTTTATAGGTCTGCACCCTAACATCTCAGTATTAGTCAGCATGTCAAGCACATATTTTCACTGTGAGATATAGATGCTAGCCTTCAATCGAGCAACCTCAATACCCAAAAAGTATTTGAGGCTCTCAAAGTCCTTGGTTTGAAACTTCCCTTGAAGATGGTGCTTAAGATGAGCAATATCGGTCCCGTCGTCGCTGGTAATCACTGTCATCGACGTATACCACCAGCAGAATAAAATGCCATTAGTGTTACGGTAAATCACAGAGTGGTCATGAGCGCACTGTTTGAGGCTAAACGAAGTAACCACCTCGGTAAATTTCTTAAAACACGCTCGTAGAGACTGTTCAAGTCATACAACGACTTCTACAATCCACACACTAAGCAAGACTCTTCCTGAGCAACAAAACCAGGTGGTTGCTCTATATAGACTTCTTCAGCCAATGAACCATGAAATAACACATTCTTCACATCATTTTGATATAGTGGCTGATATAGTGGCCAATGGTGACATAACTAGACTTAGCCTTGAATCTAGTCGCCGCTGCCACCTTCCTCACCCTCGACCCATTGCCATCGACCTCGCTGGACCTCGTCGGATCTCGAGCGTCATCTTGACCTCGTCGAAGTTCCATCGACGTCGTTCTTCTCGAGTCGAGCCTAAGTCTTTGATCTACTCAAATATGAAGATCCAACACATCATCGCCATCGTTTGAAGAAGATCGACCTGGCTTGTATGGGCTCGACTTGAGTTCTTTGCTCGATTTTCTTTATGGTTGTTGATTTCGAGCTCGAGTTGAAGCCGCTTGCTGTTTTGGGGCTGAAATTTGAAGCTGCTCACTGATCTTGTTGATTTGGGGCTCAAGATGGTGCTCATAGCAAGGATTCCCGCCGTTCTTGAAGATTTGATCTCTACTTGGAGCTCCTAGCCAGGATTTGATCTTGACTTGGCTTGATTTGATCTCATTTTTGCTGTTTGAAGCTTGATTTGGCAGATTTGGGGATTTTTCCAGCTGCTACAGTTACATGAGCATTTTCATGCCAATTCTTGAGGTTTGCTATATATTTTTACCTCAAATTTTTGGTAATCAGTTCATTTTAGTGGCGGAAGTTGTGTTTAGCTATTATTTTCATTATGATTTGGTCTGTTGATTGTGTTGGCGGGAGTCCATGTTCGGATCCGATTGAGTTAGTTGTTTGTTTGATCGTGGATCGGATTTTGGGAGATCGATCATGACTTTTTTTGGGCGGAATCCTTGTAGATTCCTTTCTTTGTGTCACGACTTGAAAATGGCACGTGACCGACACTTGAATCACGTAAAGTCTATAAGACCCCACCGTAACCCAAGTATGCCAAAAACTAGGAATCTAAACCATTTTAGAAATTAGTGGAGGTATAATTTTGAAAAAAAGTTTATACATTGAAATCAAGTTTGTTTTTAAAGTATAAGTAAGGTTTGATTTAAAATATGTTCGTCGTTTAAAAATCGGACAACACTTTCTTTGTAAATTTTGAGTAAAACAAGCACAACAATATATATATATATATATATATATATATATATATATATATAAAGCATCCCTAAATGGGAGCTAGCTCACGTCCATTGGCGGAGACACAATCCATGCAAATATATATATGACGCCCAAGACGAAGAACCACAACAGAAAATAAAAAATATGTAAATAAACAACTCAAGTCAGCTCCAAACGAGTCCGACATCAAAAAACAATACATATCTAAGTCACGTATTTAAGTCGTTGATAATACAAATATACAAGTGGTTGGTGGAGTTTTAACTAGATCCAAAAATAACAATACAGGTACAAAAGACGTTTACGATAAAACCGGTAATCCACCTACTAAAAGCAATCACCCGAAGAAGAAGATGTGCCAGCAAGCCGCTACGATCCGAGCGGTCGGTCCTGCAAGAAACTAAAACACAACGGGGTGAGTTGCCCAATCGTGAGAAAAATATCATAAGGTAGAAATCGAATACATAACGATCTATCTAAGCCATAAGATATAGTATCATATCCTATATCTAACATATAATATAGTGCACAAGTACCATAACCGCATATCAATGGACCGTGTAATCATCTCATATATAGCATGCATCCAAATAAGCCTATAAAGTAGCCGAAGATGTATGTATGTAAATCGTTTCAAAATAGCCATATGATATGTATATCAGGCACAAGTAGTGGACGTTGATTTAGTAAGCAATTTATGCCATTTGTTTAAAGTATACGTCGCGCCTTTTGAAAAAGATTTAAAGAAGGGTTTCTTTTTAAGGTTTCTTGTGTCATCATAAACACATGGAAAATAGGGAGGCTATAGCTCCTTTGAAAATCTCTTTAATATATATCAATAAATAAAAATAGTATTTCAGGTACCGTCTCTAGGATTAGTCATGTTCAGCTACAATATAGCTTAAACCATCTCAATCTGTGCAGGGCATTCATATCGATCCCTCACATATATCATATCACATCAAATAAAGTGCATCATAACCAGATGGCGCAAACGGAAACACATCATCAATAAAATCATCAGAAAACCGTGCCAATCATTGACATGTAAATCTCATGTGTTTCCTTAGGCACTATCCCTTGGATCAGTCCCCATCTCAATCTCATCATAACATACTGGTCGGTATCCTCCGGGTACCCGTCGTGTCCAATACTATTACTGGTATCGCGTCACCTCGCTAGCTAACCGTTTTTCTATACGGTATCTTGCCCCTGGGTACCAAACCAGATCCACCATGTATCCTCAATCGGCTATCCCCGCCTCGATATTGGATATCACAATCATAAATATAAAAGTCATGGTGGATGTCCAATTCATCATGTCAATAGAAAACCGCGCTTTTGCAAACATGTCAATAGAAAACCGCGCTTTTGCAAACATAAGCAAGTTTTAAAATCATATTGCGGTTTCTCGAAATCCATGGAAAACATCAGTCCATAAGGACAAAATCCATAATATTTTTGCCATAATTGGTAACAATCATATACGAATATCCATGGTAATGGTATTCGTATATCAATATCAATATCATCAAGTGTCATTCATACAAGTATGGATACCTAGAACACGAATAAGCATGGCTGTTTCTACTGTGTCATGACATAACTAATGATGTGTAGTGCGGTATGTGTCTGTGATCGTACAACATGTCAATTATTAGTAGATGTGCAAGTATTCTATCAAAATGTATTCATACGAGAATTGCTCTCGATTTCCTATCGGAAACATAATATCATAATCGTCAACAATGCATCATGCCGCATCCTTCAGTTGACGATTAATATACAGATATATCAATCAATCACATTCATATAATAACATCGATATAATTGGAACACTATCGAGTATGGCAATTCTACAGGGTCATGGCAGTACCAATGACGTGTTTGTGTGGCATGCGAGTCTGTGATCGTGCTACATGGCAATCATTGGTAATTGTGCAGTATTCTATGAAGTGTGTTCATACAAGTGTGGTATCGTAAACTAAATTTACGAAGCGTCTACGAACGAATATAACAAGCGTAGCGTAACTTAACAAAATAAACTAAACGCGATCGTATAACAAGTATAATAAACGTAACGTGAACAAGCATTATATATACGATTATACAGCTTAAAATAGAACGAAACGTTGCTTGAAAAGGAGGATACTGTAATGTTTTTAATATAGATATTTATTTGAAATAACCAGGACATCCTCGACATTAGTGCTTATAATTGGAAACGAATCGTTAGTTTTACAAATTGTATAATCAAGCATCATCATAATACCCCAATCGGGATTAAATATCAAGACTCCACGAGCCAAATAATCATAAGCCACATTCGCCAATCTATCCTCATCAAATCGAGTACGGAATCTCTATCGTACGATGCTAACAATCATCCAAACAATATCAGTACGGACATCTAGTCGCGTATGGCACATACAATAATCATCTATATACACATATATATAGCCTACTAGTTATGGATTATACGTTAATTACATAATCTACGAACTATAGACTAATTTATCTAAGTATTCGGGTTAGAATTAGTTCGTGGGTGCTATACGCCATCCACCCGATATTCCCCATAGATATAAATTTACTCACCGAAGTGTGCCTCGCTCTAGTCGAACCCGACAACCCTATTGCCCTTCATCACTGTCTTGGAAGTCTCCGCGATGGTCCCTATAACCAAAGCAGTCATAAACATGCAAGGAAACTCCATTAAAACCAATACAAACTCAAACAAACGAAATACGGCGAAAACATTATCAAAACAGCAAAACTGTCAAAAATACCGAAGGGCGGGCATCTGAACTAATACTAGCTAGACGTCACCGAAAGGTTACAGTCTCACAGAAACTAAGCAGAAGTCTGAAGGAGTCTCAGACGTCTGACTAAAAGGTTACAGGCATACAGAAAGTAAGCAGACGTGAAGGGTTCCCAGACGTCTGAAGAACAATCTCAAGAAATCCAAACCAAAAGCAGACGTCTGGGGACTTGAGCATCAGACGTCTGAAGATCAACAATCAAAGATTTACATATTATCGACAGACGCCTGAAGTTTTGGGGGCCAGACGTCTGAAGAAGGAAAAAATGCTAAAACATATACGAGGCAGACGTCTGAAGCTCAATTGAGCAAACGCCTGAATAAGGATTTTAGTGAAACGAATTTTGTAAAAATTGGAAAATTCCAAAACCTTAAAAATCCATTCTTTTACACCAAAATACCCTCTACTTGTCAAAATATGGTGTAGTCACCAAGTAAACCATATTCAATTCACCACTAGTAATGGATCACTTCAAAAACTAAATTATAAAGAATCCAGCCCATAAAATACCATTTTTAATATATAAACTATATTTTTCCATGGCCAAACATATCAAAACTTATAGAACTTGTGGTAAAGAAGGATTCTTATCAATTGAAGTGATGAAAAGTGGAGATTCAAGCCTGAAAGATGTCCACTTGAAGATCTTGAAGGCTGTAGTGGCTCAACTTGAAGTCTTGATGTGTTTAGTTGCAAAACTTGGCTTCAACCATGAATTTTTGTGAAGAAAAGCTAGAATTTTGGTTTGGGTTTTGGGTATTTGAGAGTGATGAGAGAGACATTTTTGAAAGAGATGGGAGAGATTTTGGAGGAGAGAAATGAAATGGGAGTTATGAGAGGAGGAGAGAGGGGGTGAGGATAAGGGTATGGGCTCTCTCTACCATAACAATACAAATAACACAAAAATACCATATCATTTCTCAAATACGAAATACTTATCATTTTCGAAATATCTCATATTTACCAATTCCCAAAAACTAATATACATACGGATGTCAATCCAGAAAAACCTAAATTCATACTAGGTATTATTTTCATAAAACTTATAATACCTATATTTAAATTATAAAATAATATTTATAATTTTCAAAATATTACAATATCTCCCACTTCAAGAAATTCGGTCTCCGAATTTAAATTTAACCCCCAAATCTTTAAAACATTTTGTCCAATCAAATCGAAACAAATCAACGAGACCCATTTCTAAAAACATTCAGTCCCCTCAAATCAACGAAACTCCAAAGTCCCACATGAGCCAGAACTACAATAGCGCAACGCGTGCGTATAAAACCAAAAGTGTGAAACTCACAATAACTGAAACTTTAGCAAAAGCTAAGAGACTCACACATGCTACGATGCAAAGTGCAAAACGCAAATTTAACCCTTTAAATCAAGTTTACAATCATAACCATAACCGTAATGCAATATGTATAGCACACGACCAAACACAAATATAATCAAAGCTATAATACGTATATAACACAACACATCATCAAGTGCAATGCATAAAAACGAAATCAACCTCAACGGTTCTGCACAAAAACCAAATCACGTGCAACGGGTATACACGAAAGCAACATCAAGTACATCGGTGTGCACGAAATCAACGTTATGCACATCAGAAGCATGAAATCAACATCAAGTGCAAGAAACAAAATCAAGTGCATTGAGTGTGCACGAAAATCAACATCAAGTGCAACTGATTGCACGAAAACATCTAGTGCAACTGGTTGCACGAAAACATCTAGTGCAACAGGATGCACAAAAATCAATATCAAGTGCAACTGGGTGCAAAAAATCAATATGAAGTGCACACAAATCAAAATCAAGTGCAACTGCTGTGTACGAAAACATCAATATGTGCAATTGGTGTGCACAAAATATCAATCTAGTGCAATTGCTGTGCACGAAAACAACATCTGCATCTACTGTGTACGAAAACATCAATCATCAAAACATAAGAGTCAAAAGAACCAACATCGAAGTATTCCTTCTTCAATATCGAAAGTGTGATACTTGGATCATAAAAATACCAATCAAATCAAATGACATTGAAGTATACATCCTTCAACGTCGATAGGTGCCTTAACACCTAAAGCAGGCAGAGCAAGAACTCTTACCTGTCTTCTGCCCACGGTCTGGCGTCCTCTGCTTTTGGGTCCTCATCCTTTTGGTACAGGACCGCCAAATCCATGGCCTCTCGGTGCAGCCGCCTGGTGAGGAGTAGCGACGAAAGCAATCCCATCTTGATGTCTTACGGTACAACTTCGGGCAAAATGACCCGGCCTCCCGCATTTGTAACACGCCCACAACGGCCTCTAGACCTCTGGATATGAGCTATACATCTGGCCTTGAGTCCGATCTCTATCTCTACCGTATCTTGGAAAGAACTTGCCATGATCTCTTCCTATATCATCATTGCAGAACTGTCTAAAAAATGGAACATCAAAACGAACTCGCTTCGGTTCTGGAACAACTGCAATCTCATCAAGACGTTCCTTAATAAGTAGGGTTGCATCTAAAGCCTCTGCGTATGTACCATAACGCTGGGCGCCAACGGAGAGGAACAACTGCACATCGAGACCTCGCACGAATCTCTTGTTCCGCTTCTCTTCAGTATCGACCAAGGAGTATATCGCGATAGTTGCGTGAACTGCAAATCATACTCGGTTACGGTCATATCCGGAGTCTTGCGCAAAAACTCAAAACTACGAGCTCGGGCATCTTTAACACTTTACGGAAGAAATCTTGTTAGGAAGACCCTAGAGAAACTCGTCTCAAGTCATCGGAGGAAGATCTACTGCTCGACCTCTCTTGATCGACTCACACCAGGTCTGAACAAAACCCTCCAAATGAAAGCTAGCCAACTCTATTGATCTCACATCGGAGCATCTCATCGAACGAAATATCCTAGCCATCCTAGCCAGGAACAACTGAGGATCTTCTGCCACATCCATACCCGTAAACATATGTGGCTTCAACTTCATGAACTCTGGGAGCGATATCTCGATATTCCCTTCAACAGTTGGTACAACTGTCTGTACGGCAGACATCACAACAATCTCCAGAGCAGGTTGAACGATATTAGGCCTCTAAGTCCGGCTAGTCTTAAGCAATGACCCGACCATCTGGTACGGATCCAGAACACTCGTCTCAAAACGAGAGTCTATCAACGAAAGAATGATCAAACTGTTCCTGTGTCACCGGGATACCACCCTGGTTAGTCCTCGTCTCAGACAAGTCTGCCCTGACTTCGTCTCTAGCCGCGGCCTTCTCGGCTCGCGTAGACATAGTGACTGGAACAAGCAACAAGAATCGATGAGGATAGATCAACTCGAACGAATAAAAGAAAGGATCTCAAGATATATCCTAAGGTTATTTGAGCGGAGTATCGTAAATATGCCGCGGAACATATGTACAGTATGCCACTCTACTTAGTACCTACTCCATTATACCAAGGTCAACCTACGAAAGTTCGGGTCTAATACCCCTAAAGTCAAGTCTAAATTCCGTAAGGTTAAGCCTAGATTCCGAAAATATACGTCCTAGACTCCACATAGTCAAACCTAGATTCGATCAAAGGTTAAACCTAACACTCTGATACCATCTTTGTCACGGCCCGGAAATGGCACGTGACCGGTACATGAATCACGTGAAGTCTATAGAACCCTACTGTAACCTAAGTAAGCCAAAAACCAGTAATCTAAACCATTTTAGAAATTAGTGGAGGTGTAGTTTTGAAAAAAAGGTTTATACATTGAAATCAAGTTTGTTTTTAAAGTATAAGTAAAGTTTAATTTAAAACATGTTCGTCGTTTAAAAATCGGACTACACCTCCTTTGTAAATTTTGAGTAAAACAAGCACAATATATATATATATATATATATATATATATATATATATATATATATATATATAAAGCATCTCCAAACGGGAGCTAGCTCATGCCCAATGGCGGAGACGCAATCCACGTAAATATATATACGATGCAAAGGCAAAGAACCACAGCAGAAAACAAAAGATATGTAAATAAACAACTCAAGTCAGCAACAAACGAGTTCGACACCCAAAAACAATACATATCTAAGTCTCGTCTCTAAGTCATGGATAATATAAATTACAAGAGTTTGATGGCGTTTTAACTAGATCCAAGAATAATAATACAAGTACAAGGGGCGGTTATGATACAACCGGTAACCCATCTACTAAAAGCAATCACCCGAAGAAGAAGATGTGCCAGCAAGCCGCTATAATCCGAACGGTCGATCCTGCAAGAAACTAAGCTACAACGGGTGTGAGTTGCCAACTCGTGAGCAAAAAAATATCATAAGGCAGAAATCGAATACATAACGATCTACCTAAGTCATAAGATATAGTACTATCATATCCAATATATAACATATAATATAGTGCACAAGTACCATAAGCGCATCTCAATGGACCGCGTAATCATCCCATATATAGTATGCATCCAAGTAAACATATAAAGTTGCCGAAGATGTATATATGTAAATCGTTTCAAAATAGTCGAATAATATGTATATCAGGCACAAGTAGCGGACGTTGATTTAATAAGCAACATATGCAATTTGTTTAAAGTAAACATCGCGCCTTTTGAAAAAGATTTAAAGAAGGTTTTCTTTTGAAGGTTTCTTGTGTCATCGTAGACACGTGGAAAATAGGGAGACTATAGCTTCTTTGAAAACTTTTTAAACATACATCGATAAATGAAAATAGTATTTCAGGTACTGTTTCCAGGATCAGTCCTGTTCGGCTACAATATAGCTTAAACCTTCTCAATCTGTACATGGCATCCATATCGATCCTATTGGGTTACGGCAGCGCTCCGGCCATCAATCCGTGATCAAATGCGGAACAAAAATTTATAAAACTTGGCGCTACCACAACCAATTATCCGGATCTACCCATAAGCCCTAGATAACAAAACATGCAAAGAAGTTAGAATGGTTATTCCGAATAGATTCATGTCTTTCGGTCTTCAACCGTCATCCTAGGCTCCTAGGGGTTTCCTTGATCAAGCTTGATCTCCGGTCTCCCTCTATCGAAGATGATCCACCCGAGAGTCTATGCAACGAGCTCCAACCTCATATCCGAGGCAACTAGGGCACCTAGATCGCTACTCTAGATATCGTAAATGAAGTAGAGAGTGATGAAGGATTAATTTGTCTCAAAGACATCCAAGAATTCTCAACTCATGAGAGGGTTTCGGTGGAGCTAGAGGAAGAAGAAGATGTCATCAAAATGAGGTGTTGAGAGCAACTCATGAAAGAGAAAAAGAAATGAATAATAGCTTATATTTTTGTTTGTTGTGTGAGTATGATAAAAAATAATGGAGCCATCACATAAATGTCCATGTCTCCAAAATATCTTAGTCAACAAAAATTATCTCAAGTCAACATAATTTCATAACAAACAAAAACCCTAAGCATGGTAGAATAGTAACCATGGGTCACTAATTAGCCATGCCACAAAAATGCAATAAACACCCCATCCTACATCTCAGTAACCTTTTAATCCAAAACGGTCTAAACCATAATGAGGTGTAATCTTCTAAAAAGTAATATTGTAAGAAACTATAAGAATGCGCCTCAACCGTATATATATACCCGCATCCGTATTCCGAAAAATACGAATACAAAGAGACGAAAATAATCCAGCAAATATAATTCTAGGATCCGGCTTAAACCAAAGCCCACTAGTATTATCCGTCTGAACATCATCCGTGCACAAGTACACGTATATGATCGAATCCTGCCGTAAAACTGTATGGTCGCTGGGTTTCGGGAGGCATCATCCATGCCATTTTCAAAAAAATAGCGCACTAAAGAACCCTAATTTAGAATCTTAACTAGAGATTTAGATGATACTAGCATGCAAAAAACTTTACATACAAAGTGAACAAGGAATACAACCTTTGTAGATTGGTCCTTCGCTTCAATAGCTCCGTATAGTAGTTTCTTCGCTCCAAGTAGTGAACTCCCGGACTCAAGTGAGGCTCCATAAGGTGAAATGAACAAGCTTACTTGGAGTCTTCGAGGACGAAGATGATCTACGTCGAGAAGACACTAACTCAAGCTACCTCTTCAGTAAGATGATGAACTAGTGAAAAAATAACCCAATCTAAATGGCTAGTAGAGAAGAGGTTGATGAAGTAGGAATTTTGCTCACTTTAGAAATTATTTTCTCACTATTTTTCTTCACCTCTCATGAAGCTAGAAAGCTTGAGGAAGGAGATGAAGAAAGCAACCATGGAATGAAGCAAGTGAAGAAATGAATCAAGTGGTGAGAATAGCAACCATGGGTGGGTTAATATCATATACTAACTCATGTAGAGACTAAACCATGGCTAAACAATAATGGTTGGGTTAATAAATATCTTCAAGTAAAACAAAATTGGTGGACTTGGTCAATGATTCCACAAGCTTCTACAAGCTTCAATCATGTGACAATTTCCAACTAATTTGATTTACTTTAAATAAACAAAATCTTACATTATTATAAGCACGGTGTAAGTCTCATACACCCATATAGCATGTGGCATCAAGCATGACACAAAAGATGTACATTAATATATATCACATATATACTAAGTGTACACTAGTGAGAAAAAGAATACTTAAGTGAGCTAATATTAGTCAATGTAAGATAATATATCAAATATATAATTATACATTAAATTATTAAATCAACACTTGATTTAATATTCCGGCTATATCATATACAACCAACTAATATCAAATGTATCAACTTATCGAATCAACACTTGATCCGATATCCCGGCTATATCACATATAACCGACCGATATCACATATCGCAAGAATAGAATACGGTATCACATACGCGTATTAATCTCGGTCTCGCACATATCACATATGTGCTCCTACTTTGTTTCGCTTGAGCCAGGAAAACTCTGTGTAGGACTTTAAGGACTCTTCAATATGCCGGCAGTAGGTGGTGATCATATCAGTCACCCATAAGCCGCAAGCGGGCTGCTAAACGTAACGGCCACCCGGGTATTGAGCGATCAGAAAATCAACAAGCAAGTCTGCTTATACTCCTGCGAATACAATCAGTAACACTACCGTACAGTCCGGTCTCTTCGTCTGATATATCGCATATCTCAGCCTGGGGGTGGTATAACGCCAGACCCCAATACCCTGATAAGTCATGCCGATATAAGGTCCATAATGGTTCGAGAAACTACTGATAACACTTACCAGTAAATCTCAGCAACCCTGGCCAGGGATTTCCTGTTATGGCCAATTGAGCATAACGCAACATCAACCCCCAATACCGGAAGAGACGAAATCCCCTCCTATCGCTCATTGCCTCCATGTGACTCGGAACTGTACCAAAAATCCACCATTTTGCACGATCTCTTGAACGTGGTATGGTGGAAATCAAAGTACAGTGGGAATCACGCAAGACTCTATGACAATATCAGGTCGACAGATTAACCTGTACCAGTGTCACCAGAGAACTGCTATCTGACGATAGGTATAATACCATTTAGGAGTTCTCGGTGAGTCTGTCCAGTGTATCTAGTCTCTACTGAGCACCCGTATACCTTCTCTGATGTCAAACACCAATGGATGTGAGATCATCCATCGCCCATCATATGGGTCAAGAAGCGCATACGCTAGTCTACTCTGGAGTATCGATGCCCTGTCTCGATACTCCCACTACTAGGAACTATCGAAGAATGTACTTACCGACTACCTCTGCCCTACCAGTATGATCTGCATCATAATCCTGGTAGTCAAGTACTCATCCTAAGGGCTTTATCAACATGTAATAGAGAGACAATTAGTGTACATGTTAAGATAAAGTGCAACCAGATGTCATACTATCATGTCGAGCAAGAAAGTCCTCCCTACATATGTCCAAGCATCCACTACAATATATATCGCATGTACAGTAATGGCTTCTAGGGCATACATATAACCAACAAAAACCATACGGCCTCTACATCGTTTCACCCGAAGCAGGGAAACCCTCTGTGTGGGATTCTAAAGACTCATCAATACGCTGGCAGTGGGTTCAACCATAAGCACGTCAGCGGCAATAGCTGTACGTAACGGCTATCCAGGTATTGAGCGAAAGGGAGGCCGACGAGCAAACTCATCCTGAAACCCCTACTGAGCCTGACAGTCCGGTCCATTCGTCTATGAGTATCGCATATCGAGTCTAGGGGGTGGATAAAGTCAGACCCCTAATAACGCGACATTTAGTGTCGGTATGAAGCCCATCACCACTTAAGAAACTACCGATCCTAGATTAGTAATTCTCGACTACCTTGGCCAATGATTTCTGGTGATGGCCACCCGTACACAACCGCGACATCAACCCCCAATACCGGGAGAGAAGAATCCCCCGACGATCCGTTCACTGCCTCCATGTGGCTCGGGACTGTACCCAACTAAAACATGTTTGCACGACTCCTTTGAGCCGTGGTAAGGAGCCGTGGTAAGGTAGTAATCAAAACACAGTGGGAACTCACACGAGACAAATGACGATCTCAGGTCGATAAACTAACCTGTACACATGTCACCAGGGAACTGCTATCTGACAATAGATATAATACCAACTAGCATGTTCCCGGCGAGTCGGTCCGGTTTACTCATAACCCAATGAGCACCTATATACATCTTAGATGAACAAACTAACATCAATGGCTTATGAGACCGGCCACCGTCCCTCGTCGGGGTCTCGATCAGTATACACTAGTCTACTCTGAGTATCGATGCGTAGTCTCGAAACTCCCATGAGTAGGGACATTTAAGGATGTGTTTATAGATTTCCCAGCTCCCACGTATATGATCGCCATCATACTGCTAGCGATCATATAATAGTGATCTGAAATAGTGATCTGAAATGTCAAGCAAGAATCCTATGAGCTCTATCAACATGTAATAGTGATCTGAAATGCCACCTAATGCTGTACATGATGATAAAGACAAACCAGATAGTATACTATCATATCGAGTAAGACTGTTCTACCGGTATAGGTCCTCCCTCAATCATCATAATTACCTGCCTGCGACTATGATAATTGCCTTGAGGGCACTATAGCCAACAATCTCCCACTTGTACTTAAGGCTAATTATTGCGGTGTCGTATACTCACAGCCCGTGTGATACCGAACACCCAACTCTTCTACTAATCAGTCTTGCAAAGCTCGTTTGCGAAACTATTGTGTTCGAGAAATAGCCTCAGTGAGTCGATCCGCTCCAATGTTTCTTTCTGTATCTCTCTATATCTCAACATCGCGGAGAAATCTATCTCCCGAAATGAGCAATACCTGTCTTAGAATATGTCTGGATATCTGATGGGACCCAGTTCACAAATGAACTCCAAATCCAGCAAACTTCTTAGACTGTATTGTCCACTGAATTTAATCAGTATTTTGCACCATGCCTTCCTCAGTATCCGCATGGACCACATGTCCAAACTACTGCCCCTCAAAAGAGGGAAAACTAAAACTCTGCGCTCTGTCATCCAGGTCATCTTGGAAGCCTGGAATGATAGTCGTCTCCCGAAGGAGGTTGCCGTTACCATATCCCTAGAACATCCAGTTATGTTCATAAACTGCTTCCGAACGTTTCTTCAGGATTGGATTAATATAAACTTATTGCAATTAGTGCAAAAACAACATTTGGTGTGGTACTTGACATCTCAAGATTGACTCAATTGCCTAAGCAAGTGATATACCAATCATGCACATCCCTCTCCCTTTTAGTCTGTAAGACACCTTTAGAGAGGGTGGCTCCATGACCTGCAGGTACACCACCATGCCAAGAGTCGTCCGTTCTAAAACACCTTTAGAATAGTGTCAAAGTACCCAGATTGGGAAACTACCCAAATCTAGATCTAAAACTATAGATCTAGTTACCAGAATGCCTGATATATTATTCATATCCAATGTGGAGAAACCACTATGTGACAACCACAGTATAACCGATCGTAGTATATGAATTTCACTCTCTATAAAGTGCATGTCATCCAAATACTAGGACATAACACCCTACTACCTTCTTAACAGATCCATCTTCTATTCTGATGAAGTCAAAGCCTATGACTGTCACATCAAAAATAGATGATCTATTTCCGCTATACCTGCTTTAGTCTATAAATAGACACAAGCTACTTGTCCACTACGCTTCTGCTGCTCCCACTGACTATAACAACCCTCTGGCAGTCATATATACGTGTACTTCTAAAGCTAGTTTAGAATGACGCTATACTCATCCTCCTGCCGTGTCCTATAGTTTAGAACAACAGTAATGGCAAGTCTGGATAAACAAGAACCTTCCTGTCACCGTCTTTGAGGATACCGAATACCTCTCGGGCGCCTGAGATTACCCACCATATCTGCGGAGTGGCTAATGGAATGTCAAACCCGATTGAATCTTTAGGTTTTATTAAATTTTTAGTAATCATTTGTGGTTCTGGAATCACTTCCAGTTCTACCATACTCCCACTACTGTTTTCTGAAAAAGTTCATTTTGCTAAAACTGTGGCGAGTCAAGAACAATATTACTATTGATCTTCCAGATGGGAGAAAGTTACCCATCGTCATAGCCCGGGATAACCCACAAACTGCCATTACTGAAACATGCCTTGAGTATGTCCAGAGTCTGGTTTTAAGCATAAGCCGGACAACTCCATATACCTTAATATCGTTAAAATATGAACCATTCTATATACAATATAGAGACAGATGCACTAATTTAATTGGAACCAGATTCAAATCATGCAGCTGTCTCCAGTGCATGCCAACTAAACGGAGAGAGGGCGATCAACATTACTCAACTAGGAGTGCATCCAGATATCAGTAACCTGAAAAAGAAGCAAGTTCTCAAAACCATTACTATCAATGGAATACCTAGCACAAGTATCTACATTTTCGATCACCTTGAAGAATCCTGATAGTTTGCAACATATGGTTCTCTACTTTATTCATATACCTACAACTTCTCAAAATTTGGATTTTGTATTTCAATGAAATATTTGTCTAAAAACTAGAGAAGTCACAAGTAAACAGAATATAGTATGAGCACCAACCCCTTTGTCCTAATGGACACTGGACGACATACAATACTTTGTATAAGTCCCCTGAATTTAATAACTCATACCCTGTGCGTCGTAGGTTGAAAATTGTACTATGGTTATGAAAAATTACACTGTTGTTGAATGTTCTTTACCC
Source organism: Agapanthus africanus (assembly GCA_030015575.1). NCBI lineage: Eukaryota > Viridiplantae > Streptophyta > Magnoliopsida > Asparagales > Amaryllidaceae > Agapanthus > Agapanthus africanus. The sequence goes on along the minus strand of CM057340.1, from coordinate 119,076,484 downwards.
AACCATCAACTGATATAGGTAAATGTCACAGACATAATTTCAGAAAGTTATATCTCACTTTATAAAATAAACGTACAGATTTATCAGTTTTAAACTGGTGCATAACTACGGATATTCAAAACCAAATATTTGCCGTCCGGCAAAAAACCCAGGCGATTTCCTCAAATATCACCAATTACAACGAATTCCGATATAATGAGGATATAATCACCTAATTCCGAATATCTTACTTCCACTCATCATCTGTAATACCATACGTATGTGAGAATCAAATATGGTAAATACATACCCTGAAGTAAGACTCTAATTGGGAAATCAGTTTTCAATTAACAACTCACAGTAAAACTGAAACATGAAAATGTTTCGAAGGGATATCCGGGTATTCCTAGTAATGCCTCTTCCACTATCTAGATTCATAACTGTAACCGTATATTTTCTTGCCATCTCCCCAATCCCTTTATTTGTCTTTACTTATTACCTTATGTACACCATACTTAAGCTAAATGGTTTTCTTCCCTCCTTACCTTTTGGCACCAGCCTAAGGTTTGGAAAAAGACTATCCAATAAGCGTAATAGGTGTACCCTCCTAATCCTAGGAGCCCTCGCAATCTGAGAGAAGATAAAACATAAAAGACAACTCAAATAATCCTATTCGATTTCTCCTGAACCAGAATCCATTCTCGAATTGGAACAAGTTCCTTCGAGTTCGTATGTAATTATACGATGGCGTATCCAATAAATGTGGATCTCCGTAGTAATACAGAATGTTCCGGAGAAATGCAAAGGTGAAGTAGGAGTGGCGATGATATACGCGGTTTCGTCGTGAATGATAGCAGTCGCATTTTACTTTGCCCTCTTTCTAAACCTTTTATTTGTCTTTACTTGTTATCTTCTGTATACCACACTTAGGCTAATTGGTTTTCTTCCTTCCCCATCCTTCGGCACCGGCCTAAGGTTTGGAAGAAAACTATCCAATAAGCGCAATAGGTGTACTCTCTCCTAATCCTAAGAGCCCTCACAACCTGAGAGAAGGTAAAAGGAAAAGACAACTGAATAGTCCTATTCAATTTTTCCAGAACCGGAAACCATTCTCGAATCTGAAACAAGTTTCTTCGAATTCGTATGTAACTATACGATGGTCATATCCAATAAATGTGGATCTTCGTACTGATACAGAATGTTCCGGAGAAAAGTAAAGGGTAAAAGTAGGAGTGGCAATGAAGTATGCAACTCTGACAATCCAAAAGCCAGCGTGTTTTAAGAAGATTCGGGTAACTTGGTTCATGGGTTTTAGTCTAGGGTCGGACCATGATCGCTGCCAAAGAGAGAGAGAAAAGAAGCACTCAACGTGCACTCTAATCTAGATCAGAATGATTAATCACTTTATCTAATCCGGATGGCTCCCACAATTTCCTCGAATCCTCCCCCAAACCCAAAGGATAATTAGTCGGGGTCATCTAAAATCATCCGAGGAGTAAACCAACTCATCAGTGGGAATCTTGATCCAACTATCATCGCATGATAATTTAATGGAATCCACTAAGTTATCACACTCCAGAAGGTATGCGCATACTTGGCAAGTTTCAGTTTCTTTAGAAACTCCCGATGTGATTTTTACCCCATGCTCTTATGACCTTGACTAAGGCCAACAAATCATAAGTCACATGTCTAGTTCTACCCGTCATTGTCCAGGTTAATTTGAACCCATTCGTACTCGCCCTTGACTAAGGCCAACAAGGTTGTACGACTGTCCCAAACCAACGCATTTATCTATGCAACAGAAAAGTAACAAATAGTTACCATACACTATGCCTTGACTAAGGCCAACAAACATAGCATGAATACTAAGTGCTACCCGTCTGAAATGATGGAGGGCTATAAATGGCTTTTAGCGAAAAACCTTTAACGTAATGAACTTGATATTGTTGAAAGAACCGGATAGCTTTACAAATATATAGTGGCGAAAATTTTTGCTAAAGAGGCCACTCCCGGTGACGGGATCTCGGCTCTTTCCTCGTCGAATGAGGTGCAGGATATTCCAAACTGAATATCACGATACAAAGCAAAAAGTAATCGACTATAGTGAAGTTATTACCCCGACGCAAACTTTTGCCCAAGAGGTCACTCCCGGTGAAGGGATCTCGGCTCTTGCCTCGTCGAATGAGGTGATGGATATTCATAACCGAATATCGCTGTGCAAAACAAAAGAAAACATCTTTGTAATAACAGCTTTTGAAAATTATTCCAACAATATCGAATAAGTTTGTTTTCCTTGCATTGATCAGAATCAACGCAGTTCCATCAGTTAACATATCATACCACAGAAAAAGGAACGAAAAATAAAATGTACTCAGAATTAACTTCGAGTTGGGGGGCCTAGAGGGGGTACCCAACCCCCGAGGTGGCCAGAGGGTGAGGCAGACCCGAAACTGCCCAGGGTGGGGCAGTTTCAGGTCTCCACCGCCAAGACCACCTTGTGGTGGTCTTGGGGAGTGGGCCGAGCCGTTCGGTCCCCCTGGGGATTCCCCGGGGTGCCCATGCACCGCCCTGCGGCTTCTCAGTTCAAACCGTGAGCCCGCGGGGTGTGCAAACATCTCAAACTTTCAGTTTTTTAAATTGTTTTTGTCGGCAGTTTTTGCACGACAAAAACGACGGATTTCTAATGTCGTAATGAGTTAACTAAGGTTTATGGAGTGGCTCTGATACCATGTTGGGTTACGGTAGCGTCCCGGTCATCAATCCGTGACCAAACGCGGAACAAAATTTATAAAACTTGGCGCTACCACAACCAATTACCCGGATCTATCCATAAGCCCTAGATAACAAAACATGCAAAAGAGTTAGAATGGTTATACCGAATAGATCTGTGTCTTTCGGTCTTCAACCATCATCCCAAGCTTCTAGGGGTTTCCTTGATCAAGCTTGATCTCCGGTCTCCCTCCATCGAAGATGATCCACCCGAGAGTCTATGCAACGAGCTCCAACCTCATATCCGAGGCAACTAGGACACCTAAATCACTACTCTAGATCCCGTAGATGAAGTAGAGAGTGATGAAGGATTAATTTGTCTCAAGACACCCAAGAATTCTCAACTCATGAGAGGGTTTGAGTGGAGCTAGAAGAAGAAGAAGATGCCATGAGAATGAGGTGTTGAGAGCAACTCAAGCAAGAGAAAAAGAAATGAATAATGGCTTGTGTTTTTGTTTGTTGTGTGAGTGTGATAAGAAATAATGGAGCCATCACATAAATGTCCATATCTCCAAAATATCTTAGTCAACAAAAAATATCTCAAGTCAACATAATCTCACAACAAACAAAAACCCTAAGCATGGTAGAATAGTAACCATGGGTCACTACTTAGCCATGCCACAAAAATACAATAAACACCTCATCCTACACCTCAATAACCTTTTAATCCAAAAAAGTCTAAACCATATTGAGGTGTAATCTTCTAAAAAGTAATCTTGTAAGAAATTACAAGAATACCCCTCAACCGTATATACATATCCGCATCCATATTCCGAAGAATACGGATACAAAGAGACGAAAATAATCCAACAAATATAATACTAAGATTCGGCTTAAACCAAAGCTCACTAGTATTATCCGTTCGAATATCATCCGTGTACAAATACACGTATATGATCGAACCCTGCCGTAAAACCATACGGCCTCTATATCGTTTCGCCCGAAGCAGGAAAACCCTCTGTGTGAGACTCTAAAGACTCGTCAATACGCTGGGAGTGGGTTCAACCATAAGTAAGTCAGCGGCACTAGCTGTACGTAACAACTATCTAGGTATTGAGCGAAAGAGGCCGACGAGCAAACTCATCCTGAAACCCCTACTGAGCCTGACAGTGACAATATCCGTACAGTCCAGTCCGTTCGTTTATGAGTATCGCATATCGAGTCTAGGGGTGGATAAAGTCGGACCCATAATAATGCGATATTTAGTGTCGGTATGAAGCCCATCATCATCTGAGAAACTACCGATCCTAAATCAGTAATTCTTGACTACCTTGGCCAAGGATTTCTGATGATGGCCACCCGTGCACAACCACGACATCAACCCCCTAATACTGGGAGAGACAAATCCCCTGACGATCCGCTCACTGCCTCCATGTGGTTCGGGACTGTACTCAACTAAAACCTGTTTGCACCACTCCTTTGAGCCGTGGTAGGGTAGTAATCAAAGCACAGTGGGAACTCACACGAGACAAATGACGATCTCAGGTCGATAAACTAACCTGTACACATGTCACCAGGGAACTATTATCTGACAATATGTATAATACCAACTAGCATGTTCCCGGTGAGTCCGTCCGGTGTACTCATAACCCAATGAGCACCTGTATACATCTTAGGTGAACAAACTAACACCAATGGCTTGTGAGACCGGCCACCGTCCCTTGTCGGGGTTTCGATCAGTATACACTAGTCTACTCTGGAGTATTGATGCCCAGTCTCTAAACTCCCACGACTAGGGACATTTAAGGATGTGCCTATAGACTTCCCAGCTCCCACGTATATGATCGTCATCATATTGCTGGCAGTGAAGCAAGAATCCTATGGGCTCTATCAACATGTAATAGTGATCTGTAATGCCACCTAATACTATACATGATGATAAAGAAAAACCAGATAGAATACTATCATCTCGAGTAAGACTGTTCTACTGGTATAGGTCCTCCCTCAATCATCATAATCAAATGCCTGCGATTATGATAATTGCCTTGAGGGCACTATAGCCAACCGACTCCTCACATATTCATATCACATCAATTAAAGCGCATCATAATCAGTTTGCGCAAATGGAAACACATCACCAATAAAATTATCAGAAAACCGTGCCTGTCATCGACACGTAAATCTCAAGTGTTTTCTTAGACATTGTCCCTTGAATCAATTCTCATCTCAATTTCATCATAATACACTGGTCGGTATCCTTCGGATATCCATTGTGTCCAATACTATCACGTCATCTTGATAGCTCATCGTCTTTCCATTTGGTATCTTTCCCTTGGGTACCGAACCGGATCTACCATGTATTCTCAATCGGCTATCCCCCGTCTCGATATCGGATATCACAATCATAAATACAGAAGTCATGGTGGATGTCCAAGTCATCATATCAATAGAAAACCGCACTTTTGCAAACGCAAGCAAGTTTTAAAGTCATATTGCGGTTTCTCGAAATCCATGGAAAACATCAAGTCCATAAGGACAAAATCCATAATCATCTTTGCCACAATTGGTAACAATCATATGCGAATATCCATGGTAATGGTATTCGTATATCAATATCAATATCATCAAGTGTTATGCATACAAGCATGGATAACTAGAACACGAATACGCATGGCAGTTTCTACTGTGTCATGACAGTACTAATGATGTGTAGTGCAACATATGCGTCTGTGATCGTGCAACATGGCAATCATTAGTAGATGTGTAAGTGTTCTATCAAAGTGTATTCATACGAGAATAGCTCTCGATTTCCTATCGGAAACATAATATCATAATCGTCAACAATGCATCATGCTGCATCCTTCAGTTGACGATTAATACGAGATATATTAATAAATCACATTCATATAATAACATCGATATAATTAGAACACTATCGAGCATGGCAATTCTACAGTGTCATGGCAGTACCAATGATGTGTTTATATGGCATGCGAGTATGTGATCGTGCAACATGGCAATAATTGTAATTGTGCAGTATTCTATGAAGTGTGTCCATACAAGCGTCGTATCGTAAACTAAATATACGAAGCGTCTACGAATGAATATAACAAGCGTAGCGTAACTTAACAAAATAAACTAAACGCGATCGTATAACAAGTATAATAAACGTAACGTGAACAAGCGTTATATATACGATTATATAATTTAAAATAGAATGAAACGTTGTTTGAAAAGGAGGATACTATAATGTTTTTAATATAGATATTTATTTGAAATAACCAGGACATTCTCGACATTAGTGTTTATAATTGGAAACGAATCGTTAGTTTTACAAATAGTATAATCAAGCATCATCATAATACCCCAATCGAGATTAAATATCAAGACTCCACGAGCCAAATAATCATAAACCGCATTCGACAATCTATCCTCATCATATCGAGTACGAAATCACCATCGTACGATGTCAACAATCATCCAAATAATATTAGTATGGATATCTAGTTGCATACGGCACATATGATAATCATATATATATATATATATATATATATATAGATAGCTTACTAGTTATGAATTATACGATAATTACATAATCTACGAACTATAAACTAATTTATCTAAGTATCCGGGTTACGTATATATGCTTTCTATACTAAGTGTTCCTTAAAATTAGTTCGGGAGTGCTATACGCCATCCATCCGATTTCCTCTAGATATAAATCTACTCACCGAATTGCGTTTCGCTCTTGTCGAAGACGCCGACCTTCTTACCCTTTCTCGCCGTCTTGAAAGTCTTCGCGATGGTCCCTATAACTGTCACGCCCCGCTTCCCAAAATGTGGAATACGAGAAGCGACGAAGGCCAGCCGTGCTACCTACGGTAAGGAAAAGTCCTTCCATAGTCACATAAGGCTGTCTAGATTAACCTGTCAAAAATAAAATCCAATACCGAAAGAAATAATACTGATAATCATGCTGCAATGAAACCACAAGAAATCCTAAAAATGGGTCCACTAGATAATTGATGCAATTAAAGATCCAAAATAAAAGATTCGGAATAAAATAAGATCCGAAAGAGATACAAAAGTCCTAATGTCCCATAAGGGCGCATATGCTAAAGGCTAAAAGTAAAGGAAAATAAACCTACGATAACTGATCTTCAACAAAGTCCTGGTAGCCGCTCTGATCCCGCTCAGCCTAAAAACCTGTCTCTAAACCTGAGATGGCAAATCTCAGGGATGTCAGAACACCCCAGCAAGTACTCAACGTATAAAGTGTGTGTAGTATAATAACAAGAATATATAAAAGTGAAGCCCGGTGCGCAAGAAAACATGTATATAAGTAATTAAATGCACTAACACTATGAAACATGTATGTAAGGGATCATGTCATAACCTAACTGGCCACTAAAAGGTAAACTATCCTATCGTAAGCTTGAGTGTGTGCGTCAACCTCTGCAGGAGTATTCCTAACCCAAGAGTGGTGCCCCAGGGGCTAGGAAACACGGGCCCAACTGTGGAATGAACAAGAGACCGCTATAGCCCGGTACGAGCTGTAAACATGTGACCGCTATAGCCCGGTACGAGCTGTAATCATGTGACCGCTATAGCCCGGTACGAGCTGCCGGCATGGGACTCCTGAGATCCTGTTGTACAACGCACACTCAAACTACCCCAACATCCACGTATTTATAGCTGCTATGGTAAAGACTAGAGCACTAAATAAGAATGCTGAAAAGACAGGAACTTGTAGTATGGTAATTGTATGGAAATAAAACTGGTGAATAGTGGTGTGTCATGACATGTAATTCAGCATTCAAATTAGAGAACTTGTTTTAATATGAGTAGTCTGGAGCAATGAGTAATCATGGCATGTCAAGTACAATAGTTATAAAATGATAGTGTCCATAAACAAGAATAGCATGTTAAGGTTTCTCAAGTGTGCCGACAATGATAGTCTCAAGTAAAATGTTAAATATAGATGATAGAATATGATAAGGTCAAAAATGTAAACAGCACTCAACATAAATATGCAAGTATCTGTATTTAACATCCGAGTTTCTTTATTGAAAAGAATAATAAATTGAAATATGGTTTTAAAGGGTTAATATAGTTAAATGAGAATGAAAAATTACAGATGCGTAAAGCGGGTGGTGGTAATAGTATAATTACGAGATAATAGTAAGTGAGATAAAATAAATGACAGATTGACTGGTTATCATGTAAGTGCTAATAATAAGTTTTATAATCATGTGATAATAGAAAATACAAATTATAGTATCAAAATAATTTATATGATTAGGGCACATAGAGTGCAGCGATATTATGTGTGATAATGTATAAAGTTTAATTTATATATATAAAATATTAAGCCCAAAGCGTTTATTGATTAACAGTAATAATGGTATATTTTTATGTTTTAGATTATGATATAAGTATTGATATTTTGCATGCTAGTGTATACCAATATTGTTGCAACAGAAACATATAATTACTTATAAAGCTTTTTATATATTAAACCACATTTACATGTTAAAAGTTATTTTATTACGTTTGCATTTTTACAGTTGTTCACTTGATGAAAAGATTAATAGGTATTCTAGATCCTAGGGTTTTCATCATATGTACAAGTATTATAAAATATATTAATAAAGCGGCAAAATATTACAATTTTATTTAAATATTGTAAGTTAATAATTTATTTAGAGAATTCCCGATGTTGCATTGACTAAAAAAAATAAAAGAGTAAGAGTACTTGCCTCGGAGAGACGACATGAAGAACAACTCCAAGGTTTGATTGCTCGGCTAATTTTGAACAAGAAGAAAATATTGTGATTGGAAAAAGAGAAGGTTGATTTATATGAGAAGGGAAGAGATGATAATAATTAGATTGTTATTTATAGAGAAGAGAGATGTTTAAATATTAGAGAGAGTATTATAATTGGAGAGGGAAATGTTCTGATGAGATGAGATTTAGATTTGATTTTATAAAAGAGAGATATGATGGATTGTTATATACTTCTATATATAAGATATTAGAAAAGTTGTATATATACATATTAGTTTGTATATAGTTAGAATAATAGAAAAGTATATGTATATATACATATTAGTATATAATGAAAATATATGTAGATATGTATATAGTTATGGGTTAATAAAAATAAATACAATTAGTTATATATATAAGATTTTATGATATCAAACAACTAAAATATATTTTCAGTTAAATTATCATAACAAAATATCTTCAATTATATATATGTATGTATGTATATAGATTTGTAGAAAAGATAATTAAAGAGAGTAGATTTGAGAAAGAGAATCTGCTGAGAGAGATTAGATGAGCGATTGTTAGGACAAGGATTAATAAAAGATTTAAAAATATATTTGGTTTGGTAAAATTATTTAGTTTAGAGAGAGAAAATATTTGTTTTAAAAAGAATCAAATTATCAGGTGAGACATATATGGTGATTGGAGAGAGAAAATTGAGTTGTTAGTTTAGTAAAAATATTTATATGGTTAAAAGATTTAACAGGGGCTCTCATGACTTTTCAAAATTAAATATTCTAACCAAATAAATATCGTAAAACAAAATATCTTATAAATAGAATTTAAAAATGGGTAAAATCTTATGTATATGTATTGTTTAAAGAAATACCAAATAAAATATCTTTCGTTTAAATTATGATACTAAAATATAAATATGGTTATAAAATAGTGTTAGACAAATAAATATTTAAATACTAATAATATGCATATTTAACAAACTTGAAAAAACCATAATTGTATGCATATATCTTAATTAAAAGTATTAAACTCCAAATTATAATAATAATAAAACAAAGCCCAATATATCCAAAAAGAAGAGGAACGTACGATCGGACAAGGGTGTTACAATAACCAAGCAGTCATAAACATGTAAGGAAACTCCATTAAAACCAATACAAATCCAAACAAACGAAATACAGCAAAACCATTATCAAAATAGCAAAACTGTCAAAAATACTGAAGCGTGGACGTCTGAATCTAGGAAGACGTCTAACCAAAAGATCACAGTCGCATAGAAACTAAGCAGACGTCGGAAGAAAGAGTCTCAGACGTCGGACCAAAGGGTCACAGTCGTACAGGAAGTAAGCAGACGTCTGAAGAAGGGCTCGCAGACGTCTGAAGAATAATATCAAGAAATCCAAACCAAAAGCAGACGTGTGGTAGCTTGAGCTTCAGACGTCTGAAAATTAACAATCAAAGATTCACATATTATCGACAGACGTCTGAAGCTTTGGGTGCTAGACGTCTGAAGAAGGAAAAACTGTTAAAACATATATGAGGCAGACGTCTAAAGCTCAATTGAGCAGACGTCTGAAGAAGGATTTTACTGAAACGAATTTTGTAAAAATTGGAAATTCCATAACTTTAAAAATCCATTCTTTTATACCAAAGTACCCTCTACTTCCCAAAATAGGGTGTAGTCACCAAGTAAACCATACTCAATTCATCACTAGTAGTGGATCCCTTCAAAAACTAAACTACAATCAATCCAACCTATAAAAATTCCATTTTTAATATAGAAACTATATTTTTCCATGGCCAAACATATCAAAACGTGTAGAACTTGAGGTAAAGAAGGATTCTTACCTATTGAAGTGATGAAAAGTAGAGATTTAAGCCCTAAAAGTGTTCACTTGAGACCTTGGAGGTTGTGGTGGCTCAACTTGAAGTCTTGATGGATTTAGTTGCAAAACTTGGTTTCAAACATGAATTTTTAAGAAGAAATGCTAGAATTTTGGTTTGGGTGTTTGAGAGTGATAAGAGTTAGAAACATTTTTTAAAGAGATGGGAGATATTTTGGAGGAGAGAGAAATGAGATGGAAGTTATGAGAGGAGAGAAGGGATGAGGATAAAGGTATGGTGAGGGTATGGGCTCTCTAACTTAACAATACAAATAACATAAAAATACCATATTATTTCCCAAATACAAAATACTTATCATTTTCAAAATATCTCACATTTAACAATTCCCAAAAATAAATATACATACGGATATCAATATGGAAAAATCCAAATCCACACTGGGTATTATTTTCATAAAACTCATAATACTTATATTTAAATCATAAAATGATATTTATAATTTTTAAAATGTTACACTTTAACTGTTGGGTGGGGATCTTGTGTGATCCTTTTTTTAGTGGTTCTCGATTGGGGAGTAATACTTAGAGATGGAGAGTAAATTGGAGAGCAAGTCGGTTTCGTCCACGGATGTCTTGGTCACCATGATGGTGGATTTCAAGTTGGATGATCATAATTTCCATAGCTTGAATCTCATAGTTGAACGGTTTATTAAGGGAAGACAGAAGGGTGATCATTTGATGAATCCTCCTCCTGTGCCAAGCTCATCGACTAAGAGGCTGACGACGACCAGCTTAGCCGCCTTATGCTCAGCTCTATTTATGAAGCGAAGGTTTATGTGTCGTGTGATGCTCAACTCATAATCCTTCACTCCATAGAGCTGAGCATAAGATGACTAAGTCGGGCGTCATCAACCTTCCAGTCAGTCGAGCTTGGCACTGGAGAAGGTTTCGTCAAATGGTCACCATTTCGCTTCCCCTTAATGCATCTTTCAACAATAAGATTCCAGCTATAGAAATTCTGATCATCCAACTTGAAATCCACCATTTTGGTGGCCAAGACATCTGTGGAGGAAACCGACTTGCCCTTTGATTTACTCTCCATCTTCAAGTATTACTATTCAATCGAGAACCACTAAAAAAGGGATTGCACATGATCCCACCCAACAATCAAAGAAAAAAATCTATTAAGATTCCACCCAAAAATGTTGTGATCAATCTTCCAAGATCCGATCCGCGATCAAACAACAAACTCAATTGAAAGCGAACTCCGACAACACAATCAAATCATAGGGAAAATCATAGCTAAACACAATTTTCGCCAATAGAATGAACTAATTACCAAGAATTTGAGGTAAAAAGATGTAGCAAACCTCAAGAAAATGCCTAAGGATACTGTAGCAGCAGGAAAAATCCCCAAATCGAGCTTCAAACAGCAATCAAATCCCTGCCAAAAGCTCCAAGTCGAGATCAAATCTTTAAGAACCGCTGGAATCTCGCCATCTCAAGCCCCAAATCAGCAAGAACAATGAGCAACTTCAAATTCGATCCCCAAAACAGCAAGCAACCTCAACTCGAGCTTGAAACCATCAAGAAAATCGAGCAAAGATCTCAAGTCTAGCCCATACAAGCCATGCCGATCTACAAACGATGGCGATCTGGCGTTGGATCTTCAGATCTGATTAGACTTGGAGGCTCGACTCAAAAAGAACGACGTCCATAAAGCTTCGCGAGGTCAGATGACGCTCAACGAGGTCGAGGGTGAGGAAGAAGGTGGCAGCGGCAGTTGGATCTAGGGTAAGTTTTTATTTTTATTTTTGTGCGTTAATGTTAGATGAGTGGCTAGGATTAGATCTAGAGAGGATCACTGGTTCAGATTAGGCTATGATACTATGTGAAAATTATGGGGAGAGAGAGGGTGTTTAGGGGAATGATAATTGATGGATTGGGATTAAGCCCCATCCTCCTCTTTATATATGGCGTAGCCATTTTAGAATTATATCACCAATCTTGTAACTAATTACATAAAAACGGATCTTCTAGAAGACTTTAGAAACCCATATACAAACACATATGCTATTAATACTCCATAGGTGAACTACTTAGTAAACGTTATGTTGATTTTTATCTGGACCATGAGTACCTATTTCACACCTTATGTTATTTTTGTTTTATATAAGATGGAGTGGCGAAGCCTCAGATATTCCTGAATTTTCATCAAGTAGTAGGAAGGAAATCATAACCGGCGTTACTAATGTATCTTGATGAGCATAGAGGAAATCAAAATACAATAGATATGGACTAACAATGATAGCCCACTAAAGCTGTTTTTTATTTTGGTGGAGGTGAAAAATCAACAATAATTGAGTACCTGGAAAGGAAATGATAGCTAGGGTGATTTTTCTATAGCAGACGTCTCAAGAACAAAACTTGTACTATGCGAAAAATAAGTTGAGAATTTGTAAGTGTAGGAACCAATCAAGAAGATAACCCATAAAGTCCAGGATTTGGTTTTGATCGTACAAGCAGACATTTACCTGCCCCAATGTGGAATGTTTCTTGGTTTTTGTGGCAGTTATCATTGCTCTTTAATATTCGTAGTCACAATTGTTTTCAAGAAATATCAAATTAATTTCTTCTCATAAATGATGGAAAACTCCGATGCACTATTCAAACGACATACGGAATTTTGAGGATTATGAAGACTTCAAACTGTCATGTATGCAGTGATTTCCATTAGGCCTGTACTATCACACTTTCTCCCAATGTAGAAAACAGCCATACACAAGCTTGAGCTCTTCATAATTTTGAAAAATGATCGATGATATGGGCAGGTGCATCTTCAGTGCCCTATTTTATGAAAGAAGCATGAAAATCCAACTTGATATTTGCTGTGAACTAGAATCTTATGAAGTAAGAAACAATGATTAAAAATTATCTAACGTCATAATCTTCTCTCATATATCACCAGCACATGTAAATCTCCTTATGATATGATTCCAACCAAAGTTTGTCGATTACCTTCTCCATTTGTCACAACCACGTTTTATAATTTTTTAGCTTGTTCTTCAATGTTGATATCCGGTATAAATCTCTTATTAAGTTTTAGAAGAACCATGCTTATTTGTTTCCTTCTTGAACAAAATTAGCAAACCTCTGTTCTTCAACTACTCAACCAACGATTACAATGTAAGTTCCTCATGAGTCAACAGTACATGCATTTTGTATTCTAAGTTCTCTTTCATGGTTTTAGGTAAAACATGAGGACCATGGTTCATCCCACTTACATTAAGTAAGAAATGGTTGCATACCTTTGAGAAGAAATAACCGACAAAAACTAACATAAAGAATAAGACTAGGTGTAAATCTGGGTTTCATTAACTATATGTAACAACATTATTATGACAAAAGTCAAGCAACCCTAGAATGTGCAGAGAGCAAAAGAAAGTAGGGGAAAGGGAGAATGAACGACTACTTTTGAAGTCCCATGGGAAAAAAAAAACCAACATTTAAGTTGAGAGTCAAAGAATACCGATTTAAGTCACCAGAGGGTTTCAATTTGTAAGTGCAATTCAGATTGAAGCAACACCTTTTGGTACTATGTTGAAAATCAGTTGTCATAAAAATCAACTGTTTTTTTTGCTAATGACTGGCCACTGCATGTTAGCAGCAGTAATGTCATCTCTCAATTTACATGGCGGCATTTCTTCTTCTTATTTTTTATTTTATCATCTATACTTGGTCAAAGCCTTTGTCGATCTACTTTGTTTCGGTCGACAAAACCTTGACTATAAGGGCTTATTATAGCATCCTCTACTCCTATTTTCTTCCCCAAAGACTTTGAGCTTGAGCTTCCAAGTAGAGGGAAAATCATATCATCATTAAATCAGGGGTCAAAGTTCAGTATTACATCTACCTTGATGTGAGAATTTGCGACACGATGATGGATGAGCTCAAAGTCAAAGATGTTCTCTGAATACCCATCCTCTACACCGATATATAAGAGAGTGAGCATCTCTATCGTGAATTCTCAATCCTAGAAACCCATATCCGAGTTCTCTCGTTCTCTTGTTCCCAGATTCACTCATCTAAATTTCGAGCTGGACTGATACTCAATCCTTGTTGATAAAAATGTTGTCGATCACATGGGTCGATAACTAATACGAAGCTTCTTGGCAATGCTACTTCAATGCAACCTTCCATCCCCATTGCGTCATGGCATCATGTCATTGATCTATTGTACTGAAAATCGTATACTTCGAAACTGGTGCTCGTTGTTCATATTGGAGCAGAAGTATTCCTTTTTTGCAGATAACTAGCTAACAACTATATATTCTATACCATATATGAATCCATTATCATGGCCACCAAAAGAATTTGTTTCCGCATTCGACTACGCAAATGGTATCCCATAATTGAGTCAAGAGCTTTGTTTGGTGATGCTATAGGTTTAACGGCCAGCCCTTTTGGCTGTAGTCGCCTGTTGTAGGAATTAGGAACCCACACATAAAGGCTGTATGCTAAATTGATGCTTAGTCCTCAATTTCTTAATAGGGTGTCAGTTGCTATCTGTTCTTTATTTTGCTCTTTCTGACCATTCTATTTTGAGTAGACTTAGCTGATGCAATCCACATAAACTAGCATGTTCAAACATATACTACAGTAGCTCTTAAATCAAGAGTGCATCTGCAAACTTATGCTTTGTCCAGAACCTATTTAGGTATCTTTGCGGGTTGAATTCCTTTCATGAGATTTTGCGTGTGTTTAGTTAGGGGTGTGGCTTTCTTCATCATGCACAATCAAATGTAAAGGCAGGGCTTTGCCATTGAGATAAAAAGACATTATTGTGTTAAATTTTTTGTATCACTTGGACAGAAGTATGTGGGCATTGGTGCTCTTCATGTCAGCGTTTTTCTTATTCACAATTTCGGTTGACAACAGGGCATTACTGTTACAAATAAGTGATACTTCCTTCTGTACACTCGTAGAATTATTATTTCAAAGCAGTTGTCTTTAGTAAAGTTTCAAAGTTATCGCTTAGATTCTTTCTTCCTGGACCTGCTTAGATTCTACAGAAGTTTAATTCTTATTCAAGAGAGAAATTGTTGAGGAGAATACAGGCGTTCATATGTTGTTAATCAATTTTACAGCTAGACCTGGGTACCGTAGCCGTGAAGGGAGCACATCAAAATCTATGATGGAACCCGTTCCGCTCACAGAGAAGGGTCTGCTTCCACCCGAGTTTGTTCTCGAGGATCCAGATTCCCACTACATTTATGTTTGCAAAAAGATGAGCGAATCGTTGGAGGAGGTTCCGGATGAGGTGCAACCAGACACTGTTTATAACAATACAGAGCAATGAAAGACGATGAATCGCTACAGCAGTTACATGCATAGCCTTGTATCATCATCATCATCATTGCACTGTCTGTTTGTTTGGATATTCAAATTTAAAGGCTATGAGCTCCGAAACAGCTGCTCATGTATTTCATGTTGTGTATACTTGGAAAGTTGGTAATCCAAGTGTAAAATAGGCATATGCCTTCTTTATCATTTTTCTTTTTTCATTTTCATTTTCATTTTTTTGCATTGGCCTGTGAGCTGGCTTTTTGTATGTAATGGACATGATATGTCTACACTCTGCTAAGGCTGCTGCTATTGATGCAGATATAATTTGTGGGACTGCTAATGGACACGGTATGTCTACACTCTGCCAAGCCGCCTTTTCGTATTTTTTTACAGTAACGCTAATAAAAAAGTTAATCTGGTGTTAATTGTTCCGTATTGATTTTCATAATAAGAAAATAAAGGAAGAGGTCGGATTTAATAATTAAAATTTTAAATGAAGATCTATTTTAAAATACTGTACTTAGAAAAAGAAGATGCAATTAACCACTTTAGGGTCTGTGTATGTTTGTTTTTGCCGAAGTATTTTAGGGTCGGTTTGTTTGTCTGGAAATTGAGTTGAGGACAAGGATTAGGAGGAGAGTGTTCTATGCCGTAAATAAAAGAGTCCAAAATTCATATTTCTCCCTTTGTTTTCGATGATAGGAAGGAGACTAGAATTGGCATATGATTTTTCGTTGGAGGTGAAAATTTGAAAATATATAGTAGGAATTTGTTTGTTCTTGAATATTAGAAAATTTCAACCATCAAATCTTCTTTTCTTTCCAACTCAAAACAAACAATAAATTGCTTTTCACCCATATTAATATACTCCCTTCATAACAAACAATAAAATAGGAATATTCCATGGGAACAGGTGGCATGTGAATTGTGTCATGGTACCCTAATCTATTCTTTCAATTCCATCAATCTAATAATAGACCTTATAACTAAGAAATTTTACTGCCCCTTAAAACAAACCAGTGAAATGAAATAGGTTCTTTATATACAGCCCCAAATCTTTCCCATTTCTATACAAGACTTCCAAATTGATATCTAAATCGGTCCTGGATTAGTTTTCCATCCATACTCTATTAAAGAAAAGGCTGCTTGCATAAAAGAAAAAAAAGAAAAAAGACAAGGCTATTTTATCTTCATTTTCTTCTTGCTCAATGCTCCATCAACAATATTCTTCTCTCTTTCAAATCCTAATAGAAAAATCCATGAACCTATAATCATTAGTCTCAACGTTCCCTATCTTAAGCCATTTTGAGCCTCCACTATGGACAATAGACTGACTATTTTTCGAAGAGATGATCAAATATGAAATGGGGGAGGGTTGAGGGTAGATTAGACATTTGGAATGGTAGTTAGAATAATTAACAACCATTTAAGTCATAGAGGTTCGTTTCTAAGATAAATGAAGAGTTTTGAGGGTCCACATGAATTGAGGATCTTATTTGGAAATACAAATGCTTTGTTGCTGGATAAAATAAAGGGTAAATTGTTAAAAAGAACAATGAAGTTACAGAAAAACACTCGTCCAAAAATTGTTGTCAAAAACCCCTTGAAAAGGTTTTTCATTATTCAACAAAACCCTTGCCTGCGTTGTATATATAGTTGTCTGTCATATCTAATTTTTATGCAGTCGCTTGTGATATGTATGCAGTCATCAGCAATATATATGAGGTAATTAGATATAGCATGCTACTGTACAGATATTCCACTAAAAATTTCTAAGGGATATTTTACATTGGCTTCGCAGCCTTGGCTTTTTTTTTTTTAACGGTAAAACATGGCTTTTTTTTTGTGACAATTTACCCTAAACTAAAACATTTCCCAAACCCTCTTCAAAATAGACATACCCAAACATGACCGGAAACGATGAAGTTGCAGAGAAGTCTTCAGGCAGCAACAGCAACAGCAACAGCAGCAAATCAATTCCAGATCTCTCCTTCACGCCCACCCCATTCTACTGGTTCTCTCTCTCTCTCTCTCTGGATCGAGCATTTTTTTCCTTTCTTTCTTCTTTTTTCCTTCATTTTTACTGAGATTAGTTGTTAGGTTGATTTTGAAAGCCATTCCCTAATTTTCCATAGAAATTCAATTAACTAGTTAATTAGTTTGTGGAGTCATAGTGTCTCTTACTGTGTAACCCTAGCCATGTTAGATGTTTGATTGTAGGTTCCCTTTTTTTTTGAGGAAAAAAAAATTAACCCCTCAAATCGTTTTTCTTTTGAGAGAAATGGGTATTGGATGGTAAGTTGGATAAATGAAAGACCTTAGTTTAGTGAGCAAAGATTATAATTTTGAGGATACTTTTCTAGAAAAGGAAAAGATTTGATTGGTAATGTGGAGACAACCCTTGAGAATGCTGACCTTGCCATGGAGAAACAATAAAGGAAATGAACAAGTTTTAAAATTTGAATTGGATGGGTACAGATGGTATTATGTGAATCATAATATGGAAACACATGCTCTTTGTAACAGATATTTCAAGATCTTTGGGTTCATTTGGCAACTGGGTTTCATGGGGTTTCGAGGCTAGAGTCCAAAGATTGTAACCAAAGCCCGTTTGACAACCAAAATAGAGTTTCCGTTGGTTTCAAAAAGTTTTGAGGCCACAAAGCCCAATTTTTTAGAACTTCCAGAAGATTGGAGTTTCAGGAAGTTTCAGGCTACTCTCTTCCTTATACCCTAGTTTTAAACAAAACCTTGGTTTAAAATTACGCTGCTAGACAACCCGAATCCTTGCGAAACCCCATTTTTACTAAACCATGGTTTTCATACATCTAAGCTACAGTTTCATTTTAACTTTAAATGAAACCAAGGTTTCAGAAAACCTGTTGTCAAATTGATGGGTTACAATTACAGTGCTATGCAACCACAGATTGCCTTTCCACGTTCTCTAGAAATTAAACAACTTTGATCATTAAGACTCCCGAGGAAAACCTTCCATGAATTCTTCTCTGGGAAATATGCGCTGAAGAATCAGGGAAAAGTGGCACCGAAGCTGTTATTATATCTTACCTTTAAAGAAGTTTGAGTATACCTCTTCATACCATAACTCTCGTTAGAACAATCATCTTACCAATTCATTGATAGTCTTGATTTCCTTTGAACCATATGTTGGATTTTGTAGTTAAAATTTATTTTGTTCCAAAATATTTATATGTAATGTTAATTTATTTTATTAAGTATTTAAATGTTTGTTCATGTAGGGTGTTTTTCGTCATCCCATTGAGATGGGAAATATGCGTTACTTGTCGGGCGTATACAGATTCCCCTAGTTTATGGTAGGCTGGGGTTTATTGATTGTGGAGATCCGAATCTCCGGCAGCTGCGGGCTAAGCTGCCGTTAATTACCCCTCGCCCTTGAAGCGAAGGAATCTCAGATTGACGGGTCAAACTAGTCATGCGAACTCAATGTGCAGCGTGCGTATGTGTGTGTCTTGAGGGGTTTTGGGTATATCGGGGGCCTCGTAGAGTTTATGGAGGTCCCGCTACCCAGATAGCGGGCTGAGGGTCAAGAGAGCTAGCAGTCCCCTTGCGGAGTGCGGGGCAGCGTCCCATTAGAAATTTTTTCTAGCGGAAGATGTGTTTTGAGTGTGGAGTGTATGGAAAAAAGAAAGAAGAAAAGAAAAAAAGGTAAGTAACGTCCTAAGGACATGTGGCGCTGAGCGCTAGCGCCTCACGTGCCGGGCACGTAAGCGCTGTGGCGCTGGGAGCTAGGCACTGGGTGTCAGCGTCTCACTTGCCTGGCACGTGGGCGTCGGGCCTCACCCATCTGGCACGTGGGCGATGTGCGCCTGCAGAAAGAAGGGGCTTACCCCGGAATGAGGAGTTGAACCCTCGAAAAGAATTTTATCTATAGAGTTAAACTTCAAAAGATTTTGAGTAGAGTTAAAACTCCCAAAAAGGAATTTTATCTATGGAGTTAAACTCCAAAAGATGTTGAATAGAATTAAACTCCTAAAAAATGTTTTATTTATGAAGTTAAACTCCAAAAGATCTTGACAAATGTAATTGAACTCCCAGAAAGGGTTTGGAGATGATCAAAGGAGATCCCTTCCTTCTCCTCTTTAGCCCTGAATCTTCTTTTGAGCCTAGGATCTTCCCGAAGTGGGGTTTTTGGAGACGTGTCTCCTTTTTCCTCCTTTTGTTGGCTGGATCTTGGAGAAGAGGGGGTGAGACTTAAAAATCTTCCCTTTTAGGGGTTTGATGGAAGATCCGAGCTCCCCTTCAAGGGTTTTATGGTGAAAAACTGTTTCTTTTTGGAAAAAGAAGAGTTAAAATTTTGATTTAATTCAAAAAAAAAGAAGAAGTTTTAAAACCTTGAGGAATGAGAAGGCGGCACAGAAACGCTAATTTTTTGAGATGAATCAATTATTGTTATTTATTTCATTATTATGTTGTCTTATATAGGCTTACAAATTCACACATAGCCTCTTGGACTTTACAAAATGGCATTTTGCCCATTCCATGCCTCATGTGCTCATTTCTTTTGCACATGAGCCATGGGCTTTACAAAAATTTAGTTTTATGCCCATTTTCTTACATTTATTCATAAAAATTATATCAAAATTATTTATTATACGATTTTCATTTTGGTATGGGAGAGGCCGGCCGCGGGTCTCGACTTGAGCATGGACCTACTTGACCGGGCTTTGGCCCGTTTATTTGGGATTTGACTTTGACTTTGACTTGGTCAACCAGGGTGTAATTTTTTATCCCAACAGTTCAATGGTTTAAATTTCCATCTCCCCACAATTAATTTATTTATATAAATTTGTATGAAACCAAGTTCGATGTATCTCTGGAATGTATGTTTATATCCATATGGTTCATTGTTTCATTTAAGGAAAATGAATATTGGATGAAGTGATTTGAACCATTAATTTAGTGAAATGGTTCAGTGTATTTGGAGCAATGCATATATCCATAAGTACAATGATTCATTGTAGGGACGTGTATATTTACGGAAGTATTGTGATCAGGGGTCACATGACTTTTGAATGCAATGGTTAGATGAATAGGTTTCATCCAGAGGTTGTGGATGCCTTGACCTTATAAATAGATAAGTAATTCCTTCTCTGCACATACAAAAATATAGAGAGAAACAAATCCATAATAAAGAGAGATTGAGAGGTAATCATTAGGAATCGCTTTAGTGATTAAACTAATTATTCTCAAGTTGGTTCATACAAAATTGATCGTGAAGGATTCAACAATTCAATTAGGCATTGTTAAGTCTAACTTGGATGGTCATAAAGTTTATACGTGCCGACGAGTCTAAATTGGACCGTCATAACGTTTATACATGCCGGTGTCTGACGACGTTTGTTTGTGGGTACCCTTCAACGAACTACAACGGCTTACTGTATCCTGTATCCTGGGGACGGTTTCACCTAAACATTTTGCACACTTCAAGGGGCGGAATAACGTCTTTAGCACTGCGTGATTCGTCACGTACAACGAGTCTCCTCTCCTCTCCGATTCTTTTTTTCCCTTTGATTATCCATTTTTCTCCGGTTTTCAGCAACATGCCAACACCATATTCTTTGTTGAAGACGCATGCACAAAGATATTAGCCATAGTGTCTTCCCTATGGCAAAAAATACCTGTGCCTAAAATGATTTGGACACCGTATCATGCTTCAAGTGTGTGACAATAAAACTGGGTGACAACATTTCGCCAGGCACCTTTTTAATATGCTTCACATCTTTTTATCTTGATTTAGTTTGTTCTATGCTTCTCTTATTTCTGCCGGATAAATTGTGGCAGCATATGGGTATTAGCTTTTTAAATTTTTGGGTTATGTTTAGGAATTTTCTTCTGGTCTTTTTAGATTATTTTGAATTGAAATCCTGTATATGAATATATATGATTCTATGGGTTCATGAATGGTTCAGCTCTTCTGTTTGTTTTGTATGGAAGGATTATGTGAACTGTCCATTGCTCTATGGTTTAAAACAATCAGTTAGAAGTGATTCAATCTGAAGTTACTTTTATATCCTATTAATGGAAAGAAAAAGGAGAAGGATTTGGCTTTAAATCCTTGAGAATGATCTATTTTTTTCCGTATACGTACACACCTATATCTGTGTATAGATGTGCCTGTACACGCCTATGCTCCTTCTAGCTGCATCTTTACGGAAAACTTGTCTCTAAAGATTTTATAGGGCAACATTACAACCTCAACCATTCAAACTTCCTGAGAAATCCGCTTTTTGGATCTCATTATTCATTGCTAGCAACATAAAATCTTTACACTAACATTCAAGAATCAGGACTGCTTCCTGTTACTTTGAAAACCAATTTCTGGTTCGAAGCTTTATAACTGGCTTTCCTTTTCTTCACTTGCAGCTCGAAGTTTTGAGCTTAATTAGTGTAAGAGTTCTAGCTTTATTAGTTACACTTTTGCATTGAATTTAGAATCTATATCTTAATAGGGAGAAAATGTAATTTAAACTTACACTTTTGCATTGAATTTAGAATGTATATTAGAATGTATATCTTAATAGGGAGAAAATGTAATTTAAACTATTGAGAATGTGGTTAACATGGTCCCATATCGGGAAAATTGTGGGATGCATATAGATATAAAATATAAGTTGGGATAAACTTCCATAAGGTTTGAGTCTTTTGGATGGAGTCTCACTATATTAGAAGCCCATGTGCATCGATATATGAGCCCATATGTTGTTGGGCCCTAACCGAGTTTTACGTGGTATTAGAGCTCGGGTGTTTGTTTGTCCACGTTGCACATATAAGGTTTGAGCCCTCGCATGCGCACGTTTACATGTGAGGGGGAGTGTTGAAAATATGGTTAATATAGTCCCACATCAGGAAAATTGTGGGATACATATGGATATAAAATATAAGCTGGGATAAACCTCCATAAGGCTTGAATTTTTTGGACGGAGTCCCACTATATTAGAAGCCAATGTGCATCCATATGTGGGCCCAAACCGAGTTTTACATAAACATTATTTTTTTCCAACAAGATTTTATGTCTCTTTGATTGAGCTGCTTGGGATATAATATTAGTTAATTTGTTGGAAGGTTAATTGATGTTATTTTGGTTTATCTAGGGTATTTGTTTTTGGAGTTTTTGAAATAATGCTTTCGTTCATTGCAAATCTCAATTTGCTCTTTCTGCACCATACATGCACCAATATATGAATTGCAGAAACAGATTCAGATGCACTAACCCCCACATGTGTATATAGTAATTTAAATCTATTGTTAAATATCTAATGTGCATTGGTTTGGATCTAATTGAAAGTGTGTCTTAGCACCTGTACTAGGTTTCCACATGCATCAAGTATGCAATTTTAAAAAATCTAGAGGTCTAAGCTACACTAACCTAGAATCGAACTAGAGAATTAGGGTTTTATAACAAGAAAACAAGTTCTATACTAAGTGAAGAAGGTTACAACCTGTGTAGACCAAGTCCTTCATTTCTATAGCTCCAGTAGTAGTCCCTAGAACTTTTCTTGGCTCCATTTGAAGAAAGGATCGAGCTTACTACGTGATCTTCGAAGCCGAAGATGATTCACCTTAAAGTCTCACTAACTCAAACTATTTTTTCACTAATCAAAATATTTATGAAGCTAACAACCTAAACTAATAGGCTAGATTAGTGTAGGTTGATGAAGTAGGAATTTTGCTCATTTTAGAAATATTTTCCTCTCTTTTTCTTCAACTCAAGAAAAACCCTAGAGCTTAGAACTCAAGAAAAAGATAATGAATTTGGGTGAGTTTGTGATGAATAATGAGAGAGTAAACCATGGGTTAGAGATAATGTTGTGATGAATAATGAGAGAGTGAACCAAAATGAAAGGATGAACCATGAGCTAGAGATAAGGTTGGGATGAATAAATATCTAAGAATAAAACAAAAAGTGAAGATGAGTCATGGCTTCTCAATACTTCTCCAAGCATGCAAGTCATGACTCATTTTCCACTCTTTTTCATTTTACTTTTAAATTAAATTATCCCAATTATTTTTAGCTCTAGTGTGAGTCTGATACACCCATGTTCTATATATCATCTATCATGATACAATTCAATTTTATATATAAATACATATATACAATTATATATTAAGAGAAGAAAATCATTAGTGAGCATTAATATTAGTTAATATATCAAATATAAATATATATCAAATGATTAATTCAACACTTGATTTAATAATCCGGTTATATCATATATAACCGACTAATATCATATATGTGTATCAAATTATCAAACCAACACTTGATTCAATAATCCGGTTATATCACATATAACCGACAATATTCAATACTAGATATTAAATCAACACTTGATTCAACAATCCGGTCATATCATATATAACCGGCCAATATCAAATATATATACATATAACAAATCATTGAATCAATACCTGATTCAATAATCCAGTTATATCACATATAACCTAACCGATATCAAATATCGCGAGTTTAGAATACGATATCACATACTTGTATTTAATCAAGCTCCCGCACATATCATCATATGTGCCCTACTTCGTTTCGCTTGAGCTAGGAAATCTCTGTGTGGGACTCTAAAGACTCGTCAATTCGCCAGCATCAGGTAATAATCACATCAGTCACCCACAAGCCGTCAGCGGTACTAGCTGGACGTAATGGCTACCCAGGTATTGAACGAACAGAAGATCAACAAGCAAGCTTGTCCAAACTCCCGCAAAGCCTATAAGCAACACTTACCGTACAGTCCGGTCTCTTCGTCTGATATATCGCATATTGAGTCTAGGAGTGGAATCGTCAGATCCCAGTAACTTGATAAGTCATGCCGATGTTTGGCCTATAACCGTTCGAGAAACTACTGATAACACTTATCAGTAAATCTCATTAGCACTGGCCAGGGACTTGCTGTTATAGACAACCGAGCATAGCGCAACATCAACTCCCTATACCGGGAGAGACGAAACCCCTCTTATCGCTCACTGCCTCCATGTGACTCGGGACTGTACTCAAAATCCACCTGTTTGTACGACTGCTTTGAGCCGTGGTAGGGAGGAAATTAAAGCACAGTGGAAACCACACAAGACACTATGACGATCTCGAGTCTACAGACTAACCTGTACAAGTGTCACCAGAGAACTGCTGTCTGACGATAGGTATGGTACCATCTAGGAGTTCTCGACGAGTTCTGTTCGGTGTACCCATTCTCTAATGAGCACCTGTGTACAATCTTTGATGTCAAATACGAATGGTTATGGGATCAACCATCGTCCCATACAGGGTCAAGAAATGTACACACTAGTCTATTCTGGAATATCGATGCCCTGTCTTGATATTCCCTCGACTAGGAACTGTTAAAAGATGTGCTTGCGGACTACGCAAGTCCCACTAGTATGATCTGCATCATAGTCCTGGTAGTCAAACCAGCATCCTAAGGGCTTTATCAACATTTATCAGAGAGAGAATAATAATAATAGTGTACATGTTAAGATAAAAAGAAACCAGATAGCATACTATCATGTCGAGTAAGAAAGTCCTCTATATATATGTCCAAGCATCCACTATATTATACAATAATGGCTTATAGGGCATACATATGCCTAACAATCTCCCACTTGCACTAAGGTCAGTTGTTGTAGTATCTCATACCCAACATCCCAAAATGTCTCTCAAATCGCGTCTGGGGAAAGGCCTTCGTGAGTGGATCCGCTGTGTTATTCTTTGTATCAACTCTCCTGACCTCGATCTTCTGGCTATCAACTATCTCCCAGATCAGGTGATACCGTCTCAGAATATGTCTGGATCGCTAATGGGACCGGGGTTCCATAGCCAAAGCCACGGCTTCATTGTAGTCACAATACAAGGGTATTGGATTCTCAATGGATGAAACTACACCAAGTTCAGTAATGAACTTTTCATCCAGACAGCCTTTTTGGCAGCACCGCTGGCAGCGATGTATTCAGCCTCCATCGTTGAGTCTGCCACGGTATCTTGCTTGGAACTCTTCCAACATACCGCTTCTCCATTGAGGGTAAAGACAAAACCCGAGACCGACTTACTGTCGTCCTTATCACTCTGGAAGCTCGAATCGGTAAAGAACTCCACCTGGAGTTCTCCGTTACCATATATCAAGAACATCTCTTTAGTCCTTCTTAAGTACTTAAGAATATTCTTCACAGCTATCAAGTGCTTCTTTTCTTGGTCTGATTGATACCTGCTTATCACACTAAGTACGTAAGCTACATCCGGTCTGGTGCATAACATCGCGTACATGATAGACCCAACTGCAGAAGCATGGGGTATCACGGTCATGCGAGTCCTTTCCAAATCAGTCTTGGGAGACATCTCTTTGGAGAGAGTGATTCCTGAACAAGCAGGTAAATTACCACGTTTAGAATCTTCCATACTAAACCTCTTTAGTATGGTGTCAATGTACCTGGATTGGGACAATCCCAACATCCTTTTAGATATATCTCTATATATCTTAATCCCCAGGATATAGGAGGCATCATCCAGTTCTTTCATGGAGAACTTTTGTGATAAGAAGAGCTTGACCGAGTATAACATAGGAACATCATTTTTTATCAAGAGTATGTCATCCACATACAATACGAGGAAGACAACCTTACTCTCTACAACCTTTTTGTATATACAAGGTTCATCTACGGTTTTGATGAAGTCAAACTCTTTGACCGCCACATCAAAACAGATGTTTCAACTCCTCGATGTCTGCTTTAATCCATAAATTGATTTAAGCAATTTGCACACCTTTCTGCTGCTTTCACTATATACGAAGCCTTCTGGCTGTGTTATGTACACGCTCTCTTCTAAATCACCATTTAGAAAAGCGGTCTTGATATCCATCTGTCAGATTTCATAGTCATGGTATGCAGCAATGGCAAGTAGGATCCTGATGGACTTAAGCATAGCCACTGGAGAAAATGTTTCATCATAATCGACACCTGGTTGTTGACTAACACCTTTTGCTACAAGTCTAGCTTTGAAGGTCTCAGCCTTTTCATCTACACCAAGTTTCTTTTGAAAGATTCATTTGCTCCCAATGGGTATTACCTCTTCAGGAGCAACTTCCAAAGTCCATACTTTGTTGGTGTATATGGATTCCATCTTAGATCGCATAGCATCCAGCCATTTCACCGAGTCTCCACTTGTGATGACCTGCTTGAAACTAGTTGGATCATCTTCTATGATGCAATTCTCATTTCCACCGTCTATGAGAAAACCGTAGTATCTCTAATATGGATAAGGAACCCTACTAGATCTATAGAGTGGCTGAGATTCGTCGGGGACTATTGAATTCTCTGATTCTACCAAATCTTCCATTGTAGTTTTGTGTATATGGAACTTCTTTCAGTTCTATCTTATTACCACTAATTTCTTTCAGAAGAAATTCCTTTTCTAAAAAGGTTGCATGTCGAGAAACAAACACCTTTTGTTTCTCGGTGTGGTAGAAGATATACCCTCGCGAATGTTTGAGATATCCAACAAACTTACACAGAACAGACCTTGCCTCGAGCTTGTCCGGATTTTGCGTTTTAACATAAGCTGGACAACCCTATATCTTAATAAAATTAAGATATTGTCTCTTCCTCTTCCATATCTCATATGGAGTGGTAGTCACAGATTTAGTAAGAACCATATTCAATAGGTATGCAGCTGTCTCAAGTGCATAACCCAAAAAGGAAATAGGCAACTCAATATCACTCATCATAGAGCGCACTATATATAATAGGACGCGATTCCTCCGCTCCGATATTCCATTGTGCTGCGGTGTTTACGGAGGAGTAAGCTGAGAGAGAATCCCATTCTCTTTTAGATAATCTCGGAATTCCATGCTTAAGTATTCTCCTTCTTGATCAGATCGAAGGATTTTAATATTTTTATCCGTCTGGTTCTCTACTTCGTTCTTATATTCCTTGAATTTCTCAAAAGTTTCAGATGTGTTTCATCAGAAACACATGTCCGAATCTTGAGAGATTATCGGTGAATGTAATGAAGTATGAGGAACCATTCTTGGCATGTGTAGATATAGGACCGTATACATCATTATGTATCAGTCCCAAGAGTTCAGTAGCTTTTTTTCCGTGTCCAGTAAACGGAGTTTTGGTCATCTTGTCTTTGAGACATGACTGACAAGTTTCATAAGATGTAAATAAAAACGGATTCAAATATCCATTTTATGGAACTTAGCTAGTCTGGTCGCATTGATATGACCAAGTATACAATGCCACAAGAAGACTTTGTTCATTTATGAACTTTTCCTCTTATGTGTGTTCTGTATATTTAGAACTGTATTTTGATTTAGAACGTATATACCATTACATAACGTACGAAATACAATCAACGCTTGATTTAGGAAAATGTTCATAACATTTTTCTCTAGTATAAAATTATATCCGTCTTTATCTAATAAAGAAATAGATATTATGTTGCTCATCATCGACAGTACGTAATAATAGTCGTTCAAAATCAATGTATTATCATTTGGCAATACTAGGTGATATTCGCCGACAGTTTCGGCAGCAACAATTGCTCCGTTCTCTATTCTGAGGGACATAACCCTTTCCCAGTTCTCCATTTCTTCTTAACCCTTGTAAGTAACTGATTACAAATATGGGATCCTGATCCGGTATCTAATACCCAGGACGTAGAGTAAACTGAGAAACAGTTCTCAATAATGAACACATCCGAAGAAGATACATCAGCATGCTTTCTTCGTTCGGATTGTATGGGAATCCTTGCATTCCTCTATTTTTTGCTCAGATTTATGACAGTCATAAGATAGAGCGGAACCAACGTTTCCCAGCCTAGTATAATAAGCGGGTTCAGTCAATACATCCATATTATTATCTTGATTAAGGCGTGTCATGATCACTACCTGGAGAGAGAAGAAAACACTTTAGCGTGCGCTCTTGCAAGATTAGTTTGGTTATTATCTTATCTAATCAGGATGGTTCTCACTGTTTTTATCAAATTTTCCTTCAAACCTTAAAAGGTAAGATTAGCCGGGATTAATTACACCCTACAAGATTGCCAATCGGTCAGCTAGGCAGGTATTGGTACCCCGAAAGAGTCTCCTCATGCTTTCACATGGAACTAATTAAATAATCTCGTTTCCGCAGTGGCATAACCCCGTTTCTTAGACACCTACTGGATCAGTTAATTGTAAAGTAGAAAACTCTCTCAGGAGTAACACTTACTCGCAGTGGGTATCGGGATCCAACTATCATGTAGAAGGTATGCAATTTCATTGCAAATTTCTAACACCTGAAATTCCCAATATTTGTTTTTACCCCATACGGTTTATGACCTTGACAAGGTCAACAAACCATAAACCGCAAGTCAAATTCAACCCATCATTTCGTGATTGAATTAAACCCACACGCATGACCCTTGACAAGGTGTCACGACCCAAAATTTGGCACGTGACCGGCACTTAAACCACGTGACGTCAACAGACGTAACGCAATTTAAGTATGCCGAAAGCCCAGAAATCTAAACCATCAAAAGTAGTAAGTGATAAAAACATTGTTAAAAACATTTGGAAATCTCAAGTAAAAATCTTTAAACTTAAGTTTATTTTCTTAAGTCCTTTGTAAAAACTAGCCCCGAAACGGATACAAACATAGGATATAAGTAAAGCATTCCCTAACGGGAGCAAATCACGTCCAAAGGCGGAAACAACCACCACAAGCATAAATATACGACGCCGTAGCGAAGCAATAGACAATATAATGAAAACAACATAAAAAGAGATAAAGCAAAAGGCCGGCTCACACGAGCACGACACCCAGAGTCACAAAATATACAATATCGTTCTCACAACTCGTCTCTAAGTTAATACATGAAAGTGGTAGATAGAGAGTATTAGATATAATGAGATATACAATGAATATAAACGGATAACCGCGAACCCACCTATAGCAAAAAGGCTCAAAGCCAACCGTAGCGGTATCCGCTGAAAAAGATACAATAAGAAGCCCTACCGCGACTACTTTGAGGGCCAAACCTGCAAAATATTGTGGCACAACGGGGGTGAGTTGCCAACTCGTGAATAGTAAGTAATATCGTACAGATAATCGCTTGTATGTACGTACAACGATAATCTATCACATGCAATCTGAAAGCATAAGTATGGCATATGCAACAATCATGAAAGGTACTCTATCAGGTACTACAAATGCATGAAGCAATGTATATCAAATAACTACTAAGTATGGGATAAAACATATCATCATCAATGAATCATCATTGTGGAAAAACCGATGTCCATCAACGACACCCCAAATCCCAATACTTCAGGCACAGTCACTCTGATCGGCCCTCATATATGTAAATCTCATGGAACCTGAGTGCCTAATATCGGCACTCGAAACATCATGAAAACCCGTGTCTAATATCGACACGTAAATCCACATAACTTGGGCTCCGTCAGTCCGGATCGGCCCACGGGCTCCGTCAGTCCGGATCGGCCCATATCCATCTCACGACTCCGGTCGGTATCCTCCGGATAACCGCCAGGTACAACCAATCACCGGTAAGTAGTAGTCCTTCTGCCAGGCTCATCGTCTACTGCACATCCCTTTCTTACTCCGGGGTACCATACCGGGTCCACCATGAACCCGCAAATGGATCATCCAGCTCCTCGAATCGGGTTTCTAACACAATCTCAGAACCCAGCAAACTCATGGTGGATGCACTGAAATATCATATCAAGAGAAACCGGGTTTTCAAAACAATGAATACTTTCTTGAAATAATACCACGGTTCTCAAATCCATAAATCACATGAAATCCGTATCTCAATGCGTAAATCCATGAAATATGATATATGCAACATAAAACAGTAATATGAGCATATCAAGGGAAAACCGCTCTTTTAAATGAATCCGGTTTTTAAATATATCATGCGGTTCCCAATTCCTCCAAAATCCAATGCAACATCATATAAAGGTGTACATGTAGCTATGTATGCACGATGAATTTCATATGCGCAATAGAACAAGAATCAACGTCTCAATGTCAATAACAATATAATACCGCATATGTGTATAGGTTGTGCGTGTCATGGCAATTACCGACGGTATGAGTGTAACATACAATTTAGTACTCGTGCAACATGAACCGTCAGTAATGGTGCAGTGTCCACTAGTTATTAAGTCAAGGCACAACAAGTAATGATATGCAATGATGCTCATCCACAATCAACATATAAGCATATAAACATGTGGCTATAATATCATATCTAGCCCTGACGCTTAACGTCATACGGGCGATTTTCCCGTAGATGTTAAATCTACTCACCGATGATCTCGAGCTAAGTAAATCCAACCACCTGCTTTTCTTTCTTCGCATCGTCCGAAGTTCCCGCCTGCGATCCTATTAACACAAAACACAATAACACGTGGATTTAGCAAACTACGCAATAATAAACGAACACAACGCCAATTAACGAATCGGTTCCCTTAAGCTATAAAAGGGTTCACTTAACGGCTAACGTGTGTAGCAACAACATCAAAACAAATCCACGACAGCAAGCTACCTGAAACACTAAAACTACGTCGGATCAGTCGTATTGCACTTTGCCGAAACGCCTAAATTTAGCTAAGTGCTCCCAGATTTTACCTATTGTCAAAACCTAAAAATCTAGCAGTACCAAACACTTATGATAGCACACAGACAGCTACCCACAAAATCATAACCCCCCAGTCCCCTACAAAACCGAGCTCGCCGGATTTTCCCCAAGTGTCGCCGGTTTTCCTAGGTCGGGTTTGGTCAGGGTTTCAGGTGAGCATTTAGGGCCTCTAGTACTACACCACTACATCGCTAGATTTTCCAGTAAACATTCATGGTCGTAGCAGATAACAGAGAACCTAATATGACACTAAAAATACGATATGTGCTCAAAACTATACCTTTAGGGTTCTAAACAACTACTAAGCTACACAACATAATAATAACCAAATTAACAGTTAGGGATCGTTACCTATCCACACTTGCTCAAAAATTCTTACTTTCCATGCTCCAAGTGATCCTAGTGGCTTAAATCTGGACTTGTGAAGGGTTTTAGTGGGGTTTAGTGGAGATTTGGTTTGGGTTTGTGAGGATTTGGGTTAGGGTTTCAGTTGGAGGGGATGAGGGAATGAGATAAGGAAACAATTGAGAATGAGAGAATGAGAGTGTGAATGAGAGAAGGTGAGTGAGTGTATGAGTGAGGGTGAGGGAAATGAGGGTGTGAGTTTAGTATGAGCCATGCCCCCCTCTTCTCTCTCTTCATTAAATGCAAGCCATGCTTGCCCCATGCTCATGATTCCATTGTCAACTCCCGCTCTCTCTCCCAAGTCAACCGAATTCAAACCTTATTTTTAAAACTAAACAATTTAAATAAATACATACACTTAATTCATATGGGGTTAAGGTGCCATGGCTACTTAAGCATGGTTAACCCTAATTAACCCTAGGTTAACATGCACAAGTGTGTGCAAGCCCAAAATAAATAATAATAAAATATTAATTAATTTTTATAAAATATGTGAATTATTTTGGTAAACTTTTTACTAAAAATCCGCATTATCGCTTAATTAACACTAATCACATTCTAAAGTGTTACATAAGGACAACAAGACCGTACGACTACCCTAATCCAATCGTATCATATGCGGCAGATAAGCACTAATCAGCTACCGTACATTACGCCTTGACAAGATCAACAAATGCAACACAAATATTAAATAGTATTTATCTGAAATGATGAAGGGCTACGACTGGTTTTGAATAAAACCTTTAACGTTATGAACTTGATATCGTTGTAGAATCTAGTGATTTGAAAAAAGAGTGGTTTAAGTTCCGCTTTTAAAACCGAGTAGTTTTCAAAACAAACCGCGTGGGTTGTAGCATATGCTAGTTTTGCAAAAGAGGTAATTCCCGGTGAAGGGATCTAGGCTCTTTCTTCAGCGAATTAGATGCTGGATATTCATAAAGGAATACCGCTATGCAAAGTAAGAACTAGAGCTATCTTTTTGAAAAAAATGATTCTACATCTTTAAGTTTCTTTTCTTTTCATTAATCTTATTAATGATGTCCCATCATTTATGTTTCCTAAACATCACAGAAGAAACGAAAATAAAACACATATATTACATCCACATTCGCCACAGGGACCCGGGTCTTTCACCGTAAGGTTACTTAACTTATGGCAGGGCGGGGTCAGAACTAGCACGGATGCAAAATATATATAGTGTCTACTAGTATATCATATATATAAGTAGCACACGTCTCATGCAGTTATATGATCACATCACAGAACTCAAGCAGCAGAAGCAAACATATGAAATATAGGATATACTAGGAGGTCCGTGTTTTAAATTAAGCAAGTAATGAAAAACACGGATTCCACGGTTGTGATGAATAGCCAAACCCATATCTCTAGACCCCTACGAGAGCGGTAAGTGACTCTGCCAATTTTAGAGTTAGGCAACCCGGTCTCGACTCCTCGAGATGGACTCCCACTGAACTCTAGAACACGGTTACTTGTGCTCCCCGTCTTGGGTTTATCCTAATGCGGAAAAATAAATAATATACATCAATGGAGACAACATCCTCAACCCGGAAGTGTCTCAATAAAAGAATATTACATACAATATTTTACATGAATGAAAATATAAAAAACTCTCATCTCACGTAAAAAAAAAATCCGGTTATTCAATCACGACGATCCTATATAACATATTAGAAGCAACACATAACATCGCATGTTATCAACGTAAGTAAATATGCGTATTCTCAATCTCGTTGTCGTATAGCAACGAGATCGGGGATACATCACATATTACACTTACGGTCGCAGAAAAAAATGAAAACTATAATAATTAGAATCCACATCATCCTTAGACATCATAAATCCGGAATATCACATACTCCGGATTTCATGCTTAACCGAATAAATCTTGCATTTAATTCTCGAATTGAAAACACTTTTCAATAACATGTCGGGCAATTCAACAAGATTCCCGATTAAATGATCGAATGCTCGTCGGGAATTTTAGTAGATTGCCGCACCCCCAATGCCGTCAACGAAGTGCACTTAGGCGGAACACCGCGGCCGTGAGCACCCGAATGGATGCTTTTGGTTACGGTGTTCTCCAATAGTCACTTGGTCGGGACTACAGGGCGTGGCTATCGAATAGTGTTTCCCGGTGAGTGTTCGTGTACAATACGAGATTGCGACGGAGTTTTGATCCGAATCGAAACTTCATGGCAATCGATTAAATGAGACTAAAATGCTAGATTTACAAAACACAAACTGGTTTTCATAAAAATAATTAATGTGGATTCCGAAAATTGTATCACATATCTAAACTATCTAGACGAGGTTAAATATTTCGATTGATTTTTCAAACACCTGCAAATCACAAAGAGCTCAACAACTTGAGCCTCATTAAAAATTTCCAGAAAGAGCAAAATCACATAATGGAGCAGCACAAGAAATACGAGCCCAAATCTCTCCAAAAGTGTGGAGAACCGCGGCTAAACCTTAGGTTATGCGGCGGTCCAGCGGCCATATGGTCGAGATAGGATCTCGTACTTTTTGGGGCTCCATAGAAAACCATGCATGATTTTCTGGATATTTTTAATTTGAAAATTTTCAACTTTTGAAAAAATGGACAGAAACTTTGGAAATTAGGGTTTCGAAATATCGATCGAATACTTTAACATCATTTAGATTTCGCCTAAAGCTCTAGCTTGGCTCTGATATCATGAAAGTGTGTCTTAGCACTTCTACTGGATTTCTACATGCATCAAGTATGCAATTTAAAAAAATCTGGAGGTCTAAGCTACACTAATCCAGAATCGAACTAGAGAATTAGGGTTTTATAACAAGAAAGCAAGTTCTATACTAAGTGAAGAAGGTTACAACCTTTGTAGACCAAGTCCTTCACTCCTATAGCTCCAAGTAGTAGTCCCTAGAACTCTTCTTGGCTCCACTTGAAGAAAAGATCGAGCTTGCTACGTGATTTTCGAAGCCGAAAATGATCTACTTTAAAGTCTCACTAACTCAAACTATCTCTTCACTAATTAAGATATTAGTGAAGCTAACAACCTGGGCTAGATTAGTGTAGATTGATGAAGTAGGAATTTTGCTTACTTTAGAAATATTTTCCTCTCTTTTTCTTCAACTCAAAAAAAACCCTAGAGCTTAGAACTCAAGAAGAAGATAATAAACTTGGGTGAGTTTGTGATGAATAATGAGAGTGAACCATGGGCTAGAGATAATGTTGTGATGAATAATGAGAGAGTGAACCAAAATGAAAGGATGAACCATGAGCTAGAGATAAGGTTGGGATGAATAAATATCTAAGAATAAAACAAAAAGAGAAGATGAGTCCTGGCTTCTCAATATTTCTCCAAGCATCCAAGCCATGACTCATTTTCTACTCTTTTTCATTTTACTTTTAAATTAAATTATCCCAATTATCTTTAGCTTTAGTGTGAATCTTATACATCCATGTTCTATGTATCATCTATCATAATACAATTCAATTTTATATATAAATAAATAAATATATCATATATATATACAATTATATATCAAGAGAAGAAAATCATTAGTGAGCATTAATATTAGTTAATATATCAAATATAAATATATATCAAATTATTAAATCAACACTTGATTCAATAATCCGGTTATATCATATATAACCGACTAATATCATATATGTATATCAAATTATCAAATCAACACTTGATTCAATAATCCGGTTATATCACATATAACCGACAATATTCAATACTAGATATTAAATCAACACTTGATTCAACAATCCGGTCATATCATATATAACCGGGCAATATCAAATATATATACATATAACAAATTATTGAATCAACACTTGATTCAATAATCCGGTTATATCACATATAATCTAAGTGATATCAAATATCGCGAGATTAAAATACGATATCACATACTTTTATTTAATCAAGCTCCCGTACATATCATCATATGTGCCCTACTTCGTTTCGTTTGAGCAACCTCTGTGTAAAGACTCATCAATACGCCAGCAACAGGTAATGATCACATTAGTCACTCACAAGCCGTCAGCGGTACTAGCTAGACATAACGGCTACCCAAGTATTGATCGAATAGAAAATCAACAAGCAAGCTTGTCCAAATTCCCGCAAAACCTATAAGTAACACTTACCGTACAGTCCGGTCTCTTCGTCTAATATGTCGCATATCGAGTCTGGGGTTGGAATCGTCAGATCTCAGTAACTTGATAAGTCATGCCGATGTGTGGCTCATATCGGTTCGAGAAACTACTGATAACACTTACCAGTAAATCTCATCAGCCCTGCTGAGGGACTTGCTGTTATATCCAATTGAGCATAGCGCAACATCAATTCCCTATACCGGAAGAGACGAAACCCCTCCTATCACTCACTGTTTCCATATGATTTGGGACTGTATCCAAAATCCAGCTGTTTGCACGACTCCTTTGAGCCGTGGTAGAGAGGAAATCAAAGTACAGTGGGAATCACACAAGACACTATAACGATTTTGGATCTACAGACTCATCTGTACAAGTGCCACTAGAGAACTGCTATCTGACTATAGGTATGGTACCATTTAGGAGTTCTCGGCGAGTCCTGTTCGATGCACCCATTCTCTAATGAGCACCTGCGTACAATCTTTGATGTCAAATACCAATAGTTATGAGATCAACCATCGTCCCATACAGGGTCAAGAAACGTACACACCAGTCTACTCTGAAATATCGATGACCTGTCTCGATATTCTCTCGACTAGAAATTGTTAAAGGATGTGCTTGTGGACTACACAAGTCCCATTAGTATGATCTGCATCATAGTCCTGATAGTCAAGTCAGCATTCTAAGGGTTTTATCAACATGTATCAGAGAGATAGAATAATAATAATAGTGTACATGTTAAGACAAAGAGCAACCAGATAGCATACTATCATGTCGAATAAGAAAGTCCTCTATATATATGTCCAAGCATCCACTATATCATACAATAATGGCCTCTAGGCCATACATATTCCTAACACTAAAACAGTAATTACTTAACATAGGCTATGACCTTATTCAGTTGTAATAATCTTCGTTTATGAATATACTCGATATTCCCTTAATTTAAAATTCAATAGAATCTCTTATCTTCTCAACTTCACCTTTTGATAGCGAGGAGAACGTGTACTTGCTCTGTAAGAAACTATGCATGGCAGGAATTGCAGATCACAAGGGGACTGATTTTTTTGTTGTGTTCATATCCAATGAGGAGAAAAAGGTAAGATATTGTATACTTCTTATTCGTGCCTTTTCAAAGTCGTGCATAGATTTTTGTTGTAATTATTGTCTGCAGTAACCGGTTTCAGTTCTGCCTTCTTGCGCACAACCTTTGAGACTTTTCTGAACATTATTTATTTCTTTGAGGTTAGTAACAACAGTAAATTTCTAATTTAAATCTGCAAATATCTTTGCTTGTGCTTGAGTTGGACAACTGCTTATCATGCCATGAAGTACCATGTGGATATTTCTTAGCACAAAATGGGAATGAATTAAAGTTTCCTTTCTTCCAATGGTCAATCATTGCACTTGCATCACACCTTTTCTGATTTGATTGAAGTTCCATACGATGGGAACATTGCCCTTAACACAAGGGAATACATCCCCTTTTATACGTTACCTCTTTCTTATAGCATTTGTATAATACATTGCCATAATACAAGCATACTTCAAGTGAGGCCAAAGTAATAAGGTAGGGAATCAAAAATCGTGCTTCCCTTTTATATCTTGCACTGAAATAGGCATACTTTAAGTAAGAGCGAAGAAAATTTGTTCTTGAACCGATCACATAATTTTTCCATTGCATTTCAGTTGGGTTGAGTAAGTTGTCTACATTTCGTACGGAACTACGGGAGCCATCATGCTGGTCTTCATCTAGCATTAGAATAAAACCTGCAAACGTGGGTTTGTTTCTGATTCAATTAAGGCTTTAGCGCCCCGTTTCCCTCTCCTCCTTTGTACCATTCTCATTATTTTTTCTCATCTCTTTCAGTTTGGACCCATCCTGTTATATCTTAAACACAACCTGTGTTTCTCTTAAGATTGGATTTCATTTTTAAATCAGTTCAATGTTTTGATTATACTACTTTCGTTAAAGATTGGATTCAGTTTTGGTGAAGTTGATGACCCTTTTATGGTGCAAATTTGATTATGTATGGCATATTATCTCAATATATTCAAATACAAATGATAGCTGTGCTAGATCACTGCCTTTATATGTGTTTGTACACTGTGGTTGATTTGGTGCCTCACTGTGACCATGGGGAGATAACACACACACACACACACACACAACTAATTTCGATAGCCTTGGTTTGAGTAACTTTGTGTGGGGGAGCCTGGTGACACCGTTTTTGTGTTTCCAAGTTAGAATGGATAAATTTGCTGTTTCATGATGTTAAGTCTACATATTGAGTCAAAATACATAATAGGTCTGGTTTCATCTGGTTAATGCCATTTGTTTTCTGAGAATCAACACTTGTAAGGACGTAAAGCTAGCTTGTAGCTTTATGCAGTCCATGTAAATATACCTTTGATTTGGGTAAATTCTAGATCATGGTCATTTGGTTATAATTCTACGCAACATAATGGATCGGCTATAAAGTCCTAATATCATGGCATTTTACGCCTTTCCTATCATGTATGTACTTCCTTACTGAGTGCATATTTCCAGTTATAAACACTGCCCTGGTGTCTTGCATTTTGAGTTTCTTTTAAATGCAATCTAG
The DNA here is from genome assembly GCA_030015575.1 of Agapanthus africanus. NCBI lineage: Eukaryota > Viridiplantae > Streptophyta > Magnoliopsida > Asparagales > Amaryllidaceae > Agapanthus > Agapanthus africanus. The sequence continues at coordinate 119,037,948 of CM057340.1, read as the reverse complement.
AGCCGTGAGCGCATTTAGAAGATTGAATATTTGAAAAATGAAATGAAAAAAGAACTTTCAATGTTATTAATTGTCCGGGGTGTTTGTTATGATTAGATTTTATTGACCACTGCAGATATCCTCGCATTGTGGAATATGCTCTATATCGCTCTTGGCTATATTTGTGCCTAAGAGCTGAACATAAGTCCATACATCAAATATGCCATCTTTTTCCTTTCTTTTAGACTTCTCCATAGTTTTTGAGAATTTAGAGGATTGCGACTGGTCATTTAGGGCTATGACAAGTCTCTCTTTTACCATAGTTTTCTGAACTGGGGATTTGGCACTTATTTGGAAAGGGTTGATGTCAAGTCGACAACCGGTCGTAAAACTTTGTTACTTTATTACAGATTTACTTCGTAGCCAAACCCCATATGGATGGGAAGAGGCGATGATGCTGATGCTGATGATGTTGACGACTACGATTTCCTCTCATGTGAACATAAATATTGATACAGGATGCAGTTTCTTTTTCCTTTATCGTTTAAAAGTGGTCTACTTTTGAACTGAGACCATGAAGAAGAATGATTGTAACTTATCTGGCTGTTGATATTCGCTTACTATTCTTCTCTCCTATAATGCTGATTGTCAGTATCTCATGTTCCATACTATCTGGACATATTATTATGTTATAAACACTATATAGCTATAAAAAAAAAACTAGAACATGAATCTAAAGATTCAAAACCCTTGGCCAGTAACACTAGCAACTTTGCTTATTTAAATGGTCCTTGTCAACTAGCTGATGACAGGACATTGAATTTTTCTTCCTTCAAGCACAATCATTAGGGTGAGATGCCTTTGCCATTTATTTTGTGTTATAGGAGATATGTAATGCCTTCAATAGTGAACTCCTGACAGAATAGTGAACTCCTGACAGAAAAAACGTGCTGTTATTGCATGGACTTTTTTCGCGCCTTTAGTACCTTTGTTCCCTACCACATAAACATTCATGCTTTATTTTTTATCCCAACATACCAACAGCACTTCACAGCTTTATGGATCTTGACTCTTACTACTCCCCGATTTTGAATTTCTTCTGTGTCTCATTGGGAATGACGCCAGTAACTTGATTTATGGTAAGTGCAAAATCTAAATCGGAGGAACTTTTTGGGACCATTAAGATTTATCAGCTGACCAAATGAGAGTTACCCCTGGGCTCATCATCATGATATTTTTAATCTTATTTTGATGCTTTGTAATTGCTTTATCTTCACACATCAAATTAGAAATGCTTTCTTTGCATTCTCTCATTCGTTCTCCCCAACAGTAGACAGTTTAACATGTGACACAGATTGGGCATGGTGTCATCCAAACAATTACTTGAAAAGTCTATAGCCTTGATCTTATCCATTCATTTCGGCCGCGGTTCCGCGGCCCATTGGTGAGAACACTGGCTAAAATTTTGGGGTCAGCTTCTGGGTCTTTTTGGGCTTCTGATTCTTTGGTTCTTTTCTCCATTTGGCTTCTGGGTCTTCTCCAGATCTTTCAGTGAAAACTTATAGTGGTCTTTTAACCGTTCACTTGACATCTTGGACCTTCCATTGCCTTGTACATTGTGAACTGTTCTTCGTCTAGGCTTGACTAAGATCCTTCTGTTTGTTGGTCAAAAGTCCCTCTTTTGTATCGTTTTTTGTCTTTTTCACTGTTTTCGCTCCAAGAACCTGTAACCTGTACTATGTAGCAGACATACGTCAAAAGCACCTGTTTATTTATAAAACGAATAAGAACGGAAAATATAATAATACAATATTATGGTGTGAACACCATTTGATTAGAGATGTTTTTACGATCAAAAATATAATTACCGCAATCAAGAACGGCGTCGCTTGTAGCTAGCCGGTGAGTACGGGTCGGTCCACATGGATTTTGTGTTTTCCTAGTCGCGTTAACGAGTTAATTCCGATGGATGTTCGGATTGATTTATTAAATCTAAAAACTACCAAATTAAGTTATACTAAAATTATCTAGATCTAAAGTCTTGCTAGGGTTAGGCTTAGGGGAAGTTGAGAGATCAAAGGTTTGCTCACCGCTTTCAATACCTTATTTTATATCTATTAGATGTTATGGTAATTATCAATAAAATGGATTAGAATCTTTTGGGAAGATGGTTCTTCCTCTAGGTTCTTGTCCTTCCTTTATCGATCCTTACCCTAACCTTCATGGAAAACATGCGCACCCGGTCCTTTATGCTACGGTATCACCGTTACCTCGATGGGTAAGGTGCCGCAGGGAGCGGTGTGTGCGCGTATGCATGGAGTTCTAATTCTTAGATGTGAGGGGGTAAGAAAGGGGTGAGAGATCTCATCTCTCAAACTTTCGCTAAGGCTAACCCTAACAAGTGAGGAGACTACTCGCTCATTAGGGGATTAAAAGACATTCTAAATTAACAGAGAACTAAAGAAAAGAAATAAAAATAACTTACTAATTTTTATTGATGGCTCTCTCCAAACATCAACACAGTACAGATCTGAATTTGTGAAATGAAAAGAGGCATAGCCTCATACAAGATTTAGAGTTCCTATTTATAGAAGATAGGAACCCTAGGGTTACAATTGATTCGCATATCTGCTTTTACAAAAATACCCCCTAAGAAAAAGATCTATTCAACGCTCCGCGCACCGCCACCAAAATCCACCGACACGGGCATATAACGGCCGCGGAACCGCGGTATGGGTAGGGCTAGGGCCGCGGTTCCGCGGCCCATTGGTGAGAACACTGGCTAAAATTTTGGGGTCAGCTTCTGGGTCTTTTTGGGCTTCTGATTCTTTGGTTCTTTTCTCCATTTGGCTTCTGGGTCTTCTCCAGATCTTTCAGTGAAAACTTATAGTGGTCTTTTAACCGTTCGCTTGACATCTTGGACCTTGTATTGCCTTGTACATTGTGAACTGTTCTTCGTCTAGGCTTGACTAGGATCCTTCTGTTTGTTGGTCAAAAGTCCCTCTTTTGTATCGTCTTTTGTCTTTTTCACTGTTTTCGCTCCAAGAATCTGTAACCTGTACTATGTAGCAGACATACGTCAAAAGCACCTGTTTATTTATAAAACGAATAAGAATGGGAAATATAATAATACAATATTATGGTATGAACAAATACCCCCAAACTTATCTTTTGCTCGTCCTCGAGCAAACTTATTTTTTATTCTCTACAAAAAACCTAACCGCACTTTCGCAGGGAAACACGATTGCACTGAGCACGTGCAACAAGCCGTTAAACCTCTAGGTGTCCCTAGTAGGAGGAGTGTTGTCTCCTGAGGGTTTTCAGCGGATACTACCCACAAAATCCTATCAATTAGGCCCATTGACTTTAATTCTCCAATTAGGTTTTCTAACAAGGAATTCTATTATCGTCGACTCGTAAATTATCCATCCATATTCTTCACACTTCTTCATCATTTAACTTAAGATCATATATGTTCTGCAGACCTACTTAGCTTTCGGCATCTCTTAAGTTTTCATTCTAGGGTTCCATCTTCACTTAGGAATTTTTATCAACTCTACTAAACATACAAGTTTTATTTTTCATTCCTCTCTCTTATCTAAACTCCAATCACATATCCTTACGTGTGTATAAATCACCCCTACACTTGGAAATTCAAATCAAGCAATCATGCCCTTGTCCGTTGTCCAAAGTACTTATTAGTTGGTGAATTTTTAATTGAATTTTGCTTACACATCCTTCATGCGACTGTTAATACTTTTTGAGGTACCAACAACCGATTACAAGATGCGCTAGCACTTTAAAGCGTACTTCCTAGTCTTGCAACACCTAAGGCTTTAGCAGTGACTCCCAAACCAGTTGGTCTAAGGCACTAGGTGATGAAGCACCCTCGCTAAATATTTTTCTATTTTTCACAGCCTTACGTAACCACAAAAACCAGTGTTCATTTTTTTTATTTTTTTTCTTTGTACTAAGGACTTTAGACAAGAGTATTTCAAGGTCTCCTCTACTATTCCAAGTTTCAAGGTGCGTGATTGTGCAAATTGTAGGGTATACATTTTCAGAATCTAGACTTAAGCTAGGAATTTTTTTTCAAACTCATACTCTAATAAAAATATCAATACTTTTCCTTTGTTTTAACTTAGCCCAAGAAGTGAACTCAAAATTTGCCTATTTCTAAATAAACTACAAAAACATATACTTTCCACCGCTAAACTTTAAGGAATGTTATTTTTAGGGTTTTTAATTTACTGAATCTAAGATCTAGTTGTTCCTAGCCAGTTAACCTATTTGTCAAACTCAAGTCAAATAAGGCCAAAATTGAATACATTAATTTTTATAATTTTTTGAAATTTTTTCAATTTTTATGGGTTTTCAAATAAGTATGCAAATGCAAAAAAATATGTACAAATGAATGCGAAGGAAGAAGACGTACCGAGCATACCCCCAAACTTAAACTTGACAGTGTCCTCACTGTCATGCTACACCAAGAGGGTCAAAATGTCGGCACTCCCCTGTTTATTTATTTATATATATATTTTTAATTTTATTGTTAAAAGAAAAACAAAAATATATACAGAAAGGTCCCCCCAAACTTCAGTGAAACAATGTTAGACATTACTGCCAAACTTTGCATAGACCAAACGTCAACACCAACCAGTCGAAAAATTTATCTGTAAAGAGTATCGGTTGGTGGAAGAACATGTTGTACCGATCCAAAAAGAATTGGGGAATATAGAAGTGGTGGTATGGAAAGTGTGGAAGTGAATAGATAAGAGGTGGTGATGAATCAAAACGAGAATGGGAATGATCGGCAATCAGTGGAATATTGGCATTCTCGTAGCTTATTAAAAGAAATGGGGGTGGTTCAACTTCTAAAGGAGGAGATTGACTAACCACAATATCCCCAAAGATATTTCTGTGGATCCTTTATTGACTTGGGATCATCCATCATATGCATATGATATTCAATTATGAGGGAACTAATCTCCTCGATGTCCGCCATAGTCCAGCCGAAAACTTGCCGTTTATCTTGTAAGACGATTAAAAGAGAGTTCTCTTGCTCGAAGGCTAGAGAGGCCGATATGATAATGGGAAAGGTCTCATTTTCACCTATGTAAGCATATTTAAGGTGAGACGGCAAGGGCATGAGTTCGAGTTTCGGATACGAAAGAATCATAGGTAAAATTGGGGAATCTACCTCGAACTCAAAGGACTCCAACACAGATTCGAAATCACTGCAAACAACCGATTCGGATGGTTCAACTGACTCATCCAAAAATTCAAAAGACTCATATTCGAGCTGTGAGTCGTCATCATCCGAAAAAGTGAAATATTCATAGTCAATATCGGTTGTGTCAACTGTGGTAGGCTCAAGGAGGGACGCACTAGTGGCGTCAAAACTGTTCTCATCAAACAAAAATCTTTCACGCAGTCCTCGTGCGTAATTTCGTGAATAGAGCAAACTTCTCGTGTACTAGTTTTATGCACGGGGGGCAGACTTCCTAACTTGTAAATATTGAACTCACTAGACGTCTTCCCGAAGGATAGAGTCATGGAGCCATTGCGACAGTTTATTACGACATTGGAAGTGGCCAAAAATGGTCGACCGAGGATCACCGGAATTTGGTTCCGTGAGTTAGCAACAGGTTGTGTGTCCATAACAATAAAATCAACGGGGAATATGAAATCCCCAACTTTGATCAACACATCTTCTAACTCACCCCTAGGATGGGTGATTGATCGATCAGCCATTTGGAGAGTACAACGAGTGGGTTTCAACTCTCTAATTGTTCGTACACGGAGTAGGGAAGCAGGTTAACACTAGACCCAAGATCTAAAAGCGCTCGATTAATTTTCTTATCCCCAATTGTTATTGAAATCGTAGGACAGCCGGGGTCCTTTCGTTTTTGGGGTAAGGGTTGAGGTTGGTTAATAGCATTGCTCACTGCACTAGCCACTAGTACTTTCTTGGGTATTTGAGATGACTTTCTCTTTGAGGTGCATAAGCCCTTTAAGATTTTCGCGTATGAAGAGACTTGTTGGATTGCATCCAAGAGAGGTATATTTATGCTAACCTGTTTAAATAACTCCACCATTTGTGCAGTTGGTTTATTGGGACTCAACCTGTTTGGAAATGGAGCATTTTGAAAATCTGTTGAGCCCAAAGTTTGTAGAGTAGAATGTGGAGTAGGAACGGATCCCAGTGTGGGTGTGTTCGTGAAGTGAGAAGTTGGTACGTTCGGATTAGAAGAAGAACCTTTTGAAGAATGGAGAATATGCTCTAGCGGAGGAGATGAGGGTGAAGAAGAAGAAGGAGAAGAAGGTGAAGAACCACCGGCGGGGATGTCATCACTAGTACCCACATTATTCTGCAACACTCTTCCGGATCTCAACGTGGTCACCGCATTTACATTGTGATTGTGATATGCGTTTTGTGTGTGACCGGGATTTGGCAATGGTTGAGATGGAAGCTTTCCCTTTTCTCTCTCGCTCAACACAGCAGTTAATTGTGCAATTTGTGCCTTAATAGATTTGATGCTTTGATCTTGTGAAGCATTGTTGTGCACGAAAGACTGGACGCAATTTTTCAATCTTGCTGCGGATTCTGTAGATTGCTTGAGAAACGCATCTAGACTTTTTTCTAGCGAGATAACCTTATCATCATTTGGTTGAACCAAATTGTTCGTTTGATTTGGATAAGGTTGTGGTTGGAAAGGTTGCTGGTTTTGAGTTTGTTGGGGTGCTTGTTGTGGAGGAGGCCTTTGAAAATTGTTGTTTCCTTGCTGGTTTTGATTCCAAGCAAAGTTTGGGTGGCTCCTCCAACCCGGATTGTAGGTCGAAGAGTAAGAATCATTTCTTTGTCGTTGCTGAAAGGGAGCATTGACTTTATCTTGTCCTTGAACAGGTGGATTGTAAGGACACTCTTCGGTAAGGTGTGATGGATCCGAACAACAAGCACCAACAGTTCGTGGGGGTAAAGCAGGGGCAAGAGAAGACGATGAGATTTTGGTCTCAATGGCTTCTAGCTTTTTCATAAGTGCGGCCATCTCGGCCTTCATAGCAATCGACATATCTACTTGATGTATGCCTGCCCTAGATTGACCAATAGAAGAAGATGAGGTGGTCTTTGTGCTCTCCCACTGAATTGTTTGTTCACTAAGATCCTCGAGAAACTGCCATGCTTCCTCACTAGATTTGGTTAGAAAGTGACCTTGACAAATGGTTTCTAGGAACTGGTTCGTTGTCGGGTTCAATCTCTCGTATAATGTTTGGCAAAGTTGCCAACTTTCGATCCCATGATGTGGGCATTGAACAAGTAGGTCTTTGAATCTTTCAAAACACTTCCAAAATGGTTCGGAAGAAAGCTGGGAAAATTGTATTATTTCATTGCGAATTCTCGCGGTCTTGTGATGAGGATAAAACTTTTTAAGAAAAGCTTTAACAAACTCGTCCCAATTTCGAATTGAATGTGATGCTGTGCTGTATAGCCACTTCTCGGCTAAGTCACATAAGGTGAAAGGAATTACCCTTAGCCTTATAGCGTCATCACTTAATTGGGTTGTTTTCATCATGGTGCAAACGTTTTGGAATTTATTGATAAAGATATAAGCATCTTCAGATTCCAATCCATGAAATTTTGGCAGCATATTGATGAAGTGGGGTTTTATTTCAAAATTGTCCCCATTTGTCGGTGGGGGTGAAAGACAGGTAGGTAAAGAGGTGCGGACAGGATAGAAGAGATCCTGGAGCGCGATTCATTAGGGCGTTACAACAGGCGGGAGATTCGGGTTATTCGCACCTAACGGAGGCGGAATCAGTCCCGTGGGTAAGGTGTTGTTGGGATTGTGTCCCGACATACCTTCGGAAAAAGAATTTGAAGGTGAAGGTAAGGAAATGGAGGGAATTTCGACTTCGGTGTCGAAAGTTTCGTCGGTCGGTACCAACGAAACACAGACTAATCGGGCGCTAGTGTCCCTAGTCCAAAGTGACATACACTAAAGGGGTAGTGTAGTCAGAAAAAAAAGAAAAACAGAATGTGGAGGTAAGATAACGTCAATGAGAAGAAAGTGAATGGTGGTGGGGTGCAAGGATTTTACGCTACAAGTTGCAAGTCTTTATAAAAGATTTTTTTTTCTTTTTCCCCTTTTTTTTATTTGGAACCATTTGCAAAAAGATTTTTGATAAAGGGCTAAGACACACTTTCGATCGATCAAAAATGCACAATCAGGTCTAACTCTAGGGTCACCTAGGTCAGCTAGACAACTCCTAACTGTTCTAAAGGGCTAGAGATAGGACCTCAAACCGCCTCTTCACCGCCAATTGCGGCCAGGTAAGTGCCAGGTAAGTGGGAGGCTCCCCGCTATAAGCAGCGGTCCTAATTAAGTAACCACTTGTCTTGACACACTTGCCTAGACACCGCAAAGTCAGGTTAGGATAAACGGCTGATACCTATAACTAGTTCTCTGTCCTATTGAGCTCGAAGTCCTTAGGGCTGAGTCTAGTATTTTTTAATTAATAGATGGTCAATGCATATGCCTTATGTGATTTCTGGGGTCCTGAGAAGGGTGATGAAATCCCCACCCAATCTGAATTGGTCAAAGGCCCCTTAAAGTCAGTTTTAAAGATATGCAAAACAGAAAAAATCACTTGCAAATCAAAGATTTTTATTTTATGTGGCGCAAAGAATCCTGCAGAAAATCAATTATTGGAAGGGGGAAAAAGATTTTTAGCGCAAAGAATCCTGTAGAAGAGTTAGCAAAAAGATATATCGGGATTTGCAGAGGGAAGAAATAGGAAACAAACCGTGCAAAAATTTCGCGATGATGATGCAAGAGGGCCGCGGAAGGGCGGTGGGAGCGCGCTTAGGCCGCGGTTTAGCGGTCTGGTGGAGGCTTCAGGGCTCCAAAAAATTTCTGCTGTTCTTTACTTGCAATACCTCTCTGTTTTGATGTACCTTTTTCTTTTTCGCACTCTGGATTTTTCCAGATCCGTCAATCCTGCAAAGATTCACTAAAGAAACCCTTCAAACAATAAAAGATGATAGAATTTTTATATTTTTTGATTTTTCAGTTTTTATGATTTTTTTTAGATTAACCCGAAATTGCAAAAAGGAAAAACTACGCCATCCCGGCAACGGCGCCATTTGATTAGAGATGTTTTTACGATCAAAAATATAATTACCGCAATCAAGAACGGCGTCGTTTGTAGCTAGCCGGTGAGTACGGGTCGGTCCATAGGGATTTTGTGTTTTCCTAGTCACGCTAACGAGTTAATTCCGATGGATGTTTGGATTGATTTATTAAATCTAAAAACTACCAAATTAAGTTATACTAAAATTATCTAGATCTAAGTCTTGCTAGGATTAGGCTTAGGGGAAGTTGAGAGATCAAAGGTTTGCTCACCGCTTTCAGTACCCTATTTTATATCTATTAGATGTTATGGTAATTATCAATAAAGTGGATTAGAATCTTTTGGGAAGATATTTCTTCCTCTAGGTTCTTGTCCTTCCTTTATCGATTCTTACCCTAACCTCCATGGAAAACATGTGCACCCGGTCCTTTATACTACGGTATCACCGTTACCTCGATGGGTAAGGTGCCGCAGGGAGCGGTGTGTGCGTGTATGCATGGAGTTCTAATTCTTAGATGTGAAGGGGTAAGAAAGGGGTGAGAGATCTTATCTCTCAAACCTTTCGCTAAGGCTAACCCTAACAAGCGAGGAGACTACTCGCTCATTAGGGGATTAAAAGACATTCTAAATTAACAGAGAACTAAAGAAAAGAAATAAAAATAACTTACTAATTTTTATTGATGGCTCTCTCCAAACATCAACACAGTACAGATCTGAATTTGTGAAATGAAAAGAGGCATAGCCTCATACAAGATTTAGAGTTCCTATTTATAGAAGATAGGAACCTTAGGGTTACAATTGATTCACATATCTGCTTTTACAAAAATACCCCCTAAGAAAAAGACCTATTCAACGCTCCGCGCACCGCCACCAAAATCCACCGACACGGGCATATAACGGCCGCGGAACCGCGGTATGGGTAGGGCTACGGCCGCGGTTCCGCGGCCCATTGCTGAGAACACTGGCTAAAATTTTGGGGTCAGCTTCTGGGTCTTTTTGGGCTTCTGATTCTTTGGTTCTTTTCTCCATTTGGCTTCTGGGTCTTCTCTAGATCTTTCAGTGAAAACTTATAGTGGTCTTCTAACCGTTCGCTTGACATCTTGGACCTTGCATTGCCTTGTATATTGTGAACTGTTCTTCGTCTGGGCTTGACTAGGATCCTTCTATTTGTTGGTCAAAAGTCCTTTTGTATTGTCTTTTGTCTTTTTCACTGTTTTCGCGCCAAGAACCTGTAACCTGTACTATGTAGCAGACATACGTCAAAAGCATCTGTTTATTTATAAAACGAATAAGAATGGGAAATATAATAATACAATATTATGGTGTGAACATGTATGTCCTTTGTTTTCTCATCATGATCTTAACCGTTGCATACAAACCCTTGTAATATAAATTATCCTCCATCGTTGCTTTTCAAACCATCCAATTCGAGCCGTTATGACTCAGCATCCTATAATTACCATGCAATGAAGAAAGAGACCTTAACTTAATAAGGAGATCTGAGTTGTTAGCAGGAAGGGGCAAGGCAAAATGAGTAGAGATCTTAAACGGCCTGACCAACTTAACCCATTTATAGATGTTAAAATTGTTTTTAAAGTAGAGTAGAATTTAAAGTTAGAGAAGGGTTGGAGGAGTGATGGGCTTTTAATGATAAGTGGATTCCAACAATAAGACTCAAGCCATGTTGAGGCGTGACCCATCGCTTTTAATGATAAGTGGGTTTCAACAATAAGACTAAGCCTTGTTGAGGTGTGACCCATTTTATACTCATATGTTTCTTTTGTTGTTTCCAATGTGGGACTATTTTTAAAGTCCCATCATTTGGTTTTTTTACTTTCAACAATAGATATGCTGCCTCTAGTTTAGCTACTTTGACCGTTTAAACTGCTTTTACCTCTTTTACTTAATAAGGAGAGCATGTATACATTTTTCACAAGCATTGGGTGTTGGTGCATGATGGAGTAGGGGCTATGAGGTTTGAGCATCGCTTTTGTTTATTTATTTTTAAAAAAAATTACCAAGTGTTTTTTAATTTTATTTTACTTTGCTTTTTTTTGACATTAACTATTTAAATGAAACAGGTTGCTTAGGTCATGTTCGTGTAACCCATTTATTAATGGGTCGGATCTGTGTAAATGACTTGCGCAATTTTTTAACGGGTCAAGTTATGGTCAAGCACAATTGAATGGAGTCAAAAGTCATGACCAGAATCCATACCAATTGCCACCACTTGGGATATTGTTTTTGTTGGAAACTTGAATGGTAAAATAACTGATCAAGTCGAATAGGAATTTGTGCGGGGTTCTTCAACATCCTATGCAGATATACATCCCAATTGCATCCACACGGTTTTTGTCCATAATTTTCCTCTTTTTCTTAAAATCAAACTTCATCCTGCATCAACTCTCATTTGACCATTATAATTATAGCTATAATGTATGATGAGCGTAGTCATTATGTTTAATAATGTTGCTATCTCATTACTGTCTCAAAAGGAAGATTTGTAGTCACAAAGACGCAGAGCAGTTCTTATGCCTAACTGATATATCCTAATCCTCAATCCATATATATATATATATATATATATATATATATATATATATATATATGATGTTAATGGAGGAAAGGTGCCATAAGAGGGAATTTCCTCCTATGGCGTCGGAAAAATGCATCCTTCATGATTTTTTTCGACGACCGGCATACATCTCCATTTTTATCATCTAAGATGTGGATACACCAAATTTCATGTGATTATACCATTTTTTATCGTTGATTTAGTTGGTGCAAAGTTAATGGTTTACTGACAATAACACTTTTTACATTGCTAATTCAATGGTGAAAAAGTGGTGGAATCACATGAAATTTGGTGTATGCATATCTTAGATGATAACGATGATGATGATGGATACCGATCGTCGGAAAAAATGGTGGAGGTTGTATTTTTTCGACGGCATAGAAGGAAATCCCCTCCTATGGCCTCTTTCCTCCATTATTCTCTCTCTCTCTCTCTCTCTCTCTCTATATATATATATATATATATATATATATATATATATATATTTGTTTTGTTATAAGGTGTACTAATATCACTCCGTTAATGTTTCTCTTTCAAGATTCCTTTGTGGTGTCAAAAAGCTAGCGAAAGAACTGATGGATTGGTGATATGGGATTATCATGTAATCTGTGTTCAGGTGACATTTAAAAACTTTGTAGTACTACAAGTATTAGGGATCCATATTCTCGCATGATTGATTGATGAATTTTTCATGCAAGTCACAAAAGAACGCAGATGGCAATGGCCGTCATATGGTATGGGATTTGGATTCAAGTCTTCCTTGTCCAGTACCTCTTACACGCTACATTGCTGGAGCTATTCTACCACCATTTGACCTCAATCCAGTATATAGCAGGTATTGCTGCCATCTAGCACAACTCTTGTTGGATGCTTCTTGTTAAGAAATAAGGTTGCATTAGAAAGGGTAGATTAATGACAAAATTGTGGTTCTTGGCGCAGCTAGCGAGGGATAGACCTCAACAAACATGGATAGAGGTCTAGGTTGTATATAAAATATTTGCCAGGTCCATGTATATGCTTTTTTGCTTCTTGTTGAGCTTCCTAGTCCCATGGGTTGTCCTTATCTTCTTATATTAACTGTTCTCTTGCGTTAGGGGTGGGGGGGGGGGAGGCATCGGCAACATTCCCTACTTGTCTTCACCTGTGGGTTTCTTTCATACAGGCTTTTTCGGGTGGTTCATGCTCCTATTTTTCTTCAATGCTTTGCTTCTGATAGGTCACACATGAAAGATCCACTTGGAAATTGGATGGCTCCACCTCCCGTGTATAAACCTATAGTTGCTGAAGGTACATTCCTTTGTTACACATCTTAAAGTTGAGATATGTTTGCTCGTGATGCTTTTCCTTCATATTTCTCCTTCAATTTATCAGGCGATAAATTATAGATCCTTGGAAATAAGATTCGTTTGAAGCATACTTGTAGTCTGTATGCTTGGTTTACCAATGAATATTGTTTTGAATAGAATCAGGTGGAAAACTCCACCCTCTCGCTATTGTGTGAGAAACTTATTTAAACATGTTGGCAGGACCTTTCTAAGGTACGGAAATAACTAAGAATGGTACATGCTCGGATACTTCTTGAAACTGTTCCGACCAGCATCTGGATGGGCATTTGCCATGTTATTCATAGATACATAGTGACGCCAGTTTGTATTAGCAAGGGTTGTGCCTATCATAATTCATATAATTAAGAAACATAAAGGTAATGTTTTTCGAAAGAGCATAGGTGATTCTTTCTACAAAGCCGATGGTTATGCCAACTATGTAATTGATGTTCGATATATAACTATATCATTTCTATGTATTCTACGATCTTATCTTGTACTCTTGAATCTTGCAGTAAATTGAGTTTGCATGTAACCCGCGTCGACGCTTGGTAGATTTTTATAGCATCTTTCACAGTATATTCTATCTAATTTGTTTTTGGCGTCTTCATAAAAATTTGTGGAAAAAATTCATGGAGTCTTCATAAAAATTTGTGGAAAAAATTCATGGAGCCATAAATTCGTAACTAACCCATATGATGGGAAAAGGATTTAATAATGAATACTGATGGTTGTGATATTTTCTTCTCTCTTTTCCTTTATTTTCATAGATGGAACCGAGAATACCCTAGACGAGTACATGCGAATGAGTGTGGCCGATATCGCGTCAGGTGTCGAGGCCGCGATTAGTGGTGTATACTCCAACAAATACGGCGTCGTGATTAGTGAAGCAATGCTGGAAAGTTTCTTCTCGCAGATTTACCAACCACAGCATGAGGAGGTATATTGTTTTTTTCGATAGAAAGAAACGGAGTCGATATTCATTTTTAGCCCTGCTTTTCTTCGAATAGAATCGATATTCATTTATCTTTCAAACTTCGGCTCACATGGCTTCATAGGCTAACCATTTTATTTGATTCTGATCTCGTACAAAGGTTCCGTTTTCAAAAAGTGCAGCAACAGAATATGGCAGCACTGCTAAACTTCGCAGTTGAGGCAGTTAGTGATGCTAATCAGGCAATTAGTATGGATTATTTCTGTAAATAATCATCCGATATCTTCTCAAAGATTGTGGACAAAAACTTAAAATGTTGTGATGGGGCCTGAGCTTAATTTTTTCCGAAAAATGCTTTGCAGTCTATTTATATGTCTAGACTCAAAATGTAGTCCCACAATTTAATTAATTGAGTTGGGAGTTCAACAATTACTGTATATATGATTAATAATGTAAGTTATCGAGAAATAGCTATCTCCGGTGCATTTTATTTTATTTTTCATTATGAAGGTAAATGATATAAATGCTCATATGATGCATTGGGTTCATAATTGTAAGCAATTCCGAGGGCCCGAGTCATGCCCAATGATGCATTGGCTTCATATTTGTAAGCAATCAATATCATCAATTCAGAGGGTCCATGTCATGCATTTCTCGCATTTTAGGAGGCTTTTGATTCCTCATTCCAATTTTAAGGCGTGTTCCCTGAGAAAAAAACTGAGAAAAAATAGATGGTAAGTAGCTTTCACATATAAAGCTATCAAATGGTTATTTAGTTGGTTAATATCAACTCATATCCTAAATACTTATCGGCCAAATTTAATACGTGACAAATACTGTTAACTAACAGTTTAAGTTGATACAAGAATATTGATATCACTTTAAAACAAACTCTGCTACAACTTCATCACAAAGTTCCCGTAGAGCAGCACTTTTATGGAGGAAGATTATATAGAGAGATGCCTTGGACAAGATGCATAAAACCAGAGAAACCTGCTAGTGATGCGAAGACTTACAGGACTATAATTTCCCAAAATGTACGACTGGACAACTTCAACAACCTTCCGAACGATATTTTGCTCATTATTTTCTCAAATCAACAATGTATGAGAAGATTCAGGAAGGTAAGAATGTGTATCGTATTTCTGAATATACTCGTTAGCCAGAAGGGTAGATATCATAAGTGATCGGGAAGAAAAGGAGTCTTAAAAATTTAAAGCTTTATACATCCAGTAGAAACTAGCAGTTGAGATGTCACCACACTGTGATTAAATTTAAATGCTGAGTTCCTTGAAAGTTAGAAGACTTGTAAATAATAATAATACAGACCTATAGAAACCGATGCGGGAGCATATGCCGAGATCAATTAAGATTTTATGGGAGAGATGGTTGAGAATTGAGAAAAATTCGGTTTGGGATTATTTACAATTTAAATTGAGATTTAATTAAGATTTGTTACAATTTAAATTGTTTAGACATATTTATTTAATTGTATTTCTTTTTTAGTTTAAGATTTATTTATTATTAGGGATTCTATTATCTTATTTAAAGGGATGAGAACAATCGTGTTAGGGGGTTGATTTTGATTATTGAATAAAGATTGCTTGTTGGTTGTAAGACGATGTCGCGCACCCCACGGTTCGTGGGAAGACGGAATTTTCAAAAACGATAAATATTTGACTACGCAACACCGGCTAAACTCCAGGATTTTTACTAAAACCTTAACTAGCTAATCTATCTAAGAGATTTAACTACTCGGTGAGATGGTTATACCTTCAAGATACGGTCCTTCGGGTCTTCTAGTGCTCCTCTCCATGGCTCCTCGGTGATCGGATAACGAAAGCTCCATCAGCCTCATTGCGTCAAAGATGATCCACCGCGAGAGAATGTGCTTCAAGCTCCAACCTCTAATCTAGGTAACTAAGGTAGATGGTTCGCTAATCCAACTATCTTAGAAGATATAGAAAGTCTAATGGATTGTTTAGTCTCACTAAACCTTATGGCTCACGACACATGTGAAGGATTAGGGTTTAGTTTGAGGAAGAAGGAGATGGAGAAACTCAAGAGAGAGTATGAGGAGAGCAACTTAAGAAAAATATCAAGAGAGTAGAATGAATAATTGAGGAGAAGAATGGCTATTATCTCATCTCACATTGAGCCTTGGAATAAAATACAATATAAAATATGACCCATGCCTCAATAGTGATCCCAAACGAATATGATAAACAAAATAGCTATGCTTCACCATACCTCATAAGTCTCCTCCATTTCCACATCATTAATCTATTAAGAAAATGGATAAAACTAAATAATGAGGCAGTTCCTTCTAGAAGTATGCCTTGACAAATTACAAGAATGCCCCTCACCGTATATACTATCCGTATTCCGAAAAATACAGATACACTTTGACAATACCAATCCAATAATACAATACTAGGATCCGGTTTAAACCAAATCCCGCTAGTATTGTCCGTCCGATCAGCATCCGTATACAAGTACATGTATGTCATGACCCGAAATAATATGTGACTGGCACCTGAATCATGTGAAGTCTATAGGACCCCACCTAATTCAAGTAAGTCAAAATCCTAGAAATCTAAAGTAGAGGAAAAACTTAGTTTAAAGCAAGCGTTTTAACAAAATAAGCCGTAGTAAGTATTTTTAAAACATCAAGTTTTTTCCAAAAATTTTGGCAGAGTTTCCTTTGTAAATACTGGCTTCAAACGGGTACAAACATGCATAAACATATATAATGAATAAAGGCATCCCCAAGTGGGAGCTAGCTCTTCGCCAATTGGCGGAAACAACCACGCAAGCAATATAATATACAACGCCGAAGGACGAGGATCAAAACTCAGAAAGAAAACCATCATTATCAAGAAAACCAGAGAAGAATCATAATAATACAGTGCGCGACTCTAAGGTCGAAAGAATATAGAACTGGTCTTCTAGGTCTATCAATAATACGAGTCTGCTTGATAGAGTTTACTAGATACAATTGAATAAATAAAAGTGCAACGGTGGTCAAGATGCAAGTGACTCCACCTACCAAAGCAATCATCCGGAAGGAAGCAGTGTGCCAACAAGCCGCAATGAAACCTGTACGGCAAATCTGTAAGAAACTGTGGCACAAAGGGGATGAGTTGCCAACTCGTGAGTAGAAAACATCACCGAGAAGAAATCGTATGTATGACTCTATCTTAGGTCATACAATAATATATTCTCAATATATAACCTGAAGTATCTAAATAATGGCAAAGGTAAATATCTATGCATAAGTGTAATACTAAGTGCTCGTGTCAGTTTCTTAAGTAGCAACATAATACATATATGATGTATGAATGCATGAAAACAGAATGCAACTGAATGAGAAAACTGTTTTCATATCTCAGTAAGATTTCTGTATAAAGATCGAAGTATCATTAATGAAATCAACAGAGAATCAGTGTCAAGTATCGACACAAAATATATATCTCGATATCTCAATATCTCGGGCTCCGGCAATCCGGACTGGCCCATATCATCAGGTCTCAATACCTCAGGCTCCGGCAATCCGGACTGGCCTATATCATCAAATCTCAAGACTACGTCGGTATCCTCCGGATATCCGCCGCTCATGATAACCGGTCGGTAGTGCTCCTCTGCCAGGCTCAACACCATCATCTGCGACCATCTTGCCCTGGGGTACCGCACCGGGTCCACCATGCACCCGTAGACGGTTCCTCCTCCTCCTCGAATCGGGTGTATGATACCGCTCAAGAGCCAAGAAAACTCATGGTGGACGCCTTTCAAATCATATCATGAGAAAACCATAATTTTCTATCTTTAAAATGATAATAAGTTTATAAAATCTTTGCGGTTTTTCCAAATCCAGAAATCTCATGGAAATCCGAAATCCCAATCTCAAGACTAAATAACAGTGAATTACCGGCATAAAGTTCCATAATATTGCATGACAAATGAATATATGAATGCATCGGATATCAAGCAAGGAATGCAATAATTAAACTAGCATATGAAAGAAATAACATATTGGAACCATCAGCTAGCAAGCTATGTAAATGAAATAATATTCTCTAAAGTGTACGTGACATGGCAATTACCGATGATGATGTGTATGAGTCGGAAAGCAAGTGTACATGACGCATACGCATCGTCGGTAATGGTGCCGGTGTCCTGACAGTATAGGTTCATAATGACTAATGAAAACATATTTAAGCATGCAATGCGATGCGAACAGCAAGAATATACGGAAAATGAATAGTAAACGCAACATATAAGAATGAACATTTATATATACGAGTCATACAGTTTTGGCATTCGAAATAGCACGAATCGTGGTGTTTAGAAAATAGGGGCTACGGTGTTTTTAAGAAAAGGCACGACCTTTGAAATATCCGTAGTATCCCTTGGCCTGTTTTTAAAATACTCACGATTCGTTAGTTTTGGAAATAAATATGACTCGAGCCTAGATCTAACATCTACTACGTAACTACAGGACAAGCTAAGAGACTAATCAAAAGGGTAAGGAAATCCATTTAAGTCCGAGTCGATATATCTGGTAGTCAGTGATCCCGCCTCAATAGCGTCACGTACGATAAAATATATAATACGATATCCTCGAGTCGAGAGTGCGGATCAATCATCATATTTATATATCGTACAGTAAAATCCATCGTACGGCATCCCAATTCGGGGTACGGGTCAATATCACATATAACACATTACTTATCTAGTATCATTATCATCATAATTTGAATTAGGGGTACTGATCTAAAGTCTAGTACATTCCGATACCATCAACACACACACACATATATATATCCGCGTGTGTATGGAAACACATCGTCCAACGATCCGCTATAATATCATGTTGTGTCTCATCACACGACCCAAATCACATCACCGATCTCATGGCATCATGCCCAATCACATCGACTCATCTCCAAGTATCATATACTATCCTCATCAAACGCGCGCACGCGCGCGTGTGTATGTGTGTGTGTGTATCCTTCGCACAAGAAAATCAATGTATGCGTATGTGTGCGTGCGTGTGTGCAAATCATTACTCTAGGGTTTTACGACTAAGAAACTAAACTAAAAGTATTTCCCTGCAATTACGCTAAAACTAACCTAAAGTCACCTAAGTATTTCTTGCTAAGTATACACATCTTATAAAACACATAAGTATATATATATATCATAACGCATTCGCGTGCTACACTACGAAACTGCGGGGGTGCTATACGCCATCCACCCGACTTCCCCCATAGATATATATATACTCACTTTGATTCTTGCTTGCCGAAGTCGATGTCGCCATCCTCTTCTTCATCATCCGAAATCCACGTGAGGGTACCTACATATCACATATATCGTATCGCATCAAAACGTCCAATTCAAAACCAAAACGATCCGCAAATCACACATAGGTTAAAACTTATGGTCTACTCATGCAAATCAACCAACCAACACCCGATATCGACGTACAAACGTCAAGTGACCGAGACAAAACACAAAATCACAAATTCAAGTCATGGAAATCAAGGAATTCAAAGCAGCAACTCAAGAAAATGGTCCCAGATTTTGGTTCAGGTGAAATCAAGCTAAACTAGCAGTACTGGGGTGTAGTATATAGGGTATATGAGCTACAGAACAATTCCCAGCACCATCCCCTAAACTTTGGCCGGCCACATGTGCCAAAATTCTGGCCTGCTCGGCCATGCAGAGGAGTTGGGGTCTCGTTCTTGCAGGGTGGTCTCCTAGTGTCTTAATTAGGTTAATGGTGTTGTTTGTTTTTCCAGTAATGGACTCGGATCACTCCAGATTCCCTGTAGGCCTTAAATTCACACAAAACCGATATCGGGGATTTCTAAGTTTGGGGTTTGGGGTTTTAGTCTGGTCCAGGTTTCAACACCAAAAGGGGTTTGTAATCATTGATACATCTCAATTGCACCGCTACAACTCAAAATCCATTAAACCTCCTCTAGAAATTTCCAAACACCACTAAACCTCACTAATTCAATTCTAAACTAAACTAGAAGCTATATAAACTTAATTACTAAGCTAAGGGTGAAACAATTACCTCATTTGGCATCTCTTGAATCCCCTAGAGCTCAAAATCCCAACTTTCTTGGTTCCCCATGCTTGTAGTGAGCTTGTGCACATTTTTAATGAAAGGAATGAGGTGTTTTTGGGGGTGAAGTGAGGTGGTGTAGGTGGTGGAGGGAGGAGGGCAGCCATGAGAGGAAGAGGGGAAAAATGAAGAAGAAAATAATGAAGGGGGACAATGAGCCATGGTCAAATGACCCCTCACCTCTTTCTCTCTTGCCCATACTTCTTTCTTTAATCTTTTTCCTTTTTCTTTTCTTTCCTTTTCCTTTTCTTTATCTCTTCATCTCAATTAAAACAAAACCATGCATGAAATAAAAGAAAAAGCCATGGTAGAAAAATGTAACAATGTGTAATATGACATGGTACATGTCACATGCACAAAACACCATCAATGTGTGATTAGTGAACATTAATCAAGTTTAGAATAAACTTGTATATAATTAATTATAAAAATTTATTATTTGCCTAAATCACATAAATCCATCCAAAAATCACCATTCAATTTAATTTTCCAATATTTTCTAATTTATCGGTATTTAATTATACCATATCATTAAAACTAATCTCCATAATTTACATATTCCTAATATTTATTATTTTAATTATTTAAATTCCCAAAAATAATATTTTACTTTTTCTGAAATGTTACAATATATGTAATCGAAGCCCTGCCGTAAAACCATGCTGCGTCTACATCAATTGTTTGAAGCAGGGAAACCCTCTGTGTGGGACTCTAAAGACTCGACGGTACTCTGACAGTGGGATTAACCACAAACACGTAAGCGGTACTAGCTACACGTAACGGCTACCCAAGTATCTGTCGATAAGAAGGACCATGAGTAAGCTCATCCAAACTCCTATTGAGCCTATCTGTGACAATCTCCGTACAGTCCGGTCTGTTCGTCTGAGATACTTTCATATCCGTCTAGGGGATGGTAAACGTCAGACCCTAACAACGTGATAAGTCGTGCCGTAGGAGAGCCCAATACACCCTGAGAAACTACTGGAGTACCTTACCAGTATTTCTCGACTGCCCTGGCCAAGGATTTTGTGTAATGGCTTTCCGAACACTGGGCGATATCAATCCCCAATACCGGAAAAGACGAATCATGTTTGATCGCTACTGTCTCCAAGTGTTTCGGGACTACACCCAACTACTATCTGTTTGCACGACTCCTTTGAGCGTGGTAGGGTAGTAATCTAAGTGCAGTAGGGACACACTTGAGACAAAGTAATGATGGCAAGTCAACGGACTAAGCTGTACTTATGCCACTTGGGAACTACTACCCGGCGATAGGTATGTGTCACGACCCGAAAGTATGGAACACGACCGGCATTTAAACTACGAAACGTCTCGAGGCGTACGTAATCTAAGTAAGCCGAAAACCCAGAAATGCAAACCAAGAAAAGTAGTAGAGTGAAGGAAAACCAATTTAAAATCAAATGGTTTTAATAGCATAAGCCGAGTTATGCGGTTTTTTAAAAAAACATCAAAATTTTCCTGAAAATTTCGGCAGAGTCTCCTTTGTAAATACTGGCTCCCAAACGGGATACAACATGAATAGTATACGAAATCAATAAAAAGGCATCCCCAAGCGGGAGCTAGCTCTTCGTCAATCGACAGTCACAACCACACAAGCAAAATAATATACAACACCAACGGCGAGGATCAAAATTCAAAAGGAAACTCAAAACCATAAGAAAACCACAGAAATATAACGCGCGACTCTAAGGTCGAAGGAATAACATTACTGGTCTCTATCTCAAAATAAATACATGTTTGGTTGATGGAACTTCTAGATACAACAGAATAATGATATACAAGATATATAATGGGGGTACGATACAAGTAAACCCACCTACTAGCAAATCACCCGAAGGAAACTATGCCCGCAAAGCCGTAATGAAACCTGTACGGCAAACCTGCAAAAAACTGGGGCACAACGGGGGTGAGTTGCCAACTCGTGAATAGAAAAGACATCTACGAAAAGAAATCGCATAAATAACGTAATCCTAGGTCAATGATCATAATATATCCTCAAATATATAACCAGCAACCCATAACAATGGTTAGGGCAAATATCTAACCCAAGTGTAATTCCATGTGTCCGTGTCAGTGCCTCAGGTAGCAATATATCATATGAATGAGGTATGAATGCATGGAACAGAATGCATGTACTGACGAAAACTGCTTTCATAAATCAGTGAGATTTCTGTATATTAAAAGTGAGGTACCATAAATGAAATCAGCATAAAGCAGTGCCCAGCATCGACACAAAACAAGTGTCCAAATATCTCGATATCTCAATCACAATATCTAGGACGCCGTCAATCCAGACCGGCCCCTACCATCCATCTCAAGACCACGACGGTATCCTCCGGATATCCAACGCGTCGGGTAATATCACCGGTCGGTAGTGCTCCCCTGCCGGGCTCAACGTCAACAACACATTTCTCTTGCCCCGGGGTACCGTACCGGGCCCACCATGTACCCGAAACGGTTTCTCCACTCCTCGAATCGGGTCTCGAAATCCATCAGCAAACTCATGGTGGACGACTCATACATCATGAGAAAACCGCACTTTTTATTTTAAAAGGGAGAAAAGGTTTGTTTATGTTTTTGCGGTTTTCCTCCAAATCCAAGAAATCTCATGAAATCCGAATCCAAGTCATCAATAGCATGTAAACAGTGAATAAAGGCATGAGAATCCATGAATGCGACACAACAGTGAATAATAACATGCATGAAGTAGTAGGCAATAACTACAATGTCTAACTAGCATATAAGGCAAGTACACTAATATCATGTCTAAACTATTAGCTAACAACCTATGTTAAATGAAATAGTATTTCCTAAAGTGTTCGTGACATGTCAATTACCGATGAAGATGTGTGTGAGCCGGCAAGTAAGTGTATGTGGTACATACGCGTCATCGGTAATGGTGCTGGTGTCCTAACAGCATGATATTAATAATGCAATAAGAAATTATAATATAAGTATGCGATGCGGAGCGAACAGTAAAAATGAGCGGGAGCTGAATACTAGACGCAACTAACTAATCTGCACTAATCTAATATAAGTCCTACAAATGGTGCCTTTTGAAATAACACGAATCATGGGGTTTTGAAAATAGGGGCTACGGTGTTTTTTAAGAAAAGATACGTTTTTGAAATATCCGTAGAATCCCTTGACCTGTCTTTTAAAATACGCATGATTCGTAAGCTTTGAAATAGGTAAGAATCGAATCTAATCTAACAACTAAACTGACTAAAGGGCTAAGCTAACAAGCGGGACTACAGGTAAGGAAACCGCCTAACGTCTGAGTCGATACATATACATACCTGTATATATATATTAGTCGGTGATCCCGCCTTAATAATATCATATCCGATACCATATCTATAATCAGACATCCCAAGTCAAGAGTGCGGATCAATCATCAAGATATAGCTCGTACGTAAATCCGTCGTACGTCATCCCCCAAATTCTGGGTACGGGTCAAAATCACATTCATCATACTATTCACCTGGTATCCTCTTTATCAATATCATGATCTGGTACTGATCTACGTCTAGTACAATACTGATATCGCCTAAGTATGCATGCACGTGTGTAAAAACTACGTCAAGGACCCGCTACAACGTCATGTCGTATCTCAAATACGAACCCTGCTATATCACCGATCTCACGGCCTCAAATCAAATCTCATCGACTCATCATAAATCCCAAGTACTATCCTCAAATCCGTATGTGAACACACAGTCCCATACCTATATGAACACATAACTATATATTCCCGAATAAGCACAAAAGAAAGAAGAAAGTATGCAAGTATGGGTGGGTGTGTGCAAGTGTGGTGCGACCGCTACTCTAGGGTTTCGCGACACTCAATCATCCAAGAACACCAAAAATCCATATTTATCATCAATAACTCAAACAATATATATGTGTGTGTATACGTGTCCGTATACATCACCACGAACTGCGGGGGTGCTATACGCCATCCACCCGACTTCTCCCCGTAGATATAAATCTACTCACCTGATCCTCGTTCGGCGGTGCCGACGTCACCACGCGCTTGCTTGTCGTCTCGAAGTCCACATGGGGTACCTACATATCATAACACACCGTATTGCATTAAAACCAAATTCGAAATCGAAACGGCATACGAAAATCAAATCGGCACGCGTATCACGTATAGGTCAAAACCTATCGTCTACGCATCCAAGAATAACCAAACCAACCCTCGATGTCGATATACAAACGTCAAACCATCGAGAAAAACCCAAATACACTCATTTGCGCAATCACGAACACTAATTATAATATAAAATAGGTTAAAATTCACAAATACCCCAAACTCACTTTAAAAGCCATTTTTCCGAAAATCTAGCAAGCAAAAATTACTCGTTTTAGTACAAAACTCGACGTTTAAATAAATCTAGCGGCCATAATACTTATTAAACATCTTAAATAAGTCATATAACCCATAACCACAATTTAATCTCATCAAACTATATACGTTCAAAAAACTAGTTTGCAATTTTACCCAAATTTCAACCATTTTAGCAAAAAAAATCATAAACAACAATTTAGCTCGAATTTGCTTGATCTAAAATATTAAAATACAATTTAAAATGTTAATAATACCATGGATACCCTAATTAGATTTTTATCTCACCAAAATATATATATTTTAAAAAGCTAGTTTGCAATTTATATAATTATCACAAATTTAAATTAACAAAAATACAAACTAACAACTAGATTTGATTTAGCATGCCCACTACATGCTAACTACATCACACAACCACAATCTCATTATTCAAAACCCTAACTTGCATTCAAAACCCTTTTCTTGAAAGTTGAATCTTTAACAACAAAACCATAATTAACTCCTAATTAATTTAGCTTAAGCAATAAATCAACAATTAACCATAGGATTAAGAACTTATACCTCACAATCATTAGAGATCTAGCATGAAAATCTTGGCCTCCAAAATGGCTTCCATGCTCCTAGATCCATACTAGAGTAACCAAGGAAAAATGGGTAAGAGTCGGATTTGGAGTTTGTGAGGTTTTTGATTGGGATTTTTTTTTGGATGAAAGCATTTTGGGGTTTGCAAAGGAAATGAAGAAGAACAAAATGGGGCTGCTAGAATTGCAATTTCGGCCACTAGGAGAGAGAGGGGGAAAGTGTGGGTTTGTTGTGTTGTGTTGAAAATTTACTCAAGTCAAAAGCCCCCATACCTCAACCTTTAGTCTTTTCATTTAATTTCTTTTAAACTTTCCCTTTCTCTTTTGTTTTGTGAGGAAAAGTAGTGGGCCAAATGGGGGGAAATTGGCAGCAGCCCAAATCAGCCAAGGAGGGAGGAAAATGGGTGTTTGAGATTGTGTAGAATTTCCATGACAATAAAACCCCTCAAGTCTCACTATTGCAATTTACATCATAACATATTTATTTTATTTTCTTTTAAACTTTCATTTCATTCAAAATTTGGAGTGTGAGGTGTGGGAAAAAGCATAGTGCTCGGCCAGAAATTTTGGGGATGGGTGTTGGTTTTGTTTGGGTGAGAAAAATGATAAATGTTATATCCCAATATCTATTTACACTAATTTCACCAAAAAAGCCCTTTTTCTTCGATATTTTCTAAACCGTTTTGGATAACGATTTTATTTCAGAAACAATATTTTGCATGCCAATTTAGTATGTCATGAATTATAAAATTTGTATCAACCAATTCCAATTTGTAATTTTCCCTAATTAAATGTATTAGTGACGGCTTAAAATAATATTAAAATAATTAATTTCGGAAAAAATTTCAGAAAATTTGAAATTTCACCAGTGGGTCAATAAACACCAAATACTAGTAATTACATAGCTAGAATATGTATATTTAATTTTATAATAAAGATATTTGTATTTTGAATTTTTACCGAAAACCCCTTATTTTACCGGTTTTTCGAAATTTCACCGAAACGATTTTCAAAACGTTATAATCTTCCCCCTTTAAAGAAATTCGGTCCCCGAATTTAAATTAAAACTTCCTCCAAATACTAAAATATTTCAGCCAAAACCATCAAATCGCCGGGGCTCCGAAATCATAAATACATAAAACAAATCGTAGCGCGGCGCATGCGCATGAAAAATGAGCATAAAACTCAAATCAAAACTCCGTCATGCATCCCGCAATTATCGGAATCATGGCAAAGACACAAATGTAAAATCCAATACAAAACCAATATGATATAACTCGAAACTATACACGTAAATATCAAATCTATATATATAAATATCTGAAGGGAATGCTTGCCAAATCTCTTAAAGTCGCCGTGCAATGCGCATAACACTGCACAGTAGCGGACGTCTATCATAAGAAAATAACCACATGATAAAAATTTGTTTAATGTTTTATGATGCACAAAATTTGTTTCAACTCATTCCAAATCCGGTGCATTCATCATGCACGAAATCATGAAATCCAATATCAAGCGTCGAACACGTGCAAAATCCAATCAGGTGCACAAACCAATATCGAATATCACAATTGAAATCGAAGTCCAGTGCATCTAAGTGCACAAAATGCTTATCACTGCACTGCAAGCATATATGAATCATACCGAGTGCAAAAACCAAATCGTGTGCGTATATGCGCACAAAATCAACTCCCCTGTATGAAATCCATATAATCACCAACATGAGAAACCAAGGCACGAAAACGATATCAAGTGCAACAACTGTGCAAAAATCGTAAATACTCAGCAGGTGCGACCATGGTCCATGAAGACAAATATCATGAAACTCAATTATCAAGATTAATCATGTGAATAGATCGCCCAAAATACTCAAAATCAAGTATGGCGGAATAGTCCCGCTCAAGCACATCCTCCAAGAATCTCTGGCCAACTGTCCTGATCACTCAAAGCATATCACGTCGACGATCCTGAAACCTGGCCTGCTGGTGTGCGTAACATGACCACTCCTGGGTCCGAGTCTTCTCGTAATTTATTCCAGAAAAGTCCTGTCGAGGTCTATCCCAAATCTCGTCTCTGCCGAACTGTCCGGAAGTCATCGTCCTTTACTATATCTGTTTCCTGTTCCGGAACGGCTACATACTCCCCGCGACTCCTTCTGGAAGGTACATCCCAGTACAATGCCTCGGCATGCGTATTGCATCTCTGATGTCGGCGGAGTGGAACGTCGTCTCATCAAGATATCGTACGAACCTCTTACTCCACTTTCTCTAATGTCGACTGCTTCGGACTCGTCTCGTCGTGGCTGCATGGACTGAGCTCCAACGGCTATCCTCGTATCTAGAGTCTCCCAAAAAATGCATCTCACCACCTAGCATCCGAATGAAGTCGAACCATCCGATCGATTCGTCAAAACCTCATAATCCACCAAGAGCTCAACATCTTGGGTACAGTTTAACAGTATCGAGTACGTACCACAGCATCGATGGTCCAGCCGTAGAAGGGCAAACCCAAGCCTCACTAATGGCGCCGCGGAACTGCCACAAACCCTAAGGTTCAAAGGCTTTCACACGGTCATTAAGTCGAGTTAGGGTTTCATTCTTCTAGAGGGTCCATAGAATTGCCTGCATGTCTTTCCGAATACTTTAAACCTGGAATAATAGGTTTCCGACATTCGATCGTCTCTGTCGACTCTCTACGTCTCCACGTGAAGTCGTCTTTAGCTGGAACTAACCTATATGATGACCTCGCATCGGGGTAGGCGAACGAACCACCTGTCCTAGTCATTCATCCTTGGGTGACTAGCGACCTTCTAACATCTATTAGTACAACCCGTCCCGCAATAGCTCCAACATATGGGGCGATATCTCATCACTCGCAGCAACAACTGGCTCACTCGTCTGCACGCTAAACAGTGCCTCAATCATCATGAGTAAGCAATACACCAACGGTCATCAAAATCTGGCTGGCCTCTGTCAGTGGCTCAATCCTCTAGTGCTGATCGACACGTCCAAGTAATCTCATACAGCGATCCATCAAACGCTCAAGGCGCGAAAACACCATAAAAAGACACGTCTCTGCAATCGTGTGTCGCCGGGATCATGCCCTGGTCAGTCCTCGTTCGTAACGAGCTCGCGCTGACCGCACTTTAGCCGTAGCTCTCCCTGTCCGTAATCGTGGCAGTAAAACCATAACTGGTACTGATGAGGCTAGATCGGAACGAATATAATACTGAGCAAAGAAATGTACATCCTAAGGCTCCTTAAGTGGAGTGGCGTGTCGTAAGTATGCCGCGGAACATACCCACGGTACGTCACTCTACTTTAGTCACCTATTCCATCAACCAAGGGTCATCCTACGCTCCGAAGGTAAAACCTAACGCTCTGATACCAACTTTGTCACGACCCGAAAGTACGAAACATGACCGGCACTTAAACTACGAAACGTCTCGAGGCGTACGTAATCTAAGTAAGCCGAAAACCCAGAAATCCAAACCAAGAAAAGTAGTAGAGTGAAGGAAAACCAATTTAAAATCAAGTGGTTTTAATAGCATAAGCCGAGTTATGCGGTTTTTTTAAAAAAACATCAAAATTTTCCTGAAAATTTCGGCAGAGTCTCCTTTGTAAATACTGGCTCCCAAACGGGATACAGCATGAATAGTATACGAAATCAATAAAAAGGCATCCCCAAGCGGGAGCTAGCTCTTCGTCAATCGACGGTCACAACCACACAAGCAAAATAATATACAACGCCAACGGCGAGGATCAAAATTCAAAAGGAAACTCAAAACCATAAGAAAACCACAGAAATATAACGCGCGACTCTAAGGTCGAAGGAATAACATTACTGGTCTCTATCTCAAAATAAATACATGTTTGGTTGATGGAACTTCTAGATACAACAGAATAATGATATACAAGATATATAATGGGGGTACGATACAAGTAAACCCACCTACTAGCAAATCACCCGAAGGAAACTATGCCCGCAAAGCCGTAATGAAACCTGTACGGCAAACCTGCAAGAAACTGGGGCACAATGGGGGTGAGTTGCCAACTCGTGAATAGAAAAGACATCTACGAAAAGAAATCGCATAAATAACGCAATCCTAGGTCAATGATCATAATATATCCTCAAATATATAACCAGCAACCCATAACAATGGTTAGGGCAAATATCTAACCCAAGTGTAATTCCGTGTGCCTGTGTCAGTGCCTCAGGTAGCAATATATCATATGAATGAGGTATGAATGCATGGAACAGAATGCATGTACTGACGAAAACTGCTTTCATAAATCAGTGAGATTTCTGTATTTTAAAAGTGAGGTACCATAAATGAAATCAGCATAAAGCAGTGCCCAGCATCGACACAAAACAAGTGTCCAAATATCTCGATATCTCAATCACAATATCTAGGGCGCCGTCAATCCAGACCGGCCCCTACCATCCATCTCAAGACCACGACGGTATCCTCCGGATATCCGACGCGTCGGGTAATATCACCGGTCGGTAGTGCTCCCCTGCCGGGCTCAACGTCAACAACACATTCCTCTTGCCCCGGGGTACCGCACCGGCCCTACCATGTACCCGAAACGGTTCCTCCACTCCTCGAATCGGGTCTCGAAATCCATCAGCAAACTCATGGTGGACGACTCATACATCATGAGAAAACCGCACTTTTTATTTTAAAAGGGAGAAAAGGTTTGTTTATGTTTTTGCGGTTTTCCTCCAAATCCAAGAAATCTCATGAAATCCGAATCCAAGTCATCAATAGCATGTAAACAGTGAATAAAGGCATGTGAATCCATGAATGCGACACAACAGTGAATAATAACATGCATGAAGTAGTAGGCAATAACTACAATGTCTAACTAGCATATAAAGCAAGTACACTAATATCATGTCTAAACTATTAGCGAACAACCTATGTCAAATGAAATAGTATTTCCTAAAGTGTTCGTGACATGTCAATTACCGATGAAGATGTGTGTGAGCCGGCAAGTAAGTGTACGTGGTACATACGCGTCATCGGTAATGGTGCTGGTGTCCTAACAGCATGATATTAATAATGCAATAAGAAATTATAATATAAGTATGCGATGCGGAGCGAACAGTAAAAATGAGCGGGAGCTGAATACTAGACTCAACTAACTAATCTGCACTAATCTAATATAAGTCCAACAAATGGTGCCTTTTGAAATAACACGAATCATGGGGTTTTGAAAATAGGGGCTACGATGTTTTTTTAAGAAAAGATACGTTTTTGAAATATCCGTAGAATCCCTTGACCTGTCTTTTAAAATACGCATGATTCGTAAGCTTTGAAATAGGTAAGAATCGAATCTAATCTAACAACTAAACTGACTAAAGGGCTAAGCTAACAAGCGGGACTACAGCTAAGGAAACCGCCTAACGTCTGAGTCGATACATATACATACCTGTATATATATTAGTCGGTGATCCCGCCTCAATAATATCATATCCGATACCATATCTATAATCATACATCCCAAGTCAAGAGTGCGGATCAATCATCAAGATATAGCTCGTACGTAAATCCGTCGTACGGCATCCCCCAAATTCTGGGTACGGGTCAAAATCACATTCATCATACTATTCACCTGGTATCCTCTTTATCAATATCATGATCTGGTACTGATCTACGTCTAGTACAATACTGATATCGCCTAAGTATGCATGTACGTGTGTAAAAACTACGTCAAGGACCCGCTACAACGTCATGTCGTATCTCAAATACGAACCCTGCTATATCACCGATCTCACGGCCTCAAATCAAATCTCATCGACTCATCATAAATCCCAAGTACTATCCTCAAATCCGTATGTGAACACACAGTCCCATACCTATGTGAACACATAACTATATATTCCCGAATAAGCACAAAAGAAAGAAGAAAGTATGCAAGTATGGGTGGGTGTGTGCAAGTGTGGTGCGACCGCTACTCTAGGGTTTCGCGACACTCAATCATCCAAGAACACCAAAAATCCATATTTATCATCAATAACTCAAACAATATATATGTGTGTGTATACGTGTCCGTATACATCACCACGAACTGCGGGGGTGCTATACGCCATCCACCCGACTTCTCCCCGTAGATATAAATCTACTCACCTGATCCTCGTTCGGCGGTGCCGACGTCACCACGCGCTTGCTTGTCGTCTCGAAGTCTACATGGGGTACCTACATATCATAACAAACCGTATTGCATTAAAACCAAATTCGAAATCGAAACGGCATACGAAAATCAAATCGGCACGCGTATCACGTATAGGTCAAAACCTATCGCCTACGCATCCAAGAATAACCAAACCAACCCTCGATGTCGATATACAAACGTCAAACCATCGAGAAAAACCCAAACACACTCATTTGCGCAATCACTCACACTAATTCTAATATAAAATAGGTTAAAATTCACAAAAACCCCAAACTCACTTTAAAAGCCATTTTTCCGAAAATCTAGCAAGCAAAAATTACCCGTTTTAGTACAAAACTCGACGTTTAAACAAATCTAGCGGCCATAATACTTATTAAACATCTTAAATAAGTCATATAACCCATAACCACAATTTAATCTCATCAAACTATATACGTTCAAAAAACTAGTTTGCAATTTTACCCAAATTTCAACCATTTTAGCAAAAAAAATCATAAACAACAATTTAGCTCGAATTTGCTTGATCTAAAATATTAAAATACAATTTAAAATGTTAATAATACCATGTATACCCTAATTAGATTTTTATCTCACCAAAAAATATATATTTTAAAAAGCTAGTTTGCAATTTATATAATTATCACAAATTTAAATTAACAAAAATGCAAACTAACAACTAGATTTGATTTAGCATGCCCACTACATGCTAACTACATCGCACAACCACAATCTCATTATTCAAAACCCTAACTTGCATTCAAAACCCTTTTCTTGAAAGTTGAATCTTTAACAACAAAACCATAATTAACTCCTAATTAATTTAGCTTAAGCAATAAATCAACAATTAACCATAGGATTAAGATCTTATACCTCACAATCATTAGAGATCTAGCATGAAAATCTTGGCCTCCAAAATGGCTTCCATGCTCCTAGATCCATACTAGAGTAACCAAGGAAAAATGGGTAAGAGTCGGATTTGGAGTTTGTGAGGTTTTCGATTGGGATTTTTTTTTGGATGAAAGCATTTTGGGGTTTGCAAAGGAAATGAAGAAGAACAAAATGGGGCTGCTGGAATTGCAATTTCGGCCACTAGGAGAGAGAGGGGGAAAGTGTGGGTTTGTTGTGTTGTGTTGAAAATTTACTCAAGTCAAAAGCCCCCATACCTCAACCTTTAGTCTTTTCATTTAATTTCTTTTAAACTTTCCCTTTCCCTTTTGTTTTGTGAGGAAAAGTAGTGGGCCAAATGGGGGGAAATTGGCAGCAGCCCAAATCAGCCAAGGAGGGAGGAAAATGGGTGTTTAAGATTGTGTAGAATTTCCATGACAATAAAACCCCTCAAGTCTCACTATTGCAATTTACATCATAACATATTTATTTTATTTTCTTTTAAACTTTCATTTCATTCAAAATTTGGAGTGTGAGGTGTGGGAAAAAGCATAGTGCTCGGCCAGAAATTTTGGGGATGGGTGTTGGTTTTGTTTGGGTGAGAAAAATGATAAATGTTATACCCCAATATCTATCTATACTAATTTCACCAAAAAAGCCCTTTTTCTTCGATATTTTCTAAACCGTTTTGGCAAACGATTTTATTTCAGAAATAATATTTTGCATGCCAATTTAGTGTGTCATGAATTATAAAATTTGTATCAACCCATTCCAATTTGTAATTTTCCCTAATTAAATGTATTAGTGACGGCTTAAAATAATATTAAAATAATTAATTTCGGAAAAAATTTCAGAAAATTTGAAATTTCACCAGTGGGTGAATAAACACCAAATACTAGTAATTATATAGCTAGAATATGTATATTTAATTTTATAATAAAGATATTTGTATTTTGAATTTTTACCGAAACCCCCTTATTTTACCGTTTTTTCGAAATTTCACCGAAACGATTTTCAAAACGTTACAGTATGATACCAACCAGCAGATCCCGACGAGTCATGTCCAGTGTAACTCATAACCTAATGAGCACCTGCATACCATCTCCAGTACGTCGTACTAATGGCTGTAGGACAGACCATATTCCATGCTGGGATGAAAAGCGTATACACTAGTCTACTCCGGAGTATCGATGACCCGTCTCGATAATCCAATGACTTGGGACCTGTATAAGGATGTGCTTATAGAATACCCAGCCCCTACAAGTGTGACTGCTATCACAATGCTGATAGTCAAGCAAATATCCTAAGGGCTCTACCAATATGCATAAGCGACATGCTAAAAGAAACACATGCACATATTGAGGTAGAATCAAACCAGGTATCATACTACCATATCGAGAAAGACTGTTATTATAACCGTGAAATATCCCAAGCATCCAATATGTAATATACAATCCAGTATGATACAATAATGGCCTCTATGGCATATATCACTAACAATTTCCCACTTGCACTAAGGCCATGTATTGGCATATCGCAGACCTATCATTTCGATTAGCCTCTCGAACTTTGTCTGAGGGATGGCCTTTGTGAGTGGATCTGCAGTGTTGTTCTCTGTCTCTACTCTCCGTGTTGTTCTCTGTCTCTACTCTCCACACCTCGATCTCCCGTCGATCAATGATCTCCCTGATCAGGTGGAACCGCCTCAGAACGTGTCTGGACTTCTGATGGGGCCTTGGTTCCTTCGCCAAAGTTATAGCGCCGTTGTCACAATACAATGGTATTGGATCAACAATGGATGGGACCACCTGAAGCTCTGTCATGAACTTCCTGATCCAGACTGCTTCCTTCACGGCATCACAGGCATCAATATACTCCACTTCCATAGTCGAATCAGCAACGGTGTCCTGCTTGGAGCTCTTCCAAACAATCGTCCCTCCATTGAGGATAAAGACATGACCCGGCATGGACTTGGAGTCATCCTTGTCACTCTGGAAGCTGGAGTCGGCGAAGGCCTCGATCTGGAGGTCTTCCTTGCCGTACACCAAGAACATCTACTTAGTCCTACTCAGGTACTTGAGAATGTTCTTCACTGCTATCCAGTGCTTCTCCTCTGGGTTTGACTGATACCAGCTTACAACGCTCAGGGCGTATGCTACATCTGGTCTGGTACACAATATCTCATACATTATAGAGCCTACCGCTGAAGCATAGGGTATAATAGACATGCGAGCCCTTTCCAAATCAGTCTTGGGAGATATCTTTTTGGAGAGGGTGATTCCGTGACAAGCCGGTAGATTACCGCGCTTAGAATCTTCCATACTGAATCGTTTCAGTATGGTGTCGATGTACCTTAACTGTGAGAGTCTCAACATCCGTTTAGATCTGTCACGATAGATCTGGATCCTCAGAATGTAGGAAGTATCACCCAGGTCCTTCATGGAAAACCTCTATGACAAGAACCCCTTGACTGATTATAGCATGGGAATGTCATTTCCTATCAAGAGAATGTCATCCACTTACTGGACGAGGAACACCACACTTCTCGCTACAATTTTACTATGTATGCATGGTTCATCTGGATTTTTGATAAAGTCGAATTCCTTGACCGTCTCATCAAAACAGATGTTCCAACTCCGCGATGTCTGCTTTAGTCCATACATGGACTTAAGCAACTTGCACACTTTCCCGCTGCTCCCACTCTGAATGAAACCCTCTGGCTGATCCATATAGACGCACTCTTCCAAATTTCCATTCAGAAAAGCGGTCTTTACGTCCATCTGCCAGATCTCATAGTCGTGGAAGGCATCAATGGTAAGAAGGATCCAAATGGATTTGAGTATAGCCACTGGAGAAAAGGTTTCATCATAATCCAAATCAAGTCTTTGACGAAAACCTTTTGCAACAAGTCTAGCCTTATAGGTTTCAACCTGTCTATCTACACCAATCTTCTTTCTGAAGATCTATTTGCAGCCTACGGGTTTTATCCCTTCTGAAGCAAAGTCTAAATTCCATACTTTGTTGGTGTACATGGACTCCATTTCGGTCCGCATTGCATCCAGCCATTTTACCGAGTCTCTGCTCTGAATGGCTTGCTGGAAGCTAATTGGCTCATCATCGTCGATGATGCAATCCTCTCTATCCCCGTCTATGAGAAAACCGTAGTATCTCTCGGACGGATGAGACTGCCTACTAGTCCTGCAGAGTGGCGCGGGGATGTCCGATTTTTTCGAAACTTCTGGTTCCACTATGCTTTCAGTAATAGTTTGTGGTTCTGGAATTTCTTTCAGTTCTATTACGCTCCCACTTGTATGATTTTCTAAAAATTCAGTTTTCGAAAAGTGGGCATGCTGAGAAAGAAAGATCTTTTGTTTCTCCGCGTAATAGAAAAGATACCCCCTGAAGTTCTTTGGGTATCCTACAAACTTACACAATACTGAGCGTGTCTCGAGTTTGTCCGCATATTGTTCTTTTATAAAAGCTGGACATTCCCATGTCTTAAGGTACTTAAGATAGGGTTTCTTCCCACTCCACATCTGATATGGTGTGGTAGGCACTGACTTAGTACGAACCTTGTTTAAAATATATGCAGCTGATTCTAGTGTATAGCCCCAGAAGGATCGCGGTAACTCAGCATTACTCATCATGGAACGAACCATATCTAATAGGGTTCTGTTCCGCCTTTGTGATACACTGTTGTGCTGAGGTATGTATGAAGGAGTAAGATGTGAGAGAATTCCATTCTCTTTTAAGTAGTCCAGAAACTCGGCACTTAAGTATTCACCACATCGATCAGATCTCGGTGTCTTGATAATTTTGCCGGTTTATTTTTCCACTTCATTCTTGTATTCCCGGAATTTCTTAAAGGCCTCAGATTTATGTTTCATCAAGAATACATGTCCATACCTTGAGAAATCATCCGTAAAAGTAATGAAGTAGGAATAACCGCTTCTTGCATGTGTAGACATTGGACCATACACGTCGCTGTGTATGAGTCCCAAAAGCTCGCTTGCTCTTTCTCCGTGTCCAGTGAACGGAGTTTTTGTTATCTTTCTTTTGAGACATGATTGACAAGTTGCATATGATTGATATTCGAACGGATCCAAATATCTCTCCTTATGTAATTTCGTTAACCGTGTTTCATTGATGTGACCCAGTTTACAATACCATAAGAAAGTATGATTTAATTCCGGATACTTTCTTTTAAGTGTGTTCTGGACGTTGAAAACCTGAGCTTGATTCAATATGTATATTCCATTATCTAATGTACCTGACCCAATCAAATTTTGATTTAGGTAGATGTGTACTACATCGCTTAAAAATGTAAAATCATATCCTTCCTTAGAAAGTAAAGATACAGATATGATATTACAAGCCAGACGATGTACATACAAACAGTTACATAGAATCAATATCTGCATACTTGTCAATCTTAGGTGATATTCTCCTACGGATTCAGTGTCCACGCTCATTCCGGTAGCAACTCTGAGAGTCATATCACCTGCCTTGATAACTCCATGGTTTCTCAAAGCCTGTAATGAATTACAGATATGAGATCCTGATCCGGTATCTAGTACCCAGGAAGTAGAGTTAATAGATAGACAGTTTTCAGTTACAAACACAGTCGAAGCCGAAACCACAACGTGCTTCGTATCCTGGCTTCTGGCTTTCCAAGCCCTGCCGTCCTACTAACAATGCGCTTTCCCGTGACTACAAAGACATTCCTCCTTCACTACTACTAACCCCGAAACTTTTGCCCTGCCCTTTCCCTCTACCTTGCTAACACCGATTGTCAGCTTTTTGGAGGCTTTCTTTTTCTCTCCCTTAGCTTTTTCCTTGGATCTAAAAGGTGAATATTCCCCAATAAGCAGAGCGGGTGTCTTCTTGGTTTCTTTCAGGATGCTCTCTGAACTCCTCAATAAACTGAGAAGACTTGGAATTGTAACTTCCTTCCCTTGAATTTTGGAATTCAAGATAAACTGGGCGTAAATAGAGGTAGGGACTCTAGAATCAAGTCAATGCATAACTCATTCTCCAACGTGGTCCCATGGTTCATGAGCTGTTTAATATAGCTAATCATCATAAAGATGTGGTCCCCTACAGATGACCCGACAGCCAACCCCGCTTGAAGCGCAATATCTTTGAGGTCTCATATCTTGCTATACGAGATTGCTCTCAATATAAAACTTTAGTATGGAGGAAGATGGAAGCTAAGTCCATCTTCTCGTGCTGCTTCTGGTGTTCACTATCCATTGAGGCTAACACGAGGCACTTGGCTCTCGCACAATCCTTTTCCCATGTCTGACGGATATCAGCATCCGCGACGGTGGAATCTGGACCTAGGACGGCGGGGGGTTTTATAGTAAGGAGGTAGTCCAGCTTGTCATGGGTAAGTGCCATCTGGACATACCTTAGCCAATCAATATAGTTCAGCTCAGTCAATTTATTATCTAATAATCTATGTCCGGTCATAGTGGTCGCTGCAAATAGGAGAGAGAAGAAACACTTAGTATGATACTCTTGCAAGTTTAGATCGGTTATTAGTTTATCTAAATAGGATGGCTCCCACTGTTTCCTCGAATCCTTTCTCAAACCATAAAAGAAGAATTAGTCATGATTAATCTCACTTTTACAATTCTTGCTTAATCTTTCAGCCAGGTTGGTGTCGGTATTTCGAGAGAGGTTTTTCAATGCTTTCGCGAAATTCCTTAGTTACATAATCTCTTTTCCCTGGAGGCCCGCTAACACCGTTCTAAACACCTACTTGGTTTACACTATTGATCGTTTAGTGAAAAATCTCCCGAAGAGTAGCGCATACTCACAGTAGGATCGGGATCCAAATATTATTGTGTGATAAACTTGAAGGAAGCCTACCAAGATTATCATACTCCAAATGGTATGAAGCACTAGCAAGTTTTAGTTTCCTTAAAAACTCCCGATATGGATTTTTGCCCCATGCTCTTATGATCTGACGAAGGCCAACAAATCATAAGTCGCATGTCAAGTTCTACCCGTCATTGTCCAGGTTAATTTGAACCAACCCATATATACGCTTAACGAAGGCCAACAAAGTAGTATGACTGTCCCAAACCAATGCATATCTATACTACATATGAATACCCAACAACTACCAATCACTATGCCTTGGCGAAGATTAACAAACATAGCTTGAATACTACTGATTATTCATATGAAATGACGGAGGGCTACGAATGGTTTTGGCGAAACCGTGAACGTAGTGAACTTGATATAGTCGAAGGAACCATGATAACTTTTTAAAAGGAGTGGTTTAAGCTCCGCATTTAAAATTGCTTTTTGAAGAAAACCGAGTGGTTTTGAAATTTTGCCAACGATTAAGGTTTAGTTTGTTTTATTATCTTTGCATTAATCAATGTTAATGGTGTCCTATCATTTACAACCTATCATTGCAGCAAAAGAAACGAAATTACAACGTACGCTTATGCCATCCGCATTCGCCACGGGGCCCATCATGCACCGTTAGGTTACTTAATTACCGGCAGAGTGGGGGCTGGACTTGCACGGGTGCAAAACATAAGCAACGCCTATGATATATATATATATAGCCATTCGTCTTACGCAATAATAGGCATTCCAGATCACAGATGAATATATTGGATATTCTAGGAATTCCGCGTTTCGTTTAAGCTTGTAACGAAAGACGGATTCTACGGTCGTGATGAATTACCAAACCCCACCCCAGACCCCTACGGGTGCAGCAAACTATCCACCAAATTCCCGAAGTGAAGCAACCTCCCTCAGTAAAATGAGTAGGCCACTCGGTACTTCAAAGAACTCGGTAGTTTGTGCACTCCACCTTAGGTCTATCCTAGGAGCAGAAAACAGTAAAATAAATAATATACATCGGTGGCTACAACCTCAACCCGGATGTGCCCCGCAAAATAATATTACATCACTTTTACAAATAAGATGAATGAAAGAAAAGAAAACACCCTTCTCATATCCCCCGGCTATTCATCCACGACGATCCAACAAAATTCATATACACAAACCATCATAAATCACATCACAGATATGTGCAACCCCCACCAATCGACGTATAGCGATTAGCAGGCGTTCAGCACAGATATCAAACACAGAAGATCTGATTAGCTAAAGTACTTGGAATTTCAATCGATAACCAAATTTGAATCTACCCTAAGTACAACACTGTACACAAAAAGATCCTAGGCAGAAACAAAATATCCCAAATATCATAAATCAACAAAATAGAACAATATAAAAAATTTAGACCGAGTCGGGGTTGACTCGGCCGCGGAACGGCGGCAGAACGCTTTGTTCTGCCGCGGTTCCGCGGCGGTCTAGCCAATTTAGAAGCCCAAATTTCTTCTGCTTTTTACGAAAACCCTGCATGTATTTTTAAGGCCCCTGAAAAGATTTTTGGACATGTTTTGAAAATCGACAGAAAATGTGCATTTCGGACTTGATTTTGGGATTTCATCATCGATCGAATTTCTAACACTTTGCTAACTAGCTAGTTAAGCTTTCGTTGGCTCTGATACCACTGTAAGCCGATGTCGCGCACCCCGCGGGTCGCGGGGAAGCGGAATTTTCAAAAACGATAAATATTTGAGTACGCAACACCGGCTAAACTCTAGGATCTTTACTAAAGCATTAACTAGCTAATCTATCTAAGAGGTTTAATTACTCGGTGAGATGGTTATACCTCAAAGATACGGTCCTTCGGGTCTTCAAGTGCTGCTCTATATGGCTCCTCGGTGATCGGATGACGAAAGCTCCACGGCCTCCTTGCGTCAAAGATGATCCACCGTGAGAGAATGTGCTCCAACCTCCAACCACTAATCAAGGTAGCTATGCTAGATGGTTCGCTAATCCAACTAGCCTAGGAGATGCATAAAGTCTAATGTATTGTTTAGTCTCACTAAACCCTATGGCTCACAACACATGTGAAGGATTTGGGTTTAGTTTGAGGAAGAAGGAGATGGAGAAACTCCAGAGAGAGTATGAGGAGAGCATCTCAAGAAAAATATCAAGAGAGTAGAATGAATAATTGAGAAGAAGAATGGCTATTATCTCATCTCACTCATTGAGCCATGGGATAAAATGCAATATAAAATATGACCCATGTCTCAATAGTGATCCCAAACAAATATAATAAACAAAATAGCCATGCTTCACCATACCTTATAAGTCTCCTCCATTTCCACCTCATTAATCCATTAAGAAAATGGATAAAACTAAATAATGAGGTGGCTCTTTCTAGAAGCATGCCTTGACAAATTACAAGAATGCCCCTCACCGTATATACATACCCGTATCCGTATTCCGAAAAATACGGATACACCGAGACGATAACAATCCAATAATACAATACTAGGATCCGGCTTAAACCAAAGCCCGCTAGTATTGTCCGCCCGATCAGCATCAGTGTACAAGTACACGTATGTGATCGAAGCCCTACCGTAAAACCATACGACGTCTACATCAATTGCCTGAAGCAGGGAAACCCTCTGTATGGGACTCTAAAGACTCGACAGTACACTGGCAGTGGGTTTAACTACAAGCACGTCAGCGATACTAGCTACACGTAACGGCTATCTAGGTATCTGTCGATAAGAAGGACGATGAGCAAGCTCATCCGAACTCCTGCTGAGCCTATCTGTGACAATCTCCGTACAGTCCGGTCTGTTCGTCTGAGATACTCGCATATCCGCTTAGGGGGGTGGTAAACGTCAGACCCCTAACAACGTGATAAGTCGTGCCGGAGGAGAGCCCAATACACCCTGAGAAACTACTAGAGTACCTTACTAGTATTTCTCGACCGCCCTGTCCAGGGATTTTGTGTAATGGCTTTCCGAACACTGTGCGATATCAACCCCCAATACCGAGAGAGACGAATCCTATCTGATCACTACTGTCTCCAAGTGCTTCGGGACTATACCCAACTACTAAATGTTTGCATGACTCCTTTGAGTGTGGTAGGGTAGTAATCTAAGTGCAGTGGGAACACACTCGAGACGAAGTAGTGTTGGCAAGTCAACAGACTAAGCTGTACTCATGCCACCTGGGAACTGCTACCTGACGATAGGTATAAAACCAATCGGCAGTTCCCGACGAGTCCTGTCCAGTGTAACTCATATGAGCACCTGCATACCATCTCCAGTACGTCGTACTAATGGCTGTGGGACAAACCATATCCTCTGCTGGGATGAGAAGCGTATACACTAGTCTACTCCGGAGTATCGATGCCCAATCTCGATAATTGAACAACTAGGGACCTTTATAAGGATGTGCTTATAGACTACCCAGCCCCCACAAGTGTGACTTCCATCACAACGCTGGTAGTCAAGTAAAGATCCTAAGGGCTCTACCAATATATATAAGCGATATGTTAAGAGAAACACATGCACATATTGTAGGGATGCCTAGCACGACAGCTAGGAATTGAGAGGCATCGTCCATGCTATTTTCAAAAATTTGCCATGCTAAACAACCCTAACCCTAGAATCTTAACTAGAGAATTAGACAATACAACATGTAAACAACTTTACATCTAAGTGAATATGGAATACAACCTTTGTAAACCGGTCCTTCACTTCAATAGCTTCGTGTAGTAGTCCCTTCGCTCCAAGTAGTGATCTTCCGGACTTTAGAATGGCTCCACAAGAGAAAAGGAACAAGCTTGCACGAGGTCTTCGAGGTCGAAGATGATCTATGTCGAGGAGACACTAACCCAAGGTAGCTCTTCACTAATTAGGGATTAGTGAAGCTAACACCCTAAACTAAATGGCTAATCTAGTAGAGGATGATGAAGTAGGATTTAGAAATCTTTTTCTCACTAATTTTTTTCACCTCTCCAAAACCTAGAGAGCTCTCTCTTGTTGATGAAGAAGATGGAACCAATAATGTTATGGCAACCATGGGTGAGAAATATCTCATATAACTCATGTAGAGATTTTACCATGGGTTTAGATAATGGTTAGGTTAATAAATATCTAAGGTAAGACAAAACTAGTGGATTAAGTCAATGGGTCTATAAGCTTCACCTATATGACTAATTTTCAACTAATTTGTATTTACTTTAAATAAATAAACATTACATTATCATGAGCATGGTGTGAGTCTCATACACCCATATAGCATGTATCATCAAGTATGACACTAAAAAAAATACAATTAATATATATCATATATATATTAAATGCACAAGTGAGAAAAGAAATGAATATTAGTTAATGTAAATTAATGTATCAAATATATAATTATACATTAAATCATTAAATCAACACTTGATTTAATAATCCGGCTATATCTCATATGACCGACAAATATTATTTGTATCAACTTATCGAATCAACACTTGATTCGATAACCCGGCTATATCTCATATAACCGACCGATATCATAAATCACGAGAATAGAATACGGTATCACATACTCGTATTAATCTCGGTCCCGCACATATCACATATGTGCTCCTACTTCGTTTTGCCTGAGCCAGTAAACCTCTATGTAGGACTCTAAAGGCTCGTCAATACGCCGGCAGTAGGTGATGATCATATCAGGCACCCACAAGCCGTCAACGGTACTAGCTGGATGTAACGGCTATCCGGGTATTGAGTGATCAGAAGATCAACAAGCAAGCTTGCTCATACTACTGTAAAGCCTGTCAATAACATTACCGTACAGTCCGGTCTCTTCGTCTGATATGTCGCATATCAAGTCTAGGGGTGGTAAACGTCAGACCACAGTAACCAATAAGTCATGCCGATATGAGGCTCATAACGGGTCGAGAAACTACTGATAACACTTACCAGTAAATCTCCGTATCAGCCCTAACCAGGGACTTCCTGTTATAGCCAATCGAGCACAGGGCAACATTAACCCTCAATACCGGGAGAGACGAATCCCCTCCTATCGCTCATTGCCTCCATGTGATTCGGGACTGAACCCAAAAGCCACCGTTTTGCACATTCTCTTGAACGTGGTAAGGTGGAAATCAAAGCACAGTGGGAATCACACAAGACTTTATGACGATCTCGGGTCTACAGACTAACCTGTACCAGTGTCACCAGAGAACTGCTATCTGACGATAGGTATAATACCAACCAGGAGTTCTCGGCGAGTCTGTTCAGTGTACCCAGTCTCCACTGAGCATCTGTATACCATCTTTGATGTCAAACACCAATGGATGTGGGATCATCCATCGCCCATCATATGGGTCAAGAAGCGTATACGCTAGTCTACTCTGAAATATCGATGCCCTGTCTCGATACACCCTCAACTAGGAACAATTAAAGGATGTACTTGTGGACTACCCTGACCCCACTAGTATGATCTCTATCATAGTCCTGGTAGTCAAGTACACATTCTAAAGGCTTTATCAACATGTGGGAGTAAGACAGTATCACAATACAAGTCTACATGTTAAGACAAAGTGCAACCAAATAGCATACTATCATGTCGAGCAAGAAAGTCCTCTCTATATGTCCAAGCATCCACTATAATATACATCATATGTACAATAATGGCCTCTAAAGCATACACATAACTAACACATATTGTGGTAAAATCAAACCAGGTAGCATACTACCATATCGAGCAAGACTGTTATTATAACTGTGAAATAATGGCCTCTAGAGCATATCACTAATAGTTGGCAAAGGAAAAGATGAGGCTTTTGTATTAAAGGAGATGACATCATATCCCGTCCTTGGTTATTTTGAGTTTTGTTCTTATGATTTCTCTTGAAAGGCAGTAGATCGGGCTGAGCATCGAGCCTTCGTAGGCCGAACCTCATCAGTTGATATCAGAGCGTAGGCATCTTCACATTCTTGATGGTAGGCGAAGAACCGATGGCACACCATGGGCGTGGGCATGGTACACAATAACGCGAGCGGAAGCTGCGAGATATTGAGATCAAATAACTTCGGAGACAGGTTCAACAACTAACGGCGACTATCGAGTCCGCTAACCTTCGGGGGCCAGATGATGATAGTCTGGGGTCCGAAGATGAAAACCCTTTTCAGCGTCTAAGATCCGACGATGAAAAGAGTATTGGGCATAAAGATCGGCATCTAACCAACCGCTACAAGGTATCTGATATGAAGGCGGACTTACCGGAGTTTTTGGGTAGAATCAATCCGGAGGCTTTCATCGACTGGTTGCATACCGTCGAGCGAGTCTTCGACCACAACAAGATGTCCGGGAAGAGAAAGGTGAAGACGGTCATACTCAAGTTGGAGGGTCACACTTCAATTTGGTGGGAGAATTTTAAGATTAAACACGCTCGAACCGGAAAACCCAAGATCTCAACTTGAGAGAAGATAGAAAAGAAGCCTCATGAAAAGTTCCTACTGGAGGATTATGTGCAACAAACTTATATCCAGTTGCATACCCTTCGG
This sequence comes from Agapanthus africanus, assembly GCA_030015575.1. Lineage (NCBI taxonomy): Eukaryota > Viridiplantae > Streptophyta > Magnoliopsida > Asparagales > Amaryllidaceae > Agapanthus > Agapanthus africanus. The sequence continues at coordinate 118,993,443 of CM057340.1, read as the reverse complement.
CAAGGAGACCGATCCGTAGAAGAATATACCAAGGAGTTTGATCTTGTTATGAATATTGTTATGGAAGTATATTTAATTATTATATTTAGTTATCAATTTGATTAGTTATTATATGATTTTTAGGAGAGATGATTTATAACTCTCTATATATAGTTGTATGGACTATTACTTTTCTCTTAAACCAATAAAGTATTTTCCTCTTAATTGTTTTCATGGTATCAGAGCAGAAATTTTTTGAAAAGAAAAAAAACCTATTTTTTCCTTTATCAACAGCCGCCGCTCCACCTTCACTCCTCATCTGCTTTCGATCACCACCAACACCCCCAGCCATCTTCGATCCCACCCCCAGCCACCTTCATCTATGTTAGAGGAGATTGCTGCGCTGCACTCTAATCAGACTTGGAAATTGGTACCTCCGCCTTTAGATAAAAATGTTGTTGGCTGTAGATGGGTTTTTACTGTCAAGCAAAATCCAGATTGGACGACTGACCGTCTCAAAACTCGATTGGTGGCCAAAAGATTTACTCAGCAGTATGGTTTGGATTATATCGAGACTTTTTCGCCAGTTGCCAAATTAATATCGGTTCGTGTTCTTATATCTTTGGTTGTTTCTAAGGCATGACCTCTTCATCAGCTTGATGTGAAAAATTCCTTTCTTAATGGCGATCTCTCAGACTATTTATATGCAACAATCTTCTGGCTTTGAGCGACTAGGGGAGTATATGGTTTGTCTTCTACACAAATCGTTCTATGGACCGAAACAGTCACCTCGTGCCCGGTTTGAAAAGTATAATATGATTTTATGACAGATTGGATTCAAACGCAGTCGTGTCGACACGTCTCTTTTTACACATAATCGTCCTTAGGGCAGAGTAATTGTGTTGGTGTATATTGATGATATTATGGAGATGATTCTGCCGGCATCTCCAAGGTCAAAAAACATTTGGCTTCACACTTTCATACCAAAAACCTTGGGCTACTTAGATATTTTCTTGAGATTGAAGTATAATAGAATTCTGCTAGATTTCAGCTCTCTTAACGCAAGTATACACTTGATTTTCTATCTGAAACAGGATTTCTAGGATGTAAACCAGCAAACAACCCTATGGATTCTTCAGTCAAGCGATCTCGATTAAGCTCCCCCTCAGATCCTCCGCTACCTGACCTAAGACAATATTGACGCCTAGTTGGAAGCTTATTTACCTCATTGTCACTCGTCCTCCTGACATTGCCTTTGTCGTTAGCACAGTGAGTCAATATATGCAAAATTCTTTGCCCTCTCAATTTAAGACGGTTGAGCATATTCTCAGATACATCAAAAGTTCTTCAGGACAGGGTATTCATTACAAACCATCATCTATGTTGTCGCTCACAGCCTTTGCAGATGCTGACTTTACTGGATCCGTTGATGATCATCGTTTCACGAGTGGATATTGTGTCTTCTTAGGAGAAAACTTGGTTACATAGAAAAGTATGAAGCAAAATATAGTTGCTCGTTCTTTTGCAGAGGATGAGTATAGATCTATGCTGCATACGATTGCTGAGTTGGTATGGCTTATCTCCATTTTGATAGATCTTGGAGTTCCTTCTTCTCTTCCGACTACACTCTTCTGTGATAACAAGCGGTAATTCACATTGCTGAGAATCTAATTTTTCATGAGCGGGCCAAATATATCGAGATAGATTGTCACTTCATTCGCGACAAAGTGATAGATAAGGTGGTTGCACTCCTGCATATTTCCTTTGCAACTCAACTAGCAGATATTCTTACCAAAGCTCTTTCTCGACCGGTTTTCGCTCGTCTTCTGTCCAAGTTTGGCATGATTGACATCTATGCTCCATCTTGCGGGGGAGTGTTATGAATATTGTTATGAAAATATATTTAGTTATCAGTTTGATTAGTTATTATATAATTGTTAGGAGAGGTGATCTATAACTCTCTATATATAGTTGTATGGACTGTTACTTTTCTCTCAAGCCAATAAAATATTTTCCTTTTAATTGTTTTCAGATCTGTTGAAGATGAGATGCAGGGTGACTGAGGCCGAGCAGCAGATCATTGCTCGATACTTAGATGGTTCATGCCAAAATCAAAGATATCATCAAGCTCCAACAATACGTTTCATATAATGATCTGTATAAGTTGGCGATCAAAATAGAGAAACAGATGAAGGCCAAAAGGTCGTCGAGGTCGAATAACGACACTAGTCGAGGAGGTTCCTCATCGGTAGGTAACTATCGACAGAAAACGGTCGATACACCAAAATCGACCGAATTCCAAAGAAAGGCCGACAATACAACTTCGACCAAAGAGACACCAACGAGCTCAAATAAGCCAAGTGGTTTTGAAGGAAGCAAGATGGGACATGCCATAAGTGCCAGGGCTATAGGCATAACAAAGTCGAATGTCCCAACCGACGAGTCATAACAATAATAGAGGGGGGTGCTGTTGAAGAAGAAGAAGTGAAACCATCCATCTACGATAAGTATGATGATGATGGCGCTGAAGAGACTACTTATTTTGATCATGAAGAATCTCTTGCGATTCGGCGCAATATGAATGGCCGAGCGAGCGGGGACGAGGATGATTGGCTGCGGCATAACATCTTTCATACTTGATGTACAACCTATAGGAAGGTATGCGACGTTATCATTGATGGTGGTAGCTGTAAAAACATTGTCGCCCGAGTGATGGTTGACAAGTTGCAATTAAAGTCCGAGAAGCGAGAAAAACCCCATCGACTTACTTGGGTTCGAAAGGGAAACACTGTATCGGTCATCGAGAAGTGTTTAGTATCTTTTTTTATCCGCAAGAATTATCAGAATTTATTGTGGTGTGATGTAGTGTCGATGGATGCGTGTCACTTGCTATTTGGTGGACCATAGCTATTTTACCGACGAGTGGTGCATGATGGATACAAGAATACTTGCTCTTTCATCAAGGATAGAGTGAAGATCACTTTGGGCCTTCGAAAATTGAAGAAGTATGAAACAAAAACTTGGTTAATAATTTTTTGAGTCATATCGAGTTTATGGAAGTAGCCAAAGAAAGTGGTGAGATATTTGATGGTGTTGGAGGCTAATAAGGAACATCTGAGCTATCCATCGATCTTGAAGAGTCTTTTGGAAGAATTTTCAGATATAATGCTAGAAGACTTACCTGCTGGATTGCTACCTGACCGAGATATTCATCATCATATCGATCTCGTCTTGGGAACAGTCTTACCGAATAAACCGACTTATCGCATGACACCAAAGGAGCATGAAGAGTTGCAACGACAAGTCGAGGATTCGATGCAAAAGGGATACTTGAAGGAAAGCATGAGTCCTTGTGCAGTATTGGCGCTACTTGTTCCAAAGAAAGATGGATAATGGCGAATGTGTATCGATTGCCGAGCCAACAACAAAATCACGGTAATATATTGATTTCCTTGTTGGGTTTTCGCCTGCGCCCTAGCCATCTACCGTGACCGATGCGGAACAAAACTGGGGTTTAAAACTTTTGGCGCAAACAAAACTCGCTCAAGATCGAACCATAAACAAATACTAACATATACAAAGAGCTAAACTACTAGGTTTAGAAATGTTATACCGAATGAACCAAGTCCATCGGTCTTCCATGAATTTCCTTAGCTCCTTGAGGCGTGCTTGAACAAGCTTGGCCACCGGTCTTCCTCCGTCGAAAATGATCCACCCGAGAGATGTAGTCATGGCTCTAGCTCCATATTAAAAGCAAGTGAAGTAACTAGGGATTCTAGGATGCTAGTCTAGAATGCTTAGGATGTAGTGATCTAACTGTTTATCTATCTCATCTCACCTCCTTTCATGATTTTCAACACATGAGAGGGTTGAAAGGAGATGGAAGATGAAGGTGGGGGAAACTCAAGAGAACCAAGATAAGAGTGATGCTAATGGTGAGGAAAAGAGAGCTCAAGAAAAAGAACCATCTCAAAAATAATGAAGCATCCATGAGAGAGAAAATCTCATGACTAGGTTTTGTAAAACATTTTTCTAATTAAAATATACAACACATACTTGAATAGTATGCACAAATGAATTAATAATTCATTTGTGCACACTATGTAAGCATGGTCCTCACCATACTCCCATCACATCCATGCCACCTCATTTATCCATTTATAATAAATGGTCAAACCCTAAAATGAGGTGTCCATCTTCTAGAATGTTTTCTGGAAAAAATACGGATTATATTCTACTGTATATACATACATGTATTCGTACCGAAATACGAATACCCAAAGAGATAGAATAACACAAAGAACATAATACTAGAATATACATATCAAAATATATATATGTAAATTAATAAATCAGTACCTGATTTAATAATCCGGCTCAAACCCGAGCCGGCTAGTATCATCAACTGTCCGATCGAAAGTCCGGGTACAAAGTACAATCGATTGATCGGAACCCTGCACGTATCCAATACGGCTACTACATCATTTCGCCAGAACCAGAGAAACCCTCTGTGTGGGATTCTAACGACTCGTCAATACGCTGGCAGTGGGTTTAACCACAAGCACGTCAGCGGCACTAGCTGTACGTAACGGCTACCCAGATATTGAGCGAAAGGAAGGCCGACAAGCAAGCCCATCCAAACCCCTACTGAGCCTGTCCGTAACAATCTCAATACAGTCCGGTCTGTTCGTCTAAGAGTATCGCATATCAGGTCTAGGAGGTGGATAAAGTCAGACCCCTAATAACGCGATATTTCGTGTCGGTATGAAGCCCATCACCCACTGAGAAACTGCTGATCCAAATCAGTAAATCTCGCTCACCCTGGTCACGGATTTCTGGTGATGGCTACCCGTACACAGCGCAACATCAATCCCTAATACCGGGAGAGACGAATGCCCGACGATCCACTCACTGCCTCCATGTGGCTCGGGACTGTACCCAACTAAAACCTGTTTGCACGACTATTTTGAGCCATGGTAGGGTAGTAATCAAAACACAGCGGGAACTCACACGAGACAAACAAAGATCTTAGGTCGACAGACTAACCTGTACTCATGTCACCTGCGAACTGCTATCTGACAATAACTATAATACCAACTAGCATGTTCCCATCGAGTCCATCCAGTATTTTCATAACCCAATGAGCATCTGTATACTATCTTAGGTGACTAACTGACACCAATGGCTTGTGAGACCGGTCACCGCCTCTCGTCGGGGTCTCGAGAAGTATACACTAGTCTACTCCGGAGTATCAATGCCCATTTTCGATACTCTCATGACTATGGACATTTAAGGATGTGCTTATAGACCACCCAGATCCCATGTATATGATCGCCATCATAATGCTGGTAGTCAAGCAAGAATCCTATGGGCTCTATCAACATGTAATACTGATTTGTAATACCACCTAATTGTTGGGTCCCAGCAGCGCCCCGGCCGTCGAAACGCGGCCAAAATGCGGAACAAAAATTTATCAAACCGGCGCTACCGCTACCCGATTTCCCGATCGACCTTAAACCCTAAACTAGCAAACTAACTAAGAGTTAGAAACTTTATACCGAGTTGATCCGTGTCCTTCGGTCTTCATTCCAAGCTCCTAGCGGCTCCTTGATGTGGTTTGGTCGCCGGTCTTCCTCCATCTCCAATGATCCACCCGAGGGAAACGGCGCAAGCTCCAACCTCGACGAACGAGGTAATCGACGCTCCAAAGTCGCCAACGATGGAGAGTCGAAGCGTAATAGTGTGTCACTATATTTTCTCTCTACCACAAAGCTCAAATAAGCAATGCAAGAAGAAGATGAAGGAGGTGATGAAACTTAGCATGAGCAAAAGAAATTTGGCTAAGTATTTTTCTTTGTGTGAATGAGAGAGTGGGAGTATGTGAACCAACAAATGAAATGAATCCCCCCACAAATTGTGGCCGGCCCCCCTCTCTTATTTCCATCAAAAGAAAAATATCATTTCCAATCAATCAAATAAAATATTCACAACCATACTTTGCACCATGCTATGAACCATGCCACTCTATGCCTTATGCCACCTCACACCCTCCACCTCATTATCAAACAAATGATTTTTCTGAAAAGAAAAATCAATAATGAGGTGGCACACCTTCTAGAAGTCATTCCGTATAAAATACGGAATACTTCCCGGTACATGTATCGAAATACATATACGCGTATTCGTACCAAAATACGAATAGCCGAGAGAGAAAACGAATAGTGAACAATAATACTAGAATACATATATATAAATACATATGTAAATTATTAAATAAAAAACCCGATTTAATAATCCAGCTTAATCCTAAGCCGCTAGTATTATCAACCGTCCGATTAAAGTCCGCGCAGCATGCACATATTTAATCGGACACCTGTATGTACCAACATACGCCATGTACACCATATCGCCTGAACCGTGAAAACCCTCTGTGTGGGACTCTAAAGACTCGTCAATACGCTAGCAGTGGGTTTAACCATAAGCACGTCAGTGTCACTAGCTGTACGTAACGGCTACCCAGGTATTGAGCGAAAGGGAGGCCAACGAGCAAACTCATTCTGAACCCCTACTGAGCCTGTCAGTGACAAAATCCGTACAGTCCGGTCTGTTCGTCAAAGAGTATCGCATATCGAGTCTAGGGGTTGGATAAAGTCAGACCCCTAACAATGCGATATTTAGTGTCGGCATGTTACCCATCACCTCCTGAGAAACTATCGATTCTGGATCGATAATTCTCGTCTACCATGGCTATGGATTTGTGGTGATGGCCACCCGTACACAATGCGACATCAACCCCCAATACCGGGAGAGACGAATCCCCGACGATCCGATCACTGCCTCCATGTGGCTCGGGACTGTACCCAACTAAAACCTGTTTGCACGACTCCTTTGAGCCGTGGTAGGGTAGTAATCAAAGCACAGTGGGAACTCACACGAGATAAATGATGATCTCAGGTCGACAGACTAACCTGTACACATGTCATCTCGGAATTGCTATCTGACAGTAGGTATAATACCAACTAGCAGGTTCCCGGAGAGTCCGTCCAGTGTACTCATAACCCAATGAGCACCTGCATACTATCTTAGGTGAACAAACTAACACCAATGGCTTGTGAGACCTGGCCACCGCCCCTCGTCGGGGTCTTGATCAGTATACACTAGTCTACACTGGAGTATCGATGCCCGGTTTCAACACTCCTACGACTAGGGACATTTAAGGATGTGCTTATAGACCCCAGCTTCCACATATATGATCGCCATCATAATGCTGGCAGTCAAGCAAGAATCTTATGGGCTCTATTAACATGTGCATGATGATAAAGGCAAACCGAATAGCATACTATCATCTTGAGTAAGAATGTTTTATCGGTATAGGTCCTCACTCATTCATCATAATCACAAGTCCGCGACTATGATAATTGCCTTGAGGGCACTATAGCCAACAATCTCCCACTTGCACTTAAGGCCAATTCTTGCGATGTCGCATACTTACAGCCCGTGTGATACCGAACACCCAACTTCTCTACTAATCAGTTTCGCAAAGCCCGTTTGCGAAAATGATTGCGTTCGAGAAATAGCCTCAGTGAGTGGATCCGCTCCAATGTTTCTTTCTGTATCTCTCCATATCTCAACTTCGCGGAGAAGACTATCTCCCGAAATGAGCAATACTTGTCTTAGAATTTGTCTGGATATCTGATGGGACCCAGTTCACAAATGAACTCCAAATCCAGTAAACTACTTAGACTATATCGTCCACTAAATTTAATCAGTATCCCGCGCCATGCCTTTCCTCAGTATCCGCTTGGACTACCTATCCAATATACTGTCCCTTAAAAGAGGGAAAAACTATAACTCTGACAGTCACTCTGTCATCCAGGTCACCTTGGAAGCCTGAAATGATAACCGTCTCCTAAAGGAGGCTGCCGTAATCATTTCCCTAGAACATTCACTTATGTTCAATAACTGCTTCCCAATGTTTCTCCACGATTGGATTAATATATCTGCATATTGCATCTAGTGCAAAAGCAATATCTGGTGTGGTACTTGACATTTCATGATTAACTCAATTGCCTAAGCAAGTGATATGCTAATCATGCAGATCCCTCTCCCCTTTAGTCTGTAAGACACCTTTAGAGAGGGTGACTCCATCACCTGCAGGTACACCACCATGCCAGGAGTCACCCATTTAATGTCAAAATACCCAGATTAGGTTACTTCCCAAATCTAGATCTAAAACTATAGATCTAGTAACCATAAAAACTGATATTATATCCATATCCTATGTGGAGAAAACAACTTTGTGACAACCATAGTATAACCGATCGTAGTATAAAAATATCTTTTCTTATCAAGTGCATGTCATCCCGAATCCTCGGACATCACACCCTACTACCTTCTTACTAGATCCATCTCCTATTCTGATAAAGTTAAAATTTATAACTGTCACATCAAAAATAGATGATCTTTTTCCGCTATACCTGCTTTAATCTATAAATAGACACAAGCTACTTGCCTAATATGCTTCCGCTGCTCCCACTGACTACAACAACCCTCTGGCAGAGTCATATATACGTGCACTTCTAAAACTAGTTTAGAACGACGCTATACTCATCCTCCTGCCGGGTCTTATAGTCTAGAATAACAACAATGGCAAGTCTGGGTAAATAAGAACCTCCCTGTCACCGTCTCTGAGAAGACCGAAGTACCTCTCGGGTGACTGAGGTTACCCACCAAATCTGCGGAGTGGCTAATGGAACATCAAATCCAATTGAATCATTAGGTTCTATTAAATTTCCAGTAATCGTTTTTGGTTCTGGAATAACTTCCAGTTCTACCATACTCCCACTTCTGTTTTCTGGAAAAATCCATTTTATAAAAACTGTGGCGAGTCAAGAATCAATATAAATATTGATCTTCCTGATGGTAGAAAGTTAACCCTCGTCAAAGCCCGGGATAACCCACAAACATCCATTACTGAAACGCTCCTTGAGTTTATCCGGATTCTGGTTTTAAGCATCAGCCGGACAACTCCCTATACCTTAACCTCGTTAAGATATAAATTGATTCTATATTAATCTAATATAGAAACCAAAACACTAATCTAATTTGAACCAGATTCAAAAACATGCATCTGTCTCCAGTGCATATCAACCAAATGGAAAGAGGACAATCAACATTACTCATCTAGGGATGCATCCATATATGAGTAACCCGAAAGAGAAACAAGTTCTCAAAACCATTACTATTAACGGAATACCAAACACAAGTATCTACATCTTCGACTTTCTCGAAGAATCCTGATACTTACAATAAATGGTTCTCTACTTTATTCTTATACCTATAACTTCTGAATATCTGGACCTTGCATTTCAACGAAATACATGTCCAGAACTAGAGAAGTCACAAGTAAACACAATATAGTACGAGTACCAACCCCTTTGTCCTAATGGACACTGGACAAGATACAATACTTTGTATAAGTCCCCTGAGTTCAACAACTCAAACCCTGTGCGTCGTAGGTTGAAAAACTATAGTATGGTTAAGAAGAATTACACCGCTGTTGAATGCACCTTACCCAATCACCAACCGATTTAGGTAAATGTCACAGACATAATATCAAAAAGATATATCTCACCTTATAAAAATAAACGTACAGATATATCAGTTTGAAATTGGTGCATAACAACGGATATTCAAAACCAAATATTTGCCATCCGGCAAAATCCAGATGATTTCTTCAAATATCACCAATTACAACGAATTCTGATATAATGAGGATCTAATCACCCAATTCCCAATATCCTACTCCTACTCACCATCTATAATAACATACAGATGTGAGAAACTGATTTGGTAAATACATACCCTGAGGTTAGATTCTTATTGGGAAAACAATTTTCAATTAACATCGCACAGTCAGACTGAAACATGAAAATGTTTCGAAAGGGTTTAACTTGTATTCCTAGTAATGCCTCTTCTACTCTCCTGATTCACGATAGTAACCATATACTTACCCGCCCTCACTCCAATTCCTTTATTATGTCTTTTACTTATTATCTTCTGTACACCTTCTTCAGGCTAATTGGTTTTCTTCTTTCCCTACCCTTCGGCACCAGCCTAAGATTTGGAAGAAGACTATCCAATAAGTGTAATAGGTGTACTCTTCTAATCTTAGGAGCCCTCGCAACTTGAGAGAAGGTAAAAAGAAAAGACATCTGAATAATCCTATTCTATCTCTCCAGAACCAGAATCCATCCCCGAAAAAGTTCCTTCGAGTTCATATGTAACTATACGATGGATTTATCCAATGAAAGTGGATATCCGTAGTGATACGGAGTGTTCTAGAGAAAAACAAAGTGGATGTAAGAGTGACAGGGGTATACACGGTCTTTGTCCTAAATGATGGTGATCGCAATTTACTTTGCCATTATTCTAATCCCTTTATATGTCTTTACTTATTACCTTCTGTACACCACAGTTAAGCTTGTTGGTTTTCTTCCTTCCCTACCGTTCGACACCTGCCTATGGTCTGGAGGAAGACTATCCAATAAGCTCAATAGGTGTACCCTCTCCTAATCCTAGGAGCCCTCACGACCTGAGAGAAGGTAAAGAGAAAGGACAACCGAATAATCCTATTCTATCTCTCCAGAACCAGAATCCATCCTCGAAAAAGATCCTTCGAGTTCGTATATAACCATACGATGGATTTATCCAATGGAAGTGGACGTTCGTAGTGATACGAGGTGTTCTGGAGAAATGCAAAGGTGATATAGAAGTGGCAATGATGTATGCGACACCGTGACATTCCGAAAGCCAAAGTGTTTTAAGAAGGTTCGGTCAATTTGGTTTATGAGTTTTAGTCAAAGGTTGGGTCATAGTCGCAGCCAGAGAGAGAGAGAGAGAGAGAAGAAACACTCAGCATGCACTCTAACCTAGATTAGAATGGTTAATCATTTTATCTAATCTGGATGGCTCCCACTGTTTCCTCGAATTCTCCTCCAAACCCAAAAGGAGAATTAGTCGGAATCACCCGAGGAGTATTCCTACTCATCAGTGGGAATCGGGATCCAACTATCATCGCATGATAACCTGATGGAAGCCACTCAAGTCACCACACTCCAGAAGGTATGCGCATGCCTGGCAAGTTTCCTGTATGTTTGAAACTTCCGATATGATTTTTACCCCTAACGACTTCATGGCCTTGATAGAGACCAACGTGCCATAAGTCGCTAGTCAAGTTCAACCCGTCATTATCCAAGATTGATCTAAACCCACCCGCACAAGCCCTTGATAGAGACCAACGTGACTATGCGGCTGTCCTAGATAATCGCATATCCATGCTACAGACACGTATCACACAGCTACCGTACACTATACCTTGATAGAGACCAACGTACATAGCACGAATACTACGAGATACCTATCTGAAATGATGGAGGGCTATGGCTGGTTTTTGGCGAAAAACCTTTAACGTAATGAACTTGATATCGTTGAAAGAATCCAAGTGGTTTTATAAATATATAATGGCAAAGACTTTTGCTAAAGAGGTCACTCCCGGTGAAGGGATCTTGGCTCTTTCCCCGTCGAATGGGGTGCAGGATATCCCAAACTGAATACCACGATGCAAAGCAAAAACAATCGACTATAATGAAGTTATTACGTTGACGCAAACTTTTACCCAAGGGGTCACTCTCGATGAAGGGATCTCGGCCCTTGCCTCGTCGAATGAGGTGCAGGATATTCCAAATGAATACCACGATGCAAAGCAAAAGAAAACGTTTGTAATGTCAGTTTTTTTTTATAAAAAAACTTGGTTCCAACATCATAAATAGGTTTGTTTTATCCTTGCATTGATAAGAATATATGCAGTCCCATCAATTAATCACACCAGAAAAGAACGAAAATAAAATGTACGTATATGCCATCCGCATTCGTCACTGGGTCCAGTCATCACCCGTTAGGTTACTTAATTAACGACAGAGCGAGGACTGGACTAGCACGGGTGCAAAACATATACAAGATCTACTAGTATATATAAATATATATATATATAACATTCGTCCCAGGCATGATATAAAGCAACATCACAGAAGCAATACAGAATGGTGGATAATCTGGAGCCCCGAGTTTCACTTGAGCCGCAAGTGAGACCCGACGTTCCCTGTCGTGTGGATAGCATGTGTAATGAAACCTATACCCCCTACGAGTGCGGCGAGTAGCCCACCAATCCTAGAGTAAGGTCCCCTCCGTCTGAATGCTTTGAGATGCGGACCAGTTGTCCTCTAGAACCCGGTTATTCGTGCACTCCACCGCTGGGTAATCCTAGTACAGAAAAGAAAATAATATACAAGGGTGACATCAACCTCAGCCCGGTCGTGCCCCAAAAGAATAATATACAAACTGGCAGTGACGGCAGTCCACATGTCGGACGCTCGCCCCGCAATATCAAATGTACAAATGAAATAAAACTGTACTATACATTGCACCATTGCTATCCACCACGACGATCCAACCAACATCACAGCACAATACAGGACATCAACGTGAATGTCACGTTCGCAAACCCGTCTAAAGGACATATAGCAATTAGACGGGTTTACCGATCAAATGACACTCACGGTCACAGATAGAAATGTATGTACTGTCAAAAGCACGCTTAAAATATCGATCGACTAAGTTCCAAATTGGCCCCAATAGCAAAACAATACTTCACTGAAACCTAGGCCAAAACAGAACATCACAAAAATCACAATTCCAATCCAGAGGGCTACAGAAAAAATTTCCAAGCCCATTGCCACTAAGCGATAGCGGATCCGCCGCCAATGAGGGTCTTGCGCGGTGGTTCCGCGGCGCTTTGGAGGCTTCGTGCTCTGAAATTTTTTGTGTACCCCTATAATCGCCTGCACGGATTTTTAAGATACAACAAATAATTTTTTGAACACTTTAGAAAATCGGCAGAAACTGTGAAAAATGGAATCGTGATTTCGTAAATTCCGTCGATCGATCTATTAAGCATGTTTAAACATGCTAGTAGGGTTTAAAGGGTGGCTCTGATACCATGTTGGGTCCCGGCAGCGCCCCGGCAGTCGAAATGCGGCCAAAATGCGGAACAAAAATTTATCAAACCGGCGCTACCGCTATCCGATTTCCGGATCGACCTTAAACCCTAAATTAGCAAACTAACTAAGAGTTAGAAACTTTATACCGAGTTGATCCGTGTCCTTCGGTCTTCATTCCAAGCTCCTAGCAGCTTCTTGATGTGGTTTGGTCGTCGGTCTTCCTCCATCTCCGATGATCCACCCGAGGAAAACATATTTCAAGACCAAGCAACGGAGTGAGCGCCTAGCGCGAAGTATAGCGGTAGCGCATCCGTTTTCTTGCTGCATATAATCCGTTTTCTTGCTGGGTCTCGAAGCGCAAGCTCCAACCTCGACGAACGAGATAATCGACGCTCCAAAGTCGCCAACGATGGAGAGTCGAGGTGTAGTAGTGTGTCACTATATTTTCTCTCTACCTTAAAGCTCAAATAAGCAATGCAAGAAGAAGATGAAGGAGGTGATGAAACTTAGCATGAGCAAAACAAATTTGGCTAAGTATTTTTCTTTGTGTGAATGAGAGAGTGGGAGTATGTGAACCAACAAATGAAATGAATCGCCCACAAATTGTGGCCGGCCCCCCTCTCTCATTTCCATCTAAAGAAAAATATCATTTCCAATTAATCAAATAAAATATTCACAACCATACTTTGCACCATGCTATGAACCATGCCACTCCATGCCTTATGCCACCTCACACCCTCCACCTCATTATCAAACAAATGATTTTTCTAAAAAGAAAAATCAATAATGAGGTGGCACACCTTCTAGAAGTCATTCCGTATAAAATACGGAATACTTCCCGGTACATGTATCGAAATACATATACGCGTATTCGTACCAAAATACGAATAGCCGAGAGCGAAAACGAATAGTGAACAATAATACTAGAATACATATATATATAAATACATATGTAAATTATTGAATCGAAAACCCGATTTAATAATCCAGCTTAATCCTAAACCGTTAGTATTATCAACCGTCCGATTAAAGTCTGCGCAGCATGCACATATTGAATCGGACACCTGTATGTACCAACATACGCCATGTACACCATATCGCCTGAACCGTGAAAACCCTCTGTGTGGGACTCTAAAGACTCGTCAATACGCCGGCAGTGGGTTTAACCACAAGCACGTCAGCGGCACTAGCTGCACGTAACGGCTACCCAGGTATTGAGCGAAAGGGAGGCCGACGAGCAAACTCATCCTGAACCCCTACTGAGCCTGTCAGTGACAATATCCGTACAGTCCGGTCTGTTCGTCAAAGAGTATCGCATATCGAGTCTAGGGAGGTGGATAAAGTCAGACCCCTAACAACGCGATATTTAGTGTCGGCATGTTACCCATCACCTCCTGAGAAACTATCGATCCTGGATCGATAATCCTTGTCTACCATGGCCATGGATTTGTGGTGATGGCCACCCGTACACAAAGCGACATCAACCCCCAATACCGAGAGAGACGAATCCCCGACGATCCGATCACTGCCTCTATGTGGCTCGGGACTGTACCCAACTAAAACTGTTTGCACGACTCCTTTGAGCTGTGGTAGGGTAGTAATCAAAGCACAGTGGGAACTCACATGAGATAAATGACGATCTCAGGTCGACAGACTAACCTGTACACATGTCACTTGGGAACTGCTATCTGACAGTAGGTATAATACCAACTACCAGGTTCCCGGCGAGTCCGTCCAGTGTACTCATAACCCAATGAGCACCTGCATACTATCTTAGGTGAACAAACTAATACCAATGGCTTGTGAGACCTGGCCACCGCCCCTCGTCGGGGTCTCGATCAGTATACACTAGTCTACACTGGAGTATCGATGCCCGGTCTCGACACTCCTACGACTAGGGACATTGAAGGATGTGCTTATAGACCCCAACTCCCACATATATGATCGCCATCATAATGCTGGAAGTCAAGCAAGAATCTTATAGGCTCTATCAACATGTACATGATGATAAAGGCAAACCAGATAGCATACTATCATCTTAAGTAAGACTGTTTTATCGGTATAGGTCCTCACTCAATCATCATAATCACAAGTCCGCGACTATGATAATTACCTTGAGGGCACTATAGCCAACACTAATACTGTACATGATGATAAAGATAAACCATATAGTATACTATCATCTTGAGTAAGACTGTTCTCCCCGTATAGGTCCTCCCTCAATCATCACAATCCTGTGCCTGCGATTCAATAATTGACTTGAGGGCACTATAGCCAACAATCTCCCACTTGCACTTAAGGCTAATTATTGCGGTGTCGCATACTCATAGCCCGTGTGATACCGAACACCCAACTTCTCTACTAATCAGTTTTGCAAAGCCCGTTTGTAAAACTATTGTGTTCGAGAATTAGCCTCAGTGAGTGGATCCACTCCGGTGTTTCTTTCTGTATCTCTCTATATATCAACTTCGCGGAGAAATACCATCTCCCGAAATGAGCGATACCTGTCTTAGAATTTGTCTAGATATCTGATGGGACCCAGTTCACAAATGAACTCCAAATCCAACAAACTTCTTAAACTGTATCATCTACTGAATTTAATCAGTATCCAGCGCCATGCCTTCCACAGTATCCGCTTGGACCACCTGTCCAACATATTGCCTCTCAAAAAGAGGGAAAACTATAAATTTGACAGCCAATATGTCATCCAGGTCACCTTAGAAGTCTCAAATGATAATCGCCTCCCGAAGGAGGCCTTCGTTACTATATACCAAGAACATCCACTTATGTTCATAACTGCTTCCCAACGTTTCTCCAGGATTGGATTAATATATGTTTACTGCAGCCAGTGCAAAAACAATATCTGGTGTGGTACTTGACATTTCATGATTGACTCAATTGCCTAAGCAAGAGATATGTCAATCATGAAAATCTTTCTCCTCATCAGTCTAGAAGACATCTCTTTAGAGAGGGTGACTCCGTCACCTGCGGGTATACCACCACGCCATGAGTCGTCCATTCTAAAACATTTTAGAATAGTGTCAAAATACCCAAATTGGGACACTTCCCAAATCTAGATCTAAAACCATAGATCTAGTAACCAAAATCCCTAATATTTTATCCAGATCTTATGTGGAGAAACATCGTGTGACAACCACAGTATAATCGATCGTAGTATAGGAATATCACTTCCTATCAAGAGCATACCATCCAAATACCAGGACATCACTCCCTACTACCTTCTTACCACATCCATCTGTTATTCTGACGAAGTCAAACTCTATGACTGTCACATAAAAAATAGATGATCTATTTCCGCTATTCCTGCTATAGTCTATAAATAGACATAAGCTACTTGCCCACTATGCTTCCGCTACTCCCACTGACTACAACAACCCTCTGACAGAGTCATATACACATGTACTTCTAAAACTAATTTAGAACGACGTTATACTCATCCTCCTGCCAGATTTCATAGTCTAGAACAACAGTAGTGGCAAGCATGAGTAATCAAAAACCTCCCTGTCACCGTCTTTAAGAAGACCGAAGTACCTCTCGGGTGGCTGAGGTTACCCACCAAATCTGCGGAGTGGCTAATAGATTGTCGAATCCAATTGAATCTTTACGTTCTACTAAATTTTCAGTAATCGTTGTGGCTCTGGAATCGCTTCCAGTTCTACAATACTCCCACCAATGTTTTATGAAAAGTATTCATTTTACTAAAACTGGTGGAGAGTCAAGAACAATATAACTATTGATCTTCCAGATGGTAGAATGTTAACCCTCGTCAATGCCCGGGATAACCCACAAACTGCCATTACTGAAACGTGCCTTGAGTTTATCCAGATTCTGGTTTTAAGCATAAGTCGGACAACTCCGTATACCTTAACACTGTTAAGATATGAATCCATTCTATATCCACTATAGAAACAAAGACACTAATTTAATTGGAACCAGATTCAAAATACATGCAGCCGTTTCCAGTGCGTATCAACAAAATGGAAGGAGGCCAATCAGCATTACTCATCAAGGAATGCATCCACATATGAGTAACCTGAAAGAGAAGTAAATTCTCAAAAACTATTACTTACAACGGAATACCTAGCAAAAGTATATACATCTCCGATCTCCTTGAAGAATCATGATGCTTTACAACATATGGTTTTCTATTTTATTCTTATACCTATAACTTCTCAAAACTTGGACCTTGTATTTCAACGAAATACTTGTCTAAAACTAGAGAAGTAATGAGTAAACAGAATATAGTATAAGTACCAACCCTTTTGTCCTAATGGACACCGGACAACATACAATGCTTTGTATAATTCCTCTGAGTTTAAAAACTCAAACCATGTGCGTCGTAGGTTGAAAATTGTGTTATGGTTAAGAAAAATTACACCGCTGTTGAATGCACCTTACCTAACCATCAACTGATATAGGTAAATATCATAGACATAATTTCAAAAAGTTATATCTCACTTTATAAATAAACGTACAGATATATCAGTTTAAAATTGGTGCATAACAACAAATATTCAAAACCAAATATTTATCGTTAGGCAAAACCCAGGGGATTTCCTCAAATATCACCAATTACAAACAATTCCGATATAATGTGGATACAATCATTCAATTCCTAATATTTTACTCCCACTCAGTATCCATAACGCCATACAGATGTGAGAATCAAATCTGGTAAATACATACTTTGGAGTTAGAATCTAATTAGGAAAACAATTTTCAATTAACACCGCACAGTAAAACTGAAGCATGAAAAATATTTCGAAGGGGCAGCCGGGTATCCCAAGTAATGCCTCTTCCACTCTCCAGATTCATGACAGTAATCGTATATTTCCTTGCCCTCACTCCAATTACTTTATATGTCTTTACTTATTACCTTCTATACATCGCACTTAGGTTAAATGGTTTCTTCCTACCTACCTTTCGGCACCTGCCTAAGATTTGGAAGAAGACTATCCAATAAGCGTAATAGGTGTACTCTCCTAATACTAGGAGCTCTCGCAACCTGAGAGAAGGTAAAGAGAAAAGACAACTGAATAATCATATTCAATTTCTCCATAACCGAAAACCATCTTCGAACTGAAACAAGTTCATTCGAGTTCATATGTAACTATACGATGTCATATCCAATAAATGTGGATTTTCGTAGTGATACGGAGTGTTCCGGAGAAATGCAAAGGCGAGGTAGGAGTGGCAGAGATATATGCGGCTTCATCGTGAATGATAGCAGTCGCAATTTCTTTTGCCCTCATTCTAATTCCTTTATTTGTCTTTACTTATTACCTTCTGTACACTACACTTAAGTTAATCGGTTTTCTTCCTTCCCTACTTTTCGCCACCAGCCTAAGGTTTGGAAGAAGACTATCCAATAAGCGTAATAGGTGTACCCTCCTAATCCTAGGAGCTCTCGCAACCTGAGAGAAGGTAAAGGAAAAAGACAACTGAATAATCCTATTCAATTTCTCCTGAACCGGAAACCATCCTCGAACTGGAACAAATTCCTTCGAGTTCGTATGTAACTATACGATGGCGTATCCAATAAATGTGGATCTTCGTAGTGATACGGAATGTTCAGGAGAAATGCAGAGGAAAAGTAGGAGCGGCAATAAGTTATGCGACTTTGACAATCCAAAAGCCAAAGTGTTTTAAGAAGGTTCGGTTATCTTGGTTCATGAGTTTTAGTTTAGGTCGGGTCATGGTCGCTGCCAAAGAGAGTGAGAAAAGAAACACTCAGCGTGTACTCTAACCTAGATTAGATTGGTTAAACAATTTATCTAATCAGGATATCTCCCACTGTTTTCTCAAATTCTTCTTCAAACCCTAAAAGGAGAATTAGTCGGGATCATCTAAAATCATCTGAGGAGTAACACCTATTCATCAGTAGGAATCGGGAACTAACTATCATCGCATGATAACTTGATGGAAGCCACTCAAGTAACCACACTCCAGAAGGTATGCGCATGCCTGGTAAGTTTCCTGTATGTTAGAAACTCCCGATGTAATTTTTACCCCAAACGGTTTATGAGTTTGACTTTGGCCAACAAATCATAACCTGCAAGTTAAGTTCTACCCGTCATTATCCAGATTGATTTAGACTCACCCGCACACATCCTTGAATTTTGCCAACAAAGTGGTACGACTATCCTAAACCAATGCATTTACCAATGCTACGGATAAGCAACACACAGCTACCGTTCACGATACCTTGACTTTGGCTAACTAACACCGCATGAATACTATGTGCTACTTATTCGAAATGACGGAGGGCTACGACTGGTTTTTGGCGAAAAACCTTTAACGTAATGAACTTTATATTGTTGAAGGAAGTCGAGTGGTTTTACAAATATATAGTGGGCAAACTTTTGCTAAAGGGGTCACTTCCGGTAAAGGGATCTCGGCTCTTTCCTCATCGAATGAGGTGTAGAATATTCCTAACTGAATAACACGATGCAAAACAAAAGAGTCGACTATTGTCAAGTTATTACGATGACGCAAACTTTTGCCCAAGAGGTCACTCCCGATGAAGGGATCTCGGCTCTTGCCTCGTCGAATGAGGTGCGGGATATTCTGAACCGAATACCGCTATGCAAAGCAAAAGGAAAGGTCTTGTAATAACAGTTTTTAAAAATTTGGTTCCAACAACATCAATTGGGTTTATCTTTCCTTGCATTGATCAGAATCAACACATTCCCATCAATTAATCCATATCACACCACAGAAAAGGAACAAAAATAAAATGTACGTATATGCTATCCGCATTCGCCACTGGACCCCGCCATCACCCGTCAGGTTACTTAACTAACGACAGAGCGGGGGCTGGACTACCGTGGATGCAAAACATATACAACATTTTCTAGTATATATATATATATATATATATATATATATATATATATAAAACATTTGTCCCAGGAATGATATAAGCAACATCAGAGAAACATCACAAAATAACGGATAATCTAGGAACCCCGGGTTTCTTTTAAGCCGCAAATGAAACCCGACGTTCACCGGTCATGTGGATAGCCTGTGCAATGTAAACCTGGACCCCTACGAGTACGGCAAGTTACCCGCCAATCCCAAAAGTGAGGCAACCCCAATCAACAAAGTGAATGGGCCACCCAGCACTTCATAGAATCCAGTAACTTTAGCACTCCTCCATGGGTCATCTTATACCCCCTTCGAGTTCGGTGAATAGCCCGCCAATTCTAGAGTAAGGTCCTCTCCGTCTCAACGCCATGAGATGCGGGCCAGTTGCCCTCTAGAACCTGGCTATTCGTGCACTCCACCGCGGGGTAATCTTAGTACAGAAAAGAAAAATATATATAATGGCGACATAGACCTCAACCCGGTCATGCCCCAATAAAAGAATATACAATCTGGCAGAGACGGCAGTCCACATGTCAGACGCTCGCCCTGCAATACTGAATATATAAATGAATCTGAACTGTACTACTACCATTGCACTCCAGGCTATCCACCACGACAATCCAACCATAATATCAACATAACACAGAACATCAACGTGAATATTATATTCGCAAATCCGGCTGGTTGAACATATAGCAAATAGTCGGGTTGTACCGCTCAATAATATTCATGGTCGTAGATATCATCACATGTAATGATAAACACACAGTTAAAATTTGGATTGACTAAACTTTTCCAAATTGGCCCTAAATGCAATCCAGCACTTTAAACAAATTTGGGCCAAAACTAAATATCCCAAAAATCAAAATTCCATGTCAGAGAGTGCCAGAAGAAATTTGGCGCAACGAGGCTACAAATCCGCCGCGGAACCATGGCCAATGAGTGTATAATGCGGCGGTTCCGCGGCCATTTAGTGGGTTCACATATCCTATTTTCTTCAGGTGTTCTAATATTGCCTGAACAGATTTTTAAGCTACACAGAAAGATTTTTTGAACACTTTTCAAAATCGACAGCAAGCATGGCAAAACATAATTTTGATTTGGAAAAATTGGTCGATCGATATTCTAACTTTGTGTAAACTAGCTAGTATTGGTTTATGGGTGGCTCTAATACCATGTTGGGTTTTCGCCCGCGCCTTGACCATCTACCGTGACCGATGCGGAACAAAACTGGCGTTTAAAACTTTTGGCGCAAACAAAACCTGCTCAAGATCGAACCAAAATCCTATACCAACATATACAAAGAGCTAAACTACTAGGTTTAGAAATGTTATACCGAATGAACCAAGTCCTTCGGTCTTCCATCATTTCCTTAACTTCTTGAGGCGTGCTTGAACAAGCTTGGCCGCCGGTCTTTCTCCGTTGAAGATGATCCACCCGAGAGATGTAGTCATGGCTCTAGCTCCACATCGAAAGCAAGTGAAGCAACTAGGGATTCTAGGATGCTAGTCTAGAATGCCTAGGATATAGTGATCTAAGTGTTTATCTATCTCATCTTACCTGCTCTCATGATTCTCAACACATGAGAGGGTTGAGAGGAGGTGGAAGATGAAGGTGGAGGAAACTCAAGAGAACCAAGATGTGAGTGATGCTAATGGTGAGGAGAAGAGAGCTCAAGAAAAAGAACCATCTCAAAAATAATGAAGCATTCATGAGAGAGAAAATCTCATGGCTATGTTTTGTAAAACATTTTTCCAATTAAAATATACAACCCAAACGTGAATAGTATGCACAAATGAATTAATAATTTATTTGTGCACACTATACAAGTATGGTCCTTACCATACTCCTATCATATCCATGCAACCTCATTTATCCATTTATAATAAATGATCAAACCCTAAAATGAGGTGTCCACCTTTTAAAATGTTTTCCGGAAAAAATACGGATTACATTCTACTGTATATACATACCTGTATTCATACCGAAATACGAATACCTAAAGAGGTAGAATAACACAAAGAATATAATACTAGAATATATATATCGAAATATATATATATGTAAATTGTTAAATTAATACCTGATTTAATAATCCGGCTCAAACCCGACCAGGCTAGTATCATCAACTGTCCGATCGAAAGTCCGGGTACAAAGTACAATTGATCGATCGGAACCCTGCACGTATCCAATACGGCTACTGCATCATTTCGCCAGAACCAGGGAAACCCTCTATGTGGGACTCTAAAGACTCGTCAATATGCTGGCAGTGGGTTTAACCACAAGCACGTCAGCGGCACTAGCTGTACGTAACGGCTACCCAAGTATTGAGCGAAAGGAAGGCCGATGAGCAAGCTCATCCAAACCCCTACCGAACCTGTCCGTGACAATCTCCATACAGTTTGGTTTGTTCATCTAAGAGTATCGCATATCGGGTCTAGGGGGGTGTTCAGTCGAAAATATCGCACTTTTGATATATCATTTTCCTTACTTTTCTTAAATATCTAAAGGTGTTTATTATAAATATAGAACATATTTGGGTTTATCTGTAAAAATACTATTTACCGTATATTAATATATTATAATTAACAATATGAAGGAAAATTTATGCATATAATATTTATATAATATTTTTATTATGCATATCATATCAAATATTCTAATTAAATTTTTTTAAATGATATAATATCATACAAATGGTTAGAATAATATCTCTATAACAAATATTACTAACATTATTCATGGAGATATTGTGCAAGAGTTGGCTCAGGTCAGAAGATCAGGATATCGAGATGTCGGGAATAAAAAATCTTCCGATGAAATTTAATTAAAATCGAAGAATCAATACTGGCAGAGACTCGGAGAATATATGAAGATTCCAGACATCAAATAAATTTTCATGTGTCATTATGAAGAGGCTCCAGAATTTTGAGACCCTAACTCCTCCATGAAATCGCGGTTGCGCGGCCAAAAGCCACAATAAGCGGCTGATCCGTGACCGTTTCAGCAACTTAGGGTTTGGGATTTTTAAGCTTGGATCTTCACAACAAGCCTAATTCTTGGGATCTAGAGTTTCTGGTTTTGGGACTATATAAAAGATCGATGGCTAAACTTAGAGATCATCAATCTTTTATACGAAGCAAATTACCGTCAAAGAACAAGTGATCTAAGACAGGCCCGCGATTCAAAATGATAAGGCGACGTGAGATTCGACGGAGCATCTACTTCCTACAACGCAGAGATTGAAAGCAGCTTCTTTTTCCTCTTATAATCTAAACTTGAAGGCTTTGTACTTGTGAAGTTGATTAATAAAGGTGGATCTTTAGTTTAATCATTTCGCATTTTATTTTCTGTATTTACATCATGATCTATATCCGTTCTTCTTCTATCTCCATAATGCGGGAGTAATTCTTCGCTTGATAGGGTTCGTAGGATTATGGTAGAACAATATATGAGAAAATATTTTAACTTCTTTTAAGTGTTATGAAGTTTATAAAGTTTAGCAAAAGAATCGTTAATATCCTAATCGGGCGCGCTATCAATTTATTGATAGTCTTGACCGCGATTTAAGATCAGATTAACAATTGTTTTGTTAAGGTATAGACATGAATAGAGATCAATGAAAGGACAAGGGTCAGTAGTGTGGAAATCTTAGTTTCTTCTAAAGAACCCTAATCCTCATTTATCACTATCGATATAGTTTTAAATTTATTAAAAGATAAAAAGAGTTATTTTTATTAGTCATCCATGACTACTAAATCCTAACGAACCCTACAAGCCCTCTTCTTATAAAATCTACATCCGTATTTAAACTAGATCTGTATTCTACATCCATGTTTAATATAGATCTAGAATATATTCTTCACTATTCTTTATTCTTCTATTCTTCCTCTCTTCAATCAACACGTTTAAAGTAAGATTAAAATATTCCACGAATCTCTGAGGACGGTCCGTACTCATCTCGGCTAGCTACACGCGACACTGTTATTGATTGCGGTTATTAATACACTCTTTCATAGAATCTATCAATTGGCGCCGTTGTCGGGGATATGTGCGTAATTTTTTTCTTACTATTCGTGTTGAATTCTTATTCGATCCATATCATAAAATAAAACAAAACCGCATCTTGCATATTTAACGATTAGTGTGCGATTTTTGCAAGGATATCTAAAGTCATTGTAGCGAGGAGATAAAGATTCAGAGACTTTCTGAGAGGACCAGAGAAGCAAGGGAGACCACCGTAGCAAAAATTTTCAAAAGGTCTCTCAACTCCGCGGCGGAACTGCGGCAACAAGTCCATTTTGGCGGCGGAACCGCGGCATAGTTGGGGACTTAGGGTTCCAAACTTCTCTAATAACTTTCCTATCTCTTTCTCTCTCCTATGAAAAATCTAATAATAAATTTTTCTGCAGGATTCTTTGCAAAATATCGCCGCCAAAAATCTTTTTGAGTATTTTGTTCTGCGGTTTGTTTTTGCATATTTTAATAGGACTTTAAGGGGTAAGACCAAAATTCAAATTAGGTGGGGATTTCGTCACCCTTCCTAGGCTCCACAAATCATAAAATGAGTATCCGCATAACTCTACATTAATTAAAAAATATCTAGATCAAGACTCTAAGGACCGTCGCGCTCAATTAGGACAGAGGAAGGTCGTGGGTAATTTATCGTTTATCAGCATTACTTTTGTGGTGACTAGGGAAGTGTGTCTAGGAAAGTGGTTACTTAATTAGGCCAGCTATTTTCGGTGATTCGTATAGCGGATACCTCCCACTTACCTGGCACTTACCTGGCCACAGGAGCGATAAAAAGATGATAGAAGATTGATCCTGTGACTTGTCCTTTGGAAGTCTAGGAGCGGTCTAGTGTTTGACCTAGGTAACCTTAGTTTTAGGGTTTGCTTGTGCATTTTGTGATTTGTTGAGTCAACCCTTAAGTCCCCTTTTCAAAGCAAAACAATCCAAATAGAGCTTAATTCTTTACCATCTCATCCTCTTTCTTTTCACCTTCTTATAATGGATAACCCAAATAGATGAACTCTTGCCGAGTTTTTCTATTCAGAACTAGATATTTCTTATTTTCGTAATCGCTTCGGTATACCATCCGACTCTACCATGTCTTTAAGAGATCGGATAGAGTAAATGGAAAGAAACAGTTGGCCACCTCACTCCAGATCCTATCAATCGCATCAAAATTCTACATCTTCTTCTGTTGATACTCCATCTAAAGCGTGTGAGGGAACTCGTAAACGCATGTCCATCGCTGAGTATATAGCGAGGACTAACGGCCAAAGTTTCAATCCGGTCAAACCGTTAGGACAAAAAACACCACCACTTTCTAAAGAAGAATTTGCTATTCGTTTTGCGGCGTATATGACATCTATTGCCAGTTGCTAACCAACCAACCAATATCAATATTCTTCTTATCACAATGTTGATTCTACTCCTGCCCAATTTTCACAACCATTCGATTCCTATCAATCCTATCCGACTTTTACACCTTCTCTAGACATTTCTCCTAATCAGTCATTTGGAAGTTTTACCTATCCACAAGAATTTCAATCTTATGCTGAAACCCCTTACCGACACATGTCTAGTTTTGAACGGACCGTGGAAGAATATCGGGTAGCACCCCGCCCCTCCATAGAGGAATTGAATGCGTCCATGGCCGCCCTCATACAACAAAACGAACGAGCAACTGGTTTCGAACCAGCTAAAATTTTTTCAATGTATGATACGGCAATAAGACAAATCGAGAATTCGGGTAGTGAGAGAGAGCGGTACACCCTTCCAAATCAGACCTCCCATCCCAAATTGAAATCCACAACTTCAGTTTCACAAATCTATCGAGTACACCAAATGATTCACTAATTGAAGATAGAATATCTGATAAGTTGTGTGATTTTGTAGTGTTTGATTTACTCGATTGTGAAGGGTCCATTTCAAATGAAGCCACACCAAATCCATGTGATCTCTATATCTCCACTATAGAACCTAAATTAATTGAAAACCATGCTTTTGATGATGTGTCTGAGAATTTTAACCTTCACTTGATTGAGGATATTGTAGCTGGGGATATATTGGATGATGAATCCACAATTTTGGATGAGTTTTCCTCACCAATTCATCGGGTCCTTTCACTTCTGTGTGGACATCATCTCGAACCTTTAACTGTTTTTTCCGAACCCCATATGCGTCTCGAAATTGATGATAACTGTATGACCGAAAAGCGGAATGAAATTCAGCCTTCATTTCCCACATCTGGTTCAGCAATACTCGACACACCAATTTGTTTATCCATTTCATCTCCCACTTTCTCTGGTTCTTCTTCTATTCTTCCTTTAATTTTAGCGGTTGTTGATGAATCACAATCCAATATTTCGAGTTCGATAATTCTAGAAATACAACTTGATTTAGACTCTTTTAAGAATGAGGTAGATGAGCTTTTCGAGTCTCATACCTCCATAATTTTTGACAAATCAAGTGTGTTGAATTCTGGCGCGATACTTATTGACATTGAAACGTTCAATCGGACCATCGATGAAAGTTTCGAAGATATTTTTGCAGACGAACTCGCATTCCTAAACGATACGGATTTTGTGATTAATCAATCTCCACCCGAAGAAGTTGAACCACCACCATTTCTTCTTATCCCATATGAGAATGTGACTATTCTTCCCATTCCTAATCATTCACATTCTCGTTTCTATTCACCATCACCGTTTCGTCTCTATCAACCGAGACGTAAACCATAACATCTCTTATCTCCTCCCCACGTCTTGTCTACATATAACAGGTTCTTCTACCAACAAGTACGTTACACCGATAAATTTTTTGAATGGTTGGTGTTGACTTTTGGTATTTGTAAAGTATTATATTGACCAATAACTTAACCCCCCTCATCATTTTAAATGCTTAATACTATTTTACTGAAGTTTGGGGGGGATATTTTGGCTCTTGAAAGAAAATAAATTTTTACAAAATTTTGAGCCAAAAATAAGTTTGGGGGAAGATTTCACTATCATTATTTCATATCCCCGTTACTAACTTTTCCTCTAAAATCTATAAATTTTTTTAGCTTAACAGATGACATCAGTGAGGACACTGCTGTAAACAGGTTTAGAGGAGGTTTGTGCTTATTCACGCATTATTTTTCATTATAAGCACAAAAAAAAATTTGATAATGAAAATTAGATAGTGAAAATTTACATATGAAAGATAGGAATAGTTTAAGAAAATCAAGAAAAGTAGATGTTTTCTTAAACGAAACTAGTAATAAGTAGTTATGAGCCGTTGCCCCAAGGGTTAGTAAGATAAAGGAAATTACTAATCCGAGGATAAAAATAAGTCTGAAAATAGTCCATATTCTTGAGTACAAACTTTTGAACGTTGATACCCTACTATACGCATTTACACACATCTTGAAATTTGGGATAGTAGAGAATACCTTAAAATGCTTTTGTCTAAAAGTCTTGGTATGAAGAAAAATAAAAATATAATGAAAAAAGTGGTGAAGAAAAAAATGAACACTGGTTTTATAATTGCTTAAGGCAG
Organism: Agapanthus africanus; assembly: GCA_030015575.1. Lineage (NCBI taxonomy): Eukaryota > Viridiplantae > Streptophyta > Magnoliopsida > Asparagales > Amaryllidaceae > Agapanthus > Agapanthus africanus. The sequence continues at coordinate 118,965,967 of CM057340.1, read as the reverse complement.
CATAAAAAAAATATAGCGAGAGTGTTTTATCACCTAGTGTCTTAGACCAACTGGTTTGGGAGCCACTGCTAAACCTTAGGTGTTGCAAGACGAGGAATTGCGCCTAAATGCGCGAACACATTTAGTAATCGGTTGGTTAGTACCTCGAGAAGTATTAATGGTCTCATGAAGGATGTGTTAGCAATTCCATCTGATAATATTCACCAACTAAAAAGTACTTTGGAAGATGGACAAGAATATGATAACTTGAATTGAATTCTCTGAGTGCGGGGATATCTTTTACACACACGTAGGGGTATATGATCGATATTTGGATGAATGGTAGGGAGGAAGAATAAAGACGATATTTTATTGATGGATGATGTGATTTCTAATATTTTTTCATGACCATTAAGATAGGGCGCATGGCAATCGAAAAGCTAGTATAGTTGGAAACTCTTATTTTCAAGTTCTTTCTTTTATAGTTCTTATCTTTGTATATAATTTTCATCTTCTTCCTTTTATTATAAAATTTTGTGGGTGTAATCTGCTGAAAACCCTCAGGAGACAACACTCCTCCTACTAGGGACACCTAGAAGTTTAACGGCTTGTTGCACGTGCTCAGTGCAATCGTGTTGCCTACGAAAGTGTGCTACTTAGGTTTTTCTTTTTCTCCCTCTCTTGAATAAATAAGTTTGCTCGGGACGATCAAACTTAAATTTGAGGGTATTTGTTCAGTCGAAAATATCGCACTTTTGATATATCATTTTCCTTACTTTTCTTAAATATCTAAAGGTGTTTATTATAAATATGAACATATTTGGGTTTATTTGTAAAAATACAATTTATCATATGTTTATATGTTATAATTAACATTATGAAGGAAAATGTATGCATATAATATTTATATAATATTTTTATTATGCATATCATATCAAATATTCTAATCAAGATTCCTTAAAAGATATAATATCATACAAATGGTTAGAATAATATCTTTATAACAAATATTACTAACATTATTCATGGAGATATTGTGCAAGAGTTGGCTCAGGTCAGGAGATCGGGATATCGAGACGTCGGGAATCAAAAATCTGCCGATGAAGTTTAATTAAAATCGAAGAATCAATACTGGCAGAGACTCAGAGAATATATGAAGATTCCAGACATCAAATAAATCTCCATGTGTCACTATGAAGAGGTCCCGGAATTTTGAGACCCTAACTCCTCCATGACACCGCGGTTGTGCGGCCAAAAGCCACAATAAGCGGCAGATCCGTGGCCGTTTCAACAAGTTAGGGTTTGGGATTTTTAGGCTTGGATCTTCACAACAACCCCTAATTCTTGGGATCTAGAGTTTCTGGTTTTGGGACTATATAAAGGACCATGGGCTAAACTTAGAGATCATCAATCTTTTAGACGAAACAAATCACCGTCAAAAAATAAGTGATCCAAGACAGGTCCACGATTTGAAGTGATAAGGAGACATGATATTCGATGGAGCATCTACTTCCTACAAGGCAGAGATCGAGAGCAATTTCTTCTTCCTCTTGTAATCTAAACTTGAAGGCTTTGTACTTGTGAAGTTGATTAATAAAGGTAGATCTTTAGTTTAATTATTTCGCATTTTATTTTCTGTATTTATATCATGATCTCTATCCGTTCTTCTTCTATCTCCATCATGTGCGAGTAATTCTCCGCTTAATAGGATTCGTACGATTAGGGTAGAACAATATATGAGAAAATATTTTAACTTCTTTGAAGTCTTATGAAGTTTATAAAGTTTAGCAAAAGAATCGTTAACATTCTAATCGGACGCGCTATCAATTTTTTGATAGTCTTGACCACGATTTGAGATCAGATTAACAATTGTTTTGTTATGGGATAGACATGAATAAAACCAATATCGAGCTGAGGTAAATTAGTTTAGAGATCAATGAAAGGACAATGGTCAATAGTGTGGAAACCTTAGTTTCTTCCAAAGAAGCCTAATTCTCATTTATCACTATCGATCTAGTTTTAAATCTATCAAAAGATAAAATGAGTCTTTTTTAGTCATCCATGACTACTAAATCCTAACGAACCCTACAAAGCCCTCTTCTTATAAAATCTACATCCGTATTTATATTAGATCTGTATTCTACATCCGTATTTAACGTAGATCTAAAATCTATTCTTCACTATTCTTTAGTCTTCTATTCTTCCTCTCTTCAGTCAACACGTCTAAAGTAAGATTAAAAGATTCCACGAATCCCTGAGGACGGCCCGTACTCATCTCGGCTAGCTACACGCAACACCGTTATTGATTGCGGTTATTACTACACTCTTTCATAAAATCAATCAGGGGGTGGATAAAGTCAGACTCCTAATAACGCGATATTTCGTGTCAGTATGAAGCCCATCACCTATTGAGAAACTACTGATTCAAATCAGTAAATCTCGCCCACCGTGGCCACGGATTTCTGTTGATGGCTACTTGTGCACAACACGACATCAACCCCCAATACCGGGAGAGACAAATCCCCGATAATTCACTCACTGCCTCCATGTGGCTCGGGACTGTACCCAACTAAAACATGTTTGCACGTCTCTTTTGAGCCGTGGTAGGGTAGTAATCAAAGCACAGTGGGAACTCACACGAGACAAATGACGATCTCATGTCAACAGACTAACCTGTACTCATATCACCTGGGAACTGCTATCTTACAATAGGTATAATAATAACTAGTATGTTCCCGGCGAGTCCGTCCAGTGTACCCATAACCCAATGAGCACCTGTATACTATCTTAGGTGACTAACTGACACCAATGGCTTGTCAGACCGGCCACCGTCCCTCTTTGGGGTCTTGATAAGTATACACTGGTCTACTCCAGAGTATCGATGCCCAGTCTCGATACTCCCATGACTAGGGACATTTAAGTATATGCTTATAGACCACCCAGCTCCCACATATATGATCGCTATTATAATGCTGGTAATCAAGCAAGAATCCTTTGGGCTCTATCAACATGTAATAGTGATCTGTAATGCCACCTAATAATGTACATGATGATAAAGACAAACGAGATAGTATATTATCATCTCGAGTAAGACTGTTCTCCCCGTATAAGTCATCCCTCAATCATCATAATCGCGTGCCTGCGATTCAATAATTGACTTGAGGGCGCTGTACCAACATTCCTATACCTCGGCTTGATGATATGCTAGATAATCTTTGCGGTTCAAGTGTATTCTCAAGAATCAACCTGAGAAGTGGATATCACCAAATTAGGATTCGGCGAAGAGATGAATGGAAGACAGCTTTTACGACGAAAGATGGATTGTATGAGTAGCTTGTTATGTCGTTTGGGCTGTCTAATACACCGAGTACTTTTATGCGACTTATGAACCAAGTGTTTCGACCTTTTATTGGAAAGTTTGTGGTCGTCTATTTTGATGACATCTTGATTTATAGTTGAATTTCAGAGCAGTATGTTAAGTATCTTCGGCAAATTTTATGTACCCTGAGAGAGTAGAGATTGTTTGTGAATCTCAAGAAGTGCGAGTTTGTTATCGATAGTTTGATTTTCTTGGGTAATATAGTTTCAGCCAAAGTGTTGAAAGTCGACCCAGCGAAAGTAGAAACTATCACTTCATGGCCGACGCCGACCTCTATTCATGAAGTGCGCGGTTTTCATAGTTTGGCCTCATTTTATCTGCGGTTCATAAAGAATTTTAGTACGTTGATGGCTCCGATGACTGAATGCTTAAAGAGGAAGACTTTCGAGTGGACAAAAGCGGCTGACGAGAGTTTTGAGTTGATTAAGAAGAAAATCACTGAAGCTCCGGTGCTTGCGCTTCCTGACTTCGGTAAGATGTTTGAAATTGATTGTGAAATATTTAAGTTAGGAATTGGTGGAGTATTGAGTCAGGAAGGATGACCTATTGAATTCTTCAATGAGAAACTAAATGCTTTAAGAAGTAACTGCTCCACTTATGATGTCGAATTATATGCTACTGTTCAATCTCTTTGACATTGTGAGCATTATCTACTTCATCGGGAATTTATGCTAAATTCAGATCATGAGGCATTGAAGTATATTAAGGGAGATCATAAGTTGAATAGTCGTCATGAAAAGTGGATTGCCTATATACAAAGATTGTTGGATATAGTGCCCTCAAGGCAATTATTGTAATTGCAGCCAGACGATTATGATAATTGAAGGAGGACGTGTAACAGTCTTGCTCGAGATGATAGTATGCTATCAGGTTTGTCTTTCTTATTGATGCGAATGCGTTTTACTTGTTATTACGTGTTAATAATACAGAATGATAAAGCCGGTAGGATTCTTGCTTGACTACCAGCATTATGATGGCGATCATATACATGAGAGCTGGGTAGTCTATAAGCACATCCTTAAATGTCCCTAGTCATGAGATTATCGAGACCGGGTATCGATATTCCCGAGTAGACTAGTGTATACGTTACGAGACCCCGATAAGGGGCGGTGGCCGGTCTCACAAGTCATTAGTGTTGTGTCACCTAAGATAGTATACAGGTGCTCGCTGGAGGTGAGTACATTAGACGAACTCGTCAAGAACTTCGAGATGGTATCATATCTATCGTCAGATAGAAGTTCTCTAATGGCATGAGTACAAGTTAGTTTTTGGACCTGATATCGTCATTTGTCTCGTGTGAGTTCCCACTGTACTTAGATTACTACCCTACCACGGCTTAAAAGGAGTCATGCAAATATGTTTTAATTGGGTATAGTTTCGAGCCATATGGAGGCAGTAAACGATTGTTAGGGATTCGTCTCTCCAGGTATTAGGAGTTGACGTCACACTGTGTTTGGTTGGCCATCCTCCTAAATCCATGGCCACGGTGGATGAGATTTACTGATATGAGTTCAGTAGTTTCTCGGTTGGTGATGAGCTTGACTCCGACACAATTTATCTGGTTATTAGGGGTCTGACGCTATCCACCTCTAGACCCGGTATGCGATACTCTTAGACGAAGAGACCAGATTGTATGAAAATTGTCACATTTAGGCTCAGTAGGGTACGAACAGACTTGATTGTCGACCTCTCTTTCGGCATATACCCGGGTAGTCGTTACGTACAGGTAGTGCCACTGACGTGCTTGTGGTTATGGATTTTTCTAGTAATCACCGTCAACGTATTGTCGAGTCTTTAGAGTCCCACACAGAGTTTTCCCGGTTCAGGCGATATGATGTAGATGACGTATGTTGGTGCATACATGGGTCCGATTAAATACGTGTACAGACTACACGGACTTTATTCGGATGGTTGATAATACTAGCGGTTTAGGATTAAGCCGGATTATTAAATCAAGTTTTGATTTAATATATATATATATATATATATATATATATATATAAAATGTATTCTAGTACTATTGTTCACTATTCATTTTCTCTCTTTTTGCTATTCGTATTTTTATACGGATACACTATGTATTTCTATACGTATACGTATTCCGTATCTCTATGGAATTTGTTCTAGAAGAAAGATATCTCATCTGTGAATATTCATTTATGAATATTCATGAAATAAGGTGGAGGGTGAGGTGGCTTTGACCATAGTTGAAGACATGTAGAGAGAAATGGGCTTTCATTTGTTTATTACAAAATTGGTATGAAATTTTATTTTTGAATGGTAGAAAAATTATGAAAAGATTCCTTCACTCTCTCATTCATTTATGCCTAACACTTGCTCATTTTTGTGTTATAGCTAGCCTCTTCACCTCCTCCCCCTTCTTCACTTTCTCTCTTAAGTTTTGGATTTGTGAGAAAATGATAATGGAAAATTTCTGCATCCCCACTTTCCATTCCTAGCGAACTTGGAGTGTCGATTGCTTCACTAGATGAAGGTGGAGCTTAGATCGGTTCTCTCGGGTGGATCATCTTTGGAAAGGGCGGTCTCCATTTAAGCTTATTTCCGACGACCTACAAGAAGCTTGGAAGGGTCTTCTACGATTGGATGGACACGCATCAAAAGTTGTATTCCCTAAACTTTGTATGCTAGGGTTGCTAGTTTAGTTGTATAGTTTGATTCGTAGGGGATATGTGTTTTGTGCTTGCTAAAAAAATCATTGTTTTCACTTCCGTCTTGGCCGCGGCTTCCGCGGCGCGAGCAAAACATACTTTTATGGTATCAAATCCAATCCATACACCTAAACCAGCTTGGTTGACCTTAGAATACCATCGTTTTTGCCAATGTAAAAACTGCAGTTTCAGCTTCAAAAATTCAGCCGCTGTCGTGCATCAAATCGTTGTTTTCATGCTTTTTCTCGATCCCCGGAGCTCTCATTTTGGAGCGGGGATTCTGTAGGTGATCGAGGGTGACCCGTAGACTTTCGGGAAGCCTTTTTCCAAACCGTTTTTAGCTTAATAGGGGTTGATTTTGATGACTGAAAACTGCAGCGCTTGGTTGTCAAAAAATCCATACTTTTTGCGTGTTTCGATCACCGCGAGCTCTTGGTTCGGACCAAGAACCCGCGAGGAGGATCGTGGGTGCCCCGGGGAATTCCTGTCGGCCTTGGTTAGGTCGTTTGGACTCTTGGTGTTGGCAAAAAGAATGGATTGTTTGAATTTCGAAGTGCGCTCGATTTTCGTCGTTTGGAATTTTGAGTGTTCGCTTCGGGGTGATGAATTCTATGGTCGTAGTTTTCGTTTATGTGTACATGTGTTGTTAAAATTCGTCTAATTGCTACATGTTCGATTGGACGGGGTTGCACACTTGCTCGTGTTACTTATTTCTGTGATATGTATATCTTGTTTATGGTTTAGACGGATTGTCGTGTCGGATATCCCCTCGTGCGATTTGGTTGTATAGTTTTGATTTATATTCTTGTATATTCATTTGTTCGGGACGAGCTCCAACCTGTGGCCGCCGTTTCTGTTTTATGTATATTCTTTTATTGGTGCTCGACTAGGATGCGGTTGTTGTCACCTTGTATATATATTTTTTCTGTATTAGAATTAATCTAGGAAAAGTGCTCGAGTAGCCGGGTTCTAGAATGCAGCAGGTGGCCATCTCATGATGTTGAGACCGAGCCGCCTTACTCTAGAATTGGCGGATTGCTCGTCGCACTTATAGGGGTTATAGGATTGACCCGCGGTGGGGTGCATAAGTTACATGATTCTAGAAAGCGACGGGTGACCGACCCATGTCATTGAGGGTGAGTTACCCAATTTCTAGAATTGGCAGGTAGCTTGCCGCACTCGTTGGGGTCTAGGATCGACTTTGTACGGGCTATCCACACGACCGGGGAACGTCGCATCATATTTACGGTTCAGATGAAATGCGGGGTTTCAAGTTTATCCGCTATTCTATATTGTTTGTCGTATGCTTGTGATGATTATTATCTGCGATGACTATTATCTGCCTGCGATGTGTGTATATATGTATATATATGTATGTGTGTGTATATGTATGTATGTATATATATGTGTGTGCGCGCGCGCGCGCGCTTCTATATATTTTGCATCCGCGCTAGCCATGTTCCTGCTCTGCCGTAAGTTAAGTAACCTTACGGTGAAGACCCAGGACCTCGTGGCAAATACGGATGGCATATAAAAGCATGCTATTTTGGTTGTTTTGGTGTGGTTTAGAAACTTGTAATGATGGAATCACATTATATGTTTAATGTAAGGAAAACAAACCTATTTGAAATGTCGGAACCAATTTTTAAAACGACTTGGTTTTCTTCAAAACAATAGTCATATTCTTTTGCTTTGCATTGAGGTATTCGGTTAGGAATATCCTGCTACTCATTCTATGAGAAAAGTGCCTTAATCCCTTCATGGGAAGTTCGCTCTTAAACAAAAGTTTACGTTACCAGTTTTAAAAGCGGGGCCTAAACCATTCCATTTCAAAACCACTCAAGTTCCTTCAACGATATCAAGTTCATTACGTTAAAAGTTTTTCACTAAAAACCAGTCGTAGCCCTCCATCATTTCAGATAGGTAGCGTCTAGTATTCATGCTATGTTTGTTGGCATCAGTCAAGGTATAGTGTGCAGTAGCTATGTGTTACTTTTCTGCGGCATAGAGATGCATTAGTCTAGGACGGTCGTACAGCCTTATTGGCATCCGTCAAGGGCGAGTACGGGTGGGTCTAAATTAATCAGGACAATGACGGGTAGAACTTGACTTGCGACTTATGATTTGTTAGCATCTGTCAAGATCTTAAGACGCTTGGGGCAAAAACTATATCGGGAGTTTCAAATTTAAGGGAAATTTGCCAAGTTTGCGTATACCTTCTGGAGTGTGGTAATTTTGGTCGGCTTCCGTCAAAATTATCATGCAATGATAGTTGGGTCCTGATTCCCACTGATGAGTAGGTATTACTGCTCGGGAGATTTTCACTTCACAACTAGCTAACCTATTAGGTGTCTAGAAAGAGTTAACGAGATTACACCTCTGCGGAAACGAGCTTATTTAATTAGGTCCGTCCGAAAACACGGGAGACCTCTCTCGGAGTACCAACACTGGCCTAGCTGAACGGTTAGGGAACTTATAAGGTGTATATGATCCCGACTAGTTTTTCTTTTAGGGTTTGAAGGAGAATTCGAAGAAACAGTGGGAGCTATCCTGATTAGATATAGTGATAACCAATCTAATCTTGATAGAGTGCACGTTGAGTGTTTCTTTTCTCTCTCTAGTTACAGCAACCCATGACTTACCATAAACTAAAATTCATTAACCAAGTTAACCGAATCTTCTTACACACTTTGGTTTTAGATTGTCATGATTCACGACAAAGTCGCATATTTTCCTGTTACTCCTACTTTTCCTTTGCTTTTCTTTAGAACAGTCCCTGTCACTACGATAATCTATATTGTTTGGAAAGGCCATCATATAGTTACATACGAACTCGAAGAAACTTGTTTCAGTCTAAGAATGACCACTGGTTCTGGAGAAATTGAATAGAATTATTTGGTTGTCTCTTCCTTTTACCTTCTCTCAGGTTGCGAGAGCCCTTTGTATCAGGAGTGTACGCCTATTACGCTTATTGGATAGTCTTTTTCCAAACCTTATGCTGGTACCGACAGGTAGGAAAGGAAGAAACGATTAGCCTAAGTGCGGTGTACAGAAGGTAAGATGTAGAGATGTAACGACTCTAATTTCTCTGTACAATTTTTTTTAAAGTTAATGTACAGAATGGAATTTGCTAACCTGAGTACAAGTTATAAATTAAATTTGTTTAAGAACAACAAGAAAGCACTTGTAGTTTATTGGTAAAGCCTTGCACTGCTGTGACATAGCCCCTGTGTTCGAATCCCATTAGCCACATATTATTTTTCTGAATTTTTTTAAAAACTTTTTGGAAGCCCAAAAGTTTACACGTGCAATACACGTAAGAAATGAAAAGACAAAAAATAAACATGTGCACAATGTTGTATGAACAGCCGAGAACACGTGGCATCAATCCAACACCCCAGCCCCCAGACCGGCACCGCCGGGCCCCACCTTAGGGAATGACCTTGTTCTCTGCACACTAAAACCCTTGGACTCCCCCACTACCTCTGTTCTGTTTGTTTTCCCTGCAATTATCCAGAGAATTAAAATGAATCTTTAAATTCAAATTTTAATATATTTTTAATTCTTTTTTCAATTCCAAAACCCTAATTTCATCCTATAAATACAACATCATACCTTAGCTCTCTTCATTTTGAAATCTATTATCAAAATTCTTAAAAATTTCTAAGTCTAAGAAGAGTACAAGCAGAATTAGCCCCCTAGGTCAAATTCCGGCGAGAATTCGAGACATTTCCATCGACCCCGTGACTCCACGAAGGCTACTACCTCATCCTTGAACTTCTTTTTAAAATTTGTCGGTAAGTGGAGTTATACCGACATTCGATTCTATAATCTTTAAAATTACAATTTTCTTAAGAATCACCTATCCATATCACTATACCTTACTTATTAATCATGGAACAAATAATTAGAACAATTTTCATCTTAAAATATCATGTTACGTAACTTTAAATTGCATTTTTCATTTAAATATCACAAACTTTACATATGACATTTTTAATTATTTTTGCTTAATATACCTTAAGAAAACCTCACGAGGTAATGACCTATCTCTCACATACACACATCTTGACATAACACGATTCTCTTGAATAATATTTTTATGGCAAAATACGACTTTTCATCAAAATACTTAAACTATTAAAATCCCGGAATTCTTTAAATTGTGTTACTTAATTCCTTGCGATTGTGTCTCTACAACCCATTTTGGGGAACCCTGTTTGGGATGGTGCAGATTATCGCACATCCTCGGAACTAGTAAAGCGAGATGCAAACCTCCTCACGAGGCATACGATCTCGATGGAATTTTAATACAATTTTAAAGAAAAACGAGGATTTTTATTTAATAATAAAAATTTATTTTTAATAATTATATAAATATTATCAAACTACATATTTTTAAGATATTATTAAATTCCATGTTTTCTGAACAAAATAAAAGAATTATAAGTTTCATGAAAATACCATCAAGAATCAATACAAGTTAAATTTTACGCTAAAATACCATGAACTATTCAAGCTAGGTATATATATTCACTAGAATACTCATCCTTTAAAAGTTACATCTATGACAACCCTAAATACGATAAATAATTACTTGAGATTTATTTTGAACGTATACTAAAAATATTTTTTATAAAAACCCCTCAAGTTATATTAAATTACAATAATGACCCTAGTAAATATAGGTTCAAGCGGGACCAATTCTCTTGAGCCTTAGAGAGCCGGAGAAAGTGGGTGCTTGCCTATTTAAGGCAGAAAACTAAAACGGGGTTATCAATAGTAATTGTCTTGGAAAAAGACGCAAATCCTGCTGTCCATGTGCAGCAGTTACCGATAATTCCTAAACCTAATTCAGGATCCAAATCTTTTTAAGTGTCTGACTCAATCTGAGTCTCAGTCTAATCTGAATACAATCCAAACATTAATCTAATATACCAAATATGAACACTTGAACTTGAACATGAATACCAGAACAATTCAACAAGACTTGACTTGACCGAACCATGACTATATCTTGAATTTGACTACATGACTATTGTTTACATCCTGAATCAGTTTACATGAACAATTTATACCATGATCTCGGTAAGTCTGATAACTACAACTCAATACAATCAATACAATATACATTACAGGATTTTAACGGGATAGATTGGTACGAAATGTGTTAAAAGTGGCACGATGATGGTCACTAAAAGACACCTATATGAATATCCTGTGCCGTTGTCCCGTGGGTTTTGACAGGGCCTTGTACTTACATGTTATCTTAGTCCACGGAGCAAGTTGGACTCCTCTCGTATACACCAGCACATTCTGTACCAAGCAACAAACAACTACATTAGTATAATAAACAGATACTTTTCCTGTTCTATTCTTTTTACCTTTCTATTACATTCTATCTTTCGGGACTTACCGAGTGCTAGTTCGCTGACGGCATTCCTGTCTCTTCTTTCTTTGGAATGTTGTCAGAAGAACCCGACTCTCAGGAGATCGAGCCCAGCCAGGAAGATTTGGAGCAGTTTACCGAGGAGGCAGAGTTTTAGGCCTTATTTATATTATTTTCTTTTCAGTTCATATGCCATTGTTTAGACATCGCTTTCTATCATTGTACTTTACTTTTTAGTTGTATGTAAAGAATGATTATCAATAAAAAATTGTTGTTTTATTATATCTCTTGTTATTCTTGTGTTATTCATTTATATTGCTTATTTACGCTTTACGTGTTTAATTCTGAGTAAATACGTCGCGTGCCTCGCCGCGTCTCTTTCCCCGTACACTGAGAAGCGGGGCATGACAAGAGACATATAAAGGAACTGAAGTGAGGGCAAAGGAAATTGCGACCACTGTCATGAATCTGGATAATGAAAAAGGCATTATTAGGAATACCCGACCACCCCTTGAAACGTTTTCATGTTTCAGATTTTCTATGTACTTATACATGAGAACTGTTTTCTCAATTGATTCAGACTCTAGGGTATGTATTTACCGGATTTGGATCTCACATCCGTATGACATTATAGATGCTGAGTGGGAGTAGAATATTGGGAAATGGGCAATTTGATTCTCAATATCGGAATTCGTTGCAATTGATGATATTGGATTAAATCGCTTGGGTTTACCTAACGGGAAATATTTAATTTCGAATAACCGTTGTTATGCACCAATTTTTAAAATGATATATCTGTATCTTTATTTTATAAAGTACGATATAAATTTTGAAAATTATGTTTCAAAATTTTACTTTTATCAGTTGAGAATAAGGTAAGGTGCGTTGAATAACGGTGTAAGACATTTTTGATCAAAATACAGTTATCAACTTACAACACACGGAATTTGAGTTAGTATACTCTTGGGACTTATACATGTTAATGTATATTGTTCAGTGTCCTTAAGGACAAGGGGTTGGTACTCTTCATTCAGGTTTATGGTTTTAGACACACATTCATTGTAAATGCAAGATCCAAAGATTTTGAGAAGTTTATAGGTATAAGAATAAAGTAGAAAACCATACGTTGGAAGTATCAAGGTTCTTTGAAGTGATCGAAGATATAGATACTTATGCTAGGTATTCCGTCATAGTAATAATGAGAACTTGATTCTCTCACAAGTAACTCATCCGTGGGTGCGCTCCTTGATGAGTAATGTTGTATTGGCATTTTTCCATTTGGGATATGCACTGGAAACAGCTGCATGACTTTTGAATCCGGTTTCATCTAAATTAGTGCCTTTGATTCTATATGCATATAGATTGGTTGTATATCTTGAGGTTGTTAAGATATGAAGTTATCCGGTTTTTATTTAAAAGTAGAATCTGGCCAAACTCAAGGAACGTTTCGGTAATGGTGGTTTGTGGATTATCCCAAGTATTCGCTAGAGTTGTGTTTCTACCATTTTCAAGATCAATAGTTATATTGTTCTTGACTCGCCATCGTTTTTTATAAAAGGAATTTTTTACAAAAAAAACTAGTGGGAGTATAGAACTGGAAGTGATTCCAGAAACACAAACGGTTACTGAAAATTTAGTAGAACCCGGAGATTCAATTGGACTTGACAAACCTTAACCACTCCGCAGATTTTAATAGGTAACCTCATTCACCCGAGAGATACTTCGGTTTTCTTGTAGACGGTGACAGGGAGGTCAGCATCATGGTTATTATGGCCCTACTAGTTATATGCAGGTCATAGAAAGAGGTAACTTTCAGGTGATCAGATACTTTATATCCAAGTTGGACTCCACGCACTTAGCAAATATTGGATTTTGGACTTTGTTGGGTGCTCCTGAAGGGGTAAAACCCATTAAGAGCAAGTAGATCTTTCGAGATCTGTGCAGTTGGAAAGGTATTAACCTAATAAGTCTAGACTTGTTGTAAAGATTTTCATCAAATTCCCGTTGTGGATTGTGATGAGACTTTTACTTCAGTGTCTACGCTAAAATCCATACGGATATGACTTGCCATCATTGCTATTCATCATTATGATATCTGGCAGGTGGATAACTATAATGTCTTTCCAATTTGGAATTTGGAAGTGCACGTGTATATGACTCTGCCAGAGGGTTATCGTAGTCAGTGGGAGCAGCGGAATGTGTGCAAGTTGCTTATGTATATTCGTAGACTAAAAAATGCATAGCGAAAATGGATCATCTGTTTTGATGTGAAATTCAAGATGATTAACTTCATCAAAACAACATATGAACCTAGTAAGAAGGGTGTAGGGAGTACTGTCCTGGTATTTGGATGACATACTCTAGATAGAAAGTGATGTTCCTATACTACAACCGGTCAAATTTTGATTGTCACATAATATTTTCTCCACATTGGATATGGATAATTTATCAGGGATTTTGATGACTAGATCTATATCGATAGATCTAGATTTGGGAAGTGTCCCAATCTGGGTATGTAGACAGCATTCTAAAAGTATTTTAGAATGGACGACTCCTGGCGTGGTGGTATATCCGAAGGTGATGGAGTCACCCTCTCTAAAGAGATGTCTTTTAGACTGATGAGGAGAGGGATCGGCATGAATGCCATATCATTTGCTTAGACAATTGAGTCAATCATGCAATATATTGTACAAAACCAGATGTTACTTATACACTTGCTGTAGTAAGCAGATATTAATTCAATCCTGGAGAAACAAAGGGAAGCAATTATGAACATAAGAGAATTTCTTGGTATATGATAACGGTAACCTCCTTTCGAAGGCGGTTATCGGTTCACGCTTTCAAGGTGACCTGGATAACAGAGATTGTGTCAGAGTTTTGAGTTTACCATCTTTTGAAGAGCAGTATATTAGATAGGTTTCCAAAAGGGATACTGATGTAGGCATGGTGCAGGATACTGATTATGACTCAACGGAGAATACAACTCAATAAGTTTTTTGGATAAAGTTGTTCATTTATGAACTTGGTCCCATCATGAATCCAGAAAAATTCTTGAGACGGGGTATCACTTAGTTCGGGAGATTGTTGATCTCCGTGATATTGAGATATAGAGAGAGGAAGTTGGAACATTGTAGCGGATTCACTCACTGAGACTATTTCTCGAACACGGTTGTTTCTCAAACGAGCTTTGCGAAACTGATTAGTAAAAAAATTGGGTATTCGGTAGCACACGGGATGTGGGTATGCGATACCGTAATAATTAGCCTTAAGTGCAGGTGAGAGATTGTTGGATATAATGCTCTCAAGGCAATTTTTATAATTGCAGGCAGGCAATTATGATAATTGAAGGAGAACCTTTACAGGTAGGACAGTCTTACTCGAGATGATAGTATGTTATTTGGTTTGTCTTTATCATTGATGTGTATGCATTTTATTTGTTATTACGTGTTGCTAATACATAATGATAAAACCCGTAGGATTCTTGCTTGACTACCAGTATTATGATGGTGATCATACATATGAGAGCTGGGTGGTCCATAAGCACATCCTTAAATCTTCCTACTCGTGGGAGTATCGAGCTGGGCACCGATTGCTGGGTTCGCTTAGCACCCCGACACAATTTCGGCAAGCATCAAGTATGCAATTTTAAAATTTTAGGGTGCCAAGCGAGCCCAAACCAAGGATCTAACTAGAGAATTAGGGTTTTACTAAGCAAGTAAACAACTTTACTCTAAGTGAACAAGAAATACAACCTTTGTAGACCGGTCCTTCACTTCGAAAGCTCCGTGTAGTAGTCCCTTTTCTCCAAGTAGTGGTTCCCAGACTCTCGTTAGGCTCCACTAGGTGAAAAGAACGAGCTTGCTAAAAGATCTTCGAGGCCGAAGATGATCTACGTCGAAGAATCACTAACTCAAGATACCTCTTCACTAATTGAGAATTAGCGAAGAAACAACCTATACTAAATGGCTAGTTTGGTATAGATTGGTGAAATAGGAATTTTGCTCACTTTAAAATTATTTTTCTCTTTTTCTTTTTCTTCTCACAAGAAAGCTAGAAAGCAAAAATGGAGATGAAGAAAAAGATGAATGTATGAACCATTGCAACCATGGGTGAGAAAATATCATATATAAACTCATGTAGAGACTTAACTAAGCCTAAAGATAATGGTTAGGTTAATAAATATCTAAAGTAAAACAAAATTATTGGACTTAAGTCAAAACTTCCATAAGCTTCGAAAAGCATCTTAAAGTATGGTTTTTTCCACCTAATTTTGTTTTTCCCTTAATAATTAAATTCCCAAATTATCTTAAGTATGGTATGAGTCTCATACACCCAAGTCCAATATATTATCAAGCATGACACAACAAATACATTAACATATATCACATATATATTAAATGTATAAGTAGAAAAGAAATTCTTAAGTGAGCTAATATTAGTTAATATATATTAATATATCAAATATATAATTATATATTAAATTATTAAATCAATACTGATTTAATAATCCGGCTATATCACATACAACCGACTAATATCATATATCGCGAGATTAGAATACGGTATCGCATACACGCATTAATCTCGGTCCCGCACATATCACATATGTGCCCTACTTCGTTTCGCATGAGCTAGGAAACCTCTGTGTAGGACTCTAAAGACTCATCAATACATCGGCAGTAGGTGATGATCATATCAGTCACCCACAAGCCGTCAGTGGTACTAGCTGGACGTAACGGTTACCCGGGTATTGAGCGATCAGAAGATCAACAAGCAAGCTTGTTCATACTCCCGTGAATCCAATAAGTAATACTACCGTACAGTCCGGTCTCTTCGCTAATATGTCGCATATCGAGTCTGGGATAGTAAACGTCAGACCCCAATAACTTAATAAGTTGTGCCGATGTGAGGCTCATAACGGGTCAAGAAACTACTGATAACACTTACAGGTAAATCTCAGTTTTCGCCCTGGCCAAGGACTTCCTGTTATGGCCAATCGAGCACAGTGCAACATCAACCCCCTATACCGGAAGAGACGGAATCCCCTCCTATCGCTCATTGCCTCCATGTGACTCGGGACTATACCCAAAAACCACCGTTTTCCATGCTCTCCTTTGAGCGTGGTAAGGTGGAAATCAAAGCAAAGTGGGAATCACATAAGATTCTATGACGGTCTCGGGTCTACAGACTAACTTGTACCAGTGTCACTAGAGAACCGCTATCTGACGTTAAGTATAATACCATCTAGGAATTCTCGGCGAGTCCTGTTCAATGTACCCATTCTCCAATAAGCATCTGTGCACATTCTATGATGTCAAACACTAATGGTTGTGGGATCAACCATCGCCCCATAGAGGGTCAAGAATTGTACACACTAGTCTACTCTGGAATATCGATGCCCCGTCTTGATACTCCCTCGATTAGGAACAATTAAAGGATATACTTGTGGACTACCCTGGTCCCACTAGTTTGATCTGCATCATAGTTCTGGTAGTCAAGTACGTATCCTAAGGGCTTTATCAACATGTAACAGAGAGACAGTACAAGTATACATGTTAAGATAAAGAGTAACCAGATAGCATACTATCATGTCGAGCAAGAAAGTCCTCCCTATATATGTCCAAGCATCCACTATAATATACAATCATGTATAATAATGGCCTCTAGGGTATACATACAACTAACAATCTCCCATTTGCACTAGGACCAGTTGTTGTAGTATCTCATATCCAACATTTCTTAAAGTCTCTCTAGGGAAAGGCTTTTGTGAGTGGATCCGCCATGTTATTCTTCGTCTCAACTCTCCTGATCTCGATCGCTCGGAGATCAACCATCTCCTTGATCGGGTAATACTACCTAAGAATATGTCTAGATTACTAATGGAACCGGGGTTTCTAGGCCAAAGCCACAACTCCATTGTCACCACAATGGTAGGAACCTCACCAAGTTCATCTCATGAGCATCTATACCCAGACAGCCTCTTTGGTAGCATCGTTGGTAGCGATATATTCAGCCTCCATCGTCGAGTCTGCCACGGTATCTAGTTTGGAACTCTTCTAACATACCGTCCCTCCACTGAGGATAAAGACAAAACCCGAGACTGTCTTACAGTCGACCTTATCACTCTGAAAGCTCGAACCAGTAAAGGACATCACATGGAGTTCACCGTTACCATACACCAAGAACATTTCTTTAGTGCTTCTCAAGTACTTAAGAATGTTCTTCACTGCTGTTTAGTGTTTCTCCCCAAGATGTAAGAGGAATCACCCAAATCTTTCATGGAGATACTTAGTGATAAGAAGAGTATGACCGAGTGCAGCATATGAACATAATTTCCTATCAAGAGTATGTTATCCACGTACAATACGAGGATGACAACCTTACTCTCTACAACCTTCTTGTTTATACAAGGTTCATCTGCCTTTTTGATTAAGTCAAACTCTTCGCCTACCACATCAAAACAGATGTTCCAACTCCGCGATGCCTGCTTTAATCTGTAAATTGATCCGGATGGACTTAAGTATAGCCACTGGAGAAAAGGTTTCATCAAAATCCATAATTGGTCATTGACAAAAACCTTTTGCTACAAGTCTAGTTTTGAAAGTCTCAACTTTTCCATTTACACCAAGAATCTTCAAGATCCACTTGCTCCCGATGGGTTTTACCCCTTCAGGTGAAACTACCAAAGTACAAACTTTGTTGGTATACATGGATTCCATCTCAGACCGCATAGCATCCAGCCATTGTTAGTGTATATGCCCTAGAGGCCATTACTGTATCATACTAGTTTGTATATTAGTTAATGGAAGCTTTGGATATTTACAGTTGTATAGACAATCTTGCTCAAAATGGTGGTATGCTACTTGGTTTGTTTCTACTTCAATATGTGCATGTGTTTCTTTTAGCATATCGCTTATACATATTAGTGGAGCCCTTAGGATCTTTGCTTGATTACCAGCGTTGTGATGGCAGTCACACTAGTGGGGGCTGGGTAATCTACAAGCACATCCTTATACAGGTCCCTAGTCGTAGGATTATCGAGATGGGGTATCGATACTCCGGAGTAGACTAGCGTATATGCTTCTTATCCCAGCAGGGGAGATGGTCTGTCCCACAGCCATCAGTACGTCGTACTGGAGATAGTATGCGGGTGCTCGTTAGGTTACGAGTATACTGGACAGGACTCGTCGGGAACTGTTGGTTGGTACTATACCTATCGTCAGATAACAGTTCCCAGATGACAGGAGTACAGCTTAGTCCGTCGATTTGACACAACTACTTCGCCTCGAGTGTGTTCTGTTAGTTATATGTATGCCCTAGAGGCCATTACTGTACATAGGATGTATATTGTAGTGGATGCTTGGACATATATAGGGAGGACTTTCTTGCTCGACATGATAGTATGCTATCTAGTTACTCTTTACCTTAACGTGTACACTGATTGTCTCTCTGTTACATGTTGGTAAAGCCCTTAGGATGTGTACTTGACTACCTGGACTATGATGCGGATCATACTAGTGGGGACATGGTAGTCCATAAGTACATCCTTCAAGGTCTCTAGTCGTGGGTGTATCGAGACGGGGCATCGATATACCAGAGTAGACTAGCGTATACCTTCTCGACCCATACAGATGGGCGATGGATGATCCCATATCCATTGGTGTTTGACATCAGAGATGATATACGGATGCTCAGTAGAGACTGGGTACACTGGACGGACTCGCCGAGAACTCCCAGATGGTATTATACCTTACGTTAGATGGCAGTTCTCTGGTGACACTGGTACAGGTTAGTCTGTAGACCCGAGATCGTCATAGAGTCTTGTGTGATTCCCACTGTGCTTTGATTTCCACCTTACCACGTCCAAGAGGGCGTGCAAAACGGTGGCTTTTGGGTATAGTCCCGAATCACATGGAGGCAATGAGCGATAGGAGGGATTCGTCTCTCCCGGTATAGGGAGTTGATGTTGCGCTGTGTTCGATTGGCTATAACCGGAAATCCTGGCCAGGGTTGCTGAGATTTACTGGTAAGTGTTACCAGTAGTTTCTTGAACTGTTATAGACCTCATATTGACACGACTTATCGAGCTACTGGGGTCTGACGTTTACCACCCCTAGGCGAGATATGCGACATATCAGACGACGAGAACGGATTGTGCGGTAAGTGTTACTGGTTGGATTCAGAGGAGTGTGAGTGGGCTTGCTCGTTGATCTTCTGATCGCTCAATACCCGGGTGGCCGTTACGTTTAGTAGACCGCTTGCGGCTTGTGGGTGTTTGATATGATCATCACCTGCTGCCGGCGTATTGACGAGTCTTTAAAGTCCTACACAGAGGTTTCCTGGCTCAAGCGAAACAAAATAGGAGCGCATATGAGATATGTGCGGGACCAAGAATAATACCAGTATGTGATACTGTATTCTATTCTCGCGATTTGTATCATCGGAGGGTTATATGTGATATAGCCGGGTTACCGAATCAAGTGTTGATTTGATATGTTGATACACATGATATTAGTCGGTTATGACCGGATCGTTAAATCAAGTGTTGATTTAATGATTTAATGTATAATTATATATTTGATATATTATTTTACATTAACTAGTATTGGTTCACTTAAGATTATTTTTCTCACTAGATTGTGCACATTGTATATATGATATATGTTTGTGCACTAGTTTGTATCATGTTTGATGATACATGCAAACTTGGGTGTGTGTTTGGATAACACTATGTTTAGGTTAATGGTTAGGGTTTTATTCATTTTATTCATTTATTTTTAGTGAAATAAAACGGTGGCTCTCTTTGTCTTCATTTGAAGCTTCATGACGCTTCATGCATCTTTGAAAAGTCTAACCATTTTGTTTTGCTCATTAACCTAACCATTACCTAAACCCTAGTTTAGTCTCTATAAAGGTAAACTTCACCCATGGTTGCATGATGATAAGTCCTCACTTGAATTTTCTTTTCATAATAATTCTTTTTCTTTCTTTTTCTTCTTCTTCTTCATGAAGAAAAGAAAAGCTTGCTAGAAAATTCTAAGTGATGAAATCAAGTGAGAAATCCAAATCCAAAGTGAACCCACTTCCTATTTCTTCATCCTCTACCACTTGCCATGTTGTATAGGGTGTTTTCTGTAGGGTTCCTAGGCACCCTAGTGAGGTCTCACAAGGCATCAACCATGCCAATTTCAAAAATTATGGTGCCGAGAAACCCTAGTGTACGGATCGTCGGCTAGAAGTTTAGGCGAAAAAATGAACAAGTTAACAATTAACTAAGGGAATACGGAAATACAACCTTTGTAGATCCGTTTGTCCACCTCCATAGCTCCGCAATGAGGTCCTCTCCGCTGTCCAAATCAAATCCGGGCTCTAGCGTCGGCTTCATCGGAGAATGGACGGGCTAGGTCGTCGACGACGTGCCGAAGATGATCTACGTCGAAGCATCACTAGATCGAGCTCCACCTTCACCAAGTCTTGAAAACTTGTGAAGGAAACACACTCTACTACTTGGCAAGAGGTAGAGAATGAAGAAATAGGAAGTGGGTAGACTTTAGAATTGGATTTCTCACTCATCTTCATCAATCACCATTGATGAAGTGGAGGTTTCTTCATTGAAGATGAAGAAGAAGAAGAAGATAAAGCTATGATAAGTTAATTCCAAAAATAAAATTAAAAGAATACTTATCATGACCAAACCATGGTTAGGTGTAGAGAATTAACTTGAGTTAATTGAATTGGTTAGGGTTAAGCATGAGACAAAATGGTGACTAAGTCAAAAGTTCATGAAGCTTCATGAAAGAAAACAAAAGAAAGCCACCATTCTATTTTATGCAGTTTATTTTCCAAAAATAAAAACAAATGAATAAATGAATAATCAAATAAAAACCCTAACCATTTCTTTAACCAAGGTTTAATTCTATACACAAACCCTAATTTGCATGTATCATCAAATATGATACAAACAAGTGCACAAAATCATATCGCATATGCAATGCGCACAACCGAGCGAGAAAATCCATTTAAAGTGAACCGATACTAGTTAACGCAAAGTAATATATCAAATATATAATTATACATTAAATCATTAAATCAACACTTGATTTAACGATCCGGTCATATCGCATATAACCGACTAGTATCCTATGTATCGGTTTATCGAATCATTGCTTGAATCGATAACTATGTTATATCGCATACAACCAATCGATACATTTATCGCGAGAATGGAATACGGTATCACATACACGCATTATTCTCGGTCCCGCACATATCTCATATGCGCTCCTATTTCGTTTCGCTTGAGCCAGGAAACCTCTGTGTAGGACTCTAAAGACTCGTCAAGACGCCGGCAGCGGATGATGATCATATCAAACATCCACAAGCCGCAAGCGGTCTGCTAAACGTAACGGCCACCCGGGTATTGAGCGATCTGAAGATCGACGAGCAAGCCCGCTCACACTCCAGTGAATCCAACCAGTAACACTACCGTACAGTCCGGTCTGATCGTCTGATATGTCGCATATCTCGCCTAGGGGTGGTAAACGTCAGACCCCAATGGCTCAATAAGTTGTGTCGATATGAGGTCTATAACACTTCGAGAAACTACTGGTAACACTTACCAGTAAATCTCAGCAACCCTGGCCAAGGATTTCCTGTTATAGCCAATCGAACACTGCGCAACATCAACTCCCTATACCGGGAGAGACGAATCCCCTCCTATCGCTCATTGCCTCTATGTGACTCGGGACTGTACCCAAAAACCACCGTTTTGCACGCCCTCTTGGACGTGGTAAGATGGAAATCAAAGCACAGTGGGAACCACACAAGACTCTATGACGATCTCGGGTCAACAGACTACTCTGTACCAGTGTCACCAGAGAACTGCCATCTGACGTAAGGTATAATA
Source organism: Agapanthus africanus (assembly GCA_030015575.1). Classification (NCBI taxonomy): domain Eukaryota; kingdom Viridiplantae; phylum Streptophyta; class Magnoliopsida; order Asparagales; family Amaryllidaceae; genus Agapanthus; species Agapanthus africanus. The sequence continues at coordinate 118,943,645 of CM057340.1, read as the reverse complement.
CCATCTGGGAGTTCTCGGCGAGTCCGTCCAGTGTACCCAGTCTCCACTGAGCACCCGTATATCATCTCTGATGTCAAACACCAATAGATATGGGATCATCCATCGCCCATCTGTATGGGTCGAGAAGATATACGCTAGTCTACTCTGGTATATCCATGCCCCGTCTCGATACACCCACGACTAGGGACTTTGAAGGATGTACTTATGGACTACCATGTCCCCACTAGTATGATCCGCATCATAGTCCAGGTAGTCAAGTACAGATCCTAAGGGCTTTACCAACATGTAATAGAGAGACAAACAGTATACACGTTAAGGTAAAGATCAACCAGATAGCATACTATCATGTCGAGCAAGAAAGTCCTCCCTACATATGTCCCAGCATCCACTACAATATACATCCTATGTATAGTAATGGCCTCTAGGGCATACATATAACTAACAATCTCCCACTTGCACTAGGGCCATCTGTAGCAGTGGTTGCAGTATCTCATACTCAACCATCCCATAAAAGTCTCTCTCTGGGAACAGGCCTTTGTGAGTGGATCCGCTGTGTTTTCCTCTGAGTCTACTCTCCTAACCTCAATCTCCCTGGAGATCAACCATCTCCATGATCAGGTGACACTGCCTTAGAATATGTCTGGATCACTGATGGGACGGACGTTCCTTGGCATAAGCCACAACTCCATTGTCACACAATGGGAGGAACATAGTTCATCTCATGAACCAATATACACCCAAACAGCCTCTTTGGTAGCATCTTAAGTAGCGATGTATCCAACCTTTATCTTCTAGTATGCCACGGTATCTAGCTTGGAACTCTTCCAACATACCGTCCCTTTACTGTGGGTAAAGACAATGCCTGCAACTGAAATTCAGTCGTCTTTATCACTCTGGAACACTTCCAGTGATTCTTCCCAGGATCGGTTGATACCGTCTCACTACAACTTGTGAGAGTCCTAACATCCAATTAGATCTATCTCATAGATCCAAAAACTCAGGATTTAGGAGGTATCACTTTGATCCTAAGTGGAGAATCATTGTGATAAACGGAGATTGATCGAGCGTAGCATAAGAAACTCCTTTCTTATCAAGAGTATGTCATCCACGTACTCTACGAGGATCATCACCATACTTCCTACTACCCTTTTGTTTATACAAGGTTCATCTACCATTTTGATGATGTCAAAATCTTTGACTACTCCATCAAAACAGATGTTCCAACTCCGCGATGCCTGCTTTATCATATAAAACATCTTGCACACGTTTCCGCTGCTCCCACTGTCTATGAGGCCCTCTGGCTATGTACTTATAGACGCACTCTTCTAAAACATCATTTAGAAAAGCAGTCATGGCACCCAACCGCCAGATATCATAGTTATGGTATGTAGCCATGGCAAGTAGGATCTGGATGGACTTAAGCATAGCTACTGGAAAAGGTTTCATCATTATCCATGCCTGGTCGATGACGAAAACCTTTAACAATTCTAGCTTTGAAAGTCTCAACTTTTCCATGTACACCAAGTAATCTTCTCAAGATATACTTGCTCCTGATGGGGATTTAACCCTTCAGATATAGCAACTAAAGTCCATACTTTGTTGGTGTATAAGGATTCCATCTCAGATCGCTAAACATCCAGCCATTCTTACAGAGTCTCACTCCTGATGGCCAGCTCGAAACTAGTTGGGTCATCATCTCATGATGTAATCCTCGCTTCCACTGTCATAGAGAAACCGAAGTATCTCTCAGGTGGGCGAGGAACCTTACTAGATTGGCGGAGAGGCTGAGGTTCGTTGGAATCTACTGAATCCTTTGGTTCTATCAAATCATGTGCTGTAGTTTGTATAGCTGGAACATTTCCAGTTCTACATTACAGACCTTGCCTCGAGATTGTCCGGATTTTGCTTTTAGACATAGGCCGGTCAACCCCAAATCTTAACTAACTTAAGATATGGGCTCTTCCCTTTCTATATCATATATGAAGTGGTAGGCAACTGATTTGATTCGAATCCTATTTAATAGGTATGCAGCTTCATAAGTGCATAACTCCCAAAAGGAAATAGGTAACTCAGCAGTACTCATCATAGAGCACACCATATCAAATAGGGTGTATCTGCTCCGCCCCGATATACCATCGTGCTATGGTGTATACGGAGGAGTAATGCTGAGAGAGAATCTCATTCTCCTTTGGAATAGTCCAGGAATTCCGTACTCAAGTATTCTCCTCCCTGATCACATCAAAGGACATAATACTTTTACCCGTATTTTGGTTCTCTACTTCTAGCTTATATTCTGTGAATATCTCAAAAGGTTCGGACTTGTGTTTCAACAGGAACATATGTCTGAATCTTGAGAGATTTATCAGAGAATGTAACGAAGTACAAAGAACCAGTCCTGGCATATGTAGACAGGGGATCTGACATACATCAACATGTATCATCCCAAAAGTTCACCAACTCTTTCTCTGTTTCCAATAAACAGAGCTGTGGTCATCTTATCTTTGTGACATGACTGGCGAGTTTCACAAGATGTAAATTCAAACTGATTTAAATATGTATCTATATGTAACTCTAGCTAGTCGGGTCACATTGATCTGACCTAGTCTACAATACCTCAAGAAGGAATCGTTCAATTCTGAACTCTTCTTCTTGTGTGTGTTCCGTATACTAAGAACTGTAGTTTGATTTAGAACATTAATGCTTTTAGATAACGTGCCTGAACCGATCAACTTTTGATATAGGAAATGTTCAAAACATTATCCAACAATACAAAATTTTATCATTTCTTTACTAATAAAAAGATAGATATGATTTTGTATATCAGGTTCGGTATCTAACAACATTCGTTCAGAATCAATGTATTGGTAATACAGGGTGACAGTGACCAAAAGACCTGGCTGCAACTCTTGCCCCGTTTTCTGCCTCATGAAACTTATCACCCGTTCTCAGTTCTCTACCTTTCTATAGCCCTATGTAACAGATTACATATCTGGGATCCTGATCTGGTATCACATACCCAGGACGTAAAGGATACTGAGAAACAGTTCTTTGTAATGAACACACCCGAAGATGATGCATCAGCATGCACTCTCTTCGTTTGGGCGGCACCGGAATTCTGGTAATCCCCTATTTCCTGCTCTGTCTTATAACATTTATAAGTTGGAGCGGGACCAACGTTCCCCAGCTCAGTATAACAAGCGGGTTCGGTCAATAATCCATTTTATTATCTTGATTAAGGCGTGATATGGTCGCTACCTGGAGAGAGAGAGAAGAAAACACTCAGCGTGCGCTCTTGCAGGAATAGATTGGTTTTTATTTTATCTAATCAGGATGGCTCCCACTGCTTTTTATCAAATCTTCCTTCAAACCCTAAAAGGAAAGACTAGCCGGGATTAATTACACACTACAAGTTCGCCAGTCTTTCAGCCAGGCCAGTGTCGATACTTTGAGGGAGGTCCCCCGTGCTTTCGCACGAACCTAATTAATGTAAACCTCGTTTTCCCAGAGGCGTAACCTCGTTAACACCTTTCTAGACACCTACTTGATCGGCTAATTGTAATGTATAAAACTCTCCTAGGAGTAACTCTTACTCGCAGCGGGTATCGGGATCCAACTATCTCATAGAAGGTATGCAATCTCATTGCAAATTTCAAAATTTGAAATTCCCGATAATACTTTGCCCCTAGCATCCTATGACCTTGACGCAGGCCAACAAACCATAGTCCGCTAGTCAAGTTCAACCCGTCATTTCCTGATTGAATTAAACCCACCCGCACGACCCTTGACGCAGGCCAACAAAGTCGCACGACTACCCTAATACAATCACATCATATGCTTATGCAGATAAGCATCAGTTAGCTACCGCACACTACGCCTTGACGCAGGCCAACAAACGTAGCACGAATACTAACTACTACTTATCTGAAATGACGGAGGGCTACGACAGGTTTTTCTGAAAACCTATTGCGTAATGAACTTGATATCGTTGTAGAATCAAATGATTTTAAAATGGAGTGCTTTTGAGGCTTTTCTAGTTTTGCTAAAGGAGTCACTCCCGGTGAAGGGATCGTCGGTCCTTTCCTCGTCGAATGAGGTGCGGGATATATCATATATATCACTGTGCAAAGCAAAAACACTTAAAAGCAATCAAAAGACAAACCGAAGGTTGTAGCATCTGCCAGTTATTGCTAAAGGAGTCACTCCCGGTGAAGGGATCTCGGTCCTTTCCTCATCGAATAAGGTGCAGGATATATCACATATACCGCTGTGCAAAGCAAAAAACTGTAGCTACCCGTTTTATTTTGAAATTCGATTCTACAACATCTTAGGTTTCTTTTATTTCATTAATCACATTAATGAAGTCCCATCATTTAAGTACCTAAACATCACAGATAAATACGACGTACACTTATGCCATCCGCATTCGCCTCGATGTCCCCTCATGCACCGTTAGGTTAGGTGACTAACGGCAGAGCGGGGCAGGGCTAGCGCAGGTGTAAAACATAAGTAACGTCTATATAATATATCATATATACTATATACTGTATTTATCACAGAACATCACATGATCACATCACAGATATCGCAGCAGAAGAATCATATGAAATATTGGATATACTAGGACGTCCGTGTTTTCAATACGAGCCAGTATAAAACACGGATTCCACGGTCGTGATGAATAGCCAAACCCACACCCCTAGACCCCTACGAGAGCGGCAAGCAACCCTACCAATTCTGGAGTTAGGAGACCCGGACTCGACTCCTCGAGTTGGTCTCCCACTGGACTCCAGAACCCGGTTACTTGTGCTCCCCTCCTTGGGTCTATCCTAGTGCGGAAAAGTAAATAATATACATCAACGGTGACAACTTCCGCAACCTGGAAGTGCCACAATAAAAGAATATTACATACAAGTTTTTACATGAATGAAAATGAAAAACACTCATCTCACATAAAAAACCCCCGGCTATTCAAACACGACGATCCAATATAACATATCCAGCAACACATAACATCACATGTCATCAACGTAAGTAAATATGCGCATCCCAATTGTCGTTGACATATAGCAACGAAACCGGCGATATCACATATTACACTTACGGTCACAGAAAAGAAAGTGTAAAACTACAACAGTTGGAATCCGCAACCACCTCAGACATCGCATGCCTGACCAAATGAATTACTTAGACATCGCATGCCTAACAATTATAAACCCCGCATTCTAGTCTCAAAATCGAAAACACTTTTCAATATCAAGTCGGGCAATTCAACAAGATTCCCGACATCCTGATCGAATACTCCTCGCAAACTTCAGTAGGCGGCCGCACCCCCGATACCGTCGACGAAGTGCACCAAGGCGGAACACCGCTGCCGCGAGCACCCGAACGGATGCTTTCGGCGACGGGGTTCTCCTACAGTCACTTGGTCGGGGCTATGGAGTGAGGCTGTCTATTAAGTTTACCCGGCGAATATCCGCGTACGCTACGTGATTGCGACGGACTTTTGATCGCATCAAAATTCCGTGGCAACCGATCAAGTGAGACTAAAGTGCTATGTTTATAACATTCATTTAGTTATCTCATAACTTATTGTGAATTCCAATTATTGTATCCCATTCCAGATAATTAGAAAATGTTAAACTTTCCGATTGAACATTCGAACACCCAAGTTTTCCCGATACAGATCAACACATGAAATAAGTCTAACAACATTCAGTTCGTGCCTCAGTACCGACGGTCCAGCCGTAGAAGGGTCAAGCCAACGCCTCACATGTGGCACGCCGTACTGCCCCAAACCCGAAGGTTCAAAGGGCAGTTCAAGACGGTCACATAATCGAGTTAAGGTTTGTTGTTTTCTAGAGGGTCCATCGCGTTACTTGCACTACTTAGAACGTCGTTAAACTACGGAAAAATCCAACATTTGGAAATTTCCCGACAGGAGAAAAGTTAGGTATTTATATCCGGTCGAACTTTTTAACATGTTCTATAAATTATCCGGAAATACACAAAGACGAAATTTGATAATCCGATCGAACTATAGAAGCTCCAAAGCAACCCCAGAAAGTGCAACTCATGAAATATATTAAAAACAACCAGAGAACTCAGCACTGTTAAATAAGAGTTACTGTGCACAAATATAGGGATAACGTCATCAAGCCACCGCGGAACCGCCGCCTATGCTGGCTTAGGCCGCGGTTCCTCCGCGCTTGTCACTGTTCATGGAATAAAATTTGCGTCGTAATTCTTAGAATTCCCTGCTGAGTTTTCTGCATATTTTTAATTTTGAAAAATCCACGATTTTAGAAAAAGTACAGAGAGCAATTTTTGGGGTTCGGTTTCGGTTCGATCGGAGTTCAAATTCCGTCTAGACTTCGCCTAAGGCTCTAGCTAGGCTCTGATACCACTGTAGGGTTCCTAGGCACCCTAGTGAGGTCTCACAAGGCATCAACCATGCCAATTTCAAAAATTATGGTGCCGAGAAACCCTAGTGTACGGATCGTCGGCTAGAAGTTTAGGCGAAAAAATGAACAAGTTAACAATTAACTAAGGGAATACGGAAATACAACCTTTGTAGATCCGTTTGTCCACCTCCATAGCTCCGCAATGAGGTCCTCTCCGCTGTCCAAATCAAATCCGGGCTCTAGCGTCGGCTTCATCGGAGAATGGACGGGCTAGGTCGTCGACGACGTGCCGAAGATGATCTACGTCGAAGCATCACTAGATCGAGCTCCACCTTCACCAAGTCTTGAAAACTTGTGAAGGAAACACACTCTACTACTTGGCAAGAGGTAGAGGATGAAGAAATAGGAAGTGGATAGACTTTAGAATTGGATTTCTCACTCATCTTCATCAATCACCATTGATGAAGTGGAGGTTTCTTCATTGAAGATGAAGAAGAAGAAGAAGAAGATAAAGCTATGATAAGTTAATTCCAAAAATAAAATTAAAAGAATACTTATCATGACCAAACCATGGTTAGGTGTAGAGAATTAACTTGAGTTAATTGAATTGGTTAGGGTTAAGCATGAGACAAAATGGTAACTAAGTCAAAAGTTCATGAAGCTTCATGAAAGAAAACAAAAGAAAGCCACCATTCTATTTTATGCAATTTATTTTCCAAAAATAAAAACAAATGAATAAATGAATAATCAAATAAAAACCCTAACCATTTCTTTAACCAAGGTTTAATTCTATACACAAACCCTAATTTGCAAGTATCATCAAATATGATACAAACAAGTGCACAAAATCATATCGCATATGCAATGCGCACAACCGAGCGAGAAAATCCATTTAAAGTGAACCGATACTAGTTAACGCAAAGTAATATATCAAATATATAATTATATATTAAATCATTAAATCAACACTTGATTTAACGATCCGGTCATATCGCATATAACCGACTACTAGCCTATGTATCGGTTTATCGAATCAATGCTTGAATCGATAACTATGTTATATCGCATACAACCAATCGATACATTTATCGCGAGAATGGAATACGGTATCACATACACGCATTATTCTCGGTCCCGCACATATCTCATATGCGCTCCTATTTCGTTTCGCTTGAGCCAGGAAACCTCTGTGTAGGACTCTAAAGACTCGTCAATACGCCGGCAGCGGATGATGATCATATCAAACATCCACAAGCCGAAAGCGGTCTGCTAAACGTAACGGCCACCCGGGTATTGAGCGATCTGAAGATCGACGAGCAAGCCCGCTCACACTCCAGTGAATCCAACCAGTAACACTACCGTACAGTCCGGTCTGATCGTCTGATATGTCGCATATCTCGCCTAGGGGTGGTAAACGTCAGACCCCAATGGCTCAATAAGTTGTGTCGATATGAGGTCTATAACACTTCGAGAAACTACTGGTAACACTTACCAGTAAATCTCAGCAACCCTGGCCAGGGATTTCCTGTTATAGCCAATCGAACACTGCGCAACATCAACTCCCTATACCGGGAGAGACGAATCCCCTCCTATCGCTCATTGCCTCCATGTGACTCGGGACTGTACCCAAAAACCACCGTTTTGCACGCCCACTTGGACGTGGTAAGATGGAAATCAAAGCACAGTGGGAACCACACAAGACTCTATGACGATCTCGGGTCAACAGACTACTCTGTACCAGTGTTACCAGAGAACTGCCATCTGACGTAAGGTATAATACCATCTGGGAGTTCTCGGCGAGTCCGTCCAGTGTACCCAGTCTCCACTGAGCACCCGTATATCATCTCTGATGTCAAACACCAATGGATATGGGATCATCCATCGCCCATCTGTATGGGTCGAGAAGGTATACGCTAGTCTACTCTGGTATATCGATGCCCCGTCTCGATACACCCACGACTAGGGACTTTGAAGGATGTACTTATGGACTACCATGTCCCCACTAGTATGATCCGCATCATAGTCCAGGTAGTCAAGTACAGATCCTAAGGGCTTTACCAACATGTAACAGAGAGACAAACAGTATACACGTTAAGGTAAAGATCAACCAGATAGCATACTATCATGTCGAGCAAGAAAGTCCTCCCTACATATGTCCCAGCATCCACTACAATATACATCCTATGTATAGTAATGGCCTCTAGGGCATACATATAACTAACATTTTCTTCACAAGGTTCATGACCAAGTGAAGATGGAGCTTGAGTTTGAGTCGCCTCGACGTAGATCATCTTCGGCATCGAAGTCAACGACCTAGCCCGATCATTTCTCCGACGAAACCATCGCTAGAGTTCGGGATCCCGATGATCGCAGCGGAGGGACGTCATCACGGAGCTAAAGAAGTGAAGTACCGGATCTACAAAGGTTGTAATCCGTTTCACTTAGTAGCAAAGTAGTCTGCTTGCATTTGTTTTCGCCTATCCTCTAGTTAACGATCTTCATTAGGGTTTCTCGGCACATAAATTTTTTATTTTGGCATGGTTGATGCCTTGTGGAACCTCTTGAGTGTGCCTAGGAACCCTACATGTTCCCACTGTACTTTGTGTAGGGTTACTAGGCACACTAACAAGGCTCTACAAGGCATCGACCATGCCATAATTAAATTTTTATGTGCTGAATAACTCAAAGCAAGATCGTATACTAGAGTTTAGGCGAAACTAAAAGCAAGTATACAACTTTACGACTAAGGATATGCGAAATACAACCTTTGTAGATCTGTCACGTCCCGAAAGGATGGAACATGACCGGCACTTAAACTACGAAACGTCTCGAGGCATACGTAATCTAAGTAAGCCGAAAACCCAGAAATCCAAACCAAGAAAAGTAGTAGAGTGAAGAAAAACCAATTTAAATCAAGTAGTTTTAATAGCATAAGCCGAATTATGCGTTTTTTTTTAAAACATCAAATATTTCTTGAAAATTTCGGCAGAGTCTCCTTTGTAAATACTGGCTCCCAAACGGGACACAACATGAATAGTATACGAAATCAATAAAAGGCATCCCCAAGCGGGAGCTAGCTCTTCGTCAATCGACGGTCACAACCACACAAGTAATGTAATATACAACGCCAAGGGCGAGGATCAAAACTCAAAAGGAAACTCAAAACCACAAGAAATCCACAGAAATATAACGCGCGACTCTAAGGTCGAAAGAATAACATCACTGGTCTCTATCTCAAAATAAATACATGTTTGGTTGATGGAATTTAATAGATACAACTGAATAATATTATATAAGATAATATGATGGGTATGATACCAATAAACCCACCTACTAACAAGTCACCCGAACGAAACCGTGCCCGCAAAGCTGTAATGAAACCTGTACGGCAAACCTGCAAGAAACTTGGGCACAACGGGGGTGAGTTGCCAACTCGTGAATAGAAAAACATCTACGAATAAAAATCGCATGTATGACGCAATCCTGGGTCATACGATCATAATATATAATCCTCAAATATATAACCAGCAACCCATAACCATGGTTAGGGCAAATATCTAACCCAAGTGTAAACCCATGTGCCCGTGTCAGTGCCTCAGGTAGCAATGTATCATATGGATGATGTATGAATGCATGAAACAGAATACATGTACTGAAGAAAACTGCTTTCATAAATCAGTGAGATTTCTGTATTTTAAAAATGAGGTATCATAATGAAATCAGCATAAAACAGTGCCTAGTATCGGCACAAAACGTAATCTCAATATCTCGATATCTCTGTATCACAGTCTCTGTACCTCAATATCTCGAAATCTCAATGTCTCAATCACAATAACTAGGGCGCCGTCAGTCCAGGCCGGCCCCTACCATCCATCTCATGACCACGACGGTATCCTCCGGATATCCGACGCGTCGGGTAATATCACCGGTCGGTCGTGCTCCCCTGCACAGGCTCAACGTCAACAACACGATCTTCTTACCCCGGGGTACCGCACCGGGCCCACCATGTACCCGAAACGGTTCATCCATCTCCTCGATTCGGGTCTCGAAATCCATCAGCAAACTGATGGTGGACGACTCATACATCATGGGAAAACCGCACTTTTTATTTAAAAGAGAAGAAAGAAGCTTATACAAGTTTTGCGGTTTTCCCCCAAATCCAGAAAATCTCTTGGAAATCCGAATCCAAAACCTCAATAGCACGTAAAATAGTGAATATATGCATGAGAATCCATGAATGCGGCATAACAATGAATAACAGTATGCATGAAGTAGCAGGTAATAACTATAATCTAAACTAACATATAAGGCAAGTACACTAATATCGTGTCTAAACTATTAGCTAACAGGCTATGTCAATGTAATAGTATTTTCTAAGTGTACGTGACAAGGCAATTAATGATGAAGATGTGTGTGAGCCGGCAAGTAAGTGTACGTGGTACATATGCATCATCGGTAATGGTGATGGTGTCCTAACAGCATGATATCAATAATGAAATATGAATTACAATAAGTATGCGATGCGGAGCAACAACAATAATATGCGGGAGCTGAATACTAGACACAACGATAACTAAACTGCATTAACCTAATATAAGTCCTACAATAGTGTCTTTTTAAATAACACGAATCGCAGTGTTTTGAAAATAAGGGCTACGGTGTTTTTATGAAAAGTTACATCTTTTGAAATGTCCGTAGAATCCCTTGACCTGTCTTTTAAAATACCCACGATTCGTTAGTTTTGAAATAGGTATGAGTCTAATCTAGTCTAACAACTACACTAAACTATACGGCTGAACTAACAAGCTGAACTACAGGTAAGGAAACCGCCTAATATCTCAGTCGATACGTATACATATCTGTATAAATATTAGTCGGTGATCCCGCCTCAATAATATCATATCCGATACCATATCTATAATCAGACATCCCAAGTCAAGAGTGCGGATCAATCATCAATATATAGCTCGTGCGTAAATCCGTCGTACGGCATCCCCAAATCTGGGTACGGGTCAATATCATACTCAACACAGTGTTCATCTTGTATCCTTTTTATCAAGATCATCATCTGGGGTACTGACCTACGTCTAGTACACTATTAAAATCACTATTCACATGGCATCGTCATCCAAAGATCCGCTATAACATCAGGACGTATCTCAAGTACGAATCCTGCCATATCACCGATCTCACGGCCTCAACTCAAATCTCATCTCAATCCCAAGTATCATCCGCAAAACCAGTATATGAACACCTAGTCCCATACCCATGTGAACACATAAACACATCTCCCCATATACGCACAGGTAATAACATAGATGTATGCATGTGTGTGTGTGTGCGTGTATGGGTGTAAGGACTACTCTAGGGTTTCGCAACTAACACTAAACTAATCCATGAACACCTAGAATCTATCTTTACCATCAAGTCTCATATCAATATAAAATATATAATAAAAATATATGTGTGTATACGTATTCGTATACATCACCACGAACTGCGGGGGTGCTATACGCCATCCACTCGACTTCTCCCCGTAGATATAAATCTACTCACCTGGTCCTCGCTCGCCGGTGCCGATGTCGCCACGCGCTTACTTGTCGTCTCGAAGTCCACATGGGGTACCTACACATCATAACGCACCGTATCGCATTAAAACCAAATTCGAAATCGAAACGGCATACGAAAATCAAATCGGCACGCGTATCACGCATAGGTCAAAACCTATCGTCTACGCATGCAAGAATAGCCAAACCAACCCTCGATGTCGATGTACAAACGTCAAACCATCGAGAAAACCCAAACACACTCATTTGCGCATCCACGAACACTAACTATAATATAAAATAGGTTAAAATTCACAAAAACCCCAAATTCACCTTAAAAGCCATTTTTCCGAAAATCTAGCAAGCAAAAGTTACCCGTTTTAGTACAAAACTCGACGTTTAAACAAATCTAGCGGCCATAATACTTATTAAATATCTTAAATAAGTCATAAAAACAATTTCCATAATTTAATCCCAATAAATTTCATTAACCCCAAAATTCTAGTTTACAATATACCCAAATTTTAACAATTTTATAGAAAAAATACACAAACAACAATTTAGGTTGGATTTCCATGAACTAAAGTGTTAAACTACACTTTATAATATTAATGAAGTCATAAAAAACCTAATCACATTTTTAATTCCAATTATTTAACCAATTTCAAAAACCTAGTTAGCAAATTAGCATAATTAACACAATTTTTAAACTAACCATTAGCAACTAGCTACTAATCTTGTTTTAACATGACATAAGAGCCTAAATATATCACACAACCATACACCAATTTCACAAAATCCTAACTTGCATTCAAATTCTTCTCTTGAATTTCAAAACTTGCAACTAAAGCCTAATTAACACTAAAGTAATTTAGCTTTAAGAAATTAACTAACAAATTAAGCAAAAGGTTTAGAAATTATACCCAAAGACATTTGAAGATCCACAAGCACCCATAGCCTCCCAAATTGAAATCTTATTTCCTAGATCCATGCTAGATAGGCAAATGAGAAATGGGTAGGAGTTGGATTTTGATTTTGTTTTGATTTTGGATGGAATTTGATGAATTTTTGAAGGTAAAAAGGGTGGGATTTTTGGAGAAGAAATGAGATGAGGGAAAGAGAGGGGAGGGGCTGCAGGAATTCAGAAATGGGCTCGGCCAATGGGGGGGAGAGGTGAGAGTGTGAAGGTGTTGGTTTCAAAGTCAAAGGAAAAGTCAAAAGCCCATATTTATACATATAAATTATTCTTTTCATTTCATTTCTAGTGAACAAAAAAAAGTGGGGACATGGGGATTTAGGGCAGCCCATATTCGGCCAGCAAGAGGGGGAGGGGGAGGTGGTGTGTGTGTGTGAAGCAATGAACACCAAACACCAATTCAATATGCACCAAAACCCTTTTATTTTCACAAAATAAGCCTTTTTCTTCGATATTTTCTAAACCGTTTTGGCAAACCATTTCATTTCAAAAACCACATGATAAAATTTTGTTTAATGTGTTATGATGCACAAAAATTGTTTCAACTCATTCTAATCTGTAATTTTCCCTAATTAAATGTATTACTGACGGCTTAAAATAATATTAAAATAATTAATTTCGGAAAATTTTCAGAAAATTTGAAATTTCACCAGTGGCTCAATAAACACCAAATACTAGCAATTTTATAGCTAGAATATGTATATTTAATTTTATAATAAAGATATTTGTATTTTGACTTTTTACAGAAAACCCCCTTATTTTACCGATTTTCTGAAATTTCACCGAAACGATTTTCAAAACGTTACAATCTTCCCCCTTAAAGAAATTCGGTCCCCGAATTTAAATTAAAACTCCCCCCAATTACTAAAACACCTAAGCAAAACTATCAAGTCGTCGGAGCTCCGAAATCATAAATACATAAAACAAATCGTAGCGCAGCGCATGCGCAAGAAAAATGAGCATATAACTCAAAATCAAAACTCCAACAAGCATCTCACAATCATCAGAGTCATGGTAAAGACACAAATGTCAAATCCAATACAACACCAATATGATATAACTCGAAACTATACATGTAAATATCAAATCTATATATATAAATATCATAAAAACGTACTGCTCTATAAGAAATTAATCCCAAAATACGCATATGAATACTACGTGCGTCTGGTGTGCACGGAAATCAAATCCATATACGTGCCATACAAGTGCATAGAAACAAGATCTAAGTGCATCGGGTGCGCACGAAGCATCTGTCATAGGCAACGTGTGTGCCTGACAGCAAAATCAGGTGCATCTGACATGCTCGAAAAATCTCGATTTAGTGCATCTAGTGTGCACCAAATCGCATCTCAAAATATGCGCTCAACATGCGCGAAAATCCAAGGCAGGTGCATCTATCATGCACGAAATCATGAAATCCAATATCAAGCGCCGAACATGCGTAAAATCCAATCAGGTGCACAAGGTGCACAAAACCAATATCGAGCATCATAATCGAAATCGAAGTCCAGTGCATCTATGTGCACAAAATGCGCATTACTGCACTGCAAGCATATGTGAACTATACCGAGTGCAAAAACCAAATCGTATGCGTATATACGCACGAAATCAACTCAACTGTATGAAACCCATAAAATCATAAACGTGTGAAACCAAGGCACGAAAACGAGATCAAGTGCAATAACTATGCAAAATCGCAAATACTCAGCAGGTGCAACCATGGTCCATAAAAACAAATATCATGAAACTCAATCATCAAAATCAATCATGCGAATAGATCGCCCAAAATACCGAAATCAAATATGGCGGAATAGTCCCCGCTCAAGCACTTCCTCTAAGAACCTCTGGCCAACTGTCGTGGTCACTCATAGTATGTCTCGTCGACGATCCTGAACTCTGGCCTGCCGGTGTGCATAACATGACCACTCCTGGGTCCAAGTCTTCTCGTAATTTATTCCAGAAAGGTCCTGTCGAGGTCTCTCCCAAATCGCATCTCTGCCGAACTGTCCGGAAGTCATCGTCCTTACTAGATCTGTCCTCATTCCGGAACGGCTGCATACTCATCGTGACTCCTTCTGGAAGGTATATCCAAGTACAATGTCTCGGCATGCGTATCGCATCTCTGATGTCGGCGGAGTGGAACATCGTCTCATCAAGATCTCGTACAAACCTCTTACTCCACTTTCTCTAATGTCGACTGCTTCGGACTCATCTCGTCGTGGCTGCATGGACTGAGCTCCTACGGCTATCCTCGTATCTGGAGTCTCCCAAGAAATGCATCTCACCACCTGGTATCCGAATGAAGTCGAACCATCCGATCGATTTGTCAATACCTCATAATCCCCCAAGAGCTCAACATCTTGGGTACAGTTTAAGAGTATCGAGTATGCACCACAGTATCGATGGTTCAGCCATAGAAGGGCAAACCCAAGCCTCACTAATGGCGCCGCAGAACTGCCGCAAACCCTAAGGTTCAAAGGCTTTCACACGGTCATTATGTCGAGTTAGGGTTTCATTCTTCTAGAGGGTCCATAGAATTGCCTGCATGTCTTTTCGAATACCTTAAACTTGGAATAATAGGTTTCTGACATTCGATCGTCTCTGTCGACTCTCAACGCCTCCGCGTGAAGTCGTCTCTAGCTGGAATCAATCCATCTGATGACCTCGCATCGGGGTAGCGAACAAATCACATGTCCTAGTCATTCATCCTTGGTGACTAGCGACCTTCTATCATCTCTTAGTACCACTCGTACTGCAAAAGCTCCAACATCTGGGGCGATATCCCGTCATTCGCAGCGATGACTGGCTCACTCGTCTACACGCTGAACAGTGCCTCAATCATCAGGAGTAAGCAATACGCCAACGGTCATCAAAATCTGGCTGGCCTCTATCAGTGGCTCAATCCTCTAGTGCAAATCGGCACGTCTGAGTAATCTCATAAAGGCGATCCGCCAAACGCTCGTGGCGCGAAAACACAGTAAAAACACACATCTCCGCAATCGTGTGTCGCCGGAATTACGCCCTGGTCAGTCCTCGCTCGTGACGAGCTCGTGCTGACCGAAACTCTAGCCGTAGCTCTCCCTGCCCGTAATCGTGGCAGCAAAACCATAACTGGTACCGATGAGGCTAGATCAGAAATGAATATAATACCGAACAAAGAAATGTACATCCTAAGGCTCCTTAAGTGGAGTAGCGTATCGTAAGTATGCCGCGGAACATACCCACGGTACGTCACTCTACTTTAGTCACCTATTCCATCAATCATGGGTCATCCTACACTCCGAAGGTAAAACCTAACGCTCTGATACCAACTTTGTCATGTCCCGAAAGGATGGAACATGACCGGAACTTAAACTACGAAACGTCTAGAGGCATACGTAATCTAAGTAAGCCGAAAACCCAGAAATCCAAACCAAGAAAAGTAGTTTGCTTGCATTTGTTTTCGCCTATCCTCTAGTTAACGATCTTCATTAGGGTTTCTCGGCACATAAATTTTTTATTTTGGCATGGTTGATGCCTTGTGGAACCTCTTGAGAGTGCCTAGAAACCCTACATGTTCCTACTGTACTTTGTGTAGGGTTACTAGGCACACTAACAAGGCTCTACAAGGCATCGACCATGCCATAATTAAATTTTTATGTGCCGAATAACTCAAAGCAAGATCGTATACTAGAGTTTAGGCGAAACTAAAAGCAAGTAAACAACTTTACGACTAAGGATATGCGAAATACAACCTTTGTAGATCTGTTACGTCCCGAAAGGATGGAACACGACCGGCACTTAAACTACGAAACGTCTCGAGACGTACGTAATCTAAGTAAGCTGAAAACCCAGAAATCCAAACCAAGAAAAGTAGTAGAGTGAAGAAAAACCAATTTAAATCAAGTAGTTTTAATAGCATAAGCCGAATTATGCGTTTTTTTTAAAACATCAAATATTTCTTGAAAATTTCGGCAGAGTCTCCTTCGTAAATACTGGCTCCTAAACGGGACACAACATGAATAGTATACGAAATCAATAAAAGGCATCCCCAAGCGGGAGCTAGCTCTTCGTCAATCGACGGTCACAACCACACAAGTAATGTAATATACAACGCCAAGGGCGAGGATCAAAACTCAAAAGGAAACTCAAAACCACAAGAAATC
The DNA here is from genome assembly GCA_030015575.1 of Agapanthus africanus. Lineage (NCBI taxonomy): Eukaryota > Viridiplantae > Streptophyta > Magnoliopsida > Asparagales > Amaryllidaceae > Agapanthus > Agapanthus africanus. The sequence goes on along the minus strand of CM057340.1, from coordinate 118,926,574 downwards.
CACAGAAATATAACGCGTGACTCTAAGGTCGAAAGAATAACATCACTGGTCTCTATCTCAAAATAAATACATGTTTGGTTGATGGAATTTACTAGATACAACTGAATAATATTATACAAGGTAATATGATGGGTATGATACCAATAAACCCACCTTCTAACAAGTCACCCGAACGAAACCGTGCCCGCAAAGCCGTAATGAAACCTGTACAGCAAACCTGCAAGAAACTGGGGCACAACGGGGGTGAGTTGCCAACTCGTGAATAGAAAAACATCTACGAATAAAAATCGCATGTATGACGCAATCCTAGGTCATACGATCATAATATATAAACCTTAAATATATAACCAGCAATCCATAACCATGGTTAGGGCAAATATCTAACCCAAGTGTAAACCCATATGCCCGTGTCAGTGCCTCAGTTAGCAATGTATCATATGGATGATGTATGAATGCATGAAACAGAATGCATGTACTGAAGAAAACTGCTTTCATAAATCAGTGAGATTTTTGTATTTTAAAAATGAGGTATCATAATGAAATCAGCATAAAACAGTGCCTAGCATCGGCATAAAATGTAATCCCAATATCTCAATATCTCTGTATCACAGTCTCTGTACCTCAATATCTCGAAATCTCAATGTCTCAATCACAATGACTAAGGCGCCATCAGTCCAGGCCGGCCCCTACCATCCATCTCATGACCACGACGGTATCCTCCGGATATCCGACGCGTCGGGTAATATCACCGGTCGGTCATGCTCCCCTGCACAGGCTCAACGTCAACAACACGATCTTCTTGCCCCGGGGTACCGCACCGGGCCCACCATGTACCCGAAACGGTTCATCCATCTCCTCGAATCGGGTCTCGAAATCCATCAGCAAACTGATGGTGGACGACTCATACATCATGGGAAAACCGCACTTTTTATTTAAAAGAGAGGAAAGAAGCTTATACAAGTTTTGCGGTTTTCCCCCAAATCCAGAAAATCTCATGGAAATCCGAATCCAAAACCTCAATAGCACGTAAAATAGTGAATATATGCATGAGAATCCATGAATGCGGCATAACAATGAATAACAGTATGCATGAAGTAGCAGGTAATAACTACAATCTAAACTAACATATAAGGCAAGTACACTAATATCGTGTCTAAACTATTAGCTAACAGGCTATGTCAATGTAATAGTATTTTCTAAGTGTACGTGACATGGCAATTATCGATGAAGATGTGTGTGAGCCGGCAAGTAAGTGTACGTGGTACATACGCATCATCGGTAATGGTGATGGTGTCCTAACAGCATGATATCAATAATGAAATATGAATTACAATAAGTATGCGATGCGGAGCAACAACAATAATATGCGGGAGCTGAATACTAGACACAACGATAACTAAACTGCATTAACCTAATATAAGTCCTACAATAGTGCCTTTTTAAATAACACGAATCGCAGTGTTTTGAAAATAAGGGCTACGGTGTTTTTATGAAAAGTTACATCTTTTGAAATGTCCGTAGAATCCCTTGACCTGTCTTTTAAAATACCCACGATTCGTTAGTTTTGAAATAGGTAGGAGTCTAATCTAGTCTAACAACTACACTAAACTATACGGCTGAACTAACAAGCTGAAATACAGGTAAGGAAACCGCCTAACATCTCAGTCGATACGTTTACATACCTGTATATATATTAGTCGGTGATCCCGCCTCAATAATATCATATCCGATACCATATCTATAATCAGACATCCCAAGTCAAGAGTGCGGATCAATCATCAATATATAGCTCGTACGTAAATCTGTCGTACGGCATCCCCAAATCTGGGTACGGGTCAATATCATACTCAACACAGTGTTCATCTTGTATCCTTTTTATCAAGATCATCATCTGGGGTACTGACCTACGTCTAGTACACTATTTAAATCACTATTCACATGGCATCGTCATCCAAAGATCCGCTATAACATCAGGACGTATCTCAAGTACGAATCCTGCCATATCACCGATCTCACGGCCTCAATTCAAATCTCATCTCAATCCCAAGTATCATCCGCAAAACCAGTATGTGAACACCTAGTCCCATACCCATGTGAACACATAAACACATCTCCCCATATACGCACAGGTAATAACATAGATGTATGCATGTGTGTGTGCGCGTGTATGGGTGTAAGGACCACTCTAGGGTTTCGCAACTAACACTAAACTAATCCATGAACACCTAGAATCTACCTTTACCATCAAGTCTCATATCAACATAAAATATATAATAAAAATATATGTGTGTATACATATTCGTATACATCACCACGAACTGCGGGGGTGCTATACGCCATCCACCCGACTTCTCCCCGTAGATATAAATCTACTCACCTGGTCCTCGCTCGCCGGTGCCGACGTCGCCACGCGCTTGCTTGTCGTCTCGAAGTTCACATGGGGTACCTACATATCATAACGCACCGTATCTCATTAAAACCAAATTCGAAATCGAAACGGCATACGAAAATCAAATCGGCACGCGTATCACGCATAGGTCAAAACCTATCGCCTACGCATGCAAGAATAGCCAAACAACCCTCGATGTCGATGTACAAACGTCAAACTATCGAGAGAAACCAAACACACTCATTTGCGCATCCACGAACACTAACTATAATATAAAATAGGTTAAAATTCACAAAACCCCAAATTCACCTTAAAAGCCATTTTTCCGAAAATCTAGCAAGCAAAAATTACCCGTTTTAGTACAAAACTCGACGTTTAAACAAATCTAGCGGCCATAATACTTATTAAATATCTTAAATAAGTCATAAAAACAATTTCCATAATTTAATCCCAATAAATTTCAATAACCCAAAATTCTAGTTTACAATATACCCAAATTTTAACAATTTTATAGAAAAAATGCACAAACAACAATTTAGGTTGGATTTCCATGAACTAAAGTGTTAAACTACACTTTATAATGTTAATGAAGTCATGAAAAACCTAATCAAATTTTTAATCCCAATTATTTAACCAATTTCAAAAACCTAGTTAGCAAATTAGCATAATTAACACAATTTTTAAACTAACCATTAGCAACTAGCTACTAATCTTGTTTTAACATGACATAAGAGCCTAAATATATCACACAACCATACACCAATTTCACAAAACCCTAACTTGCATTCAAATTCTTCTCTTGAATTTCAAAACTTGCAACTAAAGCCTAATTAACACTTAAGTAATTTAGCTTTAAGAAATTAACTAACAAATTAAGCAAAAGGTTTAGAAATCATACCCAAAAACATTTGAAGATCCACAAGCACCCATAGCCTCCCAAATTGAAATCTTATTTCATAGATCCATGCTAGATAGGCAAATGAGAAATGGGTAGGAGTTGGATTTTGATTTTGTTTTGATTTTGGATGGAATTTGATGAATTTTTGAAGGTAAAAAGGGTGGGATTTTTGGAGAAGAAATGAGATGAGGGAAAGAGAGGGGAGGGGCTGCAGGAATTCAGAAATGGGCTCGGCCAATGAGGGGGGGGGGAGGTGAGAGAGTGAGGGTGTTGGTTTCAAAGTCAAAAGAAAAGTCAAAAGCCCATATTTATACATATATATTATTCTTTTCATTTCATTTCTAGTGAACAAAAAAAAGTGGGGACATAGGGATTTGGGGCAGCCCATATTCGGCCAGCAAGAGGGGGAGGGGGAGGTGGTGTGTGTGTGTGAAGCAATGAACACCAAATACCAATTCAATATGCACCAAAACCCTTTTATTTTCACAAAATAAGCCTTTTTCTTCGATATTTTCTAAACCGTTTTGGCAAACCATTTCATTTCAAAAACCACATGATAAAATTTTGTTTAATGTGTTATGATGCACAAAAATTGTTTCAACTCATTCTAATTTGTAATTTTCCCTAATTAAATGTATTACTGACGGCTTAAAATAATATTAAAATAATTAATTTCGGAAAATTTTCAGAAAATTTGAAATTTCACCAGTGGCTTAATAAACACCAAATACTAGCAATTTCATATCTAGAATATGTATATTTAATTTTATAATAAAGATATTTGTATTTTGACTTTTTACAGAAAACCCCCTTATTTTACCGATTTTCTGAAATTTCACCGAAACGATTTTCAAAACGTTACAAGATCGGTCCTTCACTTCTAGAGCTCCTTGTCGTAGTCCCTTCGCTGCGATCAAAGTTCTCACGGGCTCTTGCATGGCTTCACGAGGCGAAAGATGCGACCTTTGCTTGAAGTCTCCGAGGCCGAAGATGATCTACGTCGAGGGAATTCCGACTCAAGTTTCTACTTCACTAACTGGAGAATTAGTGAAAAAAACACCCTAAACTAAGGTGCTAATCTAGTAGAGGATGGAGAAATAGGAAGTGGGTTTTCTTTGGAATTTTATTTCTCACAATGATTTTCACTTTGGATCAAATCCTAGCAAGCTTTTTCTTTTGAACCAAGAAGAAGATGAACAAAAGAAAATGAAGAGGATAATGATCAAGTGTAAAGGCTAACCATGGTGAGTGAGTATCATATACTAACCCTTGTAGAGACTTAACCCTAGGCTAATCTTTATGGTTGGGTTAAGAAATATCCATAGTAAAAACAAAACCAAGTTGAATTAGTCAATGCATCCACAAGCTTCCACAAGCTTCATGCATTTTCTAATCCTCCACTTGATTTTGTAATTACTTTAGATATTAAAAACCCAAAATAAAAATTAGCATAGTGTAAATCTCATACACCCATGTATAGTGTATCATCAACCATGATACAAAAATACAACACATTTTCATATATATCATATATATAGTAAAAATGTGTACATGTGAGAAAAAACCCTAAGTGAACATGTGTTAGTAAATGTAAACTAGTATATCTAATATACAATTATACACTTAATTATTAAATCAACACTTGACTTAATAATCCGGTCATATCTCATATAACCGACTAACATTCATCGTATCGATGTTGGGGTAAAAATTTACACCCCGGTTGACCAAGTCAAAATCAAAGTCAACCCCAAGCCAAGTGGGCCCAAGCCCAGATCCAGTGGGCCCATGCCTGGGTCGAGCCCGAACATGAAACGGCCGGCCTCCCACCATGCCAAGATAAAAATTTTGTAATAAATAATTTTGTTGCATTTTCTTTTATTTTATTTTATGGATAAATATAAGAAAATGGGCATAAAGCCAAATTTTTGTAAAGCCCATGGCTTATGTGCAAAAAGAAATGGCACATGAGCCATGGGATAGGCAAAATGCCATTTTGTGAAGCCCAAGGGGCTATGTGTAAAATGTATGGCCTATAAAGGTAAGGATAATGAAATATCCCAACAACTTTTTCTCTCTCCAAAAAAAAAGTCTCAGATCTGAGATCTTTCTTCCTCCTCCAAAGTTCCAAAACCTTCTTCTTTCTTTTGAATTAAATCAAGAGTTCTACTCTCCTTTTTATAAAACAAATTAGTTTTTCACCACAAAACCCATCAAGGGGAACTCAGATCTTCCATTAGTTCTAAAAAAGGAGTGATTTTTTTAAATCCCATATCTCTTGATCTTCAAGATCCAGCTAACAGAGGAGGAAGAAGAAGAACCCCTTTCACTAAACCCTAAAAAAAAAAGGAAAAAAAACACTTAGGAGTCCAACTCCTCTTTGATTTCTCTTCAGAGAAATCTTTTTAGGCTAAAAGCCTCTTTTTCTCGCCGGCGCTCAAGCGCAGAGCGCCCACGTGCCGACACGTGGCGCGCTTGCACTCCAGCGCAAGCGCTCGAGCGCAAGTCACCCTCGTGCCGACACGTGGCGCTCTTGCGTTCCAGCGCAAGCGTCCGAGCGCAAGCGCTCGAGCGCAAGTCGCCCTCGTGCCGACACGTGGCGCTCTTGCGTTCCAGCGCAAGCGCCCGAGCGCAAGTCACCCCGGTGTCGACACGTGGCGCTCTTGCGCTCCAGCGCAGGCGCTCGAGCGCAAGTCGCCCTCGTGCCGACACGTGGAGCTCTTGCGCTCCAGCGCAGGCGCTCTTGCGCAAGTCGCCCTCGTGCCGACACGTGGCGCTCTTGCGCTCGAGCGCAAGCGCTCGAGCGCAAGCGCTCGAGCGCAAGTCGCCTACGTGCCGACACGTGGCGCGTCGCGCTCCAGCACTCTGCGCTCGAGCACAAAGCGCCCACGTGCCGACACGTGGCGCGCTCGCGCTCAAGCGCCTAGGCGCTGGCCCCACGCATCCTCTGGATGTCTTTTTCCCCTTTACTTATATATACATGTATATATATACAAATGTACACATACACATACTCCGCGACACTGTCTCTATTAGAAAAAAATTTCTAACGGGGCGCTGTCCCGCACCCCGCAAGGGGGTTGCTAGCCCCCTTGACCCTCAGCCCGCTATCCGGGTAGCGGGACCCCCGTAAAAACTCTGCGTGGCTCCCGATATATCTAAACCCCCCTTTCAGAACAGAACACACGTACACTGCACATTGAATTCGCATGACCAGTTTAACCCGTTAATCGGAGGTTCCCTCGCCCCAAAGGCGAGGGGTAATTAACGGCAGCTTAGTCCGCGGCTGCCGGAGATTCGGATCCCCACAATCATTAAACCCCAGCCTACCCTAGGCAGGAGGAATCTGTAGTACGCCTGAGACGCGTGCGCGTATTCCCATCTCAATGGGGTGAAAAAAAAACACCCTACAGATTCTGGCACGCCCGGTGGGACCAATCTCTCCTCCCATATTTCGGGTTAAAACGTTCATGTGAACTCAATCAATATACATATCGATTGCCTATACTGAAATGATGTTTTTTTTTCTTCCGTGCAGCAATCAACCTTCAACAACAATGTCTCCCCAGACGAATTCAGCTTCCAACGTGACCCCAATTCCGTACATGGTCAAGATCAACGCTCGTGTGGTTCTCCCCGCAAGCCTCAGTCGACAGTGGGAAGAACCGCCCCACCAGTTTGGCTCCGTCATCATCTACCCTGCCGGAAGCGCTCATCTGGCGGAAATCCCGGCGGAACAGGTGGCCAAGCTGGTCTCAAGGGGTAGGAGGCCGAATGTCGTGATCGCCAAGGTACCACAACTGAAACTCAAGACAGCGTATGAACGATTCTCTGGTGCTCCAGCGGGGGGCAAGAACTCCGGTACAAAGGGCAACATCTAATGTTGCGGACGAGCTCAGGCGATTACACCAACAAATGCACAATCGAGCGTATCTCCAAGGCCCTTCATCGCCCGGTCTGCGACGTCTTCCCAAAGAGCTGAAGTCTGCCAGGTGCTTAGAACAGAAAAGTTAAGGCAGAAGCGGCTCAGGTATCGAGCCAACAAGAGGGCCAAGGCTTCAGCCAAATGGAATCGTGTGAAGTTCCAAGTGCAGGGTTGCCCCGCGACGATGGCTGAGTCGGACGTGAGAATCAGCAATTCCTTCGAGCCTCTGAAGTGGGTTCAGAAAAATGCCATGACCGCCAGAATTAAGAAGATAGCGGTCCGAACAATGTTACAAAGAGACGTGTCCCGGCCCCAACAGAAAAGGTATGACACTGTCTTTTCAAGAGTCTATCAGGCGCTCTATGCCGCACGAAAGCAGCGGGGCAAATCCAGAAAAGAAGCGCCATCACCATTCAAGAACCTGGTTAGGCCAGCCGTCTTCAATCGATTACCAGCTACCGAAGCAAGGGGGTCAAGACAGCGATCCATGAAATCAGCTTCCAATGATAGAAAGACGGCCGGATACATCATCCATACGGTCTATATGGCGGGCGGACGCCCCAGCGACAACCTTCACAGTAAAAGCAAGGATGGGGCCACCACATCCCAAGCCCAATCTAGCCTGAATGTGGTCGCCGCCGCTCAAGAACAGCCGCCCCCGCTGGATGAAGAAAACCCTCTCGATGAGGATGATAGGCAGAAAGACCCCTCGGTCCATGAAGAGTCAAGCTCGGACAGCGAGGAGGAGCCGACTTTCCGCCCCAGGACTGCGGAGCAAGAGCTGCTTCAAGAGCTTCGAAAACAGCTCAGGAGCAAAGATAAAGAGATGGCCAAGCTCTATTCGAAGATTGACGACTTAACGAACGTGGTGATGCAGCTTACGGCTCAAATCGCTCGAGCGCCTCCCAACCAAGCACAAGCCACTACTAATCAGCCGGGTGATGACAATCCGAGGCAGCCAATGCCTGTTCCTTTGGGACCAAGACTGGTCGAGCCGCATGAAAGCCGACCACATTCCGCTTCTGGGGACGCCTTGGCCCCAGATAATACTATCCTGCTAACACAGGATCGGATAATGGATTGGGTCACCAGCAAGGTTAAAACATTGGTGGCCGAAGCTGAAGCTCAGAAAGAAATCGGCAGTAGTGGGAGGCCATATCCCGCGCAGTACGATCTGATTGAGTTCCCAAGCGGCTACGTCATTCCTAAGTTCGGAAGATTTGATGGAACGGGGAATGCAAATCAGCACGTTGCCCACTTCAAAGCATCGTGCAGAAATACAGGGGGCAATGATGCGCTCCTTCTTCGTCAGTTTGTCAACAGCCTGACCGGTGTCGCCTTCGACTGGTATGCGAGTATACCGGACGGGTCCGTTATTACCTTTGCCCAAATGGAGTCCCTGTTTCGGCAAAGGTTCATGAGTGTCAGTGATAAAATCTCCATTGCCGACCTTGTGAGGACCAAGCCGGGGAAGAATGAAAGCAACACCGACTTTATTGCCCGATAGCGTAATCTCACGGTCAAGTGCGAACCGCCGCTGGAGCAGGACCAGTCCGTCAGCCTTCTCATTAGGAACCTCAGCAATTGGATGGTTCCATTCTTGTGTACAGCAGGCCTCAAGACGTTTCAAGAGCTAACCAAGAAAGTCCAAATGCTGGAACGCTCAAAGCAAGAGTCCCCGCCGGACTCTCAGAGAGACAAAACTTGGAAAAGCAAGCGGGACGACAGCCGTAGAAGCGGGGGTTCCAGCAGTACCAATGTCTTCAATGCGTCCGACAATGAAGAAAAGCGAAGGGCGGGTGAATCCAAAACTAACCGGTCTCGAAAGCCATTGCTAGGAGGAGATGGGCCTTCCCTAGAGGAGAAGAAGAACAAGGTTTACTCTTTCAGAAGGGACAAGGTCCGCAAGATATTTAAAGATGCCTTGAACAACGGCCTCCAATTGCCGGAGTCGAAAAGACCCCAAGAAGCAAAAATGACCGACAATCCTCTGTATTGCCCGTACCACCGAGTAGTGAGCCATGCGATCGAGGATTGCTATATCTTCAAAGATTGGGTCGAGAAGCAGTACAAGGCTGGAGAGATCGAACTGTCCAAAAGCGTGTTGGTGAACAATCAAGTTGCAACCGCCAACTTTATACAGACAAAAGTTGAAGCCTTCTGGGAGCAGACAGCTGAACCTGCTGCCCTGACAAACGAAACTGACTCATCGCGGCCTTCGTGGAGTACGCATATATCTAATAAGACGAAGAAGATGCTAAAGCTACTTCAGAAAGAGCCCAGGATGGAATGGGAAGGGCAGAAGAAGCCTACCAGTCCAGCTGCCAATGCGGCTCCGTCAGGCTCAAAATCCAAGAAGCTCAAGAAGATGAAAAGTGCAGCTCGGCGCGAAAAAGTGTCTGCAGGGAGATCGACCATTCAAAAATATATCGAATCCCTCGAAGAATATGAACAAAAGGAAAGAACATTGATTCAATTGAAGGAGTTCTTCCCTGTACAAGCGGCTGAAATTCCGGAGGAGTTAGAAGAAGACTCCAATGAAGAGATCCCAGTAGTGACCTGCTACGCCATCCATCTTGGCAGCGACTCCGAGGATGAGCTCTGTTTTCCCGAAGAGGATGAGGAGCTCGCTATAAAGGCCAATCAAATCCAGCTCAGAAGTGGCAGGGCTCTACCGCAAAATCAGGGCAACGCCCCAAAAGGGAAGGAAAAACAAGTCGCTAATGAAGAAGATGGCAGAGAACCGGCCGATGAAAACATAAATCCTTCCTCGGTGGACTATAATGTCTTGGCACATCTCCGGAAGCTTCCGTCTCTCCTGAGCATCTACGACGCCTTGGTCGCCAACGCGCGAAAGCCGTTGCGCGGTAGACCCTATCTAAGGAGCTTAGAGATGTTCTCATTCACGCTCTACAAAACCCCGAGCGGTATCAGGCTCACTTTGCGGAAATTAATATGAAAGAAGCCCAGCACGCTTTGCATGCCGCCGCAGTCACATTTAAGGATGAAGACTTGCTACTGGGAACGACTGAGCATAATCGGCCGCTTTACTTGACCGGGTACAGCGACGGAGATCGGATTAATCGCATATTGATTGATCCGAGGTCTTCAGTGAACATCATGAACCTGCGGACGCTGAAGAGTTTGTCAATGGACGTCCGACACCTGTCAAGGGAAAGGATTGTCATTCAAGGCTTCAACCAAAATTGCTAGCAAGTTCTGGGGTCTATAGCTTTGCCAATAAAATTCTGGGATCTGCAAACTGAAGCTAAGATATATGTGATCGACGCCGACACGTCTTATAAGATTCTCTTAGGGCGGCCGTGGCTCCACGATTACGGCATCATTCCGTCAACTCTCCATCAATGCATGAAGTATACTAAAAATGGCGAAGAAAGACGCATTGACGGAGACATCCAGCCGTTCGGTGTGCATGAAGTCCGATATGAAGATTCTCGGTACTTCATGAACCACCAAAATGCTAAGCCACAACTGACTGAGGATAATCCGGCCCCAAGACTCAAAAGCAAATCTGCGCCGGCTGTCACTTTCAAAAGCAAAAATACCCAAGTGCGCCCGCATTTCGGCAGCGACACCGATGAGTCCGATGCTGGAAGCCCGTCCTTCTGCAAAACTCGCCCTCATTTTGGCAGCGATACGGACGAATCTGTTACTGAAGGCCCGTCTAGCAGCAAAGTCCGCCCTCATCTTGGCAGTGACACTGAAGAGTCAGAAGAAGAGGACCCGCCGTGCAACAGCTGTGCAGATCGGCCCCCCATGCAGCAAGCGAAACTACGAGAGACCTTCGAAGTCACAGAAGGGTCCCTGGCAATCACAAGGGTGCCGGAACGGATGTGCAAAGAGCTCGACGGATTGTCAGTCTCTACCGTGGACCAGCTGAAAACTTTCTACGTGCCCGGGAGGAAAAATGGACAGAAGGGCATCCTGTTTTACAGGTCAAACCCCGTTGTGCACCCAGACGACCTTTCTGTCGCATGCCTTCCCTATGAGAGAGGCATAAGAGCCGTCCTCAATCCCAGATACTATGCGCCCGAGATGCGGGAATACTTTAAGAAGTGCGGATGCCGGTTATATCAAAAGGAGTCTGAAGCAAAGTTTTACGAAGGGCTATGGCATCCTCCCCAGGTCCGAGCACTCATCGATGGATGAATTCCAGATAGACGGGGCATAGGTTACATTCAACCCGATTCCAAAGCGTGCTACATGATCCATGTTGGTGAGGCCAGCGAAAGATCAAATGATGATGACGAGATAGCCGAGCCAGAAGAAGCTCCTCAAGAGCTCGAAGATGGCGGATAAGCAACCTTTGATGAGCTAGCCGAGATTGACTTAGGAACGCCCGATAATCCAAGGCCGACCTACATCAGCTCACTCTTGTCGGAGGAAATGAAAGAGCAGATAATTGCCCTGCTGCGTGAGTTCGTCGAATGCTTCGCGTGGACGTACAAAGAAATGCCTGGCCTTTCTCCTGAGGTAGCCGTGCATAAGCTGGCTATATCTCCTGATGCTAAGCCAGTCAAACAAGCTCCTCGAAGAATGAGAAGGGAGTTGGAAGAAAAGGTCATCGAGGAAACCAAGAAACTCATCGATGCCGGCTTCATCAGGGAAGATAAATATGCAGACTGGATCGCATGCATAGTCCCGGTGAAGAAGAAAAATGGGCAGATCCGAGTTTGTGTCGATTTCAGGGACCTCAATAAGGCATGTCCTAAAGACGACTTCCCGCTACCGGTCATGGAAATGATGGTCGATGACACCTCAAATTACGAACTGTTCACCTTTATGGATGGCTCGTCTGGATATAATCAGATCAAGATGTCGCCTGAGGATGAGAAGCACACGGCATTTCGAACCCCGATCGGAATATATTGCTACAAGGTAATGCCATTCGGACTGAAGAACGCAGGTGCTACATATCAAAGGGCAATGACTAATATCTTTGATGACCTAATCCATAAAGTCGTCGAATGCTATGTTGATGATCTGGTCGTCAAGACTAAAGCCAAGGCCGATCATATCCAAGATCTCAGGACCGTTCTCACCAGATTGAGGGAATACGATCTGAAGATGAATCCTCTGAAGTGCGCTTTTGGCGTGTCATCGGGAAAATTCCTGGGCTTCATAGTCCGACATCGAGGGATCGAAGTTGACCCATCAAAGATAAAGGCCATCATGGAGATGCCCCCTCCGAAGAGTCTGACGCAGCTAAGATCTTTTCAAGGCAAGCTTGCTTATATACGGAGGTTTATCTCAAATTTATCGGGGAGATGTAGGCCCTTCTCAAAGCTCATGAAGAAAGGAGCTCCTTTTATCTGGGATGCCGAATGTCAAGCAGCGTTCGAAAGCATCAAACAATACTTGTTGCACCCTCCAGTGCTGGCTGCTCCCATTCCAAATAAACCGTTGATTCTCTACACTGCCGCGCTAGATGAGTCACTAGGTGCGCTCCTCGCCCAGAATAACGAGGAGGGAAAGGAAAATGCCCTCTACTACCTCAGTCGAACTCTAGTCGGGGCGGAACACAACTATTCCCCAATCGAAAAGCAATGCCTGGCTCTGATATTTGCTGTGAAGAAGCTGAGGCACTATCTGCTGGCTCATCGGGTTATGCTGATCTTCATGGTCGACCCGCTCAAACATTTGATGACCAAAGCAAGCCTAGCCGGCAGGATGGCAAGATGGGCTATTATGCTACTCGAGTTTGACATAGTTTATGCCCCTCAGAAAGCAGTAAAAGGGCAAGCTATTGCAGAGTTTCTCACCGCTCATCCCATACCAGAAGGGTCGCCGCTAAATTGTGAGTTACCCGATGAACAAGTGCTGCACCTCGAGGAAGATGAGCCATGTTGGGAGCTCTACTTCGATGGAGCCTCGTCAATAAGGACCTCCAGTAAATCAAGCGTCCCGGAGATAAAAGCAGGGATAGGATTGGTGTTCATCACACCATCAATGGGAACCCTACGGCATTCTTTTGCTCTCACCGAGCCTCGGACAAACAATGAAGCTGAGTATGAAGCTCTGATAGCTGGTTTGGAGCTCGCCATAGAAATGGAAATCCTTCAGCTACGGGTTTACGGTGACTCCCAGCTTGTCGTCAACCAAGTAAGCGGCGACTATAAGATATACAAACCCGAGTTAGCTCGGTACAGAGGTCGAGTGGTGGAACTCATGAAACGGTTCACTCATATTGAACTAACGAGAGTCCCTAGAGCGTTGAATGGAAAGGCTGATGTACTCGCTCGCTTGGCCAAGGAGCTGGCTGATCCTGACATGGACGAAATTCTGATCACAGTCAGGAGCCGGCAAATTCTACCCCCAGTCTCTCTACGAGAAGAGGAAAGCGCGGAACAGAAGAGCAGTCCTGCGGAAGAAGCTTCGATCATCCAAGACGAGCCCGATTGGATAAAACCCTTCATAGAGTACCTCCGATACGACAAGCTGCCCGAAGAAAAATCTGCGAGGATTCAGCTGAAGAAAAGAGCTCTCCGATACGTGTTTGTAAATGACACGTTATACCGCAGGTCATATGACCAACTCTGGCTCAGGATTCTGTCATTGGCCGAAGCCCAAAAGGTCATGAAAGATGTCCACTCGGGCGTTTGCGGTGCTCACCAATCTGGCCCCAAGATGCGACTTCAAATCAAACGGCTTGGGTATTACTGGCCCACCATGATACGAGATTGCGGAGAGCATGCAAAGAAATGTTATATCTGCCAAATTCACGGTGATTTTATTCACAAGCATCCCAATCCATTGCATCCTACGGTGGCATCGTGGCCCTTCGAAGTTTGGGGCACCGACATTGTTGGCCCAATTGATCCTCCGTCATCTAAAGGCCACCGGTTTATACTGGCCGCGACAGACTACTTCTCCAGATGGGCTGAAGCTGTCCCGCTAAAAGAAGTTAAGACAAAGGATATTCTGACATTCTTCCAGCATAATATTCTATACCGCTTCGGTACACCAAGAAGAATCATTTCTGACAATGGGCCTTCTTTCAAGAGCTTCAATGTCTCAAGGTTCGCTACTCAGCACAAGATAGACTGGAGATATTCCTCCATCTATAATCCAAGAGCCAATGGGCTAGCCGAAGCCTTCAATAAGACTCTATGCAAGCTCCTGAGGAAAAATGCTTCAGCCAACAAGAGAGACTGGAATCTCAAGCTTCACGAGGCGTTGTGGGCATATCGTACCACGCACCGTACTCCAACTCAGTCCACTCCATACTCATTGCTCTTCGGAGTGGAGGCGGTCCTCCCCCTCGAAGTCTAAGTTCCAAGCTTAAGAATGGCCGTTCAGCATGAGTTGACAGAGGAGGAAAATGTGCTCCTTCAACTTGAAGAACTCGATGCCCTCGAAGAAAAGAGGCTCGCGGTGCAGCAAAATCTGGAGCTATACCGAGCCCAAATGTCACGGGCCTATGATAAGATAACCCGTCTCCGCGCTTTCAAGAAAGGTGAATTGGTGTTGGTCCTCAAAAGACCGATCATCCCCAATCGACATGCCAAGGGAAAATTCGAGCCGAACTGGGAAGGACCATACGTCATCGAGAAAGTGTTCGACGGAGGATCCTACCAACTAATAAGTGCCGAGGGAGAAAGGCCCATGCCACCCATCAATGGCCGATATCTCAAGAAATACTACACATGAATGCTCCAAGTCGCAGGCGAATTGAGCACATCAGCCCTACGGTCTGGATCAGACATCCTGCAAAACCGTATACAATCCACGGGCGTAAATGACCCCTATTTCTCCCAAATCCTGCCGGTGAGACTACTTTAAAGTCCCACCAGCGGCCAAAAAAAAAAAACGTATGTCCAGAAGCGAAACGGGCACGGATGAAAACCCGAAAGGGCTCCGTGAGTAAAAACAGCAGGACTACCGGCGAGTCTGTGAAAACCCGAAAGGCCGCAAACTCGTGAAAAGAGATGAAATACACTCACAAAGTCCTCTCGACCTTGTGAGGAGAAAACCCCTGCGTGAGATCCTTACGACTCACAAAGGAGCAACACACTTAGGAATCCTTACGATTCCTAAGGAGAAAATACACCTGCGGGATCCTTACGACTCGTAGGGAGAAAATGCTTTTATGGGACCCTCACGGCCCATAAAATTGAAAAGCCTTAGGTGGTAGGGACCCAAACCTATCTCCTAAGCCATCGTTCCCCAACGGGCAACGGCAAATGATGAGTCGCTCCTGGCATTTCGCTTCAGTGTTAGCGGTACTGATGCCGACCAAAAACCCAAATCCCAAGTCCCCCCAAGGCAAATGATGAGCTGCTCCTGGCATTATTCCAGCGCAGCAATGCTGATGCCAAACAAGATCCAAATTCCAAATCCCCAAACGGCGAATGATGAGTCGCTCCTGGTATCATATTCCAGTGTAGCGATGCAGACGCCAACCAAATTCCAAATCCCATACCCCAACGGCGAATGATGAGTCGCTCCTGGTATCATATTCCAGTGTAGCGATGCAGACGCCAACCAAATTCCAAATCCCATACCCCAACGGCGAATGATGAGTCGCTCCTGGTACCACATTCCGGTGCAGTGATGCAGACGCCAACAAATCCCTGAAATCTTTCTGGCCCTACGGTCTGGATCATACATCCTGCAAAACCGTATACAATCCACGGGCGTAAAACAATCCCAATCTCTCCTAAGTCCTACCGGTGAGACCACATTCAAAGTCCCACTAAAAAATAAAAATAAAAAAAAGGGTATGTCCACAAGCAAAAGGGGCACGGAGGAAAACCCGAAAGGGCTCCGTGAATAAAAACAGCAGGACTGCCGACGAGTTTGTGAAAACCTGAAAGGGCGCAAACTCGTGAAAAGGAGATGAAATGCACTCTCAAAGTCCTCTCGACTTTGAGAGGAGAAAATTCCCGCGTGAGATCCTTACGACTCACAAAGGAGCAACACACTTAGGAGTCCCCACGTCTCCTATGGAGAAAATACACCTACGAGATCCTTTCGACTCGTAGGGAGAAAATGCTTTTATGGGACCCTCACGGCCCATAAAATTGAAAAGTCTTAGGTGATAGGGATCTAAACCTGCCTCCTAAGCCATCAATTCTCAAATTCTCTCGGGGCAAATGATGAGTTGCTCCTGGCATTATTCCAGTGCAGCAATGCAGATGCCAAACAAAAACCAAAATCCCAGAATCCTCTCAATGACAGATGATGATTCGCTCCTGGTACCATATTCCAGTATAGCGATGCTGATGTCAACCCAAATCAAAATCAACAAGTCAACTTCCACTCCGACACCGCAGAAGGCGGAGCGAGTCAGAATCCAATCTTGACACCGCAAGAAGCGGAGCAAGTCAAGTCTACCCCTGACACTGCAAGAAGCTAAGCAAGTCAAATCAAACACCGACCGTCCACGTCGCTAAAAGGGCAGCACCGACCGTCCAAGTCGCTAAAAGGGCAGCACCGACCGTCCAAGTCGCGAAAAGGGCAGCACCGACCGTCCAAGTCGCGAAAAGGGCAGCACCGACCGTCCAAGTCGCGAAAAGGGCAGCACCGACCGTCCAAGTCGCTAAAAGGGCAGCACCGACCGTCCAAGTCGCGAAAAGGGCAGCACCGACCGTCCACGTCGCTAAAAGGGCAGCACCGACCGTCCAAGTCGCTAAAAGGGCAGCACCGACCGTCCACGTCGCTAAAAGGGCAGCACCGACCGTCCACGTCGCTAAAAGGGCAGCACCGACCGTCCAAGTCGCTAAAAGGGCAGCACCGACCGTCCACGTCGCTAAAAGGGCAGCACCGACCGTCCACGTCGGTAAAAGGGCAGCACCGACCGTCCACGTCGCAAAAAGGGCAAGTACCAACCGTCCAAGTCGCTAAAAGGGCAGCATCGACCGTCCATGTCGCTAAAAGGGCAGCACCGACCGTCCACGTCGCTAAAAGGGAAGCAACGACCGTCCAAGTCGCTAAAAGGGCAGCACCGACCGTCCAAGTCGCAAAAAGGGCAGCGCAGGATTCCTACAAAGCGGGAACCAGATAACTCCGGGCCAGGGAAAACGTCTATCACGGACACTCCGTCTCAAAGACATGTCAAGCAATGACCGTCCATGTCGTAAAAAGGGCAGTGCCAGCCTCCCAAAAAGCGGGGAACCAAATCAAGTCGCCTCCACATGAAAGAAGATCCATCAATCTCATGCACACGACCCACATATGCGGTGTGCATTTATTGATGGGGGGCAATTTGTTGGGGTAAAAATTTACACCCCGGTTGACCAAGTCAAAATTAAAGTCAACCCCAAGCCAAGTGGGCCCAAGCCCAGATCCAGTGGGCCCATTCCTGGGTCGAGCCCGAACATGAAGCGGCCGGCCTCCCCCCATGCCAAGATAAAATTTTTGTAATAAATAATTTTGTTGCATTTTCTTTTATTTTATTTTATGGATAAATGTAAGAAAATGGGCATAAAGCCAAATTTTTGTAAAGTCCATGGCTTATGTGCAAAAAGAAATGGCACATGAGCCATGGGATAGGCAAAATGCCATTTTGTGAAGCTCAAGGGGTTATGTGTAAAATGTATGGCCTATAAAGGTAAGGATAATGAAATATCCCAACAACTTTTTCTCTCTCCAAAAAAAAAGTCTCAGATCTGAGATCTTTCTTCCTCCTCCAAGGTTCCAAAACCTTCTTCTTTCTTTTGAATTAAATCAAGAGTTCTACTCTCCTTTTTATAAAACAAATTAGTTTTTCACCACAAAACCCATCAAGGGGAACTCAGATCTTCCATTAGATCTCAAAAAGGAGTGATTTTTTTAAAATCCCATATCTCTTGATCTTCAAGATCCAGCTAACAGAGGAGGAAGAAGAAGAACCCCTTTCACTAAACCCTAAAAAAAAATGAAAAAAAACACTCAGGAGTCCAACTCCTCTTTGATTTCTCTTCAGAGAAATCTTTTTAGGCTAAAAGCCTCTTTTTCTCGCCGGCGCTCAAGCGCAGAGCGCCCACGTGCCGACACGTGGCGCGCTTGCGCTCCAGCACAAGCGCTCGAGCGCAAGTTGCCCTCGTGCCGACACGTGGCGCTCTTGCGTTCCAGCGCAAGCGCCCGAGCGCAAGCGCTCGAGCGCAAGTCGCCCTCGTGCCGACACGTGGTGCTCTTGCGTTCCAGCGCAAGCGCCCGAGCGCAAGTCACCCCGGTGCCGACACGTGGCGCTCTTGCGCTCCAGCGCAGGCGCTCGAGCGCAAGTCGCCCTCGTGCCGACACGTGGCGCTCTTGCGCTCCAGCGCAGGCGCTCGAGCGCAAGTCGCCCTCGTGCCGACACGTGGCGCTCGAGCGCAAATTGCCTACGTGCCGACACGTGGCGCGTCGCGCTCCAGCACTCTGCGCTCGAGCGCAAAGCGCCCACGTGCCGACACGTGGCGCGCTCGCGCTCAAGCGCCTAGGCGCTAGCCCCACGCATCCTCTGGATGTCTTTTTCCCCTTTACTTATATATACATGTATATATATACATATGTATACAAATGTACACATACACATACTCCGCGACACTGTCCCTGTTAGAAAAAAATTTCTAACGGGGCGCTGCCCCGCACCCCGCAAGGGGGCTGCTAGCCCCCTTGACCCCCAGCCCGCTATCCGGGTAGAGGGACCCCTGTAAAAACTCTGCGTGGCTCCCGATATATCCAAACCCCCCCTTTCAGAACAGAACACACGTACACTGCACATTGAGTTCGCATGACCAGTTTAACCCGTTAATCGGAGGTTCCCTCGCCCCAAAGGCGAGGGGTAATTAACGGCAACTTAGTCCGCGGCTGCCGGAGATTCGGATCCCCACAATCATTAAACCCCAGCCTACCCTAGGCAGGGGGAATCTGTAGTACGCCTGAGACGCGTGCACGTATTCCCATCTCAATGGGGTGACAAAAAAACACCCTACAATCGACTTATCGGATCGACACTTGATTCGATAACCCGGTCATATAATATATAACCGACCGATACAAAAAGTCGGGAGAATAGAATACGGTATCACATACACGCATTATTCTCGGTCCCGCACATATCACATATGCGCTCTTATTTCGTTTTGCCTGAGCCAGTAAAACCTCTATGTAGGACTCTAAAGATTCGTCAATATGCCGGCAGTAGGTGATGATCACATCAAGCACCCACAAGCCGTCAGCGGTACTAGCTGGACGTAACGGCTACCCCGGTATTGAGCGATCAGAAGATCAGCAAGCAAGCCCGCTCCAACTCCTGTAAAAGCCTGCCAGTAACACTTCCCGTACAGTCCGGTCTTCTCGTCTGATATGTCGCATATCAAGTCTAGGGGTAGTAAACGTCAGACCCCAATAACCGATAAGTCGTGCCGATGTGAGGCTCATAACGGGTCGAGAAACTACTGGTAATACTTACCAGTAAATCTCTGAATCAGCCCTGGCCAGGGACTTTCCTGTTACGGCCAATCAAGCACAGCGCAACATCAACCCCCAATACCGGGAGAGACGAAACCCCTCCTATCTCTCATTGCCTCTATGTGACTCGGGACTGTACCCAAAAAACCACCGTTTTGCACGCCCTCATGGACGTGGTAAGGTGGAAATCAAAGCACAGTGGGAATCACACGAGACTCTATGACGATCTCGGGTCTACAGACTAACCTGCAAAAGTGTCACCAGAGAACTGCCATCTGACGTGAGGTATAATACCATCTGGGAGTTCTCGGCGAGTCCGTCCAGTGTACCCAGTCTCCACTGAGCACCCGTATAGTATCTCAGATGTCAAACACCAATGGATATGGGATCATCCATCGCCCATCTCATGGGTCGAGAAGCGTATACGCTAGTCTACACTGGTATATCGATGCCCCGTCTCGATACACCCATGACTAGGGATCTTGAAGGATGTACTTATGGACTACACTGTCCCTACTAGTATGATCCGCATCATAGTCCAGGTAGTCAAGTACACATCCTAAGGGCTTTACCAACATATAACTATAAGACAGTATAAAGAGACAAGTATACATGTTAAAGTAAATAGCAACCAGATAGCATACTATCATATCGAGCAAGAAATTCCTCTCTATATATGTCCAAACATCCAATATAATATACATCATCTGTACAATACTGGCCTCTAGGGCATACATACAACTAACAATCTCCCACTTGCACTAGGGCCAGCTGCTGTAGTATCGCATACCGAGCATCCTGAAGAGTCTCTCAAACTGTATCTGGGGAATGGCCTTCGTGAGTGGATCCGCAGTATTGTTCTTCGTGTCAACCCTCCTGACCTCGATCTCCCGGCGATCAACTATCTCCCGGATTAGGTGATACCGCCTCAGAATATGCCTGGATCGCTGATGGGACCTGGGTTCCTTAGCCAAAGCCACCACTCTATTGTTATCGCAATACAAAGGTATTGGATGCTCAATGGATGGAACCACTCCAAGTTCAGTAATGAACTTCTTGATCCAGACAGCCTCTTTGGCAGCATCGTTGGCAGCGATGTATTCAGCCTCCATCGTCGAGTCAGCCACGGTTTCCTGCTTGGAACTCTTCCAGCTAACCGCCCCTCCGTAAAGGGTAAAGACAAATCCCGACTGCGACTTAGAGTCATCCTTATCACTCTGGAAGCTCGAATCGGTAAAGGACTCCACTTGGAGTTCTCCGTTACCATACACCAAGAGCATCTCTTTAGTCCTTCGTAAGTACTTGAGAATGCTCTTCACAGCTGTCCAGTGACTCTCTCCAGGATCATCTTGATACCTGCTCACCACACTTAGTGAGTATGCTACATTGGGTCTGGTACATAGCATCGCGTACATGATAGAGCCTACTGCCGAAGCATAGGGTATCTCTTGCATGCGAGCTCTCTCCAAATCAGTCTTGGGAGACATCTCTTTGGAGAGAGTGAGCCCAGGGATCGTGGGTAAAAACCCACGTTTGGACTCTTCCATACTAAACCTCTTTAGTATGGTGTCAATGTACCTAGATTGGGACAATCCCAATATCCTTTTAAATCTATCTCTATAGATCCTAATTCCCAATATGCAGGAGGCATCACTAAGATCTTTCATTGAGAATCTTTGTGATAAGAAGAGCTTGACCGATTGCAGTATAGGAATGTTATTTCCTATCAAGAGTATGTCGTCCACGTACAATACGAGGAAAACAATCTTACCCTCTGCCACTTTCTTGTAGATACAAGGTTCATCTACGTTTTTGACGAAATCAAACTCTTTGATAACGACGTCAACGCAGATGTTCCAACTCCGTGATGATTGCTTTAATCCATAAATGGATTTAAGCAGCTTGCACACCTTCCCGCTGCTCCCACTATCTACGAAGCCCTCTGGCTGAGTCATGTACACGCACTCTTCTAAATCACCGTTTAGAAAGGCGGTCTTAACATCCATTTGCCAGATTTCTTAATCATGATATGCAGCGATGGCAAGCATGATCTGGATGGATTTAAGCATAGCCACTGGAGAAAAGGTTTCGTCATAGTCCACACCTGGTCTTTGACGAAAACCCTTTGCAACAAGTCTAGCTTTGAAAATCTCTACTTTCCCATCTACACCAAGTTTTTTCTTGAAGATCCACTTGCTCCCAATGGGTTTTACCCCTTCAGGAGCATCTTCCAAAGTCCATACTTTGTTGGTGTACATGGATTCCATCTCGGACCACATTGCATCCAGCCATTTCACTGAGTCCCCACTCATGATGGCCTGCTCGAAGCTAGTTGGGTCATCATCAACCATGATGCAATCCTCTCTCCCACCATCTACGAGAAAACTGCAGTATCTCTTAGGTGGGTGAGGAACCCTACTAGATCGGCGGAGAGGCTGAGGTTCATTGGGAACTACCGAATCCTCCGGTTCCACTAAATCTTCAGTTTGAGTTTGTGTTTCTGGAACCTCTTCCAGCTCTACCACTTTGCCACTAATTTCTTTTACAAGAAATTCCTTTTCTAAAAAGGTGGCATGTTGAGAAACAAACACCTTTTGTTCCTCACTGTGGTAGAAAAAATACCTATATGAGTTCTTTGGATATCCCACAAACTTGCAAAGAACTGACCGTGCCTCGAGTTTGTCCGGATTTTGTCTTTTGACATAGGCCGGACAACCCCATATCTTAACTCATTTAAGATATGGCCTCTTCCCACTCCATATCTCATATGGTGTGGTAGGTACAGATTTAGATGGAACTTGATTCAATAGGTGTGCTGCTGTCTCCAGCGCATACCCCCAGAAGGAAATAGGTAACTCAGCTGTGCTCATCATAGAGCGCATCATATCTAATAGGGTGCGGTTCCTCCGTTCCGATATACCGTTGTGCTGTGGTGTATATGGAGGAGTCAGCTGAGAGAGAATCCCATTCTCTTTTAGGAAGTCCAGGAATTCAGTGCTCAAGTATTCACCTCCTCGATCAGATCGAAGGATTTTAATACTTTTTCCGGTTTGGTTCTCGACTTCTTGTTTATATTCTCTAAATTTCTCAAAAGCTTCTATTTGTGTTTCATCAGGAACACATATCCGAATCTAGAGAGATCGTCAGTGAATGTAATGAAGTACACAGAACCATTCCTGGCATGTGTAGACATGGGGCCGCATACATCACTATGTACCAGCCCCAAGAGTTTCATAACTCTCTCTTCATGTCCCGTAAACGGAGTTTTGGTCATCTTGCCTTTGAGACATGACTGGCAAGTGTCATAAGATGAAAATTCAAACGGATTCAAATATCCATCTTTATGCAACTTAGCTAGTCGTGTCGCATTGATGTGACCCAGTCTACAATGCCACAAGAAGGATTCGTTCAGTTCTGAACTCTTCCTCTTGTGTGTGTTTGTTATGCTTAGAACTGTTGATTGATTTAGAACATAAATGCCATTGCACATCGTGCCTGATCCAACCAACTTTTGGTTTAGAAAAATGTTCGCAACATTATCCTGTAATACAAAATTATATCCCTCTTTACTCAACAAAGAAACCGATATAATGTTGCATATCAGGTTCGGCATGTAATAGCATTCGTTCAGAACCAATGTATTACCAGTTGGCAATACAAGGTGATATTCTTCGACGGTTTTAGCTGCAACAATTGCACCATTTCCAACCCTTATGTCTTTATCACCTACTCCAAGTTCTCTACCTTTCCTAAGCCCATGTAACTGATTACATATATGGGATCCTGACCCGGTATCTAATACCCAGGACGTAGAGGAAATGGAGAAACAGTTCTCTGTAACGAACACACCCGAAGAAAATGCATCAACATGTACTTTCTTCATTCGGGTGGCATGGGAATCCTGGTATTCCCCTATATCCTGTTCAGTCTTATAACTCTTATAAGAAAGAACGGAACCAACGTTCCCCAGCACAGTATAACATGCGGGTTCGGTCAATACATCCATATTATTATCTTGATTAAGGCATGATATGGTCGCTACCTGGAGAGAGAGAGAAGAAAATACTTTAGCGTATGCTCTTGCAAGATCAGATTGGTTATTATTTTATCTAATCAGGATGGCTCCCACTGTTTTTACCAAATCTTCCTTCAAACCTTAAAAGGAAAGACTAGCTGGGATTTATTATACCCTACAACTTCACCAATCTTTCAGCCATGCCAGTGTCGGTACTTTGAGGGAGGTTCCCCGTGCTTTCGCACGGACCTAATTAAAGTAAACCTCATTTTCCCAGAGGCGTAACCCCGTTGACACCTTTCTAGACACTTACTTGATCGGCTAATTGTCCTGTGTAAAACTCTCCCAGGAGTAACAATTACTCGCAGTGGGTATCGGGATCCAACTATCTCATAGAAGGTATGCAATTTCATTGCAAATTTCAACACTTGAAATTCCCGATAATATTTTGCCCCGAACGATCTATGACCTTGACAAGGTCAACAAACCATAGACCGTAAGTCAAGTTCAACCCGTCATTTCTTGATTGAATTAAACCCACCCGCACGACCCTTGACAAGGTCAACAAGGCCGTACGACTACCCTAAAACAATCTGCATAATATGCATAAACAGGTAAATACTGGTTAGCTACCGCACACTACGCCTTGACAAGGTCAACAAACGCAGCACGAATACTAAGCAGGACTTATCTGAAATGACGGAGGGCTACGACAGGTTTTTCTGAAAACCTATTGCGTAATGAACTTGATATCGTCGTAGAATCGCATGAATTTTGAAATGGAGTGATTTTGAGGCTTTCATTAGTTTTGCTAAAGAGGTCACTCCCGGTAAAGGGATCTCGGCTCTTTCCTTATGGAATAAGGTGCAGGATATATCATATACATCACTATGCAAAGCAAAACTCCAAAAGCAATCAAAAGCAATCCGAGTATTGTAGCATCTGCCAGTTTTGCTAAAGAGGTCACTCCCGGTGAAGGGATCTCGGCTCTTTCCTCATCGAATAAGGTGCGGGATATATCATATATATCGCTATGCAAAGCAAAACTGTAGCTACCCTTTTTTTTATTAAAATTTGATTCTACAACATCTTTTAGGTTTCTTTTCTTTCATTAATCACATTAATGAAGTCCCATCATTTAAGTCACCTAAACATCACAGATAAATACGACGTACACTTATGCCATCCGCATTCGTCTCGATGTCCCCTCGTGCACCGTTAGGTTAGGTAATTAACGGCAGAGCGGGGCAGGGCTAGCGCGGGTGTAAAACATAACTAACGCCTATATAATATATCATATATACTATATACAGTATTTATCACAGAACATCAAATGATCACATCACAGATATCGCAGCAGAAGAAACATATGAAACATTGGATATAATAGGACGTCCGTGTTTTATTTTGAGCCTCTATAAAACACGGATTCCACGGTCGCGACGAATAGCCAAACCCACACCCCTAGACCCCTACGAGAGCGACAAGCAACCCTACCAATTCTGGAGTTAGGAGACCCGGACTCGACTCCTCGAGTTGGTCTCCCACTGGACTCCAGAACCCGGTTACTTGTGCTCCCCTCCTTGGGTCTATCCTAGTGCGGAAAAGTAAATAATATACAAAAGGTGACATTAACCTCATCCCGGAAGTGCCCCAATAAAAGAATATTACATACATTTAAATTTACATGAATGAAAATAAAAACTCTCATCTCACATAAAAACCCCCGGCTATTCAGAACGCGACGATCCAATATAACATATCCAGCAACACAGAACATCACATGTCATCAATGTAAGTAAATATGCGCATCCCAATTGTCGTTGACATATAGCAACGAAACCGGCGATATCACATATTACACTTACGGTCACAGAAAAGAAAGTGTAAAACTACAACATTTGGAATCTACAATCTCTTTAGACATCGTAAATCCGAAATATCACATATTTCGCATTTCATGCCTAACTGTATGAATTCCACATATTTTATCAACTTCCAGATAAATAGACTGTATTAAAATTTCCGAACGAATAATCAAATACCCGAGATTTCCAAAATAGCTCAACACTTGAGCGGAGTTCAAAAATTCCAGAATACGTCACAGTAGCAACGGCTCAGCCGTAGAAGGGTCAAGCCAACGCCTCACATGTGGCATGCCGTACTGCCCCAAACCCTAAAGTTCAAAGGGCAGTTCAAGACGGTCACATAATCGAGTTAAGATTTGTTGTCTTCTAGAGGGTCCGTCACATTTCTTGCACGTTTTTCCGAAAGATTTAAACCCGAGAAAAATTCAACACTTGAATGTTTTTCGTGCCGGGAAAAATTGAGTTAATGATATCCGTTCGAACATTTTAGTACTTTCTAAATTATCCGGAATAACATAAAAAAATTAAATTCTCCGATCGAATCGACGATTACAAAATAGACCCCAAAATACTCAACACTTGAGTCAGTTTAAAAATACCCATAAAATAGAACAATCAGATACAAGAATTACTGTGCAAACCAACTGTCAAACTCCCACTGTACGGCCGCGGTTCCGCGGCACAAGCAGGGTATTGCCGCGGAACCGCGGCGGTCCGTACATATTACGTCACCAATTTTGCTCTGTAATTCTTAGAAATCCCTGCCGTATTTTTTAGGTATTTTTAATTCTGAAAAAACCCAGATTTTGAAAAAAGTCCAGAGAGGGGGTCTTTTTGACGTTTTCGGGTTCGATCGGGGTTTTAACTTCGTTAACACATCGCCTAATGCTCTAGCTAGGCTCTGATACCACTGTAGGGTTACTAGGCACACTAACAAGGCTCTACAAGGTATCGACCATGCCAAAATTAAACTTTTATGTGCCGAATAACTCAAAGCAAGATCATATACTAGAGTTTAGGCGAAACTAAAAGCAAGTAAACAACTTTACGACTAAGGATATGCGAAATACAACCTTTGTAGATCGGTCCTGTTAGTTATATGTATGCTCTAGAGGCCATTACTATACATAGGATGTATATAGTAGTGGATGCTTGGACATATATAGGGAGGACTTTCTTGCTCGACATGATAGTATGCTATCTGGTTGCTCTTTACCTTAACGTGTATACTGATTGTCTCTCTGTTACATGTTGGTAAAGCCCTTAGGATGTGTACTTGACTACCTGTACTATGATGCGGATCATACTAGTGGGGACATGGTAGTCCATAAGTTCATCCTTCAAGGTCCCTAGTCGTGGGTGTATCGAGACAGGGCATCGATATACCAGTGTAGACTAGCGTATACCTTCTCGACCCATACAGATGGGCGATGGATGATTCCATATCCATTGGTGTTTGACATCAGAGATGATATACGGGTGCTCAGTGGAGACTGGGTACACTGGACGGACTCGCCGAGAACTCCCAGATGGTATTATACCTTACGTCAGATGGCAGTTCTCTGGTCACACTGGTACAGAGTAGTCTGTTGACCCGAGATCGTCATAGAGTCTTGTGTGGTTCCCACCGTGCTTTGATTTCCACCTTACCACGTCCAAGAGGGCATGCAAAACGGTGGTTTTTGGTACAGTCCCGAATCACATGGAGGCAATGAGCGATAGGAGGGGATTCGTCTCTCCCGGTATAGGGAGTTGATGTTGCGCTGTGTTCGATTGGCTATAACCGGAAATCCCTGGCCAGGGTTGCTGAGATTTACTGGTAAGTGTTACCTGTAGTTTCTCGAACTGTTATAGACCTCATATCGACACGACTTATCGAGCTATTAGGGTCTGACGTTTACCATCCCTAGGCGAGATATGCGACATATCAGACGACGAGACCGGACTGTACGGTAAGTGTTACTGGTTGGATTCACAGGAGTATGAGCGGGCTTGCTCGTCGATCTTCTGATCGCTCAATACCCGAGTGGCCGTTACGTTTAGCAGACCGCTTACGGCTTGTGGGTGTTTGACATGATCATCACCTGCTGCCGGTGTATTGACGAGTCTTTAGAGTCCTACACAGAGGTTTCTTGGCTCAAGCGAAACGAAATAGGAGCGCATATGAGATATGTGCGGGACCGAGAATAATGCGTGTATGTGATACCGTATTCTATTCTCGTGATGAATGTATCGAATGGTTGTATGCGATATAACATAGTTATCGAATCGAGGATTGATTCGATAACTCGATACATTGGATATTAGTCGGTCATATACGATATGACCGGATCGTTAAATCAAGTGTTGATTTAATGATTTAATGTATAATTATATATTTGATATATTACTTTACATTAACTAGTATTGGTTCACTTAAGATAGATTTTCTCACTTGATGTGCACATTGTATATATGATATAGTTTTGTGCACTAGTTTGTATCATGTTTGATGATACATGTAAACTTGGGAGTGTATGATTAAACCATGGTTATGTTAATGGTTAGGGTTTTGATTTACTAATTTATTTATTTATTTTATTCATTTTTGCAAGGAAATTGAAATGGTTGCTTGCTTTGTCTTTTCTTTGAAGCTTCATGAAGCTTTGAAAAGTTCAACCATTTTTGTTTCTTTTGCCTAACCTAACCATTCACCTAACCCTAGTTTATTCTCTACACTTAACCATGGTTGCAATATGATAAGGGTCACTTGATTTTCTTTTTAAGTTAATTCATTTTTTATTTTCTTTCTTCTTCTTCTTCTTGATGAAGAAAGAAAAGCTTTCTACAAAAATGTCAAGTGATGAAATCAAGTGAGAAATCCAAATCCAAAGTGAACCCACTTCCTATTTCTTCATCCTCTACCACTTGCCATGTAGTATAGGTTGTTTTCTTCACAAGTTTCATGACTTGGTGAAGTTGGAGCTTGATCTTGAGTTGCCTCGACGTAGATCATCTTCGGCATCGAAGTCGACGACCTAGCCCGATCATTTCTTCGACGAAACCATCGCTAGAGTCCGGGATCCGATGATCGCAGCGGAGGGACTTCATCACGGAGCTATGGAGGTGGAGGACCGGATCTACAAAGGTTGTATTTCCGTTCACTCTTAGTTAAGTTGTTAACTAGTTGCAAGTTTCGCCTTAAACTCTAGTCAACGATCGCATTAGGGTTTCTCGGCACCGGAAATTTTTGAATTTGGCATGGTTGATGCCTTGTGAGACTTCATTAGTGTGCTTAGGATCCCTACAGTGGTATCAGAGCCTAGCTAGAGCCTTAGGCGATGTGTAGGCAAAGTTAGAAACCCGAACGAACCCGAAACCCTAATCCGACCCCTTCTCTGTACAATTTTTGAAACTGTGGATTTTTCATGATTAAAAATATGCAGAAAAATAAGCAGGGTTTTATAAGAATTACTGTGCAAACGAGGTCCTAATTCCATCAAAGCGCCGTGGAACCGCGGCCTTACCCCACGTGGCGCGGCGGTTCCGCGGCCATTCTGTTGCATCGTTGACCAAAATTTGCACAGTAATGTTTCTATTTGACTCCTGAATTTTCTAGGTAATTTTAATCTTTACTCAAGAGTTGAGTTTTCTGGGGTTGTTTTGGGGATTCGATTATTCGATCGGTTTATTTAATTTCGTCTATGTGTTTTTCCGGATAATTTTAGAATATGTTAAAAAGTTCGACCGGATATAAATACCCACTTTTTCCCCTGTCGGAAAATTTTCAAGTGTTGGATCTTTCTGTGGTTTAATAACGTTCTAAGTAGTGCAAGTAACGCGATGGACCCTCTAGAAGACAACAAAGCTTAACTCGATTATGTGACCGTCTTGAATTGCCCTTTGAACCTTCGGGTTTGGGGCAGTACGGCGTGCCACATGTGAGGCATTGACTTGACCCTTCTACGGCTGGACCGTTGGTACTGAGGCATGAACTGGATGTTTTTAAACTTGTTTCATGTGTTGATCTGTTTCGGGAAAACTTGGGTGTTCGATTGTTCGATCGGAAAGTTTGACATTTTCTATTTATCCGGAATGTGATACAATAATTGGAATTCACAAGTTGTTATGAGATAACTGAATGAATGTTATAAATCTAGCGGTTTAGTCTCACTTGATCGCTTGCTACGGAATTTTGATGTGATCAAAAGTCTGTCGCAATCACGTAGCGTACGCGGATACTCGCCGGGTAAACTTAATAGAAAGCCTCACTCTATAGCCCCGACCAAGTGACTGTAGGAGAACCCCGTCGCCGAAAGCATCCGTTCGGGTGCTCACGGCAGCGGTGTTCCGCCTTGGTGCACTTCGTCGGCGGCATCGGGGGTGCAGCCGTCTACTGAAGTTTGCGACGAGCATTCGATCAGGATGTCGGGAATCTTGTTGAATTGCCCGACTTGATATTGAAAAGAGTTTTTGATAATGAGACTAAAATGCGGGGTTTATAATTGTTAGGCATGCGATATCTAAGGAATTCATTTGGTTAGGCATGCGATGTCTAAAGAGCTTGCGGATACCAACTGTTGTAGTTTTACACTTTCTTTTCTGTGACCGTAAGTGTAATATGTGATATCGCCGGTTCGTTGCTATATGTCAACGACAATTGGGATGAGCATATATACTTACGTTGATGACATGTGATGTTATGTGTTGCTGGATATGTTATATTGGATCGTCGTGTTTGAATAGCCGGGGGGGTTTTATGTGAGATGAGTGTTTTTCATTTTCATTCATGTAAAAACTTGTATGTAATATTCTTTTATTGGGGCACTTCCAGGTTGCGGAAGATGTCACCCTTTGTATATTATTTACTTTTCCGCACTAGGATAGACCCAAGGAGGAGGGCACAAGTAACCGGGTTCTGGAGTCCAGTGGGAGACCAACTCGAGGAGTCGAGTCCGGGTCTCCTAACTCTAGAATTGGTAGGGTTGTTTGTCGCTCTCGTAAGGGTCTAGGGGTGTGGGTTTGGCTATTCATCGCGACCGTGGAATCCGTGTTTTATACTGGCTCGTATTGAAAACACGGACGTCCTAGTATATCCAATGTTTCATATGATTCTTCTGCTGCGATATCTGTGATGTGATCATGTGATGTTCTGTGATAAATACTGTATATAGTATATATGATATATTATATAGACGTTACTTATATTTTACACCCGCGCTAGCCCTGCCCCGCTCTGCCGTTAGCTACCTAACCTAACGGTGCACGAGGGGACATCGAGGCGAATACGGATGGCATAAGTGTACGTCGTATTTATCTGTGATGTTTAGGTACTTAAATGATGGGACTTCATTAATGAGATTAATGAAATAAAAGAAACCTAAGTTGTTGTGGAATTGAATTTCAAAAATAAAACAGGTAGCTACAGTTCTTGCTTTGCACAGCGGTATATATGATATATCCTGCACCTTATTCGATGAGGAAAGGGCCGACGATCCCTTCACCGGGAGTGACCCCTTAAGCAATAACTGGCAAATGCTACACACTCGGTTTGTCTTTTGATAGATTCTATAGTTTCTGCTTTGCACAGTGATATATATGATATATCCCACACCTCATTCGACGAGGAAAGGGCCGACGATCCCTTCACCGGGAGTGACCCCTTTAGCAAAACTAGAAAAGCATAAAAAACACTCCATTTCAAAATCATTTGATTCTACAACGATATCAAGTTCATTACGCAATAGGTTTTCAGAAAAACCTGTCGTAGCCCTCCGTCATTTCAGATAAGTAGTAGTTAGTATTCGTGCTGTGTTTGTTGGCCTTTATCAAGGCGTAGTGTGCGGTAGCTAACTGGTGCTTATCTGCTTATGCATATGATGCAGATTGGATTAGGGTAGTCGTGCGACCTTGTTGGTCTTTGTCAAGGGCCGTGCGGGTGGGTTTATTTCAATCAAGAAATGACGAGTTGAACTTGACTAGCAGCCTATGATTTGTTGGCCTTTGTCAAGGTCATAGGAGGCTTGGGGGAAAATATTATCGGGAATTTCAAGTGTTGAAATTTGCAATGAGATTGCATACCTTCTATGAGATAGTTGGATCCCGATACCCGCTGCGAGTAAAAGTTACTCCTGGAAGAGTTTTACACATTATAATTAGCCGATCAAGTAGGTGTCTAGAAAGGTGTTAACGAGGTTACGCCTCTGGGAAAACAAGATTTACATTAATTAGGTTCGTGCGAAAGCACGGGGGACCTCCCTCAAAGTACCGACACTGGCCTGGATGAAAGATTGGCGAACTTGTAGTGTGTAATTAATCCCGGCTAGTCTTTCCTTTTAGGGTTTGAAGAAAGATTTGATAAAAACAGTGGGAGCCATCCTGATTAGATAAAATAATAACCAATCTATTCTTGCAAGAGCGCACGCTGAGTGTTTTCTTCTCTCTCTCTCCTGGTAGCGACCATATCACGCCTTAATCAAGATAATAATACGGAATATTGACCGAACCCGCTTGTTTACTGAGCTGGGGAACGTTGGTCCCGCTCTAACTTATAATTGTTATAAGACAGAGCAGGAAATTGGGGATTACCAGAATTCCCGTGCCGCCCAAACGAAGAAAGTGCATACTGATGCATCATCTTCGGGTGTGTTCATTATACAGAACTGTTTCTCAGTATTCTTTACGTCCTGGATATGAGATACCGGATCAGGATCCCGCATATGTAATTTGTTACATGGGCTACAGATAGGTAAAGAACTAAGAACGGGTGATAAGTTTCATGAGACAGAAAACGGGGCAAGTGTTGCAGCCAAGTCTGTTGGTCACTGTCACCCTGTATTACCAATACATTGATTCTGAACGAATGTTATTAGATACCGAACCTGATATACAAAATCATATCACTCTCTTTATTAGTAAAGAAATGATAAAATTTTGTATTGTTGGATAATGTTTTGAACATTTCCTATATCAAAAGTTGATCGGTTCAGGCACGTTATCTAAAAGCATTGATGTTCTAAATCAAACTACAGTTTTTAGTATACAGAACACATACAAGAGGAAGAGTTCAGAAATGAACGAAACCTCCTTGAGGCATTGTAGACTAGGTCATATCAATGCAACCCGACTAGCTAAGTTGCACATAGATGCATATTTAAATCTGTTTGAATTTACATCTTGTGAAACTTGCCAGTCATATCACAGAAATAAGATGACCATAGCTCTGTTTACTGGAAACAGAGAAAGAGTTAGTGAACTCTTGGGACTGATACATGATGATGTATGTAAGGTCCCATGTCTACACATACCAGGACTGGTTCATTATACTTCATTACGTTCTCTGATGATCTCTCAAGATTCAGACATATGTTCCTGTTGAAACACAAGTCAGAATCTTTTGAGGTATTCACAGAATATAAGTAAGAAGTAGAGAACCAATAAGGGTATAAGTATTATGTCCTTTGATGAGATCAAGGAGGAGAATACTTGTGCATAGAATTCCTGAACTATTCTAAAGGAGAATGAGATTCTCTCTCAGCATTACTCCTCTGTATACACCACAGCACGTCGGTGTATCGGGGCGGAGCAATAGCACCCTATGTGATATAGTGTGCTCTATGATGAGTACTACTGAGTTTCCTATTTCCTTTTGGGAGTTATGCACTTATGAAGTTGCATACCTATTGAATAGGGTTCCAATCAAATCAGTTGCCTACCGCTTCATATGTGATATAGAAAGGGAAGAGCCCATATCTTAAGTTAGTTAAGATTTGGGGTTGTCCGGCCTATGTCTAAAAGCAAAATCCGGACAAGCTCGAGGCAAGGTCTGTTATGTAGAACAGGAAATGTTCCAGCTATACAAACTGCAGCTGATGATTTGAAAGAACCAAAGGATTCAATAGTTACCAACGAACCTCAGCCTCTCCGCCGATCTAGTAAGGTTCCTTACCCACCTGAGAGATACTTCGGTTACTCTATGACAGTGGGAGCGAGGATTGCATCATGAGATGATGACCCAACTAGTTTCGAGCTGGCCATCAGGAGTGGGACTCTGTAAGAATGGCTGGATGCTTAGCGATCTGAGATGGAATCCTTATACACCAACAAAGTATGGACTTTGGTTGCTATATCTGAAGGGTTAAATCCCCATCAGGAGCAAGTATATCTTGAGAAGATTACTTGGTGTACATGGAAAAGTTGAGACTTTCAAAGCTAGACTTGTTAAAAGGTTTGCATCATTGACCAGGTATGGATTATGTTGAAACCTTTTCTAAGGATCTATGCTTAAGTCCATCCAGATCCTACTTGCCACGGCTACATACCATGACTACGATATCTGGTGGTTGGGTGTCATGACTGCTTTTCTAAATGATGTTTTAGAAGAGAACGTATGTAAGTACACAGCCAGAGGGCTTTGTAGACAGTGGGAGCAGCATTAACGTGTGCAAGTTGCTTTATAGGATAAAGCAGACATCGCGGAGTTGGAACGTCTGTTTTGATATAGTTGTCAAAAAGTTTGACTTCATCAAAATGGTAGATGAACCTTGTATATACAAAAAGGTAGTAGGGAGTATGGTGGTGATCCTCGTAGAGTACGTGGATGACATACTCTTGATAAGAAAGGAGTTTCCTATGCTACGCTCGGTCAATCTCCACTTATCACAATGATTATCCACATAGGATCAAAGTGATACCTGCTAAATCCTGGGTTTTGGATCTATGAGATAGATCTAATTGGATATTAGGATACTCACTAGTTGTAGTGAGACGGTATCAATTGATCCTGGGGAAAATCACTGGAAAGGTTCCAGGGTGATAAGGACGACTGAATGTCAGTCACAGGCATTGTCTTTACCCTTGGTAAAGGGACGGTATGTTGGAAGAGTTCCAAGCTAGATACCGTGGCATACTAGATGATAAAGGCTGGATACATCGCTACTTAAGATGCTACCAAAGAGGCAGTCTGGATGTATATTTGTTCATGAGATGAACTTCGTTCCTCCCTTTATGAGACAATGGAGTTGTGGCTTATGCCTAGGAATGCCTATCCCATCAGTGATCCAGACATATTCTAAGGCAGTATCACCTGATCATGGAGATAGTTGATCTCCAGGGTGATCGAGGTTAGGAGAACAGACTCAGAGGACAACACGGCGGATCCACTCACAAAGGCCTTTTCCGAGAGAGAGACTTTTATGGGATGGTTGAGTATGAGATACTACAACCACTGCTATCAGATGGCCCTAGTGCAAGTGGGAGATTGTTAGTTATATGTATGCCCTAGAGGCCATTACTATACATAGGATGTATATAGTAGTGGATGCTTGGACATATATAGGGAGGACTTTCTTGTTCGATATGATAGTATGCTATCTGGTTGCTCTTTAGCTTAACGTGTAAACTGATTATCTCTCTTTTACATGTTGGTAAAGCCCTTAGGATGTGTACTTGACTACCTGTACTATGATGTGGATCATACTAGTGGGGACATGGTAGTCCATAAGTACA
The DNA here is from genome assembly GCA_030015575.1 of Agapanthus africanus. Classification (NCBI taxonomy): domain Eukaryota; kingdom Viridiplantae; phylum Streptophyta; class Magnoliopsida; order Asparagales; family Amaryllidaceae; genus Agapanthus; species Agapanthus africanus. Next base: position 118,891,597 of record CM057340.1, on the reverse strand, counting down.
TCCTTCAAGGTCTCTAGTCGTGGGTGTATCGAGACAGGGCATCGATATACCAGTGTAGACTAGCGTATACCTTCTCGACCCATACAGATGGGCGATGGATGATCCCATATCCATTGGTGTTTGACATCAGAGATGATATACGGGTGCTCAGTGGAGACTGGGTACACTGGACGGACTCGCCGAGAACTCCCAGATGGTATTATACCTTACGTCAGATGGCAGTTCTCTGGTCACACTGGTACAGAGTAGTCTGTTGACCCGAGATCGTCATAGAGTCTTGTGTGGTTCCCACTGTGCTTTGATTTCCACCTTACCACGTCCAAGAGGGCGTGCAAAACGGTGGTTTTTGGGTACAGTCCCGAATCACATGGAGGCAATGAGCGATAGGAGGGGATTCGTCTCTCCCGGTATAAGGAGTTGATGTTGCGCTGTGTTCGATTGGCTATAACCGGAAATCCCTGGCCAGGGTTGCTGAGATTTACTGGTAAGTGTTACCTGTAGTTTCTCGAACTGTTATAGACCTCACATCGACACGACTTATCGAGCTATTGGGGTCTGACGTTTACCACCCCTAGGCGAGATATGCGACATATCAGACGACGAGACCGGACTGTACGGTAAGTGTTACTGGTTGGATTCACAGGAGTATGAGCGGGCTTGCTCGTCGATCTTCTGATGGCTTAATACCCGGGTGGCCGTTACGTTTAGCAGACCGCTTGCGGCTTGTGGGTGTTTGATATGATCATCACCTGCTGCCGGCGTATTGACGAGTCTTTAGAGTCCTACACAGAGGTTTCCTGGCTCAAGCGAAACGAAATAGGAGCGCATATAAGATATGTGCGGGACCGAGAATAATGCGTGTATGTGATACCATATTCTATTCTCGTGATGAATGTATCGAATGGTTGTATGCGATATAACCTAGTTATCGAATCGAGGATTGATTCGATAAGTCGATACATTGGATATTAGTCGGTCATATACGATATGACCGGATCGTTAAATCAAGTGTTGATTTAATGATTTAATGTATAATTATATATTTGATATATTATTTTACATTAACTAGTATTGGTTCACTTAAGATAGATTTTCTCACTTGATGTGCACATTGTATATATGATATAGTTTTGCGCACTAGTTTGTATCATGTTTGATGATACATGTAAATTTGGGAGTGTATGATTAAACCATGGTTATGTTAATGGTTAGAGTTTTGATTTACTAATTTATTTATTTATTTTATTCATTTTTGCAAGGAAATTGAAATGGTTGCTTGCTTTGTCTTTTCTTTGAAGCTTCATGAAGCTTTGAAAAGTTCAACCATTTTTGTTTCTTTTGCCTAACCTAATCATTCACCTAACCCTAGTTTATTCTCTACACTTAACCATGGTTGCAATATGATAAGGTCACTTGATTTTCTTTTTAAGTTAATTCATTTTTTATTTTCTTTCTTCTTCTTCTTCTTGATGAAGAAAGAAAAGCTTTCTACAAAAATGTCAAGTGATGAAATCAAGTGAGAAATCCAAATCCAAAGTGAACACACTTCCTATTTCTTCATCCTCTACCACTTGCCATGTAGTATAGGGTGTTTTCTTCACAAGTTTCATGACTTGGTGAAGTTGGAGCTTGATCTTGAGTTGCCTCGACGTAGATCATCTTCGGCATCGAAGTCGACGACCTAGCCCGATCATTTCTTCGACGAAACCATCGCTAGAGTCCGGGATCCGATGATCGCAGCGGAGGGACTTCATCACGGAGCTATGGAGGTGGAGGACCGGATCTACAAAGGTTGTATTTCCGTTCACTCTTAGTTAAGTTGTTAACTAGTTGCAAGTTTCGCCTTAAACTCTAGTCAACGATCGCATTAGGATTTCTCGGCACCGGAAATTTTTGAATTTGGCATGGTCGATGCCTTGTGAGACCTCATTAGTGTGCCTAGGATCCCTACAGGTCCTTCACTTCTAGAGCTCCTTGTCGTAGTCCCTTCGCTGCGATCAAAGTTCTCCCGGGCTCTTGCATACTTCACGAGGCGAAAGATGCCACCTTTGCTTGAAGTCTCCGAGGCCGAAGATGATCTACGTCGAGAGAATTCCGACTCAAGCTTCTACTTCACTAACTAGAGAATTAGTGAAGTAAACACCCTAAACTAAGGTGCTAATCTAGTATAGGATGGAGAAATAGGAAGTGGGTTCTCTTTGGAATTTTATTTCTCACAATGATTTTCACTTTGGATCAAACCCTAGCAAGTTTTTTCTTTTGAACCAAGAAGAAGATGAACAAAAGAAAATGAAGAGGATAATGATCAAGTGTGAAGGCTAACCATGGTGAGTGAGTATCATATACTAACTTTTGTAGAGACTTAGCCCTAGGCTAATCTTTATGGTTGGGTTAAGAAATATCCATAGTAAAAACAAAACTAAGTTGAATTAGTCAATGCATCCACAAGCTTCCACAAGCTTCATGCATTTTCTAATCCTCCACTTGATTTTGTAATTACTTTAGATATTAAAAACCCAAAATAAAAATTAGCATAGTGTAAGTCTCATACACCCATGTATAGTGTATCATCAACCATGATACAAAAATACAACACATTTTCATATATATCATATATATAGTAAAAATGTGTACATGTGAGAAAAAACCCTAAGTGAACATGTGTTAGTAAATGTAAACTAGTATATCTAATATACAATTATACACTTAATTATTTAATCAACACTTGACTTAATAATCCGGTCATATCTCATATAACCGACTAACATTCATCGTATCGACTTATCGAATCAACACTTGATTCGATAACCCGGTCATATCATATATAACTGACCGATACAAAAAGTCGCGAGAATAGAATACGGTATCACATACACGCATTATTCTCGGTCCCGCACATATCTCATATGCGCTCCTATTTCGTTTTGCCTGAGCCAGTAAAACCTCTATGTAGGACTCTAAAGACTCGTCAATACGCCGGCAGTAGGTGATGATCACATCAAGCACCCACAAGCCGTCAGCGGTACTAGCTGGACGTAACGGCTACCCGGGTATTGAGCGATCAGAAGAACAGCAAGCAAGCCCGCTCCAACTCCTGTAAAAGCCTGCCGGTAACACTTCCCGTACAGCCCGGTCTCCTTGTCTGATATGTCGCATATCAAGTCTAGGGGTGGTAAACGTCAGACCCCAATAACCGATAAGTCGTGCCGATGTGAGGCTCATAACGGGTCGAGAAACTACTGGTAATACTTACCAGTAAATCTCTGAATCAGCCCTGGCCAGGGACTTCCCTGTTACGGCCAATCGAGCACAGCGCAACATCAACCCCCAATAATCCGGTCATATCTCATATAACCGACTAACATTCATCGTATCGACTTATCGAATCAACACTTGATTTTTCTTATAGTTTGTTTCTGTCCCGATTTTGCTAAGTACTGTGTTGTTCTTGGGGTAGTTTCAAATCAAGTTATCGATCGAAATTCTAAGTACTTTAGCTAATCGGATCTTCTGTGATGTGATATATGTACTGAACGTCTACTAATCGCTATACGTCGATTAGTGGGGGTTGTGCATATCTGCGATCTGTGATGTTGGTTTGTGGATATGAACTTGTTGGATCGTCATGATGAATAGCCGGGGATGTGAGATGAGGGTTTTCATTTTTCATTCAATGTAAAATTTGTAATTTGATGTAATATTATTTTATGGCCGTACATCCGGGTTAAGGTTGTAGCCGCTATTGTATATTATTTCTTTTACTGTTTTTGCTCCTACGATAGACCCAAGGTGGGGTGCACAAACTACCGGGTACTTTAAAGTGCTGAGTGGCTTACTTACGTTGTTGAGGGAGGCTGCTTCACTTTGGGTATTTGGCAGGTAGTTTGCCGCACCCGTACGGGTCTAGGGTGGGGTTTGGCTATTCATCGCGACCGTGTAATCCGTCTTTCGTTGCAGGCTCAAACGAAGCGCGGATTCCTAGTATATCTAATGTGTTCATCTGTGTTCTGGAATGGCTATCATTGCATCTGATGAATGTATATATCTATATATGATATCTAGTAGGCGCTGCTTATGTTTTTCATCCGCGCTAGTCCAGCCCCCGCTCTGTCGTTAGTTAAGTAACCTAACGGGTGATGACGGGGTCCCGTAGCGAATGCAGATGGCATATGCGTACGTCATATTTTCGTTGTTTTCTGCAATGGTAGGATTAATTGATGGGACGCATTAAATTAATGCAAAGAAAACAAACCAAAGTTGAACATTGGAACAATTTCAAAACCACTCGGTTTTTTCAAAACAGCAAAACTTTTAAAAAACGCGGAGCTTAAACCACTCCTTTTAAAAGCTATCAGGTTCCTTCGATTATATCAAGTTCACTACGTTCACGGTTTCGCCAAAACCATTCGTAGCCCTTCGTCATTTCATATGAATATTCAATAGTATTTAAGCTATGTTTGTTGGCCTTAGTCAAGGCATAGTGATTGGTAACTGCTGGGTATTCATATGTTGCATAGATAGATACGTTGGTTTGGGACAGTCATATTACTTTGTTGGCCTTAGTCAAGAGTATATACGGGTGGGTTCAAATTAACCTGGACAATGACGGATAGAACTTGACATGTGACTTATGATTTGTTGGCCTTAGTCAAGGTCATAAGAGCATGGGGAAAGAATCCACATCAGGAGTTTCTAAGGAAATTGAAACTTGCTAGTATTGCATACCATTTGGAGTTTGATAATGTTGGTAGGATTTCTTCAGCATTATCACACAATGATATTTGGATTCCGGTCCTACTGTGAGTATCCGCTACTCCTCGGGAAATTTTCTCACTTAACGATCAATGCTATAAACCAAGTAGGTGTCTAGAAAGGTGTTAGCGGGGCCATGCCCACAGGGGAAAGTGGTTATTTAATTAAGGAATTTCACGAAAGCGTCGTAAAACCTCCCTCGAAGTACCGACACTGTCCTGGCTGAACGGTTAAGCAAGTATTGTACGGTGAGATTAATCCTGACTAATTCTTCTTTTATGGTTTGAGGAAGGATTCGAGAAACGGTGGGAGCCATCCTGTTTAGATAAACTAAAAACCAATCTAAACTTGCAAGAGCATCATGCTAAGTGTTTTCTTCTCTCTCTCTCTTAATTGCAGCGATCCAGTGATCAGACATACGTTACATCTAGATAATAAAATGATTGAATCTGACTGTTATGACTGGCAAAGGTCTGTCCAGATGTCCATTACCCATGACAAGCTGGGATACCTCTTATAATCAAACCCCTGCCGTCTCAGGACCAGTTTCCCCTGTCACGAATATTGAGATCTGTAAGATATCGGAAAAGGACTGTGCGAATGCCAAGTGCCTCGTGTTGGCCTCAGTTGATGGTGCATACCAGAGGCAGCATAAGAAGATGGAGTTAGTTTTTGTCTTCCTCCATAACAAAGATTTATATGGAGAGCAATCTCGTATCGCAAGATATGATACCTCGAACGAATTGCTTCAAGCGAGATTGGCTGTCGGGTCTTCTGTAGGGGACAACGTCCTTACAGAGACTAGCTATTTTGATGAGCTCACGGATCTGAAGACCACGTTGAAGAACGGGTCAAATACTGACTTGATTCTACAGTCTCTACCCTCTACTTACACCCTGAAGGAAACCAGGGAAGTGGAAGGAAAGGGAAGGGCAAAAGTTTTGGGACTAGATGTAGTGAAGGAGGGACGTTCCTATTGTTACGGAAAATGACATTGGCAGAAGGATTGCAGGGCTTTGAAAGCCAATAGCCAGGATTCGAAGCATGTTGTGGCTTCGGCGTCGGGGGTGTTTGTAATAGAAAACTGTATGTCAATTAACTCTACTTCCTGGGTACTAGATACCGGATCAGGATCTCACATCTGTAATTCATTACAGGTTTTGAGAAACCGTAGAGTTATCAGGTTAGGTGATATGACTCTCAGGGTTGCTAACGGAATGAGCGTGGACGCTGAATCCGTAGGGGAATATCACCTTGGATTGACAAGCGGGCAGATATTGATTCTGCGTAACTGTTTGTATGTACCTAGTCTAGCTTGTAATATCATATCTGTATCCTTACTTTCTAAGGAAGGATATGATTTTACTTTTGTAAGCGATGTGGTCCACATCCACCTAAATCAAGTTCTGATTGGGTCAGGTACATTAGAAAACGGAATATACGTATTGAATCAAGCTCAGGTTTTCAGTGTCCAGAACACACTTAAAAGAAAGTCTCCGGAAATAAATCAGGCTTTCTTATGGCATTGTAGACCGGGTCACATTAATGAGACACGGTTAACAAAGTTACATAAAGAGGGATACTTGAATCCGTTCGAGTATCAGTCTTATGCTACTTGTGAATCTTGTCTCATGGGAAAGATGACAAAGATTCCGTTCACTGGACATGGAGTAAGAGCGAGCGAGCTCTTGGGACTCATACACAGTGACGTGTGTGGTCCAATGTCTACACATACGTGAAGTGGTTATTCATACTTCATTACTTTTACGGATGATTTCTCTAGGTATGGACATGTTTTTCTGATGAAGCATAAATCTGAAGCCTTTGAGAAATTTCGGGAATACAAGAATGAAGTTGAAAAACAAACAGGCAAAAGTATCAAGACACTGAGATCTGATCTAGGTGGTGAATACTTGAGTGCCGAGTTTCTGGGATACTTAAAAGAGAATGGTATTCTCTTTCAACTTACTCCTCCATACACTCCACAACACAATGGTGTATCGGAAAGGCGGAATCAAACTCTATTGGATATGGTTCGTTCCATGATGAGTAAGGCTGAGTTACCGCGATCTTTATGGGGTTCTGCACTAGAAACAGCTGCATATCTTTTGAACCAAGTTCCTACTAAGTCAGTGCCTACCACACCATATCAGATGTGGAGTGGGAAGAATCCCTGTCTTAAACACTTTAAGACATGGGGATGTCCAGCTTTTGTTAAAAAGCAGCATGCGGACAAGCTCAAGGCACGCTTAGTACAGTGTAAGTTTGTGGGATACCCAAAGAACTCCAAAGGGTATGTTTTCTATTACGCAGAGGAGCAAAAGGTCTTTGTTTCTCGTTATGCCCGCTTCTTGGAAACTGAATTTTTAGAAAATCAGATAAGTGGGAGAGCAATAGAACTGGAAGAAATTCCAGAACCACAAGCTATTACTGAAAGCTTGGTAGAACCAGAAGTTTCAGGAGAACCGGACATCCCAGCGCCACTCCGCAGGAGTAGTAGGCAGTCTCATCCGCCCGAGAGATACTACGGTTTTCTCATAGACGGGGATCGAGAGGATTGCATCATTAAAAATGATGAGCCTACTAGCTTCCAGCAAGCCATTCAGAGCGGTGACTTAGTGAAATGGCTGGATGCAATGCGGACCAAGATGGAGTCCATGTACACCAACAAAGTTTGGACTTTGGACATTACTCCAGAAGGGGTAAAACCCGTAGGCTGCAAATGGATTTTCAGAAAGAAGATTGGTGTAGATGGGCAGGTTGAAACCTATAAATCTAGACTTGTTGCTAAGGGTTTTCGTCAAAGACCTGGTTTGGACTATGACGAAACCTTTTCTCCAGTGGCTATGCTCAAATCCATTTGGATCCTTCTTGCCATTGCTGCCTTCCATGATTATGAGATCTGGCAGATAGACGTAAAGACGGCTTTTCTAAATGAAAATTTGGAAGAGTGCGTCTATACGGATCAGCCGGAGGGTTTCATTCAGAGTAAGAGCAGCGGTAAAGTGTGCAAGTTGCTTAAGTCCATTTATGGACTAAAGCAGGCATCGTGGAGTTGGAACATCTGCTTTGATGATACTGTCAAAGAATTTGACTTTATCAAAAATCCAGATGAACCATGCATTTACAGTAAGATTGTAGGGAGAACTGTGGTATTTCTCGTCTTGTACGTGGATGACATTCTCCTAATAGGAAATGACATTCCTATGCTACAGTCAGTCAAAAGATTCTTGTCACAGAGGTTCTCCATGAAGGACCTGGGCGATGCCAACTACATTCTGGGGATCCAGATCTATCGTGATAGATCTAAAAGGATATTGGGACTTTCGCAGTCCAGGTACATCGACACCATACTGAAACGATTCAATATGGAAGATTCTAAGCGCGGTAACCTACCGGCTTGTCACGGAATCACCCTATCTAAAGAAATGTCTCCAAAGACTGATTTGGAAAGGGCTCGCATGTCATCTATACCCTGCGCATCTGCCGTAGGCTCTATAATGTATACGATGTTGTGTATGTAAGGTTATTAGACACTGCCACAAGGGTCTATAAGGCATCAACCATGCCCGATTTAAAATTTAGACGTGCCGAACAACCCTAACCAAGATCTTAGACTAGAGATTATGTAAAACTTTATCAAGTAAACAACTTTACTTCTAAGAGTTAGGGATTACTACCTTTGTAGTCCGTTCCTTCACTTCTAAAGCTCCGTGTTGAGGTCCCTTCGCTGCGATCATCGAGTACCCGGACTCAAGAGAGGCTCCACAAAAGAAAGATGCAAGCTTGCTTCCGATCTTCGATAACAAAGATGATTTACCTTGAAAAAACTCAAACCCAAGCTCTTGCTTTGCTAATCAAGTATTAGCAAAGCAAACACCCTAATCTAACTGGCTAGAATAGATGAGAATGATGAATTAGGAATTTAGCTCTTATTTATTTTCTATTTCTCACTCATTTTCATCACTTCACAAAAAGCTAGAAAGCTTTTCATGCAAGGAAGAAGAAGAAAGAAGATGATCAATCCTTTTGTGATGAATAATGAAATCTCTAGTGAGCTTAGAAATGCAACCATGGGTTAAGTATGATAACTTAACCCATGTAAAGACTTAACCATGGTGAAGGGTTGGGTTAGGTTAACAAATATCAACCAAAATATATTTAGAAAATATCTTTAGTTAAAAACAAAAGCAAAGCTTCTAGAAACTTCAAGAAAGTTTAACCCTAATCCAAACCCTAACCATGTTTAAACTCCATAAAACATGTTGCATTTGTAACCTTAACTTGTTACAATATTATATATCACATATATAATATATTTTGTAACAAAATAAAATAATACAATTAACATATATCGCATATATATCAATGTATTACCCGAGTGAGAAAAAGAATCTTTTAGTGAGCTTATATTAGTTAATGTAATTTAATATATCAAATATATAATTATACATTAAATTATCGAATCAACACTTGATCCGATAATCCGGCTATTTCACAAATAACCGACCAATATAATCTGTATCAGTTCATCGAATCAACACTTGATCCGATGACCCGGCTATATCTCATATACCCGACCGATAACACATATCGCGAGAATCTAATACGGTATCATATACACGTATTGTTCTCGGTCCCGCACATATCATATATGTGCTCCTACTCTATTTTGCCTGATCCAGGAAACCTCTGTGTAGGACTCTAAAGAATTGTCAATACGCCGGCAGTTGATGATCATATCAAACACCCACAAGATGCAAGCGGTCAGCTAAACGTAACAGCCACCCAGGTATTGAGCGAGCAGAAGATCAACAAGCAAGCCTGTACATTCTCCTGCGAATCCAACCAGTAACACTCCCGTACAGTCCATTCTCTTCGTCTGATATGTCGCATATCTCGCCTAGGGGTGGTAAACGTCAGACCCCAGTAGCTTGATAAGTCATGTCGATATGAGGTCCATAACAGTTCGAAAAACTATTGATAACACTTACCAGTAAATCTCAGCAACCCTGACCAGGGATTTTCAGTTATAGCCAATCGAACACAGCGCAACATCAACTCCCTATACCGGGAGAGACGAAACCCCTCCTATCGCTCATTGCCTCCATGTGATTCGGGACTGTACCCAAAATCCACCTTTTTGCACGCCTTCTTGGACGTGGTATGATGGAAATCAAAGCACAGTGGGAATCACACAAGACTCTATGACGATCTCGGGTCTACAGACTAACCTGTACCAGTGTCACCAGAGAACTGCCATCCGACGTGAGGTATAATACCATCTGGGAGTTCTCTGCGAGTCCGTCCAGTGTACCCAGTCTTCATTGAGCACCCGTATACCTTCTCTAACGTCAAACACCAATGGATATGGGATCATCCATCACCCATCATATGGGTCAAGAAGCGCATACGCTAGTCTACTCTGAAGTATCGATGCCCTGTCTCGGTACTCCCATGACTAGGAACATTTGAAGGATATACTTGGCGACTACACTGTCCCCACTAGTATGATCTGCATCATAGTCCTGGTAGTCAAGTACTCATCCTAAAGGGCTTTATCAACATATGACATAGAGACAATCAGAATACATGTTAAGATAAAGAGTAACCAGATAGCATACTATCACGTCGAGCAAGAAAGTTCTCCCTATATATGTCCAAGCATCCACTACAATATACAACGTATGTACAGTAATGGCCTCTAGGGCATACATATAACTAACAATCTCCCACTTGCACTAGGGCCTTCTGTTGTGGTATCGTATACCCAACAATCAGCTGTGGTTGAAGTATCTCATACTTAACCATCCTATAAAAGTCTCTACTGGGAATTAGGCCTTTGTGAGTAGATCCGCGCTGTTGTCCTTGTTGGGGTAAAAATTTACACCCCGGTTGACCGAGTCAAAGTCAGGGTCAACCCCCAAGCTAGGTGGGCCTAAGCCCAGGTCAAGCGGGCACATGCCCAAGTCGAGCCCGCGGCCAGCCTCCTCCATGCCAAAATATAGACCATGTAATAAATAATTTTTATGTAATTTTTTATACATGAATGTATATAAAACGGGCAGAAAGCCAAATTTTTGTAAGCCTATGGCTTATGTGCAAAACTGAAATGGCACATGTGCCATGTGATAGGCAAAATGCATTTTGTGAAGCCCAAGGGGCTATATGTAAATATGTAAGCCTATATAAGGCAAAATGATGATGAATAAATCAATATACTTTCATTCTCTCAAAAACCTAGGGTTTGTAATTCTTTCCCTTTTCTGAAGGTCTCAAACCTTCTTCTTTCTTCTGAATTAAATCATGAGTTTTACTCTTCCTTTTCAAAAACATAGTTTTTCACCACCAAACCCACAAAGGGGAACTTGGATCTGTCTTTAGATCCTAAAAAGGAGAGATTTCGAGATCTCACATCTCTTGATCTTCAAGATCCATCTAACAGAGGAGGAAGAAGAAGAACCCCTTCCATTAACCCCAGAAAAATACTTAGGAGTCCAACTCCACTCTGATTTCCCTTCCAAGAATCTTTTTAGGCTAAAAGCCTCTTTTCCTCGCCGGCGCTCAAGAGCAGAGCGCCCACGTGCCGACACGTGGCACGCTTGCGCTCAAGCGCTCAACGCCCACTTGCCGACACATGGCGCGCTTGCACAACAGCACCCTGCGCTCGAGCGCAAAGCGCCCACGTGCAGACACGTGGTGCGCTTGCGCTCGAGCGCAAGCGCTCGAGCGCAAGTCGCCCCCGTGCCGACACGTGGCGCGCTTGCGCTCAAGCGCACAGCGCTCTGGCGCAAGTCACCCCCGTGCCGACACGTGGCGCGCTTGCGCTCAGTGTAGGGTTCCTCGGCACTCTTGTGAAAGTTCATAAGGCATCAAACATGCTCGAATAAAAATTTAGACGTGCCGAACAACCCAAAGCCGGGATCTTTGCTAGATTATTAGGATTTAACATGCAAGATAACATCTTTACTACTAAGTGTGAGGGATTACAACCTTTGTAGTCCGCTCCTTCGCTTCACAAGCTCCGAGTAAAAGTCCCTTCACCGCGATCCATGATCTCCCGGACTCAAGAGAGGCTCCACGACTCGAACGATCCATGAAAGCTTGTCGTATTCTTTATCTCCGATGATCTACGTCGAAGTTGCAATAGCTCAACCTCTCTCACTCTAATGAGGTGAACACCCTAATCTAATGGGCTAGATTAGATGAGGATAATGGAGTAGTGTTTATGCTTTCTTTTTATATCATTTTCTCACAAGAAATCATCACAAAAGAAATCACAAGTGAGCTCTTTCCAAAACTCAAGAGAGAAGAAGATGAATGAAAAAGATAATCCTTTTGTGATGAATAGTAGTAAAGAATATATGATAGATTATGGAACCATGGTCAAGGATGAGAAGCTTAACCTTTGTAGAGAATAAACTAGAGCTAGGATTTGGTTAGGTTAAGTAATGAGTCATGGATAAATATCAACCATAATATCTTAACCAAGACAAAAGCAAAGCTTCTAGATGGTGCAAGAAGAAGCTAACCCTAATCAAACCCTAATCCCTTTTTATCATCCTTAAACAAGTTTCATAATAAATCATATCATGTTACTATAATATATATCACATATATATATTATATTTGTAACAAAAGAAAATAATACAATTAATATATATCGCATATATATCAATGTATTATCCGGTGAGAAAATGAAATAATAAAGTGAGCCAATATTAGATAATGTAATACAATATATCATATATATTATTATACATTAAATCATCGAATCAAAACATGATCCGACGATCCGGCTATATCGAATATAACCGACTAATATATCATGTACCGATTCATCGAATCAACACTTGATCCGATGTCCCGGTTCATATCTAAATATCGCAAGAATATAATACGGTATCTCATATCGCATTATCCTCGGTCCTGCACATATCACATATGTGCATGTACTCCGTTTTGCCTGAGCCAAGAAACCTCTGTATAGGACTCTAAAGAATCGTCAATATGCCGGTAGCAGGTGATGAACATATCAAACACTCACAAGCTGCAAGCGGTCAGCTAAACGTAACAGCCACCCAGGTATTGAGCGATCAGAAGATCAACAAGCTAACCTGTCCGTTCTCCTGTGAATCCAATCAGTAACACTCCCATACAGTCCGGTCTGTTCGTCTGATATGTCGCATATCAAGTCTAGGGATGGTATACGTCAGACCCCAGTAACCGATAAGTCGTGTCGATGTGAGGCTCATAACAGGTCGAGAAACTACCGGTAACACTTACCAGTATATCTCTATATCAGCCCTGGCCAGGGACTTCCAGTTATAGCCAATCGAACACAGCACAACATCAACTCCCTATACCGGGAGAGACGAATCCCCTCCTATCGCTCATTGCCTCCATGTGATTCGGGACTGTACCCAAAAGCCACCGTTTTGCACGCCCTCTTGGACGTGGTAAGGTGGAAATCAAAGCACGGTGGGAATCACACAAGACTCTATGACGATCTCGGGTCTACAGACTACACTGTACCAGTGTCACTGGAGAACTGCCATCTGACGTGTGGTATATCACCATCTGGGAGTTCTCGGCGAGTCCGTCCAGTGTACCCGTCTCCACTGAGCACCCGTACACCATCCTTGATGTCAAACACCGATGGATATGGGATCATCCATCGCCCATCATATGGGTCAAGATGCGTATACGCTAGCCTACTCTGGTGTATCGATGCCCTGTCTCGATATACCCTCAACGAGGAACAATTATAGGATGTACTCATCGACTACCGTGGCCCCACTAGTATGATCTCATCATAGTCCCAGTAGTCGAGTATAGATCCTAAGGGCTTTATCAACATGTGAGAAAAAAGACAGTAAACCAGTATATGTCAACATGTTAAGATAAAGTGAAACCAAATAGCATACTATCATGACGAGCAAGAAAGTCCTCTCTGTATATATCCAAGCATCCATCATAATATACATCATATGTACAACAATGGCCTCTAGGGCATATATATAACTAACAATCTCCCACTTGCACTAAGGCCAGCTGCTGTAGTATCTCATACCTAGCATCCCGAATAATCTCTCAAACTGTATCTGGGGAATGGCCTTCGTGAGTGAATCCGCAGTGTTGTCCTTCGTATCTACTCTACTGACCTCGATCTCCCGGCGATCAACTATCTCCCTGATCAGGTGATACCGCCTCAGAATATGTCTGGTTTCTGATGGGACCTGGGTTCTTTGGCTAAAGCCACAGTTCCATTGTTATCGCAATACAGAGGTATTGGATGCTCAATGGATGGAACCACACCAAGTTCAGTGATGAACTTCTTTATCCAGACAGCCTCTTTAGCAGTATCGTTGGCAGCGATGTATTCAGCCTCCATCGTCGAGTCTGCAACGGTATCCTATTTGGAACTCTTTCAACATACCATCCCTCCATTGAGGGTAAAGACAAATCCCGAGTGCGACTTAGAGTCGTCCTTATCACTTTGGAAGCTGGAATCGGTAAAGGACTCCACCCGGAGTTCTCCGTTACCATACACCAAGAACATGTCTCTAGTCCTTCGCAAGTACTTGAGAATGTTCTTCACAGCTGTCCAGTGACTCTCTCCAGGATCTGCTTGATACCGACTTACTACGCTTAGTGAGTATGCTATATCGGGTCTGGTACATAGCATCGCATACATGATAGAGCCTACTGCCGAAGCATAGGGTATCCCTTGCATGCGACCAAATCAGTCTTGGGAGACATCTCTTTGGAGAGAGTGAGTCCAGAGATCGTGGGTTGGTTCCCACGCTTGGATTCTTCCATACTAAACCTCTTTAGTATGGTGTCAATGTACTTGGATTGGGACAATCCCAGTATCCTTTTGGATCTATCTCTATAGATCCTAATCCCCAATATGCAGGAGGCATCACCTAGATCTTTCATTGAGAATCTTTGTGATAAGAAGAGCTTGACTGATTGCAGCATAGGAATATCATTTCCTATCAAGAGTATGTCATCCACGTACAATACGAGAAAGACAACCTTACTCTCTGCTACCTTTTTATAGATACAAGGTTCATCTATATTTTTGATGAAGTCAAACTCTTTGACTACAACATCAAAACAGATGTTCCAACTCTGCGATGCTTACTTCAACCCATAAATGGATTTAAGCAGCTTGCACACCTTTCCGCTGCTCCCACTATCTACGAAGCCCTGTGGCTGAGTCATGTACACGCACTCTTCCAAATCACCATTTAGAAAGACGGTCTTAACATCCATTTGCCAGATTTCGTAGTCATGGTATGCAGCAATGGCAAGTAAGATCCGGATGGACTTAAGCATAGCCACTGGAGAAAAGGTTTCATCATAATCCACACCTGGTCATTGACGAAAACCCTTTGCTACAAGTCTAGCTTTGAAAGTCTCAACTTTTCCATCTACACCAAATTTCTTTTTTAAAATCCACTTGCTCCCAATGGGTTTTACCCCTTCAGGAGCATTTTCCAAAGTCCATACTTTATTAGTGTACATGGATTCCATCTCAGATTGCATTGCATCCAGCCATTTCACAGAGTCACCACTCGTGATGGCCTGCTCGAAACTAGTTGGGTCATCATCTTCCATGATGCAATCCTCGCTTCCACCATCAATGAGAAAACCGTAGTATCTTTCAGGCGGATGAGAAACCCTGCTAGATCGGCGGAGAGGCTGGGGTTCGTCAGGTACTACTGAATCCTCTGGTTCTACCAAATTATCTGTTGTAGTTTGTTCTGCTGGAACTTCTTCCAGTTCTACCTCAATGCCACTAATCTGTTTCATAAGAAAACCTTTTTCTAAGAAAGTAGCATGTCGAGAAACAAACACCTTTTGTTCCTCGGAGTGGTAGAAGATATACCCTCGTGAATGTTTGGGATATCCAATAAACTTACATAGGACAGACCTTGCCTCGAGCTTGTCCGGATTTTGTGTTTTAACATAGGCCGGACAAACCCATATCTGAATAAAATTAAGACATGGTCTCTTACCATTCCATATCTCATATGGAGTGGTAGGCACAGATTTGGTTGGAACTCTATTCAATAGGTATGCAGCTGTCTCCAGTGCATATCCCCAGAAGGAAATAGGTAACTCAGCAGTGCTCATCATAGAGCGCACCATATCTAATAGAGTATGATTTCTCCGTTCCGATACACTGTTATGCTGTGGTGTATAAGGAGGAGTAAGCTGAGAGAGAATCCCATTCTCTTTTAGATAATCTAGGAACTCATTGCTTAAGTATTCTCCTCCTCGATCAGATCGAAGAATCTTAATACTTTTGCCCGTTTGATTCTCTACTTCGTGCTTATATTCTTTGAATTTCTCAAAAGCTTCAGACTTGTGTTTCATCAGGAACACATGTCCGAATCTAGAGAGATCGTCAGTGAATGTAATGAAATAGGAAGAACCGTTCCTGGCATGTATAGACATGGGACCGCATACATCACTATGTACCAGTCCTAAGAGTTCCGTAACTCTTTCTCCGTGTCCACTAAACGGAGTTTTGGTCATTTTTCCTTTGAGACATGAGTGGCAAGTATTATAAGATGATAATTCGAACGGATTCAAATATCCATCTTTATGTAACTTAGCCAGTCGTGTCGCATTGATATGACCAAGTCTACAATGCCACAAGAAGGATTCGTTCATTTCTGAACTCTTCCTCTTGTGTGTGTTTTGTATATTGAGGACTGTTTTTTTATTTAGAATGAATATGCCATTATGTAACGAGCCTGATGCAATTAACTTTTGATCTAGGAATATGTTCATAACATTATCCTGTACTACAAAATTATATCCTTCTTTACTTAATAAAGAAACTGATATAATGTTGCACATTATGTTCGGTATATAATAGCACTCATTCAAAATCAGTGTATCACCACTTGGTAATACTAGATGATATTCGCTAACTGCTTTGGCTGCAACATTTGCCCCATTCCCTACTTGAACGGAATGATCACCTTTTCCCAGTTCTCTACCTTTACGTAGCCCATGTAACATTTTACATATGTGGGATCCTGATCCGGTATCTAATACCCAGGACGTAGGGTGAACTGAGAAACAGTTCTCAATAACTAACACACCTGAAGAAGATGCATCAACATGCATATTCTTTTGGGCGGCTTGAGAATCCAGATATTCTCCTATTCCCTGTTCAGTATAATAAGCAGGTTCAGTCAATACATCCATATTATTATCTTGATTATGGCCTGACATGGTCGCTACCTGGAGAGAGAGAAGAAAACACTTTAGCATATGCTCTTGCAAGATTAGATTGGTTATTATCTTATCTAATCAGGATGTCTCCCACTGTTTTTATCAAATCTTCCTTCAAACCCTAAAAGGTAAGATTAGCCGGGATTAATTACACCCTACAATTTCGTCAATCTTTCAGCCAGATCAGTGTCGGTACTTGAGGGAGGTTCCCCGTGCTTTCACACGGACCTAATTAAAGTAAACTTCGTTTTCCCAGAAGCGTAACCTCGTTAACACTTTTCTAGACACCTACTTGATCGGCTAATTGTCCTGTGTAAAACTTTCCCAGGAGTAACTCTTACTTGTAGTGGGTATCGGGATCCAACTATCTCATAGAAGGTATGCAATCTTATTGCAAATTTCAACACTTGAAATTCCCGATGATGCTTTTGCCCCTAGCGTCCCATGACCTTGACGGAGGCCAAACTACCCATAGGGCGCTAGTCAAGTTCAACCCGTCATTTCTTGATTGAATTAAACCCACCCGTACGACCCTTGACGGAGGCCAAACTACGCCGTACGAATACCCTAATCCAATCGCATCATATGCTAGCAGATAAGCACTAGTTAGCTACCGTACACTACGCCTTGACGGAGGCCAAACTACCGCAGCACAAATACTAAGTAGTACTTATCTGAAATGACGGAGGGCTACGCAGGTTTTTCAGAAAACCATGAGCGTAATGAACTTGATATCGTCGTAGAATCATGTGAAATTTTGAAATGGAGTGTTTTTTAGGCTTTCATTAGTTTTGCTAAAGAGGTCACTCCCGGTGAAAGGATCTCGGCTCTTTCCTCATCGAATAAGGTGCAGGACATATCATATATATCACTGTGCAAAGCAAAACTCTAAAAGTAATCAAAAGACAAACCGAGAGTTGTAGCATCTGCCAGTTTCGCTAAAGAGGTCACTCCCGGTGAAGGGATCTCGGCTCTTTCCTCATCGAATAAGGTGCAGGGTATATCATATATACCGCTATGCAAAGCAAAACTGTAGCTACCCTTTTTATAAAGTTTTGATTCTACAACATCTTTTAGGTTTCTTTTCTTTTTATTAATCTCATTAATAAAATCCCATCAGCATATGCTTCCTAAGTATCACAGAAGAAACGAAAGCAGTAATATTTATATATCAGCATATATATATATAGTATAAGCATTCGTCTCAGGCAGTAATATGATCTCATCACAGAACATTGCAGCAGAAGAACATATATGAAAGATTTGATATACAAGGACGTCCGTGTTTTCAATACGAACCCGTATAAAATACGGATTCCACGGTCGTGATGAATAGCCAAACTCACATCCCTAGACCCCTACGAGAGCGGCAAGTAACACTGCCAATTCTAGGGTTAGGAGACCCGGTCTCGACTCCTCGAAATGGCCTCCCACTGGACCCTAGAACCCGGTTACTTGTGCTCCCCTCCTTGGGTCTACCTAATGCGGAAAAGTAAATAATATACAATGGTGACATCAAACTCATCCCGGAAGTGCCCCAATAAAAGAATATTACATACAAATGAATTTTACATAAATGAAAATAAAAACCCTCATCTTACATAAAACCCCCGGCTATTCAGAACGCGACGATCCAATATAACATATCACAGCAACACATAATATCACATATCATCAACGTAAGTAAATATGCGCATCCCAATTGTCGTTGACATATAGCAACGAAACCGGCGATATCACATATTACACTTACGGTCACAGAAAAGAAAGTGTAAATCTACAACATTTGGAATCCACAATCACTTTAGACATCGTAAATCCGAAATATCACATATTTCGCATTTCATGCCTAACTCTATGAATTCCACATATTGTATCACATTCCAGATAAATAGACAGTATTAAACTTTTCGAACAGATAATCAAATACCCAAAATTTCCTAAATAGCTCAACACTTGAGCGGAGTTCAAAAGTTCTAGAATACGTCACAGTAGCAACGGTCCAGCCGTAGAAGGGTCAAGCTAACGCCTCACATGTGGCACGCCGTACTGCCCCAAACCCGAAGGTTCAAAAGGCAGTTCAAGACGGTCACATAATCGAGTTAAGGTTTGTTGTCTTCTAGAGGGTCCATCGCGTTACATGCACGTTTTTCCGAAAGATTTAAACCCGAAAAAAATTCAACACTTGAATGTTTTTCGAGCCGGGAAAAATTGAGTTAATGATATCCGCTCGAACATTTTAATAGTTTCTAAATATCCAGAAATAAAAACGAATTTAAATTTTCCGATCGAATCTTCGATTACAAAATAAACCCCAGATTACTCAACACTTGAGTCACTTTAAAAATACCCAGAAGCATCAACAAGCACCTATGGACATTACTGCATAAAATACTGTTCACACTTCACTGGTCCCACCGCAGAACCGCCACCAAAAGTGGGTTGGCGCCGCGGTTCCGCGGCGGTTGTACGGAATTGTGAGCTCTAATTTTATGGTAAATCTTAGAATTCCCTGCTGACCTTTTTAGGTATTTTTAATACAGAAAAATCACAGTTTTTGAAAAATATCCAGAGAGGGGTTATATTTTGTCGGTTCGGGTTCGATCGGAGTTTTAATTTCGTAAACACGTCGCCTAATGCTCTAGCGAGGCTCTGATACCATTGTAGGGTTCCTCGGCACTCTTGTGAAGGTTCATAAGGTATAAAACATGTCCGAATAAAAATTTAGACGTGCCGAACAACCCAAAGCCGGGATCTTTGCTAGATTATTAGGGTTTAAGATGCAAGATAACATCTTTACTACTAAGTGTGAGGGATTACAACCTTTGTAGTCCGCTCCTTCGCTTCACAAGCTCCGAGTAGAAGTCCCTTCGCCGCGATCCATGATCTCCCTGTTAGTTATATGTATGCCCTAGAGGCCATTACTGTACATAGGATGTATATTGTGGTGGATGCTGGGACATATATAGGGAGGACTTTCTTGCTCGACATGATAGTATGCTATCTGGTTACCCTTTACCTTAACGTGTATGCTGATTGTCTCTCTGTTACATGTTGGTAAAGCCCTTAGGATTTGTACTTGACTGCCTGGACTATGATGCGGATCATACTAGTGGGGACATGGTAATCCATAAGTACATCCTTCAAAGTCCCTAGTCGTGGGTGTAGCGAGACGGGGCATCGATATACCAGAGTAGACTAGCGTATACCTTCTCGACCCATACAGATGGGCGATGGATGATCCCATATCCATTGGTGTTTGACATCAGAGGAGATATACGGGTGCTCAGTAGAGACTGGGTACACTGGACGGACTCGCCGAGAACTCCCAGATGTTATTATACCTCACGTCAGATGGCAGTTCTCTGGTGACACTGGTACAGAGTAGTCTGTTGACCCGAGATCGTCATAGAGTCTTGTGTGGTTCCCACTGTGCTTTGATTTCCATCTTACCACGTCCAAGAGGGCGTGCAAAACGGTGGTTTTTGGGTACAGTCCCGAGTCACATGGAGACAATGAGCGATAGGAGGGGATTCGTCTCTCCCGGTATAAGGAGGGGATTCGTTGCGCTGTGTTCGATTGGCTATAACAGGAAATCCCTGGCCAGGGTTGCTGAGATTTACTGGTAAGTGTTACCAGTAGTTTCTTGAAGTGTTATAGACCTCATATCGACACGACTTATCAAGCTATTGGGGTCTGACGTTTACCACCCCTAGGCGAGATATACGACATATCAGACGATCAGACCGGACTGTACGGTAGTGTTACTGGTCGGATTCACTGGAGTGTGAGCGGGCTTGCTCGTCGATCTTCAGATCGCTCGATACCCGGGTGGCCGTTACGTTTAGCAGACCGCTTGCGGCTTGTGGGTGTTTAATATGATCATCATCTGCTACCGGCGTATTGACGAGTCTTTAGAGTCCTACACAGAGGTTTCCTGGCTCAAGCGAAACGAAATAGGAGCGCATATGAGATATGTGCGGGACCGAGAATAATGCGTGTATGTGATACCGTATTCCATTCTCGCGATGAATGTATCGATTAGGTTATATGCGATATACCCTAGTTATCGAATCAAAGGTTGATTTGATAAGCCGATACATTATATACTAGTCGGTTGTGTGCGACATGACCGGGTCATTGAATCAAGTGTTGATTTAATTATTTAATGCATAATTATATATTTGATATATTACTTTGCATTAACTAGTATCGGATCACTTTAAATGGATTTTCTCACTCGGGTGTGCGCATTACATATGCGATATGATTTTGTGCATTTGATTGTGTCATATTTGATGATACATGTTTACTTGGTTAAGTGCAAAGAATTAAACCATGGTTAAAAGAATGGTTAGGGTTTCATTTCCTTTATTTATTCATTTATTTTATTTGTTTATTCATTTTGGAAAAGAGGAGAAAAGAATGGTGGCTTAATTTGGAGTTTAGTTGAAGCTTCATGAAACTTTGATCAAGTCAACCATTCTTATCTCATCCTTAACCCTAACCATTCCCACTAACCATGATTCATTCTCTACACTTGACTCTAGTTAACATTATGATAAGTTTTGATTTTTCTATTGTTTTTAATTAACTTATCATATATTTCTTTCTTCTTCTTCTTCATGAGCAAGGAAGAAAAAGCTTTCTTCATCAATGGTGATTGATGATAAAGAGTGAGAAATCCAAATCTAAAGTCTACCCACTTCCTATTTCTTCATCCTCTACCTCTTGCCAAGTAGTAGAGTGTGTTCTCTTCACAAGTTTTTGGACTTGGTGAAGTCGGAGCTTGATTTAGCCATGCCTCGACGTAGATCATCTTCGGCACGTCGTCGATGACCTAGCCCGCTTCTTCTCCGATGAAGCCGACGCAAGAGCCCGGATTTCGGATTTGTACAGCGGAGATGACTTCTTCATGGAGCTATGGAGGTGGACAAACGGATCTACAAAGGTTGTATATCCGTATCCCTTAGTTAACTGTTAACTAGATTACTTTTTCGCCTAGATTTCTAGCAAACGATCCGTAGTCGGGCTTCTCGGCACCTAGAATTTTTGAAATTGGCATGTTCGATGCCTTGTGAGACCTCATTAGCGTGCCTAGGAACCCTACAGTGGTATCAGAGCCTAGCTAGAGCCTTAGGCGAACTCCAGACGGAATTTGAAGTCCGAACGAACCCGAAACCCGATCACAATCATGCTCTCTGGACATTTTGTAAAATCTGGGATTTTTCCATATTAAAAATTCCCAAAAAATTCAGCAGAGAATTTTATGAGATACTGTGAAGCACGTGTTGATAACTCTTCCAAGTAGGCGCGGAACCGCGGCCCCCACCATGGGAAGCGCGGTGGTTCCGCGGCCACTGTATCGAGTTACCCCACGTGGCTTGCACAGTAATTCATGTTTTGTGCTGCTGAGTCTTCTGGAAATTTTTGATAATTTTTCCAGAGTTGAATTTTCTTGGTTGTTTTGGGGATTCAAATGTTCGATCGGATTATCAAATTTTGTCTGTGTGGCTTTCCGGATAAATTTTAGAATATGTTAAAGAGTTCGACCGGATATAAATACCCAACTTTTCCCCTGTCGGGAAATTTCCAAGTGTTGGATTTTTCCGTAGTCTAAAAACGTT
Organism: Agapanthus africanus; assembly: GCA_030015575.1. Taxonomy (NCBI): domain Eukaryota; kingdom Viridiplantae; phylum Streptophyta; class Magnoliopsida; order Asparagales; family Amaryllidaceae; genus Agapanthus; species Agapanthus africanus. The sequence goes on along the minus strand of CM057340.1, from coordinate 118,868,960 downwards.
CTAAGTAGTGCAAGTAACTCGATGGACCCTCTAGAAGACAATAAACCTTAACTCGATTATGTGACCGTCTTGAACTGCCCTTTGAACCTTCGGGTTTGGGGCAGTACGGCGTGCCACATGTGAGGCGTTGGCTTGACCCTTCTACGGCTGGACCGTTGGTACTGAGGCACGAACTGAATGTTGCTAGACTTGTTTCATGTGTTGATCTGTACCGGGAAAACTTGGGTGTTCGATTGTTCGATCGGAAAGTTTGACATTTTCTACTTATACGGAATGGGATACAATAATTGGAATTCACAATAAGTTATGAGATAACTAAATGAATGTTATAAACATAGCAGTTTAGTCTCACTTGATCGGTTGCCACGGAATTTTGATGTGATCGAAAGTCCGTCGCAATCACGTAGCGTACGTGGATACTCGCCGGGTAAACTTAATAGACAACCTCACTCCATAGCCCCGACCAAGTGACTGTAGGAGAACCCCGTCGCCGAAAGCATCCGTTCGGGTGCTCGCGGTAGCGGTGTTCCGCCTTGGTGCACTTCGTCGACGGTATCGGGGGTGCAGCCGTCTATTGAAGTTTGCGACGAGCATTCGATCAGAATGTCGAGAATCCTGTTGAATTGCCTGACTTGATATTGAAAAGTGTTTTCGATAATGAGACTAAAATGCGGGGTTTATAATTGTTAGGCATGCGATGTCTAAGTAATTCATTTGGTCAGGCATGCGATGTCTGAGGTGGTTGCGGATTCCAACTGTTGTAGTTTTACACTTTCTTTTCTGTGACCGTAAGTCTAATATGTGATATCGCCGGTTTCGTTGCTATATGTCAACGACAATTGGGATGCGCATATTTACTTACGTTGATGACATGTGATGTTATGTGTTGCTGGATATGTTATATTGGATCGTCGTGTTTGAATAGCCGGGGGTTTTTATGTGAGATGAGTGTTTTTCATTTTCATTCATGTAAAAACTTGTATGTAATATTTTTTTATTGGGGCGCTTCCAGGTTGCGGAAGTTGTCACCGTTTGTATATTATTTACTTTTCTGCACTAGGATAGACCCAAGGAGGGGAGCACAAGTAACCGGGTTCTGGGGTCCAGTGGGAGACCAACTCGAGGAGTCGAGTCGGGGTCTCCTAACTCCAGAATTGGTAGGGTTGCTTGCCGCTCTCGTAGGGGTCTAGGGGTTTGGTTTGGCTATCCATCACGACCGTGGAATCCGTGTTTTATACTGGCTCATATTGAAAACACGGACGTCCTAGTATATCCAATATTTCATATGTTTCTTCTGCTGCGATATCTGTGATATGATCATGTGATGTTCTGTGATAGATACATTATATAGTATATATGATATATTATATAGACGTTACTTATGTTTTACACCCGCGCTAGCCCTGCCCCGCTCTGTCATTAGTTACCTAACCTAACGGTGCACGAGGGGACATCGAGGAGAATGCGGATGGCATAAGTGTACGTCGTATTTATCTGTGATGTTTAGGTATTTATATGATGGGACTTCATTAATGTGATTAATGAAATGAAAGAAACCTAAAGATGTTGTAGAATCGAATTTCAAAATAAAACAGGTAGCTACAGTTTTTGCTTTGCACAGCGGTATATGTGATATATCCTGCACCTTATTCGATGAGGAAAGGACCGAGATCCCTTCACCGGGAATGACTCCTTTAGCAATAACTGGCAGATGCTACACACTCGGTTTGTATTTTGATTGCTTTTAAGTGTTTTTGCTTTGCACAGTGATATATATGATATATCCCGCACCTCATTCGACGAGGAAAGGACCGACGATCCCTTCACCGGGAGTGACTCCTTTAGCAAAACTAGAAAAGCTTCAAAAACACTCCATTTCAAAATTCATTTGATTCTACAACGATATCAAGTTCATTACGCAATAGGTTTTCAGAAAAACCTGTCGTAGCCCTCCGTCATTTCAGATAAGTTGTATATAGTATTCGTACTGCATTTGTTGGCTTTCGTCAAGGTGCAGTGTGCGGTAGCTATATGCTGCTTATCTGCTAGCATACGATGCGATTGGATTAGGGTAGTCGTGCGGCTTTGTTGGCTTTCGTCAAGGGTCGTGCGGGTGGGTTTAATTCGATCAAGAAATGTACGGGTTGAACTTGACTAGCGGGCTATGGTTTGTTGGCTTTCGTCAAGCTCATAGCACGTTAGGGGCAAAATATTATCGGGAATTTCAAGTGTTGAAATTTGCAATGAGATTGCATACCTTCTATGAGATAGTTGGGTCCCGATACCCGCTGCGAGTAAGTGTTACTCCTGGGAGAGTTTTATACATTACAATTAGCCGATCAAGTAGGTGTCTAGAAAAGTGTCAACGAGGTTACGCCTCTGGGAAAACGAGGTTTACATTAATTAGGTTCGTGCGAAAGCACGGGGGACCTCCCTCAAAGTACCGACACTGGCCTGGCTGAAAGATTGGCGAACTTGTAGTGTGTAATTAATCCCGGCTAGTCTTTCCTTTTAGGGTTTGAAGGAAGATTTGATAAAAAGCAGTGGGAGCCATCCTGATTAGATAAAATAAAACCAATCTATTCTTGACAGAGCGCACGCTGAGTGTTTTCTTCTCTCTCTCTCCTGGTAGCGACCATATCACGCCTTAATCAAGATAATAATACGGATTATTGACCGAACCCGCTTGTTATGAGCTGGGGAACGTTGGTCCCGCTCCAACTTATAATTGTTATAAGACAGAGCAGGAAATTGCGGAATACCAGATTTCCCGTACCGCCCAAACGAAGAGAGTGCATGCTGATGCATCATCTTCGGGTGTGTTCATTACAAAGAACTGTTTCTCAGTATCCTTTACGTCCTGGGTATGTGATACCAGATCAGGATCCCAGATATGTAATCTGTTACATAGGGCTACAGAAAGGTAGAGAACTGAGAACGGGTGATAAGTTTCATGAGGCAGAAAACGGGGCAAGAGTTGCAGCCAAGTCTGTCGGTCACTGTCACCCTGTATTACTAATACATTGATTCTGAACGAATGTTATTAGATACCGAACCTGATATACAAAATCATATCTGTCTCTTTATTAGTAAAGAAACGATATAATTTTGTATTGTTGGATAATGTTTTGAACATTTCCTATATCAAAAGTTGATCGGTTCAGGCACGTTATCTAAAAACATTAATGTTCTAAATCAAACTACAGTTCTTAGTATACAGAACACACACAAGAGGAAGAGTTCAGAAATGAACGGATTCTTCTTGAGGTATTGTAGACTAGGTCAGATCAATGTGACCCGACTGGCTAGAGTTACATATAGATGCATATTTAAATCAGTTTGAATCTACATCTTGTGAAACTTGCCAGTCATGTCACAAAGATAAAATGACCATAGCTCTGTTTATTGGAAACAGAGAAAGAGTTAGTGAACTCTTGGGATGATACATGTTGATGTATGTAAGGTCCCCAGTCTACACATGCCAGGACTGGTTCTTTGAACTTCATTACATTCTCTGATAATCTCTCAAGATTCAGACATATGTTCCTGTTGAAACATGAGTCCGAACCTTTTGAGATATTCACAGAATATAAGTTAGAAGTAGAGAACCAAAATACGGGTATAAGTATTATGTCCTTTGATGTGATCAAGGAGAAGAATACTTGAGTACGGAAATCCTGGACTATTCTAAAGTAGAATGAGATTCTCTCTCAGCATTACTCCTCCGTATACACCATGGCACGATGGTATATCGGGGCGGAGCAGTCACACCCTATATGATAAGGTGTGCTCTATGATGAGTACTACTGAGTTACCTATTTCCTTTTGGGAGTTATGCGCTTGAGAAGCTGCATACCTATTGAATAGGGTTCGAATCAAATCAGTTGCCTACCACTTCATATATGATATGGTATGGGAAGAGCCCATGTCTTAAGTCAGTTAAGATTTGGGGTTGTCCAGCCTATGTCTGAAAAGCAAAATCCGGACAAGCTCGAGGCAAGGTCAGTTGTGTATAACTGGAAATGTTCCAGCTATACAGACTGCAGCTGATGATTTGATAGAACCAAAGGATTCAGTAGATTCCAACGAACCTCAGCCTCTCCGCCGATCTAGTAGGGTTCCTCACCCACCTGAGAGATACTTCGGTTTCTCTATGACAATGGGAGCGAGGATTGCATCATGAGATGATGACCCAACTAGTTTCGAGCTGGCCATCAGGAGTGAGACTCTGTGAGAATGGCTGGATGTTTATCGATCTGAGATGGAATCCTTATACACCGACAAAGTATGGACTTTAGTTGCTATATCTGAAGGGTTAAATCCCCATCAGGAGCAAGTATATCTTGAGAAGATTACTTGGTGTAGATTGAAAAGTTAAGACTTTCAAAGCTAGACTTGTTAAAAGTGTGCATCATTGACCAGGTGTGGATAATGATGAAACCTTTTTCAAGTAGCTATGCTTAAGTCCATCCAGATCCTACTTGTCACGGCTACATACCATGACTACGATATCTGGTGGTTGGGTGTCATGACTGCTTTTCTAAATGATGTTTTAGAAGAGTGCGTCTATAAGTACACAGCCAGAGGGCTTCGTAGACAGTGGGAGCAGCGGAAACGTATGCAAGATGTTTTATAGGATAAAGCAGGCATCGCGGAGTTGGAACATCTGTTTTGATGGATTAGTCAAAGAAGTTGACATCATCAAAATGGTAGATGAATCTTGTATATACAAAAAGGTAGTAGGGAGTATGGTGACGATCCTCGTAGAGTACGTGGATAACATACTCTTGATAGGGAAGGAGTTTCCTATGCTACGCTCGGTCAATCTCCGTTTATCACAATGATTCTCCATATAGGATCATAATGATACCTACTAACTCCTGGATTTTGGATCTATGAGATAGATCTAAATGGATGTTAGGATTCTCACTAGTTGTAGTGAGATGGTATCAATCGATCCTGGGGAGAATCACTGGAAGGGTTCCAGGGTGATAAAGACGACTGAGTGTCAGTCACAGGCATTGTCTTTACCCTCAGTACAGGGACGGTATGTTGGAAGAGTTCCAAGCTAGATACCGTGGCATACTAGACGATAAAGGCAGGATACATCGCTACTTAAGATGCTACCAAAGAGGCTGTTTGGGTGTATATTGGTTCATGAGATGAACTACGTTCCTACCATTGTGAGACAATGGAGTTGTGGCTCATGCCGAGGAACGCCGGTCCCATCAGTGATCCAGACATATTCTAAGGCAGTATCACTTGATCATGGAGATGGTTGATCTCCAGGGAGATCAAGGTTAGGAGAGTAGACTCAGAGGACGACACAGCGGATCCACTCACAAAGGCCTGTTCCCAGAGAGAGACTTTTATGGGATGGTTGAGTATGAGATACTACAACCACTGCTACAGATGGCCCTAGTGCAAGTGGGAGATTGTTAGTTATATGTATGCCCTAGAGGCCATTACTGTACATAGGATGTATATTGTGGTGGATGCTGGGACATATATAGGGAGGACTTTCTTGCTCGACATGATAGTATGCTATCTGGTTACCCTTTACCTTAACGTGTATGCTGATTGTCTCTCTGTTACATGTTGGTAAAGCCCTTAGGATTTGTACTTGACTGCCTGGACTATGATGCGGATCATACTAGTGGGGACATGGTAGTCCATAAGTACATCCTTCAAAGTCCCTAGTCGTGGGTGTATCGAGACGGGGCATCGATATACCAGAGTAGACTAGCGTATACCTTCTCGACCCATACAGATGGGCGATGGATGATCCCATATCCATTGGTGTTTGACATCAGAGGAGATATACGGGTGCTCAGTAGAGACTGGGTACACTGGACGGACTCGCCGAGAACTCCCAGATGGTATTATACCTCACGTCAGATGGCAGTTCTCTGGTGACACTGGTACAGAGTAGTCTGTTGACCCGAGATCGTCATAGAGTCTTGTGTGGTTCCCACTGTGCTTTGATTTCCATCTTACCACGTCCAAGAGGGCGTGCAAAACGGTGGTTTTTGGGTACAGTCCCGAGTCACATGGAGACAATGAGCGATAGGAGGGGATTCGTCTCTCCCGGTATAGAGAGTTGATGTTGCGCTGTGTTCGATTGGCTATAACAGGAAATCCCTGGCCAGGGTTGCTGAGATTTACTGGTAAGTGTTACCAGTAGTTTCTCGAAGTGTTATAGACCTCATATCAACACGACTTATCAAGCTATTGGGGTCTGACGTTTACCACCCCTAGGCGAGATATGCGACATATCAGACGATCAGACCGGACTGTACGGTAGTGTTACTGGTCGGATTCACTGGAGTGTGAGCGGGCTTGCTCGTCGATCTTCAGATCGCTCAATACCCGGGTGGCCGTTACATTTAGCAGACCGCTTGCGGCATGTGGGTGTTTGATATGATCATCATCTGCTGCCGGCGTATTGACGAGTCTTTAGAGTCCTACACAGAGGTTTCCTGGCTCAAGCGAAACGAAATAGGAGCGCATATGAGATATGTGCGGGACCGAGAATAATGCGTGTATGTGATACCGTATTCCATTCTCGCGATGAATGTATCGATTAGGTTATATGCGATATACCCTAGTTATCGAATCAAAGGTTGATTTGATAAGCCGATACATTATATACTAGTCGGTTGTGTGCGACATGACCGGGTCATTGAATCAAGTGTTGATTTAATTATTTAATGCATAATTATATATTTGATATATTACTTTGCATTAACTAGTATCGGTTCACTTTAAATGGATTTTCTCACTCGGGTGTGCGCATTACATATGTGATATGATTTTGTGCATTTGATTGTGTCATATTTGATGATACATGTTTACTTGGTTAAGTGCAAAGAATTAAACCATGGTTAAAAGAATAGTTAGGGTTTTATTTCCTTTATTTATTCATTTATTTTATTTGTTTATTCATTTTGGAAAAGAGGAGAAAAGAATGGTGGCTTAATTTGGAGTTTAGTTGAAGCTTCATGAAACTTTGATCAAGTCAACCATTCTTATCTCATCCTTAACCCTAACCATTCCCACTAACCATGATTCATTCTCTACACTTGACTCTAGTTAACATTATGATAAGTTTTGATTTTTCTATTGTTTTTAATTAACTTATCATATATTTCTTTCTTCTTCTTCTTCATGAGCAAGGAAGAAAAAGCTTTCTTCATCAATGGTGATTGATGATAAAGAGTGAGAAATCCAAATCTAAAGTCTACCCACTTCCTATTTCTTCATCCTCTACCTCTTGCCAAGTAGTAGAGTGTGTTCTCTTCACAAGTTTTTGGACTTGGTGAAGTCGGAGCTTGATTTAGCGATGCCTCGACGTAGATCATCTTCGACACGTCGTCGATGACCTAGCCCGCTTCTTCTCCGATGAAGCCGACGCAAGAGCCCGGATTTCGGATTTGTACAGCGGAGATGACTTCTTCATGGAGCTATGGAGGTGGACAAACGGATCTACAAAGGTTGTATATCCGTATCCCTTAGTTAACTGTTAACTAGATTACTTTTTCGCCTAGATTTCTAGCAAACGATCCGTAGTCGGGCTTCTCGGCACCTAGAATTTTTGAAATTCGCATGTTCGATGCCTTGTGAGACCTCATTAGCGTGCCTAGGAACCCTACACTCCCGGACTCAAGAGAGGCTCCACGACTCGAACGATCCATGAAAGCTTGTCGTATTCCTTATCTCCGATGATCTACGTCGAAATTGCAATAGCTCAAGCTCTCTCACTCTAATGAGGTGAACACCCTAATCTAATGGGCTAGATTAGATGAGGATGATGGAGTAGTGTTTATACTTTCTTTTTATATCATTTTCTCACAAGAAATCATCACAAAAGAAATCACAAGTGAGCTCTTTCCAAAACTCAAGAGAGAAGAAGATGATGAATGAAAAAGATAATCCTTTTGTGATGAATAGTAGTAAAGAATATATGATAGATTATGGAACCATGGTCAAGGATGAGAAGCTTAACCTTTATAAAGAATAAACTAGAGCTAGGATTTGGTTAGGTTAAGTAATGAGTCATGGATAAATATCAACCATAATATCTTAACCAAGACAAAAGCAAAGTTTCTAGATGGTGCAAGAAGAAGCTAACCCTAATCAAACCCTAATCCCTTTTTTATCATCCTTAAACATGTTTCATAATAAATCATATCATGTTACTATAATATATATCACATATATATATATTATATTTGTAACAAAAGAAAATAATACAATTAATATATATCGCATATATATCAATGTATTATCCGGTGAGAAAATGAAATAATAAAGCGAGCCAATATTAGATAACGTAGTATAATATATCATATATATTATTATACATTAAATCATCGAATCAACACTTGATCCGACGATCCGGCTATAACGAATATAACCGACTAATATATCATGTACCGATTCATCGAATCAACACTTGATCCGATGTCCCGGTTCATATCTAAATATCGCGAGAATATAATACGGTATCTTATATCGCATTATCCTCGGTCCTGCACATATCACATATGTGCCTCTAATCCGTTTTGCCTGAGCCAAGAAACCTCTGTGTAGGACTCTAAAGAATCATCAATACGCCGGTAGCAGGTGATGATCATATCAAACACCCACAAGCTGCAAGCGGTCAGCTAAACGTAACATCCACCCAGGTATTGAGCGATCAGAAGATCAACAAGCTAACCTGTCCGTTCTTCTGTGAATCCAATCAGTAACACTCCCGTACAGTCCGGTCTGTTCGTCAGATATGTCGCATATCAAGTCTAGGGGTGGTATACGTTAGACCCCAGTAACCGATAAGTCGTGTCGATGTGAGGCTCATAACAGGTCGAGAAACTACTGGTAACACTTACAAGTATATCTATATATCAGCCCTGGCTAGGGACTTCCAGTTATAGCCAATCGAACACAGCACAACATCAACTCCCTATACCGGGAGAGACGAATCCCCTCCTATCGCTCATTGCCTCCATGTGATTCGGGACTGTACCCAAAAGCCACCATTTTGCACGCCCTCTTGGACGTGGTAAGGTGGAAATCAAAGCACAGTGGGAATCACACAAGACTCTATGACGATCTCGGGTCTACAGACTACGCTGTACCAGTGTCACCGGAGAACTGCCATCTGACGTGTGGTATATCACCATCTGGGAGTTCTCGGCGAGTCCGTCCAGTGTACCCAGTCTCCATTGAGCACCCGTACACCATCCTTGATGTCAAACACCGATGGATATAGGATCATCTATCGCCCATCATATGGGTCAAGATGCGTATACGCTAGCCTACTCTGGTGTATCGATGCCCTGTTTCGATATACCCTCGACTAGGAACAATTATAGGATGTACTCATCGACTACCGTGGCCCCACTAGTATGATCTCATCATAGTCCCAGTAGTCGAGTACAGATCCTAAGGGCTTTATCAACATGTGAGAGAAAAGACAGTAAACTAGTACAAATCAACATGTTAAGATAAAGTGAAACCAAATAGCATACTATCATGACGAGCAAGAAAGTCCTCTCTGTATATATCCAAGCATCCATCATAATATACATCATATGTACAACAATGGCCTCTAGGGCATATACATAACTAACACTCAGGCGCACAGCGCTCTGGCGCAAGTCGCCCCCGTGCCGACACGTGGCGGACTTGCGCTCAGGCGCCTAGCGCTTAAGCGCAAGGCGCTTCCGTGCCGACACATGGCACACTTGCGCTCGAGCGTCAGGCGCTGAAGCGAAAAGCGCCCACGTGCCGACACGTGGCGCGCTTGCGCTACAGCACCCTGCGCTCAAGCGCAGAGCGCCCACGTGCCGACATGTGGCATGCCAGCGCCTGAGCGCACAGCACCTGGGCGCACAGCGCCCAAGGCGCTGGCCCCACGCATCCTTTGGATGCCTTTTCCCCCTCTTTCTTATATATATATATATATACATATATACATATATACGTACATATGCATACATATGTGCACACACACATACACCACGACACTGTCCCTGTTAGAAAAAAATTTCTAATGGGGTGCTGCCCCGCACCCCGCAAGGGGGCTGCTAGCCTCCTTGACCCCCAGCCCGCTATCCGGGTAGCGGGACCCCCGTAAAAACTCTGCGTGGCTCCCGATATATCCAAACCCCCTTTCAAAACACAACACACGTACACACTGCACATTGAGTTCGCATGACCAGTTTAACCCGTCAATCGGAGGTTCCCTCGCTCCAAAGGCGGGGGGTAATTAACGGCAGCTTAGTTTGCGGCTGCCGGAGATTCGGATCCCCACAATCATTAAACCCCGGCCTACGCTAGGCAGGGGGAATCTGTAGTACGCCTGACAAGCGCGCGCGTATTCCCATCTCAATGGGATGACGAAAAACACCCTACAGTCCTCTGTGTCTACTCTCCTAACCTCGATCTACCTGGAGATCAAATATCTCCATGATCAGGTGATACTGCCTAAGAATATATCTGCATCACAGGTGGGACGAGGGTTCCTTGTCATAAACCACAACTTCATTGTCACACAATGGCAGGAACGAAGTTCATCTCATGAACTAAAATATATCCAGACTGCCTCTTTGGTAGCATCCTTGGTAACGATGTATCTTGCCTTTAATCGTCTAGTAAGTCACGGTATCTAGCTTGGAACTCTTCCAACATACCGTCCCTCCACTGAGGATAAAGACAATGCCTGCGACTGACATTCAGTTATCCTTATCACCGTGGAACCTTTCCAGTGGTTCTCCCCAGGATCGATTGATACCATCTTATTACAACTAGTGAGAATCCTAACATCCAATTAGATCTATCTCATAGATCCAAAATTCAGATTTAGGAGGTATCACCTTGATCCTATAGAGAATCTTTGTGATAAAAGGAGATTGACCGAGCGTAGAATAGGAAACTCCTTCCCTATCAAGAGTATGTCATCCACGTACTCTACGAGGATCACCACCATACTCTCTACTACCTTTTTGTATATACAAGGTTCATCTACCATTTTGATGAAGTCAAACTCTTTGACTACCACATCAAAACAGACGTTCCAACTCCGTGATGCCTGATTTGTCACATAAAAACATCTTGCTCACGTTTCCGCTGCTCCTACTGTCTACGAAGCCCTCTGGCTGTGTACTTATAGACGCTCTCTTCCAAATCATCATTTAGAAAAGTTATCATGATACCCAACCGCCAGATATCGCAGTCATGGTATGTAGCCGTGGCAAGTAGGATCTGGATGGACTCAAGCATAGCTTTGAAAGTCTCAAATTTTCCATGTACACCAAGTAATCTTCTCAAGATATACTTGCTCCTGATGGGGATTTAACCCTTCAGATAAAGCAACCAAAGTCCATACTTTGTTGGTGTATAAGGATTCCATCTCAGATCGCTAAGCATCCAGCCATTCTCACAGAGTCACCACTCCTGATGGCCTGCTCGAAACTAGTTGGGTCATCATCTCATGATGCAATCCTCGCTCCCACTGTCATAGAGAAAACGAAGTATCTCTCAGGTGGATGAAGAACCCTACCAGATCGGCAGAGAGGCTGAGGTTCGTTGGAAACTATTGAATCCTCCGGTTCTACCAAATCATCAGCTGCAGTTTGTATAGCTGGAACTCCTTCCAGTTCTACCTCACTACCACTAATTTCTTCACAAGAAATTCCCTTTCACAAAGGTGGCATGCTGAGAAACAAAAACACCTTTTGTTCCCCAGTTTGGTAGAAGATATTCCCTTACGAATGCTTAGGATATCCAACAAACTTCCACAGAACTGACCTTGCCTCGAGCTTGTCCAGATTTTGCTTTTGACATAGGCCGGACAACCCCAAATCTTAATATCTTTAAGAGATGGCTCTTCCCATACCATATCATATATGGAGTGGTAGGCATCTGATTTGGTTGGAACCCTATTCAATAGGTATGCAACATCTCAAGTGCATAGCCCCAAAAGAAAATAGGCAACTCAGTAGTACTCATCATAGAGCACACCATATCACATAGGGTGCGACTGCTCCGCCCTGATACACCGACGTGCTGTGGTGTATACGGATGAGTAATGCTGAGAGAGAATCTTATTCTCTTTAGAATAGTCCAGGAATTCCGTGCTCAAGTATTCTCCTCCTTGATCTCATCAAAGGACATAATACTTATACCCTTTTTTGGTTCTCTACTTCTAACTTATATTCATTGAATTTCTCAAAAGTTCCAGACTTGTGTTTCAACAGGAACATATGTCCGGATCTTGAAAGATAATCAGTGAATGTAATGAAGTACAAAGAACCGGTCTTGGTATGTGTAGACAGGGGACCTTCATACATCAGCATGTCTCAATCCTAAGAGTTCACTAACTCTATCTTTGTTTCCAATAAACGGAGCTGTGGTCATCTTATCTTTGTGACATGACTGGCAAGTTTTACAAGATGTAAATCCAAACTAATTTAAATATACATCTTTATGTAACTTCAGCTAGTCGGGTCGCATTGATATGACCTAGTCTACAATGCCTCAAGAAGGATTCGTTCATTTCTGAACTCTTCCTCTTGTGTGTTCTATATGTTAAGAACTGTGGTTTGATTTAGAACGTCTATATTTTTAGATAACGTGCCTGAACCGATCAACACTTGATATAGAAAATGTTCAAAACATTATCCAACAATACAAAATTATATCTTTCTTTACTAATAAAGAGACTGATATGATGTTGTATATCAGGTTCAGTATCTAATAACATTCGTTCAGAATCAATGTATTCTGATAATACAGGGTGATAACTGCCAACAGACTTGGCTGCAACACTTGCATCATTTCCAACTCTTGAAACTTATCACACGTTCTCAGTTCTCTACCTTTCTTTAGCCCATGTAACAAATTACATTTGCGGGATCCTGATCCAGTATCTCATACCCAGAACGTAAAGGATACTGAGAAACGGTTCTCGGTAATGAACACACCCGAAGAAGATGCATCAGCATGCACTTTCTTCGTTTGGGTGGCATGGGAATTCTGGTAATCCCCTATTTCCTGCTCTGTCTTATAACAATTATAAGTTAGAGCGGGACCAACATTCCCCAGCGCAGTATAACAAGCGGGTTCGGTCAATACATCCGTATTATTATCTTGATTAAGGCGTGACATGGTCGCTACCTGGAGAGAGATAGAAGAAAACACTCAGCGTATACTCTTGCAAGATTAGATTGGTTATAAATATATCTAATTAGGATATCTCCCACTGTTTTAGTCAAATCTTCCTTCAAACCCTAAAAGGAAAGACTAGCAGGGATTAATTACACTCTACAAGTTCGCCAATCTTTCAGCCAGGCCAGTGCCGGTACTTTGAGGGAGGTTTCCCGTGCTTTCGCACGGGCCTAATTAAAGTAAATCTCGTTTTCCCATGGGCGTAACCCCGTTGACACCTTTCTAGACACCTACTTGATCGGCTAATTGTAATGTGTAAAACTCTCCCAGGAGTAACTCTTACTCGCAGGGGGTATCGGGATCCAATTATCTCATAGAAGGTATGCAATCTCATTGCAAATTTCAACACTTGAAATTCCCAATAATATTTTACCCCTAGCGTTCTATGGCCTTGACGAATACCAAACAACCCATAGTCCGCTAGTCAAGTTCAACCCGTACATTTCTTGATTGAATTAAATCCACCCGCACGACCCTTGACGAATGCCAAACAACGCCGTACGAATACCCTAATCCAATCGCATCGTATGCTAGCAGATAAGCACTAGTTTGCTACCATACACTACGCCTTGACGAATGCCAAACTACCGCAGTACGAATACTAAGTAGGACTTATCTGAAATGACGGAGGGCTACGACAGGTTTTTAAGAAAACCTTTTGCGTAATGAACTTGATATCGTTGTAGAATCGAGTGATTTTAAACGGAATGTTTTTAGGCCTTTTCTAGTTTTGCTAAAGAGGTCACTCCCGGTGAAGGGATCTCGGCTCTTTCCTCATCGAATAAGGTACAGGATATTTCACAAATATCACTATGCAAAGCAAAAACTATAGAAACAATCAAAAGACAAACCTAGTTTGTAGCATCTGCTAGTTTCACTAAAGAGGTCACTCCCGGTGAAGGGATCTCGGCTCTTTCCTTATCGAATAAGGTGCTGGATATTCTACAAGGAATACCGCTATGTAAAGCAAGAACTAGAGCTACCAGTTTTTGAGACAAGTTTCTACAACATCTTTAGGTTTCTTTTAATTTCATTAATCTCATTAATGAAGTCCCATTATATTATGCTTCACAAGTATCACATTTGAAACGAAATCAACAATATACAATATATATCTCATATATATAATATAAACATTCGTCTCAGGCAGTAATATGATCTCATCACAGAATATTGCAGCAGAAGAAAACATATGAAATATTGGATATACTAGGATTTCCGTGTTTTATGCGACCCTGTATAAAACGCGGATTCCACGGTCGCGGTGAATAGCCAAACCCATGTCCCTAGACCCCTACAAGAGCGACAGGCAACACTGCCAATTCTAGGGTTAGGAGACCCGGTCTTGACTCCTCGAGATGGTCTCCCTCTGGACCCTAGAACCCGGTTACTTGTGCTCCGTGCCTTGGGTCTACCTAATGCGGAAAAGTAAATAATATACAATGGTGACATCATCTTCAGCCCGGAAGTGCCCCAATAAAAGAATATTACATACAAATGAATTTTACATGAATGAAAAAGAAAAACTCTCATCTCACATAAACCCCCGGCTATTCAAACACGACGATCCAATATAACATATCACAGCAACACATAATATCACATATCATCAACGTAAGTAAATATGCGTATCCTAGTTTTCGTTGATGTATAGCAACGAAACCGGCGATACACCGCATATTACACTTACGGTCGCAGAAAAGAAAGTGTAAAACTACAGTTGGAATCCGCAACCACCTTAGACATCTCATGCCTAACCAAATGAATTCCTTAGACATCGCATGCCTAACAATTATAAACCCCGCATTTTAGTCGCGATCTCGAAAACACTTTTCAATATCAAGTTGGGCAATTCAACAAAATTCCCGACATCCTGATCGAATGCTCGTCGCAAGCCGCACCCCCGGATGCCATCGACGAAGTGCACTAAGGCGGAACACCGCTGCCGCGAGCACCCGAACGGATGCTTTTCGCGACGGGGTTCTCTTACAGTCACTTGGTCGGGGCTATGGGGCGTGGCTATCTATTAAGTTTACCCGGCGAGTATCCGCGTGCAACGGACTTTTGATCACATCAAAATCCCATGGCAACCGATCAAGTGAGACTAAACTGCTAAATTTACAACATTCAAATTAGTTATCTCATAACTACTTGTGGATTCCAAATATTGTATCACATTCCAGATAAATAGACAATGTTAAATTTTCCGATCGAATAAACAAACACCTAAGATTTCCCAAATAGCTCAACACTTGAGCGGAGTTCAAAAAATATCCATCACATGCCACAGTACCAATGGTCCAGCCGTAGAAGGGTCAAACCAACGCCTCACATGTGGCAACGCCATACTGCCCCAAACTCTAAGGTTTAGAGGCGGTTCAGACGGTCACATAATCAAGTTAAGGTTTGTATTCTTCTAGAGGGTCTACCGCGTTACTTGCACGACTAAGAACGTTCTTAAACTACGGAAAAATCCAACACTTGGAAATTTTCCGGCAGGGGAAAAGTGTGTTATTGAGATCCGTTCGAACTTTTTAACACGTTCTAAATTACCCGGAATAAACTTAAACGAAGCTAAACTTTTTGATCGAATCAACGAATACAGAAGATCTCCAGAAAACTCAATACTTGAGTAATATAAAAAATTCCCAGAAGCATCAGGAAGTACATACGGATGTTACGGTAAAAAGCACTAACCCTAATTCAACTGTTCGGCCGCGGAACCGCCGCGCAAGGCATAGTCTTGCCGCGGTTCCGCGGTGCTTTAAGAGAATTAATGGCTCGTTTTTCACAGTAGTCCTTAGAATTCCGTGCTTAATTTTCTGAGTATTTTTAATATGAAAAAATCAACAATTTTAAAAAATTTCCAGAGAAGGGGTTCGTGTCGGGGTTTCGAGGTTCGATCGGACTTTAAACTTCGTCTAGACTTCGCCTAAAGCTCTAGCTTGGCTCTGATACCACTATAGGGTTACTAGGCACTGTCACAAGGGTCTATAAGGCATCAACTATGCCCGATTAAAAATTTAGACGTGCCGAACAACCCTAACCAAGATCTTAGACTAGAGATTAGGTGAAACATTAGCAGGTAAACAACTTTACTTCTAAGAGTTAGGGATTACAACCTTTGTAGTCCGTTCCTTCACTTCTAAAGCTCCGTGTTGAGGTCTCTTCGCTGCGATCATCGAGTACCCGGACTCAAGAGAGGCTCCACAAAAGAAAGATGCAAGCTTGCTTCCGATCTTCGATAATAAAGATGATCTACCTTGAAGAAACTCAAACCCAAACTCTTGCTTTGCTAATCAAGTATTAGCAAAGCAAACACCCTAATCTAAGTGGCTAGAATAGATGAGGATGATGAAGTAGGAATTTAGCTCTCATTTATTTTCTATTTCTCACTCATTTCCATCACTTCACAAAAGGCTAGAAAGCTTTTCATGCAAGGAAGAAGAAGAAAGAAGATGATCAATCCTTTTGTGATGAATAATGAAATCTCTAGTGAGCTTAGAAATGCAACCATGGTTTAAGTATGATAATTTAACCCATGTAGAGACTTAACCATGGCGAAGGGTTGGGTTGGGTTAACAAATATCAACCAAAATATCTTCAGAAAATATCTTTAGTTAAAAACAAAAGCAAAGCTTCTAGAAGCTTCAAGAAGGTTTAACCCTAATCCAAACCCTAACCATGTTTAAACTCCACAAAACATGTTGCATTTGTAACCTTAACTTGTTACGATATTATATATCACATATATAATATATTTTGTAACAAAATAAAATATTACAATTAACATATATCGCATATATATCAATATATTACCCGAGTGAGAAAAAGAATCTTTTAGTGAGCTTATATTAGTTAATGTAATTTAATATATCAAATATATAATTATACATTAAATTATCGAATCAACACTTGATCCGATAATCCGGCTATTTCACAAATAACCGACTAATATAATCTGTATCAGTTCATCAAATCAACACTTGATCCGATGACCCGGCTATATCTCATATACCCGGCCGATAACTCATATCGCGAGAATCTTATATGGTATCACATACACGTATTGTTCTCGGTCCCGCACATATCATATATGTGCTCCTACTCCGTTTTGCCTGAGCTAGGAAACCTCTGTATAGGACTCTAAAGAATCGTCAATACGCCAGCAGTAGGTGATGATCATATCAAACACCCACAAGCTGCAAGCGGTCAGCTAAACGTAACAGCCACCCAGGTATTGAGCGATCAGAAGATCAACAAGCAAGCCTGTACATTCTCCTGCGAATCCAACCAGTAACACTCCCGTACAGTCCGGTCTCTTCGTCTGATATATCGCATATCTCGCCTAGGGGTGGTAATCGTCAGACCCCAGTAGCTTGATAAGTTGTGTCGATATGTGGTCCATAACAGTTCGAGAAACTACTGATAACACTTACCAGTAAATCTCAGCAACCCTGACCAGGGATTTCCTGTTATAGCCAATCGAACACAGCGCAACATCAACTCCCTATACCGGGAGAGACGAAACCCCTCCTATCGCTCATTGCCTCCATGTGATTCGGGACTGTACCCAAAAGCCACCTTTTTGCATGCCCTCTTGGACGTGGTATGATGGAAATCAAAGCACAGTGAGAATCACACAAGACTCTATGACGATTTCGGGTCTACAGACTAATCTGTACCAGTGTCACCAGAGAACTGCCATCTGACGTGAGGTATAATACCATCTGGGAGTTCTCGGCGAGTCCGTCCAGTGTACCCAGTCTTCACTGAGCACCTGTATACCTTCTCTAATGTCAAACACCAATGAATATGGGATCATCCATCACCCATCATATGGGTCAAGAAGCGCAAACGCTAGTCTACTGTGGAGTATCGATGTCCTGTCTCGGTACTCCCATGACTAGGAACATTTGAAGGATGTACTTGGCGACTACACTGTCCCCACTAGTATGATCTGCATCATAGTCCTGATAGTCAAGTACTCATCCTAAAGGGCTTTATCAACATGTGACATAGAGACAATCAGAGTACATTTAAGATAAAGAGTAACCAGATAGCATACTATCATGTCGAGCAAGAAAGTCCTCCCTATATATGTCCAAACATCCACTACAATATACAACGTATGTACAGTAATGGTCTCTAGGACATACATATAACTAACAGTGTACCAGACCAGATATTTCATACGCACTGAGCGTTGTTAGCCGGTATCAGTCTGACCCAGGGGAGAAATATTGGATAGCAGTAAAGAACATTCTCAAGTACCTGAGAAGGACTAAGGAGATGTTCTTGGTGTATGGCGGAATAGACCTCCAGATTGAGGCCTTTGCTGACTCTAGCTTCCAGAGTGACAAGGATGACTCCAAGTCTATGTCAGGTTATGTCTTTACCCTCAATGGAGGGGCGGTTTGTTGGAAGAGCTCCAAGCAGGAAACCGTTGCTGACTCGACGATGGAAGCGGAGTACATAGCTGCTTGCGATACCGCAAAGGAAGCTGTCTGGATAAAGAAGTTCCTCACGGAGCTTCAGGTGGTTCCTACCATTGTTGATCTAATACCGCTGTATTGTGACAACAACGGCGCTTTAGCTTTAGCAAAGGAACCCAGGTCCCACCAGAAGTCCAGGCACATTTTGAGGCGGTACCACCTGATTAGGGAGATCGTAGATCGCTGGGAGATCGAGATGAGGAGAGTAGATTCGGAGAATAACACTGCAGATCCACTCACAAAGGCCATACCCCAGACTCAGTTCGAGCGGCTGATCGAGATGATAGGTCTTCGATACGCCTGTACATGACCCTAGTGCAAGTGGGAGATTGTCAGTGTATATGCCCTAGAGGCCAGTACTGTATCATACTAGTTTGTATATTACTTAATAGAAGCTTGGGATATTCACAGTTGTATAGACAATCTTGCTCAAAATGGTAGTATGATATTTGGTTTGTTTCTACTTCAATATGTGCATGTGTTTCTTTTAGCATATCTCTTATATATATTAGTGGAGCCCTTAGGATCTTTACTTGATTACCAGCGTTGTGATGGCAGTCACACTAGTGGGGGCTGGGTAATCTATAAGCACATCCTTATACAGGTCCCTAGTCGTAGGATTATCGAGATGGGGCATCGATATTCCGGAATAGACTAGCGTATACGCTTCTTATCCCAGCAGGGGAGATGGTCTGTCCTACAGCTATCAGTATGTCGTACTGGAGATAGTATGCGGGTGCTCGTTAGGTTACGAGTACACTGGACAGGACTCATCTGGAACTGTTGGTTGGTACTATACCTATCGTCAGATAACAGTTCCCAGGTGACAGGAGTACAGCTTAGTCCGTCGACTTGACACTGCTACTTCGCCTCGAGTGTGTTCCCACTGTACTTTGATTACTACCCTACCACGGCTCAAAGGAGTCGTGCAAATAGGTAGCAGTTGGGTGCAGTCCCGAAGCACTTGGAGGCAGTAGCGGTTAGACAGGATTCGTTTCTCCCGGTATTGGGGGTTGATATCGCGCTATGTCTAGGAGAGCCATTACACAAAGTCCCTGGCCAGGGCAAGCGAGAATTACTGGTAGTGTTTCCAGTAGTTTCTAGGGTGTTCTGGGCTACACTCCGACACGACTTGTACCGCTATTAGGGATCTGACGTTTACCGCCCCCCTAGGCCTGACATGAGATACTCGTAGACGAACAGACCGGACTGTACAGAGATTGTCACATTCAGGCTCAGTAGGAGTTTGGATGGGTTTACCTCATCGGCCTTCTTATCGACATCTACCTGGGGACCGTTACGTACAGCTAGTTCCGCTTGCGATCTATGGTTAAACCCACTACCAGCGTAGTGTTGAGTTTTTAGAGTCCCACACAGAGAGTTTCCCTGCACTGGGCAAAAGGTGTAGAGGCCGTATGGTTTTACAGCAGGGCTACGATCACTTACGTGCATTTGTGCGTGCATGATGTTCGGGCAGACAATACTAGTAGCCTTTGGTTTAAGCCGGATCCTAGTATTGTATAGATGGATCAGTTTTGTCTTCTGTGAATTCGCATTCTACGGAATGCGGATGCGGGTGTTTATGCATGGTTGTGAGGAGCGAAGAAGGAGTTGCCTCATTAGGGTTTTGACCATTGATTCTGTCAAAACCATTATGAGGTAAGGAAAATATTTACTAATTTTTTAATGATAATTGTGTTATGGCTAATTATTTTGACTATTTGACCATGTTGACCATTTGACCTAGTTAACCATTATTGACTTGGATATTTTTTGTGAGCTCTAGACTCTTCTTATGGCTTGGATTTAATTTGACATGATAATGGTCAAATCAATGGTAACCATCACACTTTATCATAACAAAAGAATGGTAATTATTTTTCTTATGCATCATTATATCCTTCTCATTCTCTCTCATCAAAAGAGAGCTCCGATGGTTGCTTCTTCTTCCTTTTCACTACAAAATCCTTTAGCTCTCATGTGTTGAGAAAATAAGGATCTAAATAGACAAACAAATCCATCTTCTTCCTCTACATCACCTATAACATCAAGAGTAGCAAACTTGTTGCCCTAGTTATCTCGGCTTGAGGTGGAGCTCGGACTATAGACTCTCGGGTGGATCGTCTTCGACTCTAGGAGGCCGCGGAGGTGACCAAGATCCGGATCGACCCATGGAGCCTACGGAAACGAGGAGGATAGCGGAGAAGACCCGAAGGACTAGTAGCATGAGGTATAATCTCCTTGCATAGTAGATAGAACCTCATGTAGTTTGTTAGTAATGGTTTGGCAAAGATCCTTTAGCTTTAGTCTATGTTGCCATATAAGAAAGTTTTGATTTTTACTTATTCCGCCTTCTCGCTAGCTTGCGGGGTGACCGGCATAGACTTACAGCCATTTCACAGAGTCCCCACTTGTGATGGCTTGCTCGAAACTAGCAGGGTCATCATCTTCCATGATGCAATCCTCGCTCTCACCGTCATTGAGAAAACCGTAGTATCTCTTAAGCGGATGAAGAACCCTACTAGATCTGCGGAGTGGCTGAGGCTCGTCGGAGACTATCGAATCCTCCGGTTCTTCCAAATCATCAGCTGTAGTTTGTATAGCTGAAACCTTTTCCAATTTTACCACATGACCACCAATTTCTTTTTCAAGAAATTCCTTTTCTAAAAAGGTGGAATGCCGAGAAACAAAACAACTTTTGTTCCTCGGTGTAGTAGAAGATATACCCTCGCAAATGTTTAGGATATCCAACAAACTTACACAGAATTGATCTTGTCTCGAGCTTGTCCGGATTTTGTTTTTCAACATAGGTCGGACAACCCCATATCTTAACTCGTTTAAGAGACGGTCTCTTCCCATTCTATATCTCATATGGAGTGGTAGGCACTGATTTGAATGGAACTCTATTCAATAGGTATGCGGCTGTCTCAAGCGCATAACCCCAAAAGGAAACAGGCAACTCAGCGTTACTCATTCATAGAGTGCACCATATCTAATAGGGTGGGATTCCTCCGTTCCGATACACCGTTGTGTTGTGGTGTACACGGAGGAATAAGCTGAGAGAAAATCCCATTCTCTTTTAAATAATCCAGGAACTCCATGCTCAAGTATTCTCCTCCCCGATCAGATCGAAGAACTTAAACACTTATACTCGTTTGGTTCTCTACTTTGCACTTACATTCCTTGAATATCTCAAAAGTTTCAGACTTGTGTTTCAACAGAAATACATGTCCGAATTTTGAGAGATCATCAGTGAATGTAATGAAGTATGAGAAACCATTATTGGCATATGGGATCGCATACATCACTATGTATCAGTCCCAAGAGTTCAGTAGCTCTTTTTCCATATCCAGTAAACGGAGTTTTGGTCATTTTACTTTAAGACATGACTGGAAAGTTTCATAAGATGTAAATTCAAACTGATTTAAATATCCATCTTTATGTAACTTAGCTAGTCGTGTCGCATTGATATGACCTAGTCTACAATGCCACAAGAAGGATTGGTTCATTTCTGAACTTTTTCTCTTGTGTGTGTTCCGTATGTTAAGAATTGTAGTTTAATTTAGAACGTATATGCCATTACATAATGTGCCTGATCCAATCAACTTTTGATTTAGGAAAATGTTCATAACATTATCCTGTAATACAAAATTATATCCTTTTTTACTTAATAAAGAAATTGATATAATATTGCATATCAGGTTCAGTATGTAATAACATTCGTTCAGAATCAATATATTACCAGTTGGTAATACAAGGTGATATTCACCAACTGCTTTGGTTGCAACATTTGCACTATTTCCTACCTTTAGAGAATGATCAACTTTTCCTAGTTCTCTACCTTTCTTTAGCCCATGTAACATATTACATATGTGGGATCCCGATCTAATATCTAATACCCAGAACGTAGAGTGTACTAAGAAACAGTTCTTAGTAACGAACACACCCGAAGAAAATGCATCAATATGCTCATTCCTTGTTTGGGTCGTGTAGGAATCCGCATATTCCCCTATTTCTTGCTCAGACTTATAACAATTATAACATAGAGCAGAACAAATGTTCCCCAGCTCAGTATAACAAGCGGGTTCGGTCAATACATCCATATTATTATCTTGATTAAGGCATGACATGGTCGCTACCTGGAGAGAGAGAGAAGCAAACACTTTGCGTATGCTCTTACAAGATTAGATTGGTTATTATCTTATCTAATCAGGATGGCTCCCACTGTTTTTATCAAATCTTCTTTCAAAACTCTAAAAGGTAAGACTAGCCGGGATTAATTACACCCTACAAGTTCGCCAATCTTTCGGCCAGGCCAGTGTCGGTACTTTGAAGGAGGTTCACCGGCTTTCGCACGGGCCTAATTAAAATAAACCTCATTTTCCCAGGGGCGTAACCCCGTTGATACCTTTCTAGACACCTACTTGATCGGCTAGTTGTGAAGTGAAAAACTCTCCTAGGAGTAACTCTTACACGCAGTGGGTATCGGGATCCAACTATCTTATAGAAGGTATGCAATCTCATTGCAAATTTCAACACTTGAAATCCTAAATTATAATTTTTTCCCGTAGCATCCTATGACCTTGACAAAGGCCAACAAACCATAAGTCGCTAGTCAAGTTCAACCCGTACATTTCCTGATAGAATATAAACCCACCCGTACGACCCTTGACAAAGCCAACAAGCTCGTATGACTACCCTAATCCAATCGCATCATATAGTTGCAGATAAGCACTAATCAGCTACCGCACACTACGCCTTGACAAATACCAACAAATGCAGCACGAATGCTAAATAGTCCTTATCTGAAATGACGGAGGGCAACGACAGGTTTTTAAGAAAACTTTTGCGTAATGAATTTGATATCGTTGTAGAATCAAGTGATTTTGAAGAGGAGTATTTTGAGGCTTTTACTAGTTTCGCTAAAGAGGTCCATACCCGGTGAAGAAATCTCGGCTCTTTCCCTATCGAATGAGGTGCTGGATATTCATCAAGGAATACTACTATGCAAAGAAAGGACTAGAGAAGCAATCAAACGACAAAACCGAGTGGGTTGTAGTATCTGCTAGCTTTTGCTTAAGAGGTCACTCCCGGTGAAGGGATCTCAGTTCTTTCCTCATCGGATGAGGTGCTAGATATTCATCAAGGAATACCACTATGCAAAGCAAAAACTAGAGCTACCCTTTTTGAAATTTGATTCTATAGCATCTTTTAGGTTTCTTTTCATTCATTAATCTCATTAATGAAGTCCCATCATTTATGCTTCGTAAGCAATACAGATAAAGAAACGAAAATACTTATATAACGTATGCTTTTGCCATTCGCAGTCGTCACGGGGTCCCGTCATGCACCGTTAGGTTAGATAACTAACGGCAGAGCGGGGGTAGGACTAGCGCGGATGTAAAACATAAGCAATGTTTATTATATATCATATATATAATATAAAGCATCCGTCTCACACAATTATATGATCTCATCACAGAACATTGCAGCAGAAGTCAACATATGAAATATTGGATTTACAAGGAGGTCCGTGTTTTAAATTAAGCCAGTAAAAAAGACAGATTCCAAGGTCATGATGAAAGCCAAACCCACATCCCTAGACCCTACGAGAGCGGCAAGCCAACTCTACCAATTCTAGAGATAGGAGACCCGGTCTCGACTCCTCGAGATGGTCTCCCTCTGGACTCTAGAATCCGGTTACTTGTTGCTCCCCTCCTTGGGTCTATCCTAATGCGGAAAAGTAACAATATACATCAATGGTGACAACATCCTCAACCCGAAGTGTCCCAATAAAATTAATATTACTGTTGGAGATAGTGCCCTCAGAGTCAATTATTGGATCACAGGCACGTGATTGCAATGATTGAGGGAGGACCTATCTCGGTACGACAGTCTTACTCGAGATGATAGTATGCTATCTGGTTTATCTTTATCATCGTGTACTGCTTTAGGTGACCTGACAGGTCACTATTGCACGTTGATAGAGCCCCTAGGATTCTTGCTTGACACACCAGCAGTATGAGGGCGATCATAATAAGTGGGAGCTGAGGTCTATAAGCACATCCTTAAAGGTCCCTAGTCGTGGGAGTTTCGAGACAGGGCATCGATTCTCCAGAGTAGACTAGTGTATACAGTCGAGACCCCGACGAGGGGCGGTGGCCGGTCTCACAGGCCACTGGTGTCAGTTGGTTCACCTAAGATGTATACAGGTGCTCATTGGGTTATGAGTACACCGGACAGGACTCGCCGGGAACATGCTAGTTGGTCTTATACCTGACGTCAGATAGCAGTTCCCAGGTGACATATATACAGGTTAGTTCATCGACCTGGGGATCGTCATTTGTCTCGTGTGAGTTCCCACTGTGCTTTGATTACTACCCTACCACGGCTCAAAGGAGTCGTGCAAACAGGTTTTAGTTGGGTACAGTCCCGAGCCACATGGAGGCAGTGAGCGAATCTTCGGGGGTTCGTCTCTCCCGGTATTGGGGGTGAGGTCACGCTGTGTCTAGGAGAGCCATTACACGAAGTCCTTGGCCAAGGCAGGAGATTTACTGGTAGGTATTCCAGTAGTATCTCAGGGTGTTCTGGGCTACACTCCGACACGACTTGTACCGCTTTTGGGGGTCTGACTTTTACCAACCCCCTAGGCCCGACATGCGATGCTCATAGACGAACGGACCGGACTGTACGGATATTGTCACTGACAGGCTCAGTAGGGTGTCAGGATGAGTTCGCTCATCCACGTCCCTTTTGGTCAATAGCTGGTGGCCCGTTACGTATTGGCTTATACCTCTGACGTGCTAGTGGTTAAATCCACAGCCATAGTATTGACGAGTCTTTAGAGTCCACCACACTTTCAGTTACTCAGGCTTTCGGGCGAAACGCTGTAGAGGCCGTATGGAGATATGGCAGGGTCTAATCAGATACGTGCGGTATTGCACGGATCAGGATCGGACAGTTTGTACTAGAGGCCGTATGGATATATGGCAGGGTTCGATCAGATACGTGCGGTATTGCACGGATCAGGATCGGACGAACATTACTAGCCGGCTTTGGTTTAAACCGGATCCTAGTTTAGTACAGCGTAGATTTTGTCTCTTTGCATTTGTATTTCGGTCGGAATACAAATACGGGTGTGTATGCACAGTATCGGGGTTTTCCTGTAATTTATTACAGGACCAGTTTTCTGGAGTTGCCAGTTTGCATTCCGTTCCGGCCGGTTTTCCTTTGTTCTTTCCCGGCCGGACTTTTCCGATGGAGGGGGTTATTTGCAATTGTGCAAATAACATTTGTGGAGGGGGTTTCTTGCAATTGTATTGATTATGATATCTTTCATCCATCACTTGCATTAATTAAGACATGAAAGGGTATGGGTTGGATTTAAATGAAGTATGGTTGATGTTTTGTTTAAGGTGGCCACTTGCTTTATCCTACACTTACCTCCCTTCATTGGTTTTGTTTTTCCCTCCACCATTCTCATATCATCAAGGGCCGGCCACTTCATTGAGAGGGGAGAAAATGAGAGAGTGTTTCATTTTGTGGTGTGGCAAATTTCATTCATCTCATTTTGATATAAGGAAAAATGAAAGCACCATTTTTCATACCTTCATTCCTCCATCTTCAAATGGCAACATCCACTACCCCAAAGAGACAAAGCACTACACTTCCTACAGCACATCTTGGGCACGTCGACTTGCCAGCTTCGTGCCCGAGTTGCCTCGGTATAGAGGCGGGAGCCCGTAAAAGAAACAGGCAATGTGGTGCCCTTCTGGCAAGGAGGCGACGACCGGAGTTTCCGCGGGAGATCGGGACGATGACGAGAAGACCGGAGAACTCGGATCACTCGGTATATCTCTAACCCGTCTTGTTGTTAGCTAGGACAAGTTTAATGGCCCGATCCGGGGTTTAGTGCGCGGTGGTGCCGGTTTGCTAAGTTCGCAAAATTAAAGTTTATCACCGTTTCCGCATTTGGCCGTCGGATTGACGACCGGGGCGCCGCCGTGCACTTACAGTGGTATCAGAGCCTCGCCATTAACTTCGTCTAGCTTCGTTTGATGTGTTTTTTGCAGTTCCGATCGACCAAAATTCCAAAAACCCAATTTTAGTTCACATCAGTTTTCTGTTGGAAATTTTTGGTGTCAAAAAATTTTTCAGGTTGCATAAAACTGATGTACAAGAATATCTAAGATCACTGGAGAAATTCGATACAGTAAACCCTAGAGTGGAGCGCGGAACCGCGGCCAAACCTCACTTGGCGCCGCGGTTCCGCCGCCGTATTGATTGGTCACTGTATCATATTTTTCCAGTGGGCTTCTGGGCTTATTTTGGGGGTTTTGGAATATTAAAATTGGGCCCATAATTTCTGTGAGTGCTACAGTATTGCTTGGGGGCCCACTTGTTAATTTTTGATCGATCGGATATTTTAAACACATTTTTCACAGTATTTACATTATATCTGCGACCGTGAATGTCACTCGATCGGTAAATCCGGTCTAACTGCTATAGCCCGGTTAGACGGATTTGCGAACGTGACTTTCACGTTGATGTTCTGTGTTTTGCTGTGATGTTGCGGATCGGTCGGTGGGGATAGCCTGGATGCAATGCTAGTACAGTTTCTGTTGTATCATGTACATTTGATGTTGCGGGGCGAGCGTCCGACATGTGGACTGCCGTCACTGCCTGTTTGTATTATTCTTTTGGGGCACGACCTGGTTGCGGTCGATGTACCCGGTGTATGTATATTTTACTTTCTGTACTAGGTTTGCCCCGCGGTGGGGTGCACGGATAGCCGGGTTCTGGAGGGCATCGGGCCCGCATCTCATGGCATTGAGACGGAGGGGGCTTCAGTCTGGAATTGGTGGGCTATTCGCCGCACTCGTAGGGGGTACAGGTTGACCCAGGAGGGGTGCCCAAGTTACCGGATTCCATGAAGTGCTGGGTGGTCCATTCACGGTGCTGAAGGGGGCTGTCTCGCTTCAGGTTTTGGCGGGTGACTTGCCGCGCCCGTAGGGGTCTAGGATTTCATTGCACAGGCTATCCACACGACCAGGGGAACGTCGGGTTTCAGTAGTGGCTCTGTGAAACCCGGGGATCCCAGATATCTGTATTGTTCTGTGATGCTGTACATTTCTGTGATGTTGCATTTTATTCACGCCTTGAGCGAAATATAATATATTGGTATATATATTAGTAGATGTTGTATATGTTTTTCATCCGCGCTAGTCCAGTCCCCGCTCTGCCGTTAGTTAGCTAACCTAACGGGTGATGACGGGACCCAGTGGCGAATGCAGATGGCATATACGTACGTCAGTATATTTTCGTTCTTTGTGGTGTGATCAATTGATGGGACTGCATTGATTCGGATCAATGCAAGATAAACAAACCTATTCTGATGTTGTTGGAACACTTTTCAAAAAGCTGTTATTGCAAGGACGTTCACTTTTGTTTTGCATCGTGGTATTCATTTGGAATATCCTGCTCCTCAGTCGACGAGGCAAGGGCCGAGATCCCTTCACCGGGAGTGACCCCTTGGACAGAAGTTTGCGTCAGGGCATTAACTTCACTATAGCCGATTACTTTTACTTTGCATCGTGGTAGTCATTTGGAATATCCTGCACCCCATTCTACGGGGAAAGAGCCGAGATCCCTTCACCGGGAGTGACCTCTTTAGTAAAAGTTTTCGTCACTATATTTTCTAAAAAGCTATCCGTTCCTTCAACGATATCAAGTTCTTTACGTTAAAGGTTTTCGCCAGAAACCATTCGTAGCCCTCCGTCGTTTCAGACGGGTAGCACGTAGTATTCATGCTATGTTTGTTGGCCTTCGTCAAGGCATAGTGTATGGTAGCTGCTTGTTGCCTTTCTGCTACATAGATAGATGTGTTGGTTTGGGACAGTCGTATAGCCTTGTTGACCTTCGTCAAGGGCTTGTACGGGTGGGTTCAAATTAACCTGGACAATGACGGGTGGAACTTGACATGTGACTTATGATTTGTTGACCTTCGTCAAGGTCATAAGAGCATGGGGCAGAATTCACATCGGGAGTTTCAAAAGAACTGAAACTTGCCAGATATGCGCATACCTTCTGGAGTGTGATACCGTGAGCGGATTCCGTCACGTTATCATGCGATGAGAGTTGGATCCCGATTCCCACTGATGAGTTGGTTTACTCCTCGGGTGACCCCGACTAATTCTTCTTTCAGGTTTGGAGGAGAATTTGAGGTACAGTGGGAGGTTTCCTGATTAGATAAATTGGTAACCATTCTGATCTAGGGTAGAGTGCACGCTGAGTGTTTCTTTTCTCTCTCTCTCTTGGCAGCGACCATTGACCCCACCCTAAGACTATGACTCAGTGACCAAGTTAACCGAACCTTCTTTACACAGGCTTTTGGATTGTCAGAGTTGCAGACCTCATTGCCACTCCTGCTTTTACCTTTTTCTCCAGGACACCCCGTATTACTGCGAACGTCCACTTCCATTGGACAAAGCCATCGTATGGTTAGATACGAACTCGAAGGAATTCGAGGATGGTTTCCGGTTCTGGAGAAAACGGATAGGATTATTCAGTTGTCTTTTCCCTTTTACATTTTCTCAAGTTGTGAGTACTCCTTGGTTTAGGAGATAGTACACCTATTACACAAATTGGATAGTCTTCTTCCAAACCTTAGGCTGGTGCCGACCGGTAGGGAATGAAGAAAACCAATTAGCCTAAACAGTGTGCAGAAGGTATTAAGATTAAGACAAAGCAAGGGATTAGTAAGAGGGCAAAGTAAAGTGCGACTGATATTCACGACCAAACCAAGTATTTCTTCGCCAATCCTAAATCACCTTTGTATTTCTCCAGGACACTCCGTATCACTACGAAGATCCACAGTTTATTGGATACTCCATCGTATGGTTATATACGAACTCGAAAGGAACTTGTTCCAGTTCGGGGATGGATTCTGGTCCAGGAGAAATAGGAATAAGGTTTATTCGGTTGTCTTTTATCTTCACCTTCTCTCGCATTGCGAGTGTTCCTAGGACTAGGACAGTACACCCATTATGCTTATTGGATAGTCTTCTTCCAAACCATAGGCTGGTGCCGAACGGTAGGGAAGGAAGAAAACCATTTGGCCTAAGGGGTGTGCAGAAGGTAATGACTAAAGACATATAAAGGGATTTGGAGAGGTGGCAAAGAATTATACGGTTATAGTTGTGAATCTGGATAATGGTAGAGGCATTACTAGGAATACCAGGATACCCCATCGAAACATTTCAATGTTTCAGTTCAACTGTGTACTGTTAAAAGAAAACTGATTTCCTGATTAGACACTTGCTCCAGGGTATGTATTTACCAGGTTTGATTATCACATCTGTATGGCTTTACAGATGATGAGTGGGAGTAAATTATTGGGAATAGGGTGATCATCCTCATTATATCGAGATTCGTAGTAATCGGTGATATTTGAGGAGATCATCTGGGCTGTTTGCCGGTCGGCAAATTTTTGGTTTTGAATATCCGCTGTTGTGCACCAATTTCAAATTGATATATCTGTACGTCTATTTTCATAGAGTGAGATATACCTTTTGATATTATGTCGATGACATTTACCTATATCAGTGGATGGTTAGGTAAGGAGTATTAAACAGCGGTGTAATTCTTCTTAACCATAAGTACAGTTTTCAACCTACGACACACAGTGAAAGAGTTGTTAGACTCGGCGGACTTATACAGAGTATTGTATGTTGTCCAGTGTCCATTAGGACAGAGGGGTTGGTCCTCATACTATATTCTGTTTACTTTTAACTTCTCTAGTTCTTAGACATGTGTTTCGTAGAAACACAGGGTCTAAGTTTTGAGGAGTTATAGGTATTTGAATAGAGTAGAGAACCAGGTGTAGCAAGTATCGGGATTCTTCAAAGTGATCGAAGATATAGATACTTGTGTATGGTATTAAGTTGATAGTAATAATAAAGAGAACTTGCTTCTTTTTCAGGTTACTCATAATTGGAAGCATTCCTAAGTTGAGTAACGCTGATCGGCCTCTCTCCATTTAGTTGACATGCACTGGAGACAGCTGCATGATTTGAATCTGGTTCAATTAAATCAGTGCCTCTGGTTCTATATTGGATATAGTACAGTTCATATCTTAACATTGTTAAGGTACGGGGAGTTGTCCGGCTTATGATTAAAACCAGACTCTGGATAACTCAAGGCACGTTTATGTAATGGCTGTTTGTGGGTTGACCCAGGCTATGACGAGGGTTGACTTTCTACCATAAGAAAGATCAATAGTGATATTATTTTTGACTCGCTACAGTTTTAATAAAAATGGATTTTTTCAAAAACAGTAATGGGAGTATGGTAGAACTGGAAGTGATTCCAGAACCGCAAACGATTACTGAAGATTTGATAAGGAACCTAAAGATTCAATCTGATTTGACATTCCATTGGCCACTCCGCAGATATGGTGGGTAACTTCAGGCACCCGAGAGGTACTCCGGTAGCCTCAAGGACGGTGACAGGGAAGTTCTAGTTTACCCACACTTGCCATTGCTGTTGTTCCAGGCTGCGAGGCCCGGTAGGAGGATGAGTATAGCGTCGTTCTAAACTAGCTTTAGAAGTGCACATCTATATGACTCTACCAGAGGGTTTTCGTAGTCAGTGGGAGCAGCGGAAGCATTGGTGGACATCAGGCTTATGTCTATTTATAGACTAAAGCAGATATAGCGGAGATAGATCATCTGTTTCTGATGTGACAGTCATGGGTTTGA
The DNA here is from genome assembly GCA_030015575.1 of Agapanthus africanus. Lineage (NCBI taxonomy): Eukaryota > Viridiplantae > Streptophyta > Magnoliopsida > Asparagales > Amaryllidaceae > Agapanthus > Agapanthus africanus. The sequence goes on along the minus strand of CM057340.1, from coordinate 118,837,477 downwards.
CGTCATCAGAATAGGGGATGGATCTGTTGAGAAGGTAGTAGGGTGTGATGTCATGGTATTTGGATGACATACACAAAGTAGGAAAGGAAACTCCTATACTACGATCGGTTATTCTTTGGTTGTCACACAGTGGTTTCTCCACAAGGGACTTGGACATTATATCAGACATACTGGTTACTAGATCTATGGTTTTTAGATCTAGATTTGGGTGGTTTCCCAATCAGGGTACCTTGACAGCATTCTAAGAGTATTTAGAATGGACGACTCCTGGCACGGTAGTGTACCTACAGGTGATGGAGTCACCCTCTCTCTAGAGGTGTCTTATAGACTAAAGTAGAGAGGGATGTGCACGATTGGCAGATCACTTGCTTAGGCAATTGAGCCAATCATGAGATGTCAAGTACCACACCAGATGTTGTTCTTGCACTAGATGCAATAAGTTGCAATTGATCCAATCCTGGAGAAACAGTCGGAAGCAGTTTTAGAACATAAGTGGATGTTCTAGGGATATGATAACGACAGCCTCACTTGGGAGACAGTTATCATTCCAGGCTTCCAAGGTGACATGGACGACAAGGAGGTTGTCAGAGTTATAGTTTTCCCTCTGACGAGGGGCAGTATTTTGGATAGGTGATCCAAGGCAATACTGAGGGTGGCATGGCGCAGGATACTGATTAAGTTCAGTTGACGATACAGTCTAAGAAGTTTGGATTTGGAGTTCATTTATGAGCTCGGTCCCATCAGACATCCAGACACTCTAAGACAGGTATTGCTCATTTCGGGAGATGGCTTTCTCCGCGAACTTGAGATATAGAGAGACATAGAAAGGAACATCCTGGCGGATCCACTCACTGAGGCTAATCCTCGAACGCAAGAGTTTCGCAAACATGCTTTGTAAGAGTGACTAGTAGAGGAGTTGGGTGTTCGGTATCACACGGGCTGTGAGTATGCGACATCGCAATAATTAGCCCTGAGTGCAAGTGGGAGATTGTTGGAGATAGTGCCCTCAGAGTCAATTATTGGATCACAGGCACGTGATTGCAATGATTGAGGGAGGACCTATCCCGGTACGACAGTCTTACTCGAGATGATAGTATGCTATCTGGTTTATCTTTATCATCGTGTACTGCTTTAGGTGACCTGACAGGTCACTATTGCACGTTGATAGAGCCCCTAGGATTCTTGCTTGACCACCAGCAGTATGAGGGCGATCATATAAGTGGGAGCTGAGGTCTATAAGCACATCCTTAAAAGGTCCCTAGTCGTGGGAGTTTCGAGACAGGGCATCGATTCTCCAGAGTAGACTAGTGTATACAGTCGAGACCCCGACGAGGGGCGGTGGCCGGTCTTACAGGCCACTGGTGTCAGTTGGTTCACCTAAGATGTATACAGGTGCTCATTGGGTTATGAGTACACCGGACAGGACTCGCCGGGAACATGCTAGTTGGTCTTATACCTGACGTCAGATAGCAGTTCCCAGGTGACATGTGTACAGGTTAGTTCATCGACCTGGGGATCGTCATTTGTCTCGTGTGAGTTCCCACTGTGCTTTGATTACTACCCTACCACGGCTCAAATGAGTCGTGCAAACAGGTTTTAGTTGGGTACAGTCCCGAGCCACATGGAGGCAGTGAGCGGATCTTCGGGGGTTCGTCTCTCCCGGTATTGGGGGTGAGGTCGCGCTGTGTCTAGGAGAGCCATTACACGAAGTCCTTGGCCAAGGCAGGAGATTTACTGGTAGGTATTCCAGTAGTATCTCAGGGTGTTCTGGGATACACTCCGACACGACTTGTACCGCTTTTGGGGGTCTGACTTTTACCAACCCCCTAGGCCCGACATGCGATGCTCATAGACGAACGGACCGGACTGTACGGATATTGTCACTGACAGGCTCAGTAGGGTGTCAGGATGAGTTCGCTCATCCACGTCCCTTTTGGTCAATAGCTGGTGGCCCGTTACGTATTGGCTTATACCTCTGACGTGCTAGTGGTTAAATCCACAGCCATAGTATTGACGAGTCTTTAGAGTCCACCACACTTTCAGTTACTCAGGCTTTCGAGCGAAACGCTGTAGAGGCCGTATGGAGATATGGCAGGGTCCAATCAGATACGTGCGGTATTGCACGGATCAGGATCGGACAGTTTGTACTAGAGGCCGTATGGATATATGGCAGGGTTCGATCAGATACGTGCGGTATTGCACGGATCAGGATCGGACGAACATTACTAGCCGGCTTTGGTTTAAGCCGGATCCTAGTTTAGTACAGTGTAGATTTTGTCTCTTTGCATTTGTATTTCGGTCGGAATACAAATGCGGGTGTGTATGCACAGTATCGGGGTTTTCCTGTAATTTATTACGGGACCAGTTTTCTGGAGTTGCCAGTTTGCATTCCGTTCCGGCCGGTTTTCCTTTGTTCTTTCCCGGCCGGACTTTTCCGATGGAGGGGGTTATTTGCAATTGTGCAAATAGCATTTGTGGAGGGGGTTTCTTGCAATTGTATTGATTATGATATCTTTCATCCATCACTTGCATTAATTAAGACATGAAAGGGTATGGGTTGGATTTAAATGAAGTATGGTTGATGTTTTGTTTAAGGTGGCCACTTGCTTTATCCTACACTTACCTCCCTTCATTGGTTTTGTTTTTCCCTCCACCATTCTCATATCATCAAGGGCCGGCCACTTCTTTGAGAGGGGAGAAAATGAGAGAGTGTTTCATTTTGTGGTGTGGCAAATTTCATTCATCTCATTTTGATACAAGGAAAAATGAAAGCACCATTTTTCATACCTTCATTCCTCCATCTTCAAATGGCAACATCCACTACCCCAAAGAAACAAAGCACTACACTTCCTACAGCACATCTTGGGCACGTCGACTTGCCAGCTTCGTGCCCGAGTTGCCTCGGTATAGAGGCGGGAGCCCGTAAAAGAAACAGGCAATGTGGTGCCCTTCCGGCAAGGAGGCGACGACCGGAGTTTCCGCGGGAGATCGGGACGATGACGAGAAGACCGGAGGACTCGGATCACTCGGTATATCTCTAACCCGTCTTGTTGTTAGCTAAGACAAGTTTAATGGCCCGATCCGGGGTTTAGTGCGCGGTGGTGCCGGTTTGCTAAGTTCGCAAAATTAAAGTTTATCACCGTTTCCGCATTTGGCCGTCGGATTGACGACCGGGGCGCCGCCGTGCACTTACAATTACATACAAATTTTTTAAATGAATGAAAATGAAAAACTCTTATCTCACGCAAAAATCCTCGGTTATTCAAACACGACGATCCAATATAATATATCACAGCAACACATAATATCGCATGTCATCAACATAAGTAAATATGCGTATCCCAATTGTCATTGACGTATAGCAACGAAATCGGCGATGCACCACATATTACACTTACGGTCATAGAAAAGAAAGTGAAAACTACAACAATTGGAATCTACAACATCCATAGACATCATAAACCCAAAATATCACATACTTCGGATTTCATACCTAACCGTATGAATTCCTTAGGTTACATAAACCCGGAATATCACATATTCTGAATTCAGGCCTAACATTATAAACCCGGCATTTTAGTCTCAAATTGAAAATATTTTTCAATATCTAGTCGGGCAATTCAACAAGATTCCCAATAGATGATCGAATGCTCGTCGGAAATATTAGTAGACGGCTGCACCCCCGATGCCATCGACGAAATGCACTTAGGCGGAACACCGCGGCCGCGAGAACCCGAACGGATGTTTTTTGGCTATGGGGTTCTCCTACAGTCACTTGGTCGAGGCTATGGGGCGTGGCTATCGAGTAGTGTTACCCGATGAGTGTTCGCGTACTATACGTGATTGCAACGGAGTTTTGATCCGAATCAAAACCCCACGGCAACCGATCAAAAGAGACTAAATTGCTAGATTTACAAAGTACTAATTAGTTTTCACAAAACCAATTATTGTGGATTCCAAATATTGTATCACAAATTACAGATATCTAGACGATATTAAACATTTCGATCGATTTATCAAACACCCAAAATTCCCAGAGAGCTCAACACTTGAGTCACGGTTAAAAATACCCAGACAGTGTCCCAAGAACCTACGGACCTACACAAGAAATCACGCTCTCTGCCTCACCAATGGCGCCGCGGAACCGCGGCCAAAGCCATGCTTTGGCCGTGCTTCCTCGGTCGTTTGGTCGGGTTAGGCCGTCGTTTTTCTTATGTGTCCATAGAAAACCCTGCACAATTTTCTGAATATTTTTAATTGTAAAAATAACAACTATTGAAATTTTTCCAGAGAGTGGGAAATCCGGTTTTTGAAATAGTCAATCGGACACTTTAACTTCGTCTAGACTACTCCTAATGCTCTAGCATGGCTCTGATACCACTGCTGGGTTCGCCTAGCACCCCGACACGGTTTCGGCAAGCATCAAGTATGCAATTTTAAAATTTTAGGGTGCCAAGCGAGCCTGAACCAAGGATCTAACTAGAGAATTAGGGTTTTACTAAGCAAGTAAACAACTTTACTCTAAGTGAACAAGAAATACAACCTTTGTAGACCGATCCTTCACTTTTAAAGTTTCGTGTAGTAGTCCCTTTGCTCCAAGTAGTGGTCTTCCGGACTCTCGTTAGGCTCCACTATGCGAAAGGAACGAGCTTGCTTAAAGATTTTCGAGGCCGAAGATGATCTACATCGAAGAATCGCTAACTCAAGCTACCTCTTCACTAATTCTCAATTAGTGAAGAAACAACCTATACTAAATGACAAGTTTGGTATAGATTGGTGAAGTAGGAATTTTGCTCACTTTAGAATTATTTCTCTCTTTTTCGTTTTCTTCTCACAAAAAAGTTAGAAAGCAAAAATGGAGATGAAGAAAAAGATGAATGAATGAACCATTGCAACCATTGGTGAGAAAATATCTTATATAAAGTCATGTAGAGACTTAACGAAACCTAAAGATAATGGTTAGGTTAATAAATATCTAGAGCAAAACAAAATTAATGGACTTAAGTCAAAATTTCCACAAGCTTCTAAAAGCATCTTAAAGCATGGCTTTGTCCACCTAATTTTGTTTTTCCCTTAATAATTAAATCCCCAAATTATCTTAAGTATGGTTTGAGTCTCATACACTCAAGTCCAATCTATCATCAAGCATGACACAACAAATACATTAACATATATCACATATATATTAAATGTATAAGTAGAAAAGAAATTCTTAAGTGAGCTAATATTAGTTAATATATATTAATATATCAAATATATAATTATATATTAAATTATTAAATCAACACTTGATTTAATAATCCGGTTATATCACATATAACCGACTAATATCATATATCGCGAAATTAGAATACGGTATCACATACACGTATTAATCTCGGTCCCGCACATATCATATATGTGCCCTACTTCATTTCGCATGAGCTAGGAAACCTCTGTATAGGACTCTAAAGACTCGTCAATACGCCGGCAATAGGTGATGATCATATCAGTCACCCACAAGCCGTCAGCGGTACTAGCTGGACGTAACGGCTACCTGGGTATTGAGCGATCAGAAGATCAACAAGCAAGTTTGTTCATACTCCCGTGAATCTAATAAGTAATACTACCGTACAGTCCGGTCTCTTCGCTAATATGTCTCATATCGAGTCTGGGGGTGGTAAACGTCAGACCCCAATAACTTGATAAGTTGTGCCGATGTGAGGCTCATAACGGGTCGAGAAACTATTGATAACACTTACCAGTAAATCTCAGTTTTCGTCCTGGCCAAGGACTTCCTGTTATGGCCAATCGAGCACAGCGCAACATCAACCCCCAATACCGGAAGAGACGAAATCCCTTCTTATCGCTCATTGCCTCCATGCGACTCAGGACTATACCCAAAAACCACCGTTTTGCACGCTCTTCTTAGAGCGTGGTAAGGTGGAAATCAAAGCACAGTGTGAATCACACAAGACTCCATGACGATTTCGGGTCTACAGACTAACCTGTACCGGTGTCACCAGAGAACTGTTATCTGACGTTAGGTATAATATCATCTAGGAGTTCTCGACGAGTTCTGTTCAGTGTACCCATTCTCCAATGAGCACCTGTGCACATTATCTGATGTCAAACACCAATGGTTGTGGGATCAACCATCACCCCATACAGGGTCAAGAATCGTGCACACTAGTCTATTCTGGAATATTGATGCCCCGTCTCGATACTCCCTTAATTAGGAACAATTAAAGGATGTACTTGTGGACTACCTTGGCCCCATAAGTATGATCTGCATCATAGTCCTGGTAGTCAAGTACACATCCTAAGGGCTTTATCAACATATAACAGAGAGACAGCACATGTATACATGTTAAAATAAATAGTAACCGGATAGTATACTATCATGTCGAGTAAGAAAGTCCTCCCTATATATGTCCAAGCATCCACTATAAGATACAATCATGTACAATAATGGCCTCTAGGGTATACATACAACTAACAATCGATATTCCGGAGTAGATTAGTGTATACGTTTCGAGATCTCGACGAGGGGCGGTGAACGGTCTCACAAGCCATTGGTGTTGTATCACCTAAGATAATATGCAGGTGCTCACTGGAGGTGAGTACACTGGACGGACTCGCCGAGAATTTCTAGATGGTATTATATCTATCGTCAGATGGAAGTTCTCTAGTGGCATGAGTACAGCTTAATCTTTGGATCTGAGATCGTCATTTGTCTCGTGTGAGTTCCTACTGTACTTAGATTACTACTCTACCACGGCTCAAAAGGAGTCGTGCAAACATACTTTAGTTGGGTACAGTCCCAAGCCACATGGAGGCAGTGAGCGATTGTCAGGGATTCGTCTCTCCAGGTATTAGGAGTCGATGTTGCGCTGTGTTCGGTTGGCCATCATCCTAAATCCGTGACCATGGTGGATGAGATTTACTAATATGAGTTTAATAGTTTCTCGGTTAGTGATGTGCTTGACTCCGACACGATTTATTGGGTTATTAGGGGTTTGACGTTATCCACCCCCTAAACCCGGTATGCGATACTCTTAGACGAAGAGACCGGACTGTACGAAGATTGTCACATTCAGGTTCAGTAGGTACGGACAGATTTAATTATCGACCTCCCTTTTGGCATATACCTGGGTAATCGTTACGTAAAGCTAATGTCGCTGACGTGCTTGTGGTTATGGATTTATCCAGTAATCACTGCCAGCGTATTGTCGAGTCTTTAGAATCCCACATAGTGAGTTTTTCCGGTTCAAGCGATATGATGTAGATGACGTATGTTGGTGCATACAGGGGTCCGATTAAATACATGTACATGCTATACGAACTTTATTCGAACGGTTAATAATACTAGCGGTTTAGGATTAAACCAGATTATTAAATCAAGTTTTGATTCAATAATTTATGTGTGTTTGTCTATTTTTGATTTATGTATTCTAGTATTATTGTTTACTATTCATTTTCTCGCTTTTGGCTATTCGTATTTTTATACGGATACACATATATGTATTTCGATACGTATACCGGATAGTATTCCGTGTTTCTACGGAATTTTTTCTAGAAGAAAAATACCTCATTTTTGAATATTTATTTATGAATATTTATGAAATAAGGTGGAGGGTGAGGTGGCTTTGAGCATGGTTGAACAAATATAGAGAGGAATGGGCTTTCATTTGCTTATTACAAAATTGGTATGATATTTTATTTTTGACTGGTAGAAAAATTATGGAGCCATTCCTTCACTCTCTCATTCATTCATGCCAACACTTGCTCATTTTTGTGTTATGGCTAGCCTCTTTACCTCCTCCCCCTTCTTCACTTGCTCTTTTAAGTTTTGGATTTGTAAGAAAATGGTAGTGGAAAATTTCTTGATCCCCACTCTCCATTCCTAGCGAGCTTAGAACATCGGTTGCTTTACTAGGTGAAACTGGAGTTTGGATCGGTTTCCTCGGATGAATCATCTTCGGCAAGGACAATCTCCATTCAAACTTGTTCCCGCGGCCTACTTGGAGGGGTCTTCCACGATTGGACGGACACGCATCAAAGGTTGTATTCCCTAAACCTTGTATGCTAAGTTTGCTAGTTTAGTTGTATGGTTTGATTCCTAGGGGATATGTGTTTTGTGCTTGCTCAAAAATCAATGTTTTCATTTCCGTCTTGGCCGCGGCTTCCGCGGCGTGAGCACGACACACTTTCAGAGATTTGTGTCATTTGTCATTCAGCATAATGAAGGTCGACAAAACAAAGTAGCTGATGCGTTGAGCTGACGAGTTTCACTTTTTTCGACTTTATAAGTTAAAAGTTATCGTATTTGAGCAGTTGAAAAAATTGTATAAAGAATATGAAGATTTCGGTGAAATTTGGGCAAAATGTCTATCATGATATTTTGAAGACTGTGTGCTTGTTAATTACTTTCTTTTCAAAGGTGGCCGATTATGTGTGCCGAATTTCTCACTTTGAGATTCAATTATTTTGGAGAGGCTAAACGGATATTTGGTAGAACATTTCGGTTGAGACAAGACGATTGTTTTGGTGGAGTATTTTGTGTGGCCGAAATTAGCGAGAAATGTGGGCGAAGCACGTAGAAAGATGTCGAACTTGTATCTTGGCTAAAAACCAATTGCAGAACATAGGTCTTTATACACCACTACCAATGCCCGAAGCTCCATAGGATGACATTAACCTATACTTTGTCTTGGGTTTTCCGAGAACACAAAGAGGTATGGATTCAATCTTAGTTGTTGTCGACCGATTTTCAAAGATGGCGCATTTTCTTCCATTCAACTGAACGTTCGATGCCTCTCGAGTGACCGAGTTATATTTTAGAGAGATTGTTAAGTTACATGGAATTCCGAAGACGGTGACATCGAACCAAGATACAAAGTTCGTTGAACATTTTTGGAGAACCTTATGACGAAGATGGGGACGCAGTTGCGGTTCAGTATCTCGCATCATCCGCAGACTGATGGCCAAATTGAAGTGATGAACGGAATATTAGGAAATTTGCTGAGGACTTATGTGAGCAATAACAAGAAAAGTTGGGAGTCTATGTTATCACAAGCCGAGTTCTCCTGCAACTGATCGACTTTAAGGTCAACGGGAAAGGGTCATTTTGAGGTAGTGTATAGGAGGAATCCGACTAGTCCTCTTGATCTTGTACCAATTCCGATTACTACGAAGTTTAGTGGAGATGCCAACGATATGGCCGAACATACTAAGAAACTTCATCAACAAGTTCGTGCCAAGATAGAAAAATCAAATGACAAGTATAAAGCGGCTGCGAACAAATATCGAAAACCAGCCGAATTTGAAGTAGGAGATTTAGTGTGGATCAATTTTTGGCCCGAGCGATTTCCTCGAGGTAAATTTGGAAAGCTGAATGACCGAACCGATGGACCAGTTAGAGTGCTGGAAAGAATCGGTGAGAACACATATAAGATCGAGCTACCAGGCAGCTATTGTAACGACCTTGAAATCCATATACAATTGTATCGGTTCAATATTAATAAAAATGGTGTATTTCAATTTTGGTTAGGAGTTATAAGTAATTCTTGATAAATATATGCAAGAAACAACTTATAGCCAACTGGTTAAAAGCTTCTACACTGGTGTCTTATAGCTCGTGTGTTCAAAACCTTGTAGCCACAATTATTTTTATCATATTTTCTTTTGACATTTTGGAGTTTCTGAAAGTTCTACGGGCAATTAACAGAGTTTCGCAAAGTTACTAACAAATCAACACATGCTATTAGACCTAACACGACAACCCGAGACCATGACCCGAACCCCGACCCAATCTACCCCAACCAGACCGACCTGATCGGCCTAAACAAGGGTTTGGTCGGCCAAGGTATTTCCACACGGGCTTCGCCCATGAAGTTGCGACACTTTGACTCCCTGCAGCTCGTTTTTATATTTCAGAACTCCCAAATTAAAACAGAGAACAACAGTCCCTTCATCTCCTCCATTAACCCTCTTTTAAATTCATTTAAATTCACTTTTTAATACATCATACCACCATTCCTTCACCTATAAATACCAAGCTAACCTAACTCATCCCTTTCTTCATAATATTCTGAAAATTGCTCTTAAATTGTTCCCTCAAGACCTATAAACCAAGTCAAGTTTCTCTCAAGACGTTCTCAAGCTCGTTCCTTGCGTCATTGGTGTCAAGCCTTTCTCTCTTTCAAACTCCTTAAGACAAGTTCATAACCCGTAAGTCCCTCTTGACCTCTCTCTTTTGTACCTATTCTCTCGTCATCATTTAAAACGGTATTTAGTGCTAAGGTTTCTTAATATTTCTTCGCATAAATCTTGAACATATTCTTTGCCAAAATCCATACTAATAATAAGATAATAATCTATGAACAATTGGAAACCATTTCCCACTTCCTTCATATATATTTTTTAAAATGTAATTTTGTAACATTCTGAAAATTTAGAAATAAATAAAATTAATTAATTAAATAATAAAATGTTTAAAAAAAGTTATTAAAACCAAATAAGACATTGTCATAAGTAGTATGTAAAACAAATTAAATTAAAATTTTAATATGTAACATAAATAAATTATAAGGGTTTTAATGATAAATTTAGCTTCATTTTAATAAAATGGTGTTTATATAATAACATAGGTAGTGAAGGGTCTTTTTGGAAAATTTAGGAAAATTATGCAAATTTGGATTTGTGAGGGTGTAAGTGGAAAATGGGTAGAAAATGTTTTAGTTCGGAATTTAATTACAAATTAAAACAATTTGGATGAGATAATGTATTGACACCTCCTACTCTCATGCACAACACACAACCCACACCTCCTTCTTGCAAGAAGATGGCACCCTTTGATCTTTGACACCTCCTCCTACACCTCACCCTTCCCTTCACCATTTATATAGTGTGTTCAGATCATTTAGCTAGTTAAAATCTGAAAATTTAAAAGAAAGAAAAAGGAAAATAAAGTAAACAAGGAAGAACAAGAGAAAGAAGAAGAAAGGAGCTAAGTCTAGGATTTCATCACCATCAAGCTAAGGCTGGGGGCTTATGCATCTTGGAGAGAGTTCTTCCAGCAATTCCTTATAGGTAAAAATCCTTACTCACAGTACGGTTTAGTTCTGTAATTGGTTTAAATTAGAAATCCAATGTCTATAATATCGTATTTTAAGCAAAACTGAACCCTGTAGTAATCTGTTATAGTTTAGATAAAAACCAACTTAACCAAACAGTGCTAAAATGTTGTATGTTGGATCTAGAACAACCCATAGAAGTACGAACCAAGGGGCTCGGTTTTGAGCCGGCGACATTAAGGAGGATTCCGGCGTCGCCGGATTTTTGAAGAGGTTTGGTGTTTTGGCTTTTTGGGTAGGTCTCTGTGTAGGTTTTTGGTTACTTTGGTATTGTTTAATCAAGTTATTTTAACTGTATATAAAATGTGGGAACTAATATCGGAAAAGAGATCAAAATTCTAAAATACGACAAGAGTAAAACGTATCGCGTTCTGTTTTCAGTCGCGATGCAGCGTTGGGTTAAATTTCAGTGAGGTTAAGTGTTAGATCATTTGCAATAGTTATACGTAGTGTAATTAGCACGTACAACTTGTGTTTTCTTGATTTTTCCGTATCGGAATGTAGCCGTTTTCTTATACAAGTTAATTCAATGTTAGATTTGAGTGCGGGAACTTTGGAGACAGCAAGGAAAGGAAAATGATTGGCGATTCCTGAATAGTTATGACGTATTTCCGGTGAGTAGACTAAACATCTACCGGGGAATTTTGTAAAAATGGCGTGTTACGCCCGTAGTTTTATTTAAATAAAATTTTTACTTTTGTATGCTAAGTTAATAATACGCATTCATATACATACCTATGCATCACTATGGTAATAGATGTAGAACACTGCACAATTATCGACGAGTTATGCCGCACATGCACACCTTTACATGTTACACTACACCTCATCGATATTAACATGTCACTTTTACACTAAATATTCATCTGGTTAAATATGATTTCTATCATACCTCAATTATTAACAATAGTGGTAATTTGCATAAATGACATCATGTTTATCATCCGAGTACTCTAAGTTGATATAAGAAGCTTTTGTATTTTTGAGAATTTATGGTTTGGGTTTTCCTGTACTATTACATAAATCCAGTGATTTCATTATTGATGTGACATGTCCACCATGAGATATTTTATGATTTGGTTTTATTCCGGACCGAGTGGGGGAGCTATACGGTCGCGGATTTTAAGTTATCCAGACTGAGTGGGGGAGATATACAGTTGGATACATGGTGGACCCGGTCGAGACCGAGGGGCAAGATAACCGCATTTGAGACGGGGGAGCCTAGCAAGAATACTCGATACCGGAGATAGTTATGAAACACGGCGGATATCTAGATGATATCGACCGGTGTTATTGATTACAGGATCGTTCGGGGAATGATGCCTGAGAGAATGGAAGATTTGTGTCAATGATGGACATGGAAAGAGGAACTTTATTTGGAAATAAATGATAAGATTTCAGTTTTGGTTATGTGATTGGCAGTACGGATTCATGTTTTCCACATGTTATCATGCATCATAATTGTCCTTATTGCAGTTAGTGATAGTTTGTCATCTTTACATTATCAGCCTTTATATGTTAGTTTTATTCACTGAGTTGGCAACTCACCCCCGTTGTGTCACAGTTCCTTGCAGGAGTAGAGTGGACGGTTAGCAGCAGTGCAGATCCACTTCTTCAGTGTTTATCATATCTTTTGATAGGTGGGTTACATATGTAGTAACCTTCTCTTTTGGTATTGTATATTGAATCTAGAAAATCTCCATCAGACTTTGTATTATAACTTAGAATGAGAGATGGGTATATGTACATTATTTGACATATGAGATCGTTGTTATGTTAGAAGATATTTCTTTTATTTATGTCTGGGATTCTTATTGATATACTATATACTGAGTATTTATTTCCGATGTTGATATTGTTGATCCCAACTAGGGATGCAACCAATCTTAACAATTTATAATTGTTTTTATTATGAATTTACAAGTAAGTTACTGTTAAGATCTTAATTACATAAAACTGTGATTTTTACTTAAAACTAAATTTTTATAAAAATTCCGCAAAAAGGATTTGGTCTCAGTTTTTCGGCTTACTCAGGTTGTGTACATATCTTTGATATTATACAATGTAAGTGCCGGTCACATCCAAATTTTGGGTCGCGACAAATTTTGATAAGAATAGTTGATATATAACATGTTATTTTTTACATTGAAAAGAAAAGAAAACTAACTAATAAATATCATTTTCTTATATTAATTTTTGTGGTAGTTTCTTGTTAAAAGATTGTAGATCATGCATGGGGTAACGGTCTATCCCCACACGCACATTTTTGAATTATAGCACGATCACATGGTTGTAGCGCTTTTCTAAAGGAATCGATTTTTATTAAAATACCCTCAAGTTTAAAATACGGAATTTAACCCTTTCCTTGGTAATTTCGCATCTACAACCCTTTTTAGGGGAGCCCAGTTGTGAATGGTGTGGATTATCACACGTCTTGGGTTTAGTAGAGTGAGATGCAGTGCCCTTCACGTGGCACAATCTTGAAGGGAAAAGGGATTTTGAAACAATGAAAGAAAAATACGTATTTTAAAAGAATACGATTTCTATAAAATTAAAAATGAAAGAGAAGATGATAATTTTATTTTTTTCTAATTATTAAAAAAGAAAACAAAGATTTAAAATTAGATTTTTTTCAAGAAAATACCCTTAACTTTTAAAAGGCTAGATGTTTACTAAAATACCCTAAAGTTAGGTTTTCACTAAAATACCCTAATTTACCAAAATAATATTTTTATCAAAACACCTCGAAATTCTAAATGATATTTTTTAACAAAACATTCTCGAGATTTTAAATTATAATATTTTACATAAAACCCCTCGAAAATATAATGACTTATTTTATATAAATACCATAAAGTCACATAAATACCCTTGAATTTTTAAGACTAATGTTTAGACATCGGATGGTTTAAATGACCTATTCTCTCTTGAGTCTCGAGGAGCCGAAGACAATCAATGATTCACTTGCATGGATATTTTTAAACAAATCAATTCCTATCTAGAAATTGATTTTTATACTTAACTAATAACTTGAACACATATGTAATCATAATGGTTGTATACCTTGAAGCCCATGCTTGAAATCACTTGATTAAATTTATTACAATATAGATTCGACTTGAACTCAAACTTGACTTGAACCTGAACTTGGACTTGACCCCAACTATGAATGCGACTTGGCTTGAACGCTTGAACTTGAATACTCGAACCCAACTCGAACTTGAATTGTACTCTCTTTGTATTCATAGATTTCAGGCAAAACTTGTAATTAAATCTATAGATTAAAATATGCGGGATAAAGGGTAGTTTGGAAAAAAATGTATATCGTGACACGAGGGTCCTCTAAAAATCATCTAACTTGAATATCATGCGCCGTTGTCCCATCGGATTTGACGGAGCCTTGTACTAAATATGCCGTGGGTTCGTGGGGTTTGACGGACCACTCTCGTATACAGACATACTTTCATTATCGAACTACAAGCAACCACAAATTAGAATAGAATAACCATGTTTATACATAGACATGTTCAGGTTTAATTGATACCTTTACTTGATTGCTATTATGATAGAATTCATATTCGATTTATATGCATACCCTTTATCACTTTTCCATTCATATCATTTTTAGGGACTTATCGAATGCTTGTTCGCTGACGACATTCCTATCTGTTTCTTCTTTCTTAGAATGTTCGTATCTAAAGGCCGAAAAGATCGAGCCGAGTCACAAGGACTACTCTCAGCTTGCAGCGGACATCGACTACTAATTTTCTTCAGCATTTTATTTTCAGTATGTTACAGTTTAGTCACTTTATGTTTTTTTTTTGTTTCAGACATCTCATCTATACTTTGAAACTTGTGGAAGTTGAATGTAAATAAAGTTGTTGAAATTTTATTCTCTTGTTAATTCTTGATATACTGTTATATTGCTTATAAATACTTGCGTATTTATTCAGGGAAATGACCTTCTCGAAATAAATACGTCACGGACCAATTAGATGCGAGTGATCTCTTTGTTATATTTAAATGCGGAGTTCCTGGAAAATCTGGACACTCTCTGATGATTCTGTACAGACCTATAGGATTACTGATGGGATGATGAAATAAGATGGATACACGGATGCAATGCTAATGAATTATCTAAAACTAAAGGGGGAGAAAATTTAAATCTAGATGAAAATCCTATATGGGTGCATGGCACAAACTATAAACGATGAATGAAAATTATATTATGAAGAATTGACGAAAAGGGTGATGTACCAATAATTTACAAGAGATTTCCCTCGCAAGATTCTTCAAGAGAACGGAAGTGGAGGGGTCGGGACGGACTTGGCCTAGCACTAATGGGTGATGATTATCTAGGGTTTTATGGATGTTTTAGACTCGAACATCGGCCGGCTAATCAGGTATTTAGCTGTTTCAGGAACTGCCTATGTTTTTCTGAGATGATACGAGGGAAATAAGGGTTCGGATGTTATAAGAATGTTTTCTTATGGATTTCAAATGGATCTAAGGAAGAAGAAAAGGCTCGGTTTGAAAGAAAGCAAAGGTTTAGATAAAATAGAAAGAATCGATCTCTATGTGCGCGTGCAGATGTGCTAGGACAAACTCAAATAAAGCAAATTTAATACCTATAACCCAATATGAAAAGATCAAATAAACTAATATAATGATTCAAAACAAAATTCTGATCAGAGCTGACCAAACACTAGATAACTTGCCATCAGCAATCTTCTTGTCCCTCTCATATAACCTCTGAAAGTTGATTCCCATCACTTTGTGTTGATAAGTTTCATTAAAAATAAATCTATAGCTTCAATAAAGAGTAAAGTTCATAGTCTCTAAAGTATTGACGATCGGTCGTAACAGGAAACAGATTCAAATTCTAGGTCATCTAATACTCTATGTCGATTTTTTAATTGGCGAAATAATAATTCCTTACATTGGTGATAATGTGATGATGAAGTCATAAAACAACCAGAGAGACTATTTGTCAAGCCTTCTCAAGAGACTAGGAATAAAACTAATAATAACAGTACATTCCCTATTTTTACTTGAGCTCAAACATGACAGTTATCAAAACTCAAAGTCGGCCGACTGATACATTCTAATCAATCCTCTCAAATGTTGCCATCAGGGAAAATATAGAATAATTATCGTTCTAACTTGAATAATTTTCAATTTATTTTCACTCTCGTATGCATCACAAGGATCAGGACAAAGGGATATATTTAATTGGCATTTCTTTTACAAGACTTAGATTGCAGTACAAGAGTTAGAATTGATCCATACGAATACGGCCTTTAAAACAAAGTTATAAAACTTCCTATGATCCTTGGTTATTGAACAAGGCCATTTTAAGTGTGTAAACCATCCATACTGGGCACAATACATGACACAATATTTCACATAAAGTCCTTTATTTTACTATTATCCTTCATAACACCAATAGAACTCAAAATTTTTCCATTTCTCGATCATTTTGTTCGATACACATTGCACAAATTAATATACACTTGTTCATTTATTTTTTAATTTGAATGATTCATACTGTTAAAATAAAGCTATTATGCGTTACAATTAATGGCTTATACAAATTAGTATAAATTTATAAGCAATACACATCTAGCTACAAATTAGTATAAATTTATAAGCGTTACAATTAATGGCTTATACAAATCAAGAGTGGCAAGGATCAAGACCATTTATGCATACATAGTCATATAAATGTATGGAAAATTACTAGAAATTTACGTTTTTGCCAAGTCATCAAAATCAATCTCTCTTAAATTGTGGGTTTCGAGAACTTGACAATAAATATTGTTTCAATTGGCCATTTCCGTGCAGTGTCATGTTCTTTCCTAAACAACCTTATCAAAATGTCTCGGTGTGTCTGGTTGTGTATATGTCAAAAGGTTCTTAGATTATAGCATGCTTGCACATGAAGGATTCAAGGATAAGGCAATTAAATCATCAAACATGGTTCTAAGTAAGCATAAAGGTGAGTGTGTATCAGATAACATACCAGCAGTGATGTCACAGCGGGGCTTAGAGTAGCCTATTGGTGGGGCTTGGAGTAGCCCAAGAGAGAGACCCGGGATTGAGCCCGGAGTCTTCCATTTATGAGGAGTGGCTAATTTATCCCACCTGTTATCTCAAAAAAAAAAAACCATACCAGCAATGATGTCACAGACCTGTTAACTCATCTATACATAAGAGAACAAATCATCTATCAGTATCATTGGTTAGTCTGTAAGGCTCCGACAGTATAGAACTGAAAAATAGAAAAAGAAGACAAATGGCTTCAGAAGAAAAGAGCTAGACATGTAAATCATACTCAAAACAAGTTGCGAGCTCTAGCAGAATATAGCCATATAAACACTAGGATAAGGTAAAGATTGAGCTGGCGAAGACTTCATCATCGTGAAAGTGTTTCCCGGGATACAAGACATGAACAAATCAGAAGGTTGCCGATCTATTAAAGAAGAGTTGTGAGGCAAATTCAGGTTATGAGGGCTAAATGCAATATTTGATGTCAAATGCATGTGGGACATAAAGCAATATCAGGAGTAATTTAAGCAGCAGGGTTCTTATTGGTGACAAAATACAAGTTGATTATAGTTGTGCATGCATACTTGATTGAAACTCCAGCCAAGTAAAGAATAATGCAACAATTTTCCATTCATAACAAACACATCATGATACAAAGAGGATTTGGAGAGAAAAAAATACTCGAGTGTGGACTGTCTGTGTATTCATTCTAACCAAATACCGTGTCTGATAAGGGGTTAATGAAACCATTCTAGAGAAATAATACAATCCCTACCCTCTACATCAATGATACTTACCAAATCAAACAATTCTCAAGTTATCTCCCATGAACAACAGCGTGTTGATTCAACAAGAAACATATATAAATAACAATACAACAACAAACCGGATAGGCTTTTGATCATCTACGCGGGATCATTCAAATGGCACGTCTTGCTTCTCTCCCATCTGAATTATATATGAAGCTTATCGTCCAATATCACCGACGGTTCAAACCGATCCCCTTTTACACTTTGATTCCTCTGCGATCTCATCGTGCCACCCCTATCACTATGACCACTCGTAACCCGCATGCTCCTCGCTCTTCTAACGACAGAACCCCGCCCACCACAAAACTCGACAATCTCCCCATCCGGCCGAGCCAACAGCTCCATCAGATTTCTTGCTCCCCTCGTCTTCGCATCCGCATCCAGTAACACCTTCTTCTTCACCGGCAAAGGCGGTGTTTTTATAGAATCTGGGATCACTTCCACCAATTTCACCTTCGTAAGGGTCCCCTCGGTCGCCACCATCGAGCACGGTCCGTTCCAGGACCTCCTCGAAGTATTCAAACCCTTATTCATCGCTGTCAGCTGCGCCGCCACCACCTCTATCCCCGGTCTCTTCTCGTCGCCATACCTCACGCAGCTGGCAGCAAGCAGCGCCAGCTGCCTCCGGATCCTCGAATCCTTCGGCGGAGCTATCCTCGGGTCGAAGACCGCCCCCACCTTCCCCTTCCTCAACAAGGGCACGGCCCACTCCACCACCGAAGGCGGGGAATGCGCCACGTCGATGGCCTTCCTCCCGCTCATAATCTCGAGCAGCAGGATCCCGAAACTGAACACGTCCGTTTTCGTGCTCAGATTGTCAGGCGTCACATAGCTAGGATCAAGATAGCCCAAAGTCCCCGCCGGCGGTGTAGCGGAGGCGGCGGCGGCGTTAGCGTCGCCGAGGCGGATCGCGAGACCGAAATCTCCGAGCCTGGCATTGAAGTTCCGATCGATCAGGATGTTGGCTGATTTGACATCTCGATGGATGATGGGAGGGGAAGAGGAATGCAGGGCGAGGAGGGCCTTCGCGGTCTGGAGAGCCAAGCGGAGGCGCCTCGGCCAATTCGGAGGGTGAGGGTTTGTGTGGAGAAGATCGTAGAGGGTGCCGTTGGGCATGAACTCGATGACGAGGACGCGTCTCGAGAAGGAAGAGGATGAGGGAGCGAAGCCAATGAGATTGACGAATCGAGGGCTGTGGATCTTGGAGAGGATCTCGATCTCGTTCTCGACCTCGCTGCGCGGGCACGAGACAGAGGGGCGCTTGACGGCGACGGCGTGGTGGGGGTGGAGGAGGACGGCCTTGAAGACGGAGCCGTGGCTGCCGCGGCCGAGAAGGGAGGAGTCGGAGAAGTTGGCCGTGGCGGCCTCGAGCTCGGCGTAGGTGAAGTGCTTGATCTGGCGCTGTTGTTGACGTTGGCGGTGGTGGCCATTCTTATCATCATTATCATCATCTTCATCGTCTTGTTGTTGTTGTTGTTCATTGGAATCTTGATATTTTGAAGACGAAGACGGAGATCGTCGCTTCGGGGTTTGAGATGGGGCGATAGAGGAGATGGAGCGGCATGTTGAGATGGAGGACTGGGCGCGGCATGACAGATAGCCCATCAATCAATTTCAGCAGAAAAACTATACAAGAAGAAGAAGAAGAAGAAGAAGAAGAAGAACAAAGAGCGGATTTCAAAGAGGATCCGCAAATTAATGGTGCGTGTGTGTCTAACTTTTAAAGAGGAGGAGGAGCAGGAGGATTGGTTAGCAATGTGAGCAATTAACACCATGCTGCTTTGTCTTTTTCATTTTTTTTTTATAAAATATTAATGTTTAATTTTTTGCTTTCTTGCATATTCAACCCACGCATATTCATTTCTTCTAAATGCGGCCCTCAAATCTTGTAAGTTGTTCATTGGAGCCCTGCTAATCAACTTTCCATCCATCCACCAAGGTTAAGTCTCCATTTTTACCATTTTACCCTCTCTTCAATGTAAAATCGACGGTAAGAATTTTAAATTGACATATCTGAGCTCTTGGTCATCTTTTCAACTATCATTATCTGCTCGCGGTCCCATTTTGAACCCAACTTTTGATAAATATGTAAGGGAACAAGGGTGGTTAGAAGCCAAAATTCGCTGACCCAAGCAGTTAACCGTGACAGGGGCTAATTTGGATAACGGATTGGATTCCAGGGTCTTATTTATAAATACCAAGATTTAGGACTTATTTCATCTTATATACTAATAAAAGTGAAAATACTCTCCGGTTTCATCTCATCAACTTTACCATTTGCATCAAAACATGGATTTTAATGATTCTTCTTCATATATCATAAAGTGTTGTGTTTTATAAGGTACTTGTAAAAAGTAAGACGACCTTAAACGCAAGTAAATCTATAGTTGCTGCAAATACGTTAAAGGATGATCATCTTGCAACAAAAATATACTTGCTGAATCAATTTCCCATGAAAGATGATGCAATCGGGATGTTCAATAAGGGCTCACAAAAGTTTCAGGTCGGTGATGTTGAGGGAGAAGAGGGTGGAGCAAGGATTTTTTAGGTTTGCGTAATATAGTTTAATAGGTGTTTTAATGATGTCCGAATTATCTGGTCAAGTTTAACCCAAGTCAACTTAACAGTGGGGTGTTTTAGCATAAAG
This sequence comes from Agapanthus africanus, assembly GCA_030015575.1. Classification (NCBI taxonomy): domain Eukaryota; kingdom Viridiplantae; phylum Streptophyta; class Magnoliopsida; order Asparagales; family Amaryllidaceae; genus Agapanthus; species Agapanthus africanus. The sequence goes on along the minus strand of CM057340.1, from coordinate 118,816,856 downwards.
CAGGGATTTTTGGGGTTGTGTTAAAAAATATGGAAATTTTCTGGGGTGTTCTCTAAAATAGCACTGAGTTAGGGGCCTATATTAAAAAAACCTTTAATTTAAAGAAAATGCCTAATTTATTTTGTACGGGGAGGAATGGTTTCTAAATTGCAGCCAATTTGTACGGGGAGGAATGGTTTGCAAATTGCAGCCAAGGTGTAAATGGGAGGCTGGGGAGGCGAGGCTTGCAGCTTGCGGCTTGTCGAGGGATGAGTATCTTTTCTGACCGCAACGAAGCACACCGGTCCCATATGTCTCTTTTCGAAACACTAGCCGAGGGAGATCTCGGGATCAATCCCGAGTCTTCCCATAAGCACCTCTAATTCACCACTGGGCTTGTATCCCGCACGGCATGAGAGCATCTTGATTAATTAATTAATCAATCAATTGTATTAGACTAATGCATATTAAGTAATGTAATCTGAGTCAATAGTACCTGGTAACTATGAACAAGCAACCAGCAAAAGCATCTTCAATAGTGTTGGGTTCTTTGCTTGTTAATTTGGGAATCTTTGTTTTCTTTATTTGACAGCTTGTAATTGTCTTTTCCTTGCTGTTTTGAATCTTCTTTTCCAAACAAATATATGCTTTTATCAGAAATTGTTTTCTACTAATTTTGACAATCATTTGCAAGATTTTTATTACCGTTACACTTTTCTTATGCTGCATCGCGTAGAAGCGAAAGGTAGATAACGTTCTCTAGATAGAAAGAGGGATATATATCTTTCTGCAGACAAATAAACCCTATATCAAATCTAGGAGAAGAGGAATCCTCAATTTTTATTAAATCGAAATATGATCATACAAAAGAGTTACAATGAGATCTCTAATATATGTATAAATCAATTCTAAGGCCATATTTGGATAGTTAGGATTAAAATTCGTAAAATTGAATTTGGAATTAGAATATTCCGGAATGCACTTGCATTTCTTTTGGTGAAAATATAGGGGGTTTTCAACTTGAATGGGGTGTGAATAGTTTGGAAAAATAATATTCATTTTTTAATTATTTTTTCCTTAAAATGGCCAGATAAATTGTTTGATTCCTTTTTCTTAATTGATCCATGAACAACTTAAAACCCGTATCTCAAGTATCAAAATGTGTAAAATGTAGATGATCAAAACTCTTTAATATCAAAATATCAACATTCTTAACACAATTTTGCTCAAAAAAACATCAGCAGTACCCAAAAGAACTACTACTCATCAAAACTCAAAGAAGATGATTAGAATTAATGTCATGTCCCGCTTCCCAGTAGACGGAAACAGTGATGTGGTAAACCCGCGGCATATTTATCCAGAGAAGTTCATTCCCTAAATAAATATACTAAACGTATTGAAACAATAATACACAATACAAGAATAAATGGAAACTGTAAAAAATTTCAATAAATATTTTTATTTTCATTCAACTTTCAATATTTACAAGTACATGAGTTTATACTGGAAAGTAAATATAATAAGAAAAATACCTAAACAAGTGGCATACATAAGCTAAATGAAAGTAAAGATAGGCTAATCATGTGGAGCAATTCTATTATAGTCCTCTTCGGTGGTCTCCACGTCCTCCGTCTCGACCGTATCCGACGAACATTCCAAGAGAAAAAAAGTGGATGGAATGTCCGTCAGCGAACTTGCGCTCGGTGAGTCCTAAAAATAAATAAGAGTGAAGAAAATAACAATTGGAGAATATTTATATGACGAGTAAGAGTATATGTTCATGGGTAAATATATACCATAGGTCTCTATATGGTCACTAGGTTAACGTTAACTGCCAAGTGTGAATGTCAACACAGCCGTAGAAGTATTCACGAGCTCAAAAGTGGGGCCCCAGAAGTAAGGAAATACGGGCCCATTTCATGTTTTAGTATTGGGGCTCTAGACTGTTGATAAGTCAACCCGACTGATATTCGAGTAAAATAAAAAAAAAAGGTTAATACGGGACTTCTGAAACTCCGTTAAATTCACATAAGAAACAATCCCAAGCATTCCGAGTATAATATATTATAACTGATTAATATACTTAATTAAATTTGATTGAATGGTTATAACATATCTTGATCGAAACCATAAATTGCAAAAGGTGTAGAATGAAATCGAGTGAGTCGAGTAATATACGAGTCATGACAATTGCAATCTTGGTTCGAGTCAAGTTTGTTCGAGTAGATCATATTCGAGTTTAGATTTGAGTTGGGTTAGAATTCGAGTTTGTGTTCGAGTTCGAGTTTAAATTTAGGTTCGGGTTCATGTCTTTTCATGTGAATTGATATAAATTGTTACAAATCTTATGCTCGGAAGAAATTGGTAACTGATGCATATGGACGGCATGATTTGCGTTTTTTTCTAAAACAATTGCCATTGATCACTCCGTTAAGTTGTCTAATCTGAATAGGCAAGCACTCATTTTCTTCAGCTTTTCGAAACTCAAGAGAAATTATACCGCTTAAGCCTATATTAATTTATAGTCCTTAAAATATTGTTTTGCATATCTCGAGAGAGTTTTATGAAAAATGCTTTAATGTACTTTAAAATTTAAATCTCGAGAGTGATTTATAATACTTAGAGTTTTCATGAACATGCATTTTAATTGTTAGGCTATTTTAGTGATAAAAACCTAACTTTTAAAAATTTATGGTATTTTTATGAAATTGGCTCTTTTGGAAGCTTGATGGTATTTTATTAAAATTTCTAATTTTTCGTTTTAAAAATATAGATTCATAATATGTTTTTATTGAAAATACGGATTCATAGTTTTATATAATTTTTCCAAAATTTAGTCTTGTTTAAAAAAGTCGTATTTCTTAAAAACCGTATTTTTATTTCCTTTCGTGCCCGAATACTCCGTGAGGAGTTCTGTATCTCACTCTACGGTTCTAAAGATGCGTGATAATCCGCACCATCTATTAGCGGGTCTCCTAACAAGTTGTGTAGAGATATAATTGCTAACGATTTAAAATATCGATTAAAACAAACCCGTTTTGAAAAGCGTGGTATTTTAATGTAAAAAGTATTCTTTAAATTAATCATATATTTAGAATATCGTGTTATGCAACCATAGTGTGTGGGGGGGGGGGTAGGTCGTTACCCCGTGAAGTTTTCCTAAACGTATTTTTAACAATTATTGAAAAACAGTTATATTAAAATTCATGGTATTTTTCGGAAAAATTCGTTTATATGATTATTGAACATTAATTTTGGTTACGTCAAAAGGCAATTGTTGTAAATATTACATTGAAGTGACATTAGAGAATTTTTATAAACATTTAAATATGGTAAGGTGACAAAAATTGTTTTAAAGGCAAGGATTATAGGCTAACTCCGATTTTGTCGATATGTCTAAAAATTTATATAGAAGTGAAAAGAGAGATATGAAGGGACATACGGGTTTAGATAGTTAACAAGAGAGAGAAGAGGCTTTCGGGGATCGTGGTTTAGTCAGAGATACTCCGGTTGTCGAGCTTGCCTTGACTCTTAGGTGATTAACTCCACTTGGTACTTAGAGAGTTTAAGAGAATTTTTTTTATAGAAGTTTCAGAATCGGGGAGAGTTAGGGTATGAGGTAGTATTTATAATGAGAATTAGGATTTGAGAATTAAAAAATATGGATTAAAAGAATTAAAATGGTGTTAAATGGTGAATTTAAGAGTTTCTATTTGATTGCAGGAAAATCAAACAGTGCAGGGGAGTCGAAGGGACAAGTGTGCAAAGCACAGGGAGAATTAGGCTCAATCGAACCATCGGCGCCGGCCCAGGGGGCAAAACGGACGGTCAGATCTTGAGGCCTTGCCTCGAGATTTGTGCCACGTGGTTTAGTCAGGATTTACTCCTATTTGCGCATATTTGATTTTTTTGAAACTTTACGTTTCTCCGTGAATTGCACATGCAACTGTAACATTTTGAAAATCATTTAGGTGAAATTTCGGATAATCGGTATAATAATTGGTGTTTTTCGTAAAAATCAGAATATAATTACTTTTCAACATAGATTTAAATATAGCTATTCTAGCTATGTAATGGTTAGTATTGGTATTTATTTAGTCACTTATAAAATTTCTAGTTTACTCAAATATTTTCCTTAATTAATTAATTATTTTTAATATTATTTTAAGTTTTTACTAATACATTTAATTAGTGATAATTACAAATTGGAATGGGTTAATTATGGTTTAGTGAACCATGACACATTAAACTAAAATGTAATATGTTGTGTTTGAAATAAAATGGAATTGTTATGAGAGTTCTAGAAAAATTTAAGAAAGAGTTTAAATTGAAAGAAAACAAGATAATTAGAATTTGAGTAAATGGGGTCTTAGATATTAAGGTGGACTTTTTCTTGATTTCAAAACCTACACACACCCTCTCCCCTTTGGGCTGGTCGAACCCATGGCTGCCCCCACTCCCCACTTTCCACACTAAATAAAGAAAAGAAAAGAATAAAGGAAAAAGAAAGGATTAAACAATGAGGCATGGCTTGTTGACTTATGTCTTGGGGTTTCTTTGACCTAGATATTTTTCCCTCCCCTCACATACACCATACCCCACTCCCCACTGCCGAAACCTGCACCCCCATTTCCCCCCGAATTTCCACTTCATCTCATCTCCAAACTCATCAAAAATTGCATCAAAAAAATCCAATAAAATCCACACAAATTTCCTGTAACTCTAAATCCATTCCTTACCAATTATTCCTTGGCCATTCAAGCATGGATCTTGGGGCATGGAAGCAAGATTGGGAGGCTTAGTTGCATGTTGATCTCATATTTGTGAGGTATAAATCCCAACCCATGTTTAAATTGTTATTTAATTACTTCAATTTAGTTAATTTTGGTGTTTAATTATGGTTCTAATTGCTAACTTGAAATTTCAAGAAAGGTTTTGAACTAAGATTAGGGTTTGATTATTGGATTATAGTTATGATGGGTAGATTAATATGTTATGACATGCTAAAATCTAAGCTAGTTACTATATTACAAATTGTTATTTTAAAAATTGTCCAAATGATATATTTTGCAAACTAGATTTTTAGAATTTTGTAAATAAGTGAGAATAAAAATCTAGTTGGTATTTGTGTGACCTAATTGAGATATTTAGTGAGCATTGTGGCCACTAAAATTATTAAAACATCTAGTTTTGTAACAAGTGGTTAAAAGAGGCTTACCAGATTTTTGGAAATAAAACGATTTGATTTATTTTAAGGTTTTGATGAGTTATAAATTATTTCATATAATATTTAGCGTGTTGTGAAACCATGATTGGTACGTTTGGGTTTTAAGTTTGGAGATTTTCACGTATAGTAACCCTAGTTGTAGTTTGTGGCGTTATCGCGGCGCGTTCTGTACACCAAGTGCGTGCGCGTCTAGTTAGTGCGCGTGGTTATCTTATGTCGGTTGTGTCCGCGATTAATTATATATTTATTCTCTTTTTTCTTGTGTGCATTCCTAGGATCGGGTGCAAAGGCGTCGGATGTGGCGCGGAAAGGACAGAGCTGAAATCGGAACAGATTAGCCGAGGCGTCCAGGTGAGTAGATATATATCTATGGGGGAAGTCGGGTGGATGGCGTATAACACCCCTGCAGTTTCGTAGTGTAGTCTACACATATGTGTATATATATATTATGTGTATGGTGAAACGTTATTAATTAGCAAGAATGCATTAGGAGATCATGGGTTGGTTTTAGCGTAATTGAAGGCTAATGCTTTAGTTTAGTTCGTAGTCGCGAAACCCTAGAGTATAGTTGTTACACACATACATGCACACACGTGATATGTATGGGGTGTATATGGTTATATGTATATATATATATGGATGCGTTGGTGCTTATCTATATATACGTATACGTATACACGGATGATAAGAATAGTATATGATACTTGGAGATGAGTCGATGTGATTGGGCATGATACCATGAGATCGGTGATGTGGATTGTGTCATGTTATGATATACGACATGATATATGAGTGGATCGTTGGGCGTTGTGTTTTCATAAACACGTGGATATATGTTGATGGTATTAGGATGTACTAGACTTTAGATTAGTACCCTAGTTCATGATATTATGATGATGATACCAGATAAATAATGAGGTATATGTGGTATTTGACCCATACCCTGATTTGGGATGCCGTACGAGGGATTTTTACCGTATGATGTATAAATATGATAATTGATCCGCACTCTTGATTAGGGAATATCGTATTATATATTTTACCGTACATGATGCTATTGAGGCGGGATCGCCGACTACTAGATATATCGACTCGGATTTTAGGTGAATTTCCTTACCCTTTCGATTTGTCTCTTAGTTTAGTCCTGTAGTTGCTTAGATAGATGATAGACTGGGCTCGAGTCATACTTATTTTCAAAATTAACGAATCGTGAGTATTTTAAAGATAGCCCGAGGGATATTACAGATTTTTCAAAGGATGTATCTTTTCTTAAAAACACCGTAGCCCATATTTTCTAAAAACCACGATTCGTGCTATTTCAAATGCTAAAATGGTATGACTCGTATATATAAATGTATATTCTTTTAGGTTGCGGTTACTATATCTTTTTCCATATATTCATGATGTCCTTATCGTATTACATGCGTATACTTGTGATTTCTTTGTTAATATGAACCCATACTGTCAGGACACCAACACAATTACCGATGATGCGTATGCTCCGCGTACACTTGCTTGCCGGCTTACGCACATCATCATCGGTAATTTCCATGTCACGTACACTCTAGAAAATATTACTTCATGGATATAACTGCTTGTAGATAGTTCCGATATCTAATTACTATGCTAGTTTAAATATTATATTCTTTGTTAAATACCATGCATGTATATATATTCATTTGTCATGCGATATCATGGAGCTTTATGTGACATTTTGAAATCGTTTAGGAAATTTTTCGATAATCGGTAAAATAATCAGCATTTTCCGTAAAACGTAAAAATAATTATTTTACAATATAGGCCTAATTACACAATATTTAGATATGAAATTGCTAGTATTTGGTTATTTATTTGTCACTTATAAATTCTAGTCATTTAAAAATTTTCCTTAATTAATTATTTTTAATGTTATTTTAAGCTTTTAAATATACATTAAATTAGTGATAAATACAAATTAGAATGGGTGAATTACATACTTAGGACCCATTACAAATTAAAAGCTAGTGGTAACATAAATTTTATCAAGACATTCCAAGTCTAATTGTTTTATGGTCAAAAAAATGAAATAAAATGAAATTTTAAATAGGAATTGATGTGAAATGCATTAATTGGACTTGAGAGAGAGTTTTTGTATGGAAAACTCTACATAATTCTCACACTTTCCCCACTCCCTCCCCCTTGGTCGAGAGCTCCCTACAGTTCCCCCATTCTTCCCCATCTCTTTTCACTTCTAATTTCATCACAAAATCCATCAAAAATCCATAAATTTCTTCACAAATTCAAAAGAAATCCTTATTCTATCTCTTCTTAAGCCAAATTTAGTTTAAATCATGGACAAAGGAGGTCATCTTTGGAGGAATTCGGTGTTGCCACATAGAGCCCTGAATTGAGCGACGTGCTGATGCGGATTTCCCGTCCCTTTACATACATGAAATTTAGGGATTGTATATCCCGGTGGATACTTTATTTGGTCATACCAGCCTGGATATGGTCGCCCAGTTCTAACAATTTGGCCGGCCGCTTCATTCGCCTGGTGAGCTCGTATTTGCTGAGCAATGTAGTCATCCAGAGCGGCCTTGGAGATGGTTTCTTCTTTGGCTGCTGAAAGAGCCAGAGGAGGGTTCGATGTCACCCCTCTGTCGTCTTCAATGATGATCGGGGGGTCTTCAGCTGGAGGTTCTGGCTGTAACATCATCCCAGCCATGTCTTGGAACAAGAGAGCCATTCGTTTTATATTGGCTGCCTGTTCCGCGGCCTCTTTTTCTTTCCTCTCGAGCATTCTTTGGAGGAATTCGGTGTCAGTTTCTTGTTCCTGACGCTGCTCCGAGGTCTCTGGATTTTCTTTTGGCCCAGTGAGTGCGGCCATTGCGGTCAGCATCTCCTGAAGCTTCTGCTTCTGTTGTTCTTGAGCCTTCGTTATTGACCGGATAAGTGGTCGATGTCCCGTAGAAGAACGGCTTTCCTCTTTTCCGGAAGCCATATAAACAGTATGCACCATCATGCCCTCAGACTTGGGGCGTTTAGATTCGGTGTCTCTGCGGTTCGCCGCGGTCACAGGGGCTTTCTCTGGCCTCCTTCTCTTGTGAGCAGTTGAAGTCGAGGGGGCCGTTGTAGTGGGCACCTAGGTAGCTGTCGCATTTTGTGGCTTGACAGGATGGTCCTTTTCTTGCCGAACTTTTATCTTTTTCTGTCGGCGAGAGTAATCTTGATCAATTACTGAGTCGCCTGTTGCTAGACTTTGTAAATTTTGGAAGAAAGACGCTGATGGGATTGTTCCGGCTTCGCCTTCGGTGCATTCTCCACGAGTGAAGGAGATCTCCTCAGCACTGCAGTAGGAGAGTTCCTGCGCACCTTGTTAAGAAGTTCAAAGCTGTTCCCGGTTGGAACAGCATCATCGATCTCCACCGTTGGAGCTGGTGGAGTAAATCCAAACGGAGAGCTGCCCCCAGCCTTCCCTACTCAGTGCCAGTGATGACGGCGAGCATGTCGCGCAGATGGTGTTGGTTCAGCTATGGGGATGGCTTTGTCATGCCCCCTGTTCTGGTGAAGCGCTGTTGGTACCAGCCTCTTGAAGACCGACGTCCGTTGAGCAGTAGTATCCAATCTGTCAAACACAGACCTTTGAGTAGGAATGGGAGCCGGAGTGGCCAGCCTCGTAAAGACTGATCCTTTGACGGGAGAAGCTTCTTTAGTGACCTCGAGAGCAGGAATGGCTAACTGCTTAGGGATAACACCTTCAGGAATTACGGGCTTCTTTATGGGCCCATCTGAGCTTCGGCCCAATCTGTTAAAAACTGAGGCAGTGGACTTAGGCGACCCGCTGAGAGGGGCAGCACTAGTTGCAAGCCGATAAAAAACCGACTTCTTGGGAGCTTCTTGCGATGGTATAGGGGCGTTGAAGCTCGTTGGTGGGATCATAGTCCCGAAGAGCAATCCAAGCTCGTTGGTGGGATCATAGTCCCGAAGAACAATCCAGTGGTGGCCTGAGTCACCTGTTCCATCGGCATAGCGAAGATGGAGGCCGCTTGGGGCCCGTAAGTCACTCCTCCAGCGAGGACAGAGTGAGAGTTGTTGCGGCTGTTGCAGTTAGTGCAGTTTGAAGCCATTGATCTTCTGTTTTCTGCATGGAGCAAGACACCAAATCTTAGTACATCGAATCCACACGCAACCATAGTAAACCGCGATTCGTTCGCGAATACGACACACGAAGTGTGGAGTGGAAAGAGGAAAAGGTCCCACCGAGCATGCCAGAATCTGTTCCCCGCCGAAAACGCTGAGACGCGACCGCGCGGGTCCGTCTCGCCTGAATTTCGGGGCAGATGCTAATTGGTACTATCCGTCCACCTCTCCGAAGATGCCAAGTTGATTTATGCCACCGTATATCGAAGGTTTAAACGGATGCGGCCGATGTAGCAGACTTCGTCAGATTCCCCCTCATTTGAGGGGTTTTTGATTGTGGGGACGCTCTTCCCTGCAGGCGCAAACCCCTGTAGTTAATTACGCTACCGCATCGCGATAACCACTTTCTCCTCCTCCAGATGGTCACTTCGTGTCGTGGGTGTTTGTTTTGTTTTTGGTTGCCCGTGGATTGTATACGGAGACTAATTTATGTTGTCGCCCGTAGGGCATGGATTAGTCCAAATCCGTATCTTCTTAGATTTGGGTTTGGGGGTTGGGTTTAAGGATATGTTAGTCTCACTTGAGACTAAGATCAACTTAAACATTTGTTAAAGATACGTTAGTCTAAATTTTAGACTAAGATCAACTTATGTCGGATCGTTTCGATCCGACAAGAGAGCGATTGGGCTCTATTATTTAGTTTAGGGACATTGCGGTCGATTAGTTTAAGGACATTATGGTCCATGGTTAGTTTAAAGACATCACGGTCGAGGTTAAGGACATCATAGTCCGTGAGTTTAAAGACCTCACAGTCAAGGTTAAGACATTATAGTCCGTGAGTTTAAAGACCCCACAGTCAAGGTTAAAGACGTCATAGTCCGTGAGTTTAAAGACCTCACAGTCATGGTTAAGAGGTTAAGGACATTATAGTCCGTGAGTTTAAAGACCCCACAGTCAAGGTTAAAGACGTCATAGTCCGTGAGTTTAAAGACCTCACAGTCATGGTTAAGGACATCATAGTCCATGGGCTTAAGGACCCCACAGTCCATGAAATGTGTGGTTGTCGGGACCCGTCACCTCTTCGAAGACGTTGAAGGATTACAACGACAAATATCAAAGGAGTGAAGAGATGTACCCTCGAACCAAAGTGGATTGGGTGATCTATAGTCCAATTTGGAACTAAGATCAATTAATTAGATTAAGAGCACATTAGCTCAGTTAAATCTGAATTGAGGACTTATGGCCAGTTTGGGCTAAGTCCAATTAGATATTGGCTCTTTGTTGGACCATTAAACATTTGTCTGGATTCAAGCCCACATTATTTAGCAATGCTAAACCAAAGTTTGAGGGCTCTGATATATTTTTGTCTCTGACTGAGCATTAAACATTGTAGTTCTGAGTTTTACTCAACTTTGAGATTTAGTTAAAGTGGAGGTTTTTTGCCTCTGGAAACTTAGCCAATTTGGCCAAGATTGGCTTTAAAATAGTGTTAAACACTAGAGGACAACAGTGTTAAACACTGGAGACGAAATACTCAAAATAGTGTTAAACACTAGAAAGGAAGGGGTCACGTGGGGGCACGTGAGGGCACCCAGAGGTGGGGCCAGATCTCCTTTACTTTGTTCTCAGAACTGCAAATAAGTGTTAAACACTTTTAGTTTTCATAGCCATCACGTGTGGGCACGTGATGGGTACTCATGCATTGATTTATTAGAATGTTTATTCGGGATCACGTGAGGACACGTGAGAGCGCCCAAAGCTAGCATTGCCTTTGCTTTATTTTCTTTATTTTGGAAGTCATGTGGGAGCACGTGAGGCATTGCCTCCAAGCTACTTTCTTCTCATTTTGGGGGATTTGTTCAGAGGGCACGTGGGGGCACGTGACCTAGCTTTATTCTTTCTTTCTGATCACTGCGGATTGGGATCACGTGTCATCACGTGACCAATGTTCTTTATGTGCATGGAGATCTTTCAAGTCTCTTTATTTTAAGAATTAAATTCTCTGTAGGGTTAAACCTTAATTATGTTTTTAGAGGAATTAAATTCCTATGTATGCGGAAGAATTTATGTAGGGTTATACCCTGATTCTGTCTTGGAGGAATTCCTGTGAGTTTGGGAGAATTGAATTCTCATATAGGGTTAAACCCTAGTTTTATCTTGGAGGAATTAAATTCCTGTGAGTTTGGGAGAATTAAATTCTCATATAGGGTTAAACCCTAGTTTTATCTTGGAGAAATTAAATTCCTGTGAGTTTGGGAGAATTAAATTCTCTAACTTCAATTCTCCCTCTAAGTTTTGGATCTGCATGACAGAATCTCCCCGATGAGAATTAAATTCTCAACTTGTGGGGATATTTGTTTCTACAGATCTTCAACCAGAAGAAGAATTAAGTTCTTTTGCAGAAGAGTTAAACTCTTAGATTGAGAATTAAATTCTCTTTCTGTTTTATGAAGCACCTAGGGTTTTCTTTTCTTGAGAATTGAATTCTCCTTTCTTTTCTCTCTGCTATTTTCCTTCAGAAAATTTCAAGATCTCAAAATTCTATATCCTTCTTCTCTTCCTAGCTCCTATTTATAGGAGAAGGAAAAGAATCAATTTGTTTAGTGAATCTTTTATTGAAATATTTTGTTTGTTTTTCGTGACTAATATGATCTTTTAGATCGATCACTCAGTGAATTTTATTCACCATTGGATTTTTAATCCAGAAGATATCATGTTTGTTATTTTTGGTGAAATTTAGGGAGATCTTTCCTTGTATACAATCTTTCCATAAATTGGTGATCTTTTAATCACCATTGGATTTTTTAATCCAACGGTGCTCCACTTTATAGAGCATGACCCTTTTTGTTTGTTTGGAAAGATTTAAAGAAATACTTTCCCAGTTAGGGTCTTTGATTTCCCTTAATTAGAATTTTAATTCTATTAACTCATTAAGGCTTTTAAAGCCCGTCACGTCATCCCAACGTTTGACTATTCAAATAGAATTCAATTCTATCAATTAAAGAGCTGGGGGATCTATCACGTGTTGGCATGTGACCTTCTTTTATTCAGAATTTAATTCTGCTTTTTAACAAAGCTAAAGGACCGTCACGTGTTAGCACGTGATCCTTGGTCACGTATGAGCACGTGATGCCCCATTAAGGTCTTTCCTTAGCTGTTTTGTTTACACTTTTGTTTGATTTAGAATTTAATTCTATAAAATGGAGATCATAGGGAACTATCACGTGTCAACACGTGACCCTTGGTCACGTATGAGCACGTGACCCTTGGTCACGTGTGAGCACGTGATACCTCATTGAGGTATTTCCTGATTTTTATCAGGGAACAAATGCCCCCACAGCGGTGCTCTCACGTGTCTGCACGTGAGTGCAACGCTGTCACCTTTGTGACCGTTGGATCCGTCTAGAAAATAGGAGAGATGAACCATTCCCCATCACATCCTATAAATGCAGGGGTCTCTTCAGAAACGCTTCCACTCTTTCATCTTCTTCCTTATTCATTTTCTTTTGACAATTTAATTCTCTTTCTCAGAGCTTAGTTCTCTGTTCCAAAATTTTCAGAGTTTAACTCTGTTCAAGAAAGAATCCTTTCTTCAGGTAATGATCTTGAACGGCTGAAGAACTTTCATATATAAAAACAAACTCTTTGGATTTTAAATCCACACCAAGGGTTTTCCCCTTCAAAGAACCCATCTTTCTAAGTTCTTCAAAGATATCCAATTTTTAAATAATAAACCCCTTTTGCTAGGGTTTCTCTGATTTTAAGGAATTGATGATGAAACTTGTCCTCCTTCTGGAATTTAATTCCACTTCCAAGAGCTTAGCTCTGCCAATTTTCTGGGAATTTAATTCCTCTGTTCAAAAGGAATTTAATTCCTCTTAAAGAACTCAGTTCTTCACAGAGAACTTCTTGGGGTTTTCTTGTCCTGAGTTGTTCTTTGCAAAAAAGAAATTTCCAGAGAGATCCTTCTTGATTTGCACAAAGCTTCTGTAATGGTTTTTTTTCGTTTGGGGAATGTGTAGAGTTATTTGAATTCATTGAGAATCTTGCATTTATTCTCATGATGAGTGCTTGGCCTCATTATTAGTGAGACTCCATCTTGATTTTGTGGGACCCATGTGTTTTGTAACCAATGGTCCCATAAAATAAGTCCTCTGTCGCTTTCTTCCACTGTCTTTTTTTTATATATACATTTATAAACATATATATATATATACACTGTTGGCTTCGCTTTAACAGTTCCCTTTCTTTTATTTCAGGCACAATGACTTCTGTTCCATACTTCCCTTTCACTCGCTCGGAGGCTGCTTTTCCTCAGTCACCGTCTGACGAGGAAGTGATGGCGATGATCAGGGCTCATGACCCGAGTCGCACCAACTTGCTGTTATGGGGGACCTGGTACGGTCACATCATCCGCGGTTGCAGCGGTTTTCTTTGCGAGATACCAACGGAGCCTACCCGTCTGTTTCTTCCCATGGATCCTCCACGGACTGTCTTTGCTGTGGAGATGCCGAATTGGACCCCTATGGGACGGTTTGAGCCTTCAACAACTGGTATTCCGAACCATCCGGTGCCAGCTATAGATATTTTAGGGTGCCGCATTTGCCAGGGCGAAGCCCAGCCATGGGGACAGATTTACAAGATAGGGCTTACCCCTCGACACCCCACAGGCTACCTTCTCTGGGCTCGTTACATCCTGTCCGCCCATCGCGCGCGACTGCAGAGGGTTGGACTCTATCAGGCGATATATGCATCCCTGTTGCACTACTAATCTTCCCATGTCTGGTGAGTTAAGGCCTTCTTGAACCAATGGAATCTTCCCACCAACACCTTCCTTCTAGGGGACCGCGAAGTTTTAATTTCTCTGGAAGAATTTCGCGAGATCTCAGGGCTGCCGGTCAGGGGGACACTTTATGAAGAATTACTGCCTCCCAATGAGTATGTCTTCGAAACCGAGCCTGCCATACTTGACGGCCTGTCGACCGAGAACGCCGTTCGCCACAAGTGCCCCAGTTTGATCAAGACCCTAAGCATTTTTGACAAACTATTCACAGAGTCAGAGGAGCAAGGCGTCACTTTTAAAAGTTTTATCGCTTGCTTCCTTCGCGAGGATGTCATATCAAAGACGGCTCCGAAGTTCGCGAACATTAACGACCCCTTTGGGTATGGTTTAAACAGGCGGCCGACTAAAGAAGAGGACTTGCCGCAGTATTACATTCCCATCATGTCGGCAGTATCTTTCGAGTCGATTGCAGCTCCTGGTATGGATGAGGAGACTTTCTTCGTGGGCTTCATCAGCGTTTGGCTTAGCTGGTTCGTCATTCCCATGCATCGCCGTTTCATGAGAGCCTCGGTTATTTACCCTGCTCAACGTATTGCTGAGGGAACATGTAACACCCGAGCCCAATGCTACTATTTTCAGTTACTGTTTGAGCATAATGTGGTACTCATTTCATTTAATTTGCTTGTTTGTTGCTTACTGTAAAATTTACCCGGCAAAGTCATTTCTATATATAACAAATTTTAGCATCTAAAATAAAATTGAAAATATTCATCTTGGCCTACTTGACACCCCTAGCCTCGTGGTAGCGTCCGTGCATTGTGTTCTCGTCCCGTTCAGTAAAACGGGCAAGTTTGGATGGCTACGTGCACGCACGTGTGTCCGTTTTGAGAGTATGCTTTTTAATCATAAAACATTTCATTTTAAAATTTGGAACCCGCTTAAAATCCTATTATTTGAATTTCGAATTTTTGGACCCAACCCGGGCGCAATTTGGAAATGTTTCATTTGGCGCCAAAATCCCAAATTTTTAATATTATTAAAATCTTCGCATATATTTTTCTAACTAATCTGATATCTTACTGTTCATTACCTATCTTTTAAATCTTTAAGTTAACCATATAATATTTTTACAATCTTTTATATCCTTCTCAATTTATTCTCTCAGCCAATCGCAACCTCCCCTTTAACCCCGTGGTCCCCACTTTCTCTCTCTCCTTCTTCTCTCTCTCTCCACTTTCTCTCTCTCTCTACCCCTTATATATTCTTTCGTACTTCTCTTTATCATTTTTCTCTTCTTGCTTCATGTCTCGTTTCTCATTTCTTTTAACTGTTCTTTTGTTACCGGAATTCCGTCGTGCCGGTGACGTTTCTCGACGTTCCAGCGAGATACCTCGACCCGTGTGGTTCCTTTGTTCGTCGTTTGGGTTCATTCCGTGAACCGTGCGCCGTCGCGAGTTTTTCCCG
This sequence comes from Agapanthus africanus, assembly GCA_030015575.1. Lineage (NCBI taxonomy): Eukaryota > Viridiplantae > Streptophyta > Magnoliopsida > Asparagales > Amaryllidaceae > Agapanthus > Agapanthus africanus. The sequence goes on along the minus strand of CM057340.1, from coordinate 118,801,284 downwards.
CCGACGGTTAACGTTCCGTTTTCCCGATTCGCGACCCATCGAGGCAAGTTAATCTTGCTACATGCTATATACTTTTATAATCTTCATTTTATAATATTATACATTTGAAAATCTTATAGTTTACATATGAAATGTCGTTGAAAAATCGGATATGACAAATCTAAAATTTACTGTACACCTTATCTTATAAAATTCATTATAAATCATAGAAAAATCATTAGGATACGTTCTTTAGTTCGTTACGAAGCTAATTCAGAATACTATAACTCTATAAAATATTTACTTGCAAAATAAATTGTTTATTTAACGTAAAATGCAAATGAACACGTCTCTAAACTGCTGTCCAGGGAAATTCCAGCAGCAAACTTTCAACTTTGAATATTCATAACTTTTTGTAGGGATAACCTGAGATGCTTATACTTATAAAACTGAAAACCTTATTGAATTATCTTTGTTTTGGTATAAGATACGTCTCTTTTGGAGAACATTTGTTATTTTTAAGCTATTTTACAAATTAGGGTGACGCTAAATTTCTGAACGGAACCTTCTTGTGCATGGTTAATCAATACATCTTTTATAGTTACTAATCGCTTTGAATATGCTATCCATATTAATATTATTATATCACATATTGTTTAGTTGTACATCCCACATTACCATTTTATAGTTTTATAACTTTTCGGATACCCGTTTGCATCCATCGCATTTAAGATACATATAATTGCATCCATAGATCACATCACTACATAATAATGTGATATTAACACTCCATGTTTAATAAATTGTATCCTAATTAATATTGGAACTATAAATGTAACCCTAATCGATAACTGTGCATCCATATCCTTGAAATTATATCTATTGGCATATCATATTACATGTTCCAGTTATTGTTCTGATAGTACTCATGCTTGTTTATTTATACACATGTTTATGTTAGTTTGATTATGAGCACCCACATGACATCTTGTGCTTCCTGACATGACCTGTTACACTTCCTACTTGACATGACATGGTACCGTACACTCTTGACATGACATGACACCTTTATACATTACCTGGTTGACCTGATGTACCATGGCTTTACCTGTTACCTGATCTCATGCCTAATGCCGACAAACCTGACCATTCCTGCTGTCGATCCAGACAGACTTACTTTTACCGGATTTTCTGTTGGCATTAGTCCTTGATTACTGAATACCTGACTTGACATACATAGTTTGGGGGTATGGGGAAATCAAAGGTGAAACCGACTTGTAACTCAACAGTTCGATACTTGTTCTGATCAGTCTTACGGGCTTGGCCAGCTCCGGAGTGGTGATGCTGACACTACTCGTCCATCTTGCTACCTTTTACTGCTTAGCGGCACGTCTCGGATTCAGCCCCGAGGGTCATGACCGTGGTCCCGGGCACGCACGGGATACTATTGAGTTACATCGACGATTCATCAATTGGTTTCAAAGACTATAGAGTAGAAACCTGATAGGACAGTTTGGACACCATTGCACAGTACCCTGCTTGTTATTTCTTGTTACTGCTTTATTCATGTTCATACTTGCATTGCTTATTACCATGTTTATACCATATACTTGATATCATGACGCGCTGACGTCTGGGTTTTGCATGGCCCAGATTCTTTACCACTGTCGCCGACCGTGCAGGAGTACTTCAGCCAGCAGGCTGATTTGAGTTCTATAGTGGTTAGTTTGTTTATTGCATTTTATTTCCAGGTGCGATCCCGCATTATGGGACGTACCTTTCTATGATTATATTGGATCATTTGCTTCCGCACTTTATTGTTTATTGACTCTCGTTATTATGGATTTGGACATGTGCTAGATTAGTTTATTTATCTTGTTCTTGATAACCTTACAACCGTAATGTGACTGTGGATGGATACTTCCTACCCACAGGTAGCATGGTTGGCTATGTCACATGCCCAATCTTGCGTACTCTGGGAAGCGGGGCGTGACATGGTTCTTTTGGTATCAGAGCCATAGGTTAATTGGGTTGATTCTTTGTAGTTGGGTATCGCACCCGATACACGAATCAGAATACCCGTGATTAGGAAACATGTCCTGCCACTTTGACCGTTTTACCATCCTTGAATCATTCTTCCGGATCATGTCGACATGCAAACTTACTTTGCATTGTCAACTCGAAAACCTGATTTCTTGTTATCCCTAGGACTTGGGCGACTTGGGTGGAGTTAAGTAATTGCGGCTATGATACCGCGGCATAGCTACAATGCGGTACTCTATTTAAGTATCTTGGAGTTCTAGCCTTGATCCACATTCAGAATCTATCATCATGCTAATGTTGGGTGTTTTGAGTTCAGGATTATGACAGGTAAGAAGTTGAAGACGTACCAGAGGCGTGTGAACGAAGCCGCCATGCTTGGAGTGATAAGAGGATGCTGGAAATCAAAGAAACAGCCCGAGCTGATCCAGCAGCAAGCGGACTCGTTTCAGGAAGGTTTGCAGATCGTTCAGCAGTCTGTGAACAAGATTGGAACTAGACCAGTTGACCGAGTAGGGACCGTGGCAGAGTTCAGACGTGTGGGTCCTACTACTTTCACTGGTTTGGAGGAGCCATGCCAGCCGAGCAGTGGCTAGTCAGCACGGAGAATTCGCTGATTGCGGCACAGATTCCAGAGGACAAAGGAGTTGATGTGGTGCGCATTCAACTAGTGGATTACGCCGAGAGTGGTGGCTTGTGGAGGAGAACCGTTTGCCCAAGCCAAGCAGTTAGGCGGATTTCTCTAAGAGTTTCCTGGAAAAGTTCTTTCCGCGGACTGCACGGGAGGAAATGGAAGAGAAATTTTTTGGGCTGAGGCAGAATGGAGCACCCGTGGACGTGCATGCAGCAGAGTGGATGAGACTCAGCAGTTTCGCTGGACCTTTAGTCGCCAACGATGCAGACAGGGCACGAAGGTCCATGCGCAGCTTGGATGTGGACATCCAAAGGCAAACCGTCTCCCTGGGTTTGACCACTTTCTCACAGGTTCTTACGACAGCTCGAGAACAGCAGAGCATATCAGGAAAATTGGGAGTTCACAGCAGACAGCAGTTGCGGTAAGGAAGCAGTTCTGTCGGGCCGGTCGAGTTTAGGGCTAGGCCGACAAACAATGTTCTTGCATCAATGGAAGTGATGAAAGTAAAGAGCTGGCTGTTGTTCGTGATTCTATGGATGTGTTTGAAGATATTTCGGGCTTACCGCCGAAGCGAGATGTGGAGTTTGCGATTGACCTTATTCCCGGTGCAGCGCCAGTGTCAAAATCGTATTATCCGATGGCACCGGTGGAATGGGAAGAAGTTAAGAAACAAGTGGATGAATTACTCGAGAAGGGATGGATTCAAAGTAGCAACTCACCTTGGGAAGCTCCAGTTCTTTTAGTAAGAAGAAGGATGGCACGAGAAGGATGTGCATTGATTATCGAGAATTGAACCGGATGACTATTAAGAACAAGTACCCGATCCCTCGCATTGGAGAACTTTTTGAGCAGCTTAGTGGCGCGAGGGTATTCTCGAAACTGGACTTGCGATCAGGATATCATCAAGTCCGAGTGAAAGCAGAAGACATTTGCAAGACGGCGTTTCGAACTCGATATGGACATTTCGAGTATCTAGTGATGCCCTTCGGAGTGACTAATGCGCCAGCAGTATTTATGGATTTGATGAACAGGATCTTTTCTCCGTTCTTGGACCAGTTTATTGTAGTATTCATTAACGATATTCTGGTTTACTCGAAGAGTTTTGAAGAGCATGCTGAGTAATTAAGGATCGCACTGCAGACGCTGAGACAAGAGAAGTTAATTGCGAAGATGAGTAAGTGTGAATTCTGGCTGGAAGAAGTGAAGTTTCTGGGACATGTCGTGTCGGGCGATGGAATCGCCGTCGATCCCGAGAAGATTACAGCAGTTCGAGATTGGCCTATTCCAAAGAATGTTGAGGAAATAAGTAGTTTTCTTGGACTCGCCGGTTACTACAGAAAATTTGTGGAGAACTTCGCTCGTTTAGCTGAGCCGTTAACCAAGCTTACGCGTAAGGAGGTACCGTTTGTTAGGACGGATGGATGTGCATTGGCCTTCGAGACGTTGAAGCAGAAGTTGATAACCGCCCCTATCCTGACCGTACCGGATAACTCAGGAGGACTGGTGATTCGCAGCGACGCATCTGGAAAAGGATTGGGATGTGTTTTAATGCAGAATGGGAAAGTCGTCGCTTACGCATCGAGACAACTGAAGACTCATGAGAAGAACTATCCGACCCATGACTTAGAGCTTGCAGCCGTGATCTTCGCCCTGAAGATTTGGAGACACTACCTTTTGGGCGAGAGAGTTGAAGTCTTTACGGATCACAAGAGTTTGAAATATGTGTTCACTCAGAAGGAGTTGAACATGAGGCAACGCAGATGGTTGGAGCTGATGGCCGACTACGACCTTGATCTTAAGTACCACCCGGGAAAGGTTAACGTCGTGCCAGATGCGCTGAGTCGGTTACCAGCAATTCAGGTGTTGACTGCACATAGAGAGATCATTGAGGAGTTTCGGAGATTTGACTTGGAGGTTGTGCTACCGCGTGCTACAGGACAGTTGATGCAGTTGCAATTACAATCGTGCTTAGTTGAGAAGATTAAAGCGATACAATCGCAGGATCCTAGACTACAAAAGTTTCGAGAGCAGGTGGAAGCCGGACTACGAACCGATTTACTGATCCATGAAGATGGTTCGTTGAGATATGGTAGCCGTGTGTGTGTGCCAAAAGGAGATGTGCGTGAAGAGCTTATGAAGGAGGCACACAGTTCAGCTTACTCTGTACATCCAGGAGGGACAAAGATGTACCGAGATATTCGACAGCATTTCTGGTGGGAAGGCATGAAACGGGAGATTGCTCGCTTCGTGGCTAAGTGCTTGGTGTGTCAGCAAGTCAAGGCTGAACACCAAAGGGTTGCTGGTTTGTTGCAACCACTTCCGATTCCTCAGTGGAAGTGGGAACATATAACCATGGATTTCGTGACGGCTTTACCGCGGAGTCCAAAGGGCAACAATGCAGTATGGGTGATTGTCGATCGGTTGACCAAAGCAGCTCACTTTATTCCTTTTCGGGTTGGTCAATCGACAGAGACTTTGGCAGAGCGATACATGCAGGAGATTGTCAGATTGCATGGAGTGCCGGTAAGCATCGTGTCCGATCGGGACACTCGATTCTTGTCGCACTTTTGGAGGAGTTTACAAGAAAGTTTGGGGACTCGATTGAAGTTCAGCACAGCTTATCATCCTCAGACTGATGGACAATCGGAGAGAACGATCCAAACTCTTGAGGATACGTTGAGAACATGCAGGTTGGACTTCAAGGGGTCTTGGGAGGATCATCTACTTTTGGTGGAGTTGTCTTACAACAACAGTTTTCAGGCAACTATTCAGCTGGCTCCATTTGAAGCTTTGTATGGTCGTAAATGCCGTTCACCTGTTTGTTGGGACGATATCGGTGAACGAAGATTATTGGGACCAGATTTGGTTGTGCAGACAGTTGAGAAGGTTAACCCTATCAGAAATCATATGAAGGCAGCACAGGACCGACAGAAGAGTTGGGCAGATACGTCAAGAAGACCTCTGGAGTTCACCGTGGGTGATTTGGTATTCTTGAAGATATCACCGACTAGAGGGGTGATTCGCTTTGGGAGTCGGGGAAAGCTTGGTTCTCGATTCGTTGGACCCTTCGAGATATTGGAGCGTGTTGGAGAGGTAGCGTACCATTTGGCGTTACTACAGTCCTTGGCAGGTGTGCACGATGTGGTTCGTGTATCTCAACTACGGAGGTATGTTCGAGATGAAACCCACGTATTGGATCATTCGGAGTTGACTGTACGAGAGGACCTAACTTTTGAAGAGCGACCAGTTGAAATCAAGGATCGAAGAGAAAAGGTTCTTAAGAACAAGGTTACCCCTCTTGTGCTAGTTTTTTGGGGTAATCGATCGCATGGAGAATCCACTTGGGAACGAGAAGATGAAATCCGGCAGAAGTTTCCTCACCTTTTCTTGTAGTTATCTATCTTTGTATTCTTGGAATTTCGAGGACGAAATTCTTTTTGTAGTTGGGTATAATGTAACACCCGAGCCCAATGCTACTATTTTCAGTTACTGTTTGAGCATAATGTGGTACTCATTTCATTTAATTTGCTTGTTTGTTGCTTACTGTAAAATTTACCCGGCAAAGTCATTTCTATATATAACAAATTTTAGCATCTAAAATAAAATTGAAAATATTCATCTTGGCCTACTTGACACCCCTAGCCTCGTGGTAGCGTCCGTGCATTGTGTTCTCGTCCCGTTCAGTAAAACGGGCAAGTTTGGATGGCTACGTGCACGCACGTGTGTCCGTTTTGAGAGTATGCTTTTTAATCATAAAACATTTCATTTTAAAATTTGGAACCCGCTTAAAATCCTATTATTTGAATTTCGAATTTTTGGACCCAACCCGGGCGCAATTTGGAAATGTTTCATTTGGCGCCAAAATCCCAAATTTTTAATATTATTAAAATCTTCGCATATATTTTTCTAACTAATCTGATATCTTACTGTTCATTACCTATCTTTTAAATCTTTAAGTTAACCATATAATATTTTTACAATCTTTTATATCCTTCTCAATTTATTCTCTCAGCCAATCGCAACCTCCCCTTTAACCCCGTGGTCCCCACTTTCTCTCTCTCCTTCTTCTCTCTCTCTCCACTTTCTCTCTCTCTCTACCCCTTATATATTCTTTCGTACTTCTCTTTATCATTTTTCTCTTCTTGCTTCATGTCTCGTTTCTCATTTCTTTTAACTGTTCTTTTGTTACCGGAATTCCGTCGTGCCGGTGACGTTTCTCGACGTTCCAGCGAGATACCTCGACCCGTGTGGTTCCTTTGTTCGTCGTTTGGGTTCATTCCGTGAACCGTGCGCCGTCGCGAGTTTTTCCCGCCGACGGTTAACGTTCCGTTTTCCCGATTCGCGACCCATCGAGGCAAGTTAATCTTGCTACATGCTATATACTTTTATAATCTTCATTTTATAATATTATACATTTGAAAATCTTATAGTTTACATATGAAATGTCGTTGAAAAATCGGATATGACAAATCTAAAATTTACTGTACACCTTATCTTATAAAATTCATTATAAATCATAGAAAAATCATTAGGATACGTTCTTTAGTTCGTTACGAAGCTAATTCAGAATACTATAACTCTATAAAATATTTACTTGCAAAATAAATTGTTTATTTAACGTAAAATGCAAATGAACACGTCTCTAAACTGCTGTCCAGGGAAATTCCAGCAGCAAACTTTCAACTTTGAATATTCATAACTTTTTGTAGGGATAACCTGAGATGCTTATACTTATAAAACTGAAAACCTTATTGAATTATCTTTGTTTTGGTATAAGATACGTCTCTTTTGGAGAACATTTGTTATTTTTAAGCTATTTTACAAATTAGGGTGACGCTAAATTTCTGAACGGAACCTTCTTGTGCATGGTTAATCAATACATCTTTTATAGTTACTAATCGCTTTGAATATGCTATCCATATTAATATTATTATATCACATATTGTTTAGTTGTACATCCCACATTACCATTTTATAGTTTTATAACTTTTCGGATACCCGTTTGCATCCATCGCATTTAAGATACATATAATTGCATCCATAGATCACATCACTACATAATAATGTGATATTAACACTCCATGTTTAATAAATTGTATCCTAATTAATATTGGAACTATAAATGTAACCCTAATCGATAACTGTGCATCCATATCCTTGAAATTATATCTATTGGCATATCATATTACATGTTCCAGTTATTGTTCTGATAGTACTCATGCTTGTTTATTTATACACATGTTTATGTTAGTTTGATTATGAGCACCCACATGACATCTTGTGCTTCCTGACATGACCTGTTACACTTCCTACTTGACATGACATGGTACCGTACACTCTTGACATGACATGACACCTTTATACATTACCTGGTTGACCTGATGTACCATGGCTTTACCTGTTACCTGATCTCATGCCTAATGCCGACAAACCTGACCATTCCTGCTGTCGATCCAGACAGACTTACTTTTACCGGATTTTCTGTTGGCATTAGTCCTTGATTACTGAATACCTGACTTGACATACATAGTTTGGGGGTATGGGGAAATCAAAGGTGAAACCGACTTGTAACTCAATAGTTCGATACTTGTTCTGATCAGTCTTACGGGCTTGGCCAGCTCCGGAGTGGTGATGCTGACACTACTCGTCCATCTTGCTACCTTTTACTGCTTAGCGGCACGTCTCGGATTCAGCCCCGAGGGTCATGACCGTGGTCCCGGGCACGCACGGGATACTATTGAGTTACATCGACGATTCATCAATTGGTTTCAAAGACTATAGAGTAGAAACCTGATAGGACAGTTTGGACACCATTGCACAGTACCCTGCTTGTTATTTCTTGTTACTGCTTTATTCATGTTCATACTTGCATTGCTTATTACCATGTTTATACCATATACTTGATATCATGACGCGCTGACGTCTGGGTTTTGCATGGCCCAGATTCTTTACCACTGTCGCCGACCGTGCAGGAGTACTTCAGCCAGCAGGCTGATTTGAGTTCTATAGTGGTTAGTTTGTTTATTGCATTTTATTTCCAGGTGCGATCCCGCATTATGGGACGTTGACATGATAAGTATCATATTGTTTTTATTTTTAAATAACACTTATCATAATTCTTTATCATCTTCTTCTTCATCTTCAACTTGAAGAAAGCTTGCACCATCAATGGCAACTAGCCAAAATGAGTGAGAAATCCAAATCTAAAGTCTACCCACTTCCTATTTCTTCATCCTCTACCTCTTGCCAAGTTGTATAGGGTGTTTCCTTCACAAGTTCTCAAGGCTTGGTGAAGTTGGAGCTTGTTCTTATGATGCCTCGACGTAGATCATCTTCGGCATCGAACCGACGACCAAGTCCGCCCTTTTCTCCGATGAAGCCGATGATAGAGTCATGGATTCAATTTGGACAGCGGAGGGACGTCATCACGGAGCCTAGGAGGTGGAGGACCGGATCTACAAAGGTTGTAGCTTCTTTCCATTATGTTAAAGTTGTTTACTTGCATCGCATAGCCTATATATCTAGTTAACGATCCGTATTAGGGTTTGTAGGCACAAGGAATTTTTGATTTGTGCATGTTTGATCACTTGTGAGACTTCATTAGTGTGCCTAGGAACCCTACAGTGGTATCAGAGCCTAGCTAGAGCCTTAGGCGAAGTCTAGACGGAATTAGAACTCCGATCGAATCAAAACCCAAACCCTAATATTGCTCTCTGGACTTTTTCTGAATTTGTGGTTTTTTTTAGAATTAAAAATATGCAGAGAAATGTGCAGGAAATTCTAAGAAAAACTGCAGAAAACAACAGCCTAATTCTACAGTAAGACCGCGGAACCGCGGCGTTGACCCCCGTTTTGCGGCGGTTCCGCTGCCGTCTGTGATGATCAGGCTGTGAGTTTTCTTCAGTTGTTTCTGTTGGTGTTTCTTGTGTGCTCTGGATGCTTTTAATATTTATTCCAGAGTTGTATTTTCTGAGTTGTATTGGGGACTCGGTGTATTCGATCGGACTGTCTAATTTTGTCGGTATGCTTTTCCGGGTATTTTTAGAATATGTTAAAAAGTTCGACCGGATATAAATACCCAATTTTTCCCCTGCCGGGAAATTTCCAATTGTTGGATTTTTCCGTGGTTTAAAGACGTTCTAAGTAGTGCAAGTAACGCGATGGACCCTCTAGAAGACAACAAACCTTAACTCGATTATGTGACCGTCTTGAACTGCCCTTTGAACCTTAGGGTTTGGGGCAGTACGGCGTGCCACATGTGAGGCGTTGGCTTGACCCTTCTACGGCTGGACCGTTGGTACTGAGGCACGAACTGAATGTTTTTAGACTTATTTCATGTGTTGAGCTGTATCGGGAAAACTTGGGTGTTCGATTGTTCGATCGAAAAGTTTAGCATTTTCTATTTATCCGGAATGTGATACAATACTTGGAATTCGCAAATAGTTATGAGATGACTGGATGAATGTTATAAACATAGAAGTTTAGTCTCACTTGATCGGTTGCCACGGAATTTTGATGTGATCAAAAGTCCGTTGCAATCACGTAGCGTACGCGGATACTCGCCGGGTAAACTTAATAGACAGCCTCACCCCATAGCCCCGACCAAGTGACTGTAGGAGAACCCGTCGCCGAAAGCATCCGTCCGGGTGCTCGCGACAGCGGTGTTCCGCCTTGGTGCACTTCGTCGACGGCGTCGGGGGTGCGGCCGCCTACTAAAGTTTGCGACGAGCATTCGATCAGGATGTCGGGAATCCTGTTGAATTGCCCGACTTGATATTGAAAAGTGTTTTCGATAACGAGACTAAAATGCGGGGTTTATAATTGTTAGGCATGCGATGTCTAAGGAATTCATTTGGTTAGGCATGTGATGTCTAAAGAGGTTGCGGATTCCAACTGTTGTAGTTTTACACTTTCTTTTCTGTGACCGTAAGTGTAATATGTGATATCGCCGGTTTCGTTGCTATATGTCAACGACAATTGGGATGCGCATATTTACTTACGTTGATGACATGCGATGTTATGTGTTGCTGGATATGTTATATTGGATCGTCGTGTTCGAATAGCCGGTTTTTTTTATGTGAGATGAGTGTTCTTCATTTTCATTCATGTAAAAACTTGTATGTAATATTCTTTTATTGGGGCACTTCCAGGTTGCGGATGATGTCACCATTTGTATATTATTTACTTTTCTGCACTAGGATAGACCCAAGGAGGAGAGCACAAGTAACCGGGTTCTAGGGTCCAGAGGGAGACCATCTCGAGGAGTCGAGTCCGGGTCTCCTAACTATAGAATTGGTAGGGTTACTTGCCGCTCTCGTAGGGGTCTAGGGGTGTGGGTTTGGCTATTCATCACGACCGTGGAATCCGTGTTTTATACTGGCTCGTATTGAAAACACGGACGTCCTAGTATATCCAATATTTCATATGTATCTTCTGCTGTGATTTATCTGTGATGTGATCATGTGATGTTCTGTGTCAGATATTGTATATAGTATATATGATATATTATATAGACGTTGCTTATGTTTTACACCCGCGCTAGCCCTGCCTCGTTCTGGCGTTAGTTACCTAACCTAACGGTGCAGACGGGACATCGAGGCGAATGCGGATGGCATAAGCGTACGTTATATTTATCTGTGATGATTAGGTGGACTTAAATGATGGGATATTCATTAATGAGATTAATGAAAGAAAATAAACCTAATTGATGTTGTGGAATCGAATTTCAAAATAAAACAGGTAGCTACAGTTCTTGCTTTGCATCGCGGTGTTCATTATAGAACATCCTGCACCTTATTCGATGAGGAAAGGACCGAGATCCCTTCACCAGGAGTGACTCCTTTAGCAATAACTGGCAGATGCTACAACCTTCGGTTTGTCTTTGGTCGCTTCTATAGTTTCCGCTTTGCACAGTGATATATATGATATATCCCGCACCTCATTCGACGAGGAAAGGGCCGACGATCCCTTCACCGGGAGTGACCCTTTTAGTAAAACTAGAAAAGCCTCGAAAACATTCCATTTAAAAACATTTGATTCCGCAACGAGATCAAGTTCAAAGCGTTAAAGGTTTTCATAAAAACCATTCGCAACCCTCCGTCATTTTAGGAAGTAGAGTACTTAGTATTCGTGCTGTGTTTGTTGACCATAGTCAAGGCACAGTGTACGGTAGCTAAGTGATGTCTTCCTACACCGCATATGATGCGATTAGTTAGGACAGTCGCGTGACTTTGTTGACCTTAGTTAAGGGTCATGTGGGTGGGTCTAATTAATCACGAAATGACGGGTAGAACTTGACTAGCACTTATGATTTGTTGACCATAGTTAAGGTCATAGGTGCTAGGGGTAAAAACCTTTATCGGGAGTTTCAAGTGTTGAAATTTGCAATGAGATTGCATACCTTCTATGTGATAGTTGGATCCCGATACCCACTGCGAGTAATTGTTACTCCTGGGAGAGTTTTGCACTTTGCAATTAGCCGATCAAGTAGGTGTCTAGAATGGTGTCAACGGGGTTACGTCTCTGGGAAAACGAGGTTTACTGTAATTAGGTCCGTGCGAAAGCACGGGGAACCTCCCTCAAAGTACCGACACTGGCCTGGCTGAAAGATTGGCGAACTTGTAGAGTGTAATTAATCCCGGCTAGTCTTTCCTTTTAAGGTTTGAAGGAAGATTTGATAAAAAACAGTGGGAGCCATCCTGATTAGATAAAATATATAACCAATCTGATCTTGCAAGAGCGCACGCAGAGTGTTTTCTTCTCTCTCTCCTGGTAGCGACCATATCACGCCTTAATCAAGATAATAAAATGGATGTATTGACCGAACCCGCTTGTTATACTGAGCTGGGGAACGTTGGTCCCGTTCCAACTTATAATTGTTATAAGACAGAGCAGGAAATAGGGGAATACCAGAATTCCTATGCCGCCCAAACGAAGAAAATGCATATGATGCATCATCTTCGGGTGTGTTCATTACAAAGAACTGTTTCTCAGTATCCTCCGCATCCTGGGTATCTGATACCGGATCAGAATCCCAGATATGTAATCTGTTACATAGGGCTACAAAAGGGTAAAAAAACTAAGAACGGGTGATAAGTTTCATGAGACAGAAAACGGGACAAGTGTTGCAGCCAAGTCTGTTGGTCACTGTCACCCTGTATTACCAATACATTGATTCTGAACGAATGTTATTAGATACCGAACCTGTTATACAAAATCATATCACTCTCTTTACAAGTAAAGAAATGATAAAATTTTGTATTGTTGGATAATGTTTTGAACATTTCCTATATCAAAAGTTGATCGGTTCAGGCACGTTATCTAAAAGCATTGATATTCTAAATCAAACTACAGTTCCTAGTATACGGAACACACGCAAGAGGAAGAGTTCAGAAATGAACGAATCATTCTTGAGGCATTGTAGACTAGGTCATATCAAAGCGACCCGACTGGCTGAAGTTACATTTTAGATGCATATTTAAATCAGTTTGAATTTACATCTTGTGAAACTTGCCAGTCATGTCACAAAGATAAGATGACCATAGCTCTGTTTGTTGGAAACAGAGAAAGAGTTAGTAAACTCTTGGGACTGATACATTATGATGTATGTAAGGTCTCCTGTCTACACATGCCAGGACTGGTTCTTTATACTTCATTACGTTCTCTGATGATCTCTCAAGATTCTGACATATGTTCCTGTTGAAACACAAGCCCGAACCTTTTGAGATATTCACAGAATATAAGTTAGAAGTAGAGAACCAACAACCGGGTATAAGTATTATGTCCTATGATAAGATCAGGGAGGAGAATACTTGTGCATGGCATTCCTGGACTATTCTAAAAGAAAATGAGATTCTCTCTCCGTATTACTCCTCTGAATACACCACAGCACAACGGTGTATCAGGGCGGAGCAATCGCACAATATTAGATATGGTGTGCTCTATGATGAGTATTACTGAGTTACCTATTTCCTTTTGGGGTTATGCGCTTGAGAAGCTGTGTACCTATTGAATTAGGTTCGAATCAAATCAGTGCCTACCACTCCATATGAGATATGGTATGGGAAGAGCCTATCTCTTAAGTAAGTTAAGATTTGGGATTGTCCGGCCTATGTCAAAAGCAAAATCCGGACAAGATCGAGGCAAGGTCAGTTCTGTAGAACTGGAAAGGTTCCAGCCGTACAAAACTGCTAATGATTTGACAGAACCAAAGGATTCAATAGTTTCCGACGAACCTCAGCCTCTCCGCCGATCTGGTAGGGTTCCTCGCCTGCCTGAGAGATACCTCGGTTTCTCGATGACAGTGGGAGCGAGGATTGCATCATGAGATGATGACCCAACCAGTTTCGAGCAGGCCATCGAGAGTAGGGACTCTGTAAGAATGGCTGGATGCTTAGCGATCTGAGATGGAATCCTTATACACCAACAAAGTATGGACTTTGGTTGCTATATCTGAAGGGTTAAATCCCCATCAGGAGCAAGTATATCTTGAGAAGATTACTTGGTGTAGATGGAAAAGTTGAGACTTTCAAAGCTAGACTTGTTAAAGGTTTTAGTCATCAACCAGGCGTGGATAATGATGAAACCTTTTCCAGTGGCTATGCTTAAGTCCATCCAGATCCTACTTGCCATTGCTACACACCATGACTACGATATCTGGTGGTTGGGTGCCATGACTACTTTTCTAAATAATGATTTAGAAGAGAACGTCTATAAGAACACAGCCAGAGGGCTTCGTAAACAGTGGGAGCAGCGGAAACGTGTGCAAGTTGCTTTATAGAATAAAGCAGGTATCGTGGAGTTGGAACATCTGTTTTGATGTGTTAGTCAAAGAGTTTGACATCATCAAAATGGTAGATGAACCTTGTATAAACAAAAAGGAAGTAGGGAGTATTGTGAAGATCCTCGTAGAGTACGTGGATAACATACTCTTGTTAGGGAAGGAGTTTCCTATGCTACGCTCGATCAATCTCCGCTTATCACAATGATTTTCCATATAGGATCAAAGTGATACATACTAAATCCTAAGCTTTGGATCTATGAGATAAATTTAATTGGATGTTAGGATACTCACTAGTTGTAGTGAGATGGTATCCATCGATCCTGGGGAGAATCACTGGAAGGGTTCCAGAGTGATAAGGACGACTGAATGTCAGTCGCAGGCATTGTCTTTACCCTCGGTAAAGGGACGGTATGTTGGAAGATTTCCAAGCTAGATACCGTGACAAACTAGACGATAAAGGCTGGTAACATCGCTATTTAAAGATACTACCAAAGGGGTAGTTTGGGTGTATATTGGTTCATAAGATGAACTAGGTTCCTGCCATTGTGTGACAATGGAAATGTGGCTTTGGCCCTGGAACCCTGGTCCCATCAGTGACCCAGACATATTCTGAGGCAGCATCACCTGATCATGGAGATAGATGATCTCCGGGGTGATCGAGGTTAGGAGAGTAGACTAAGAGGACAACACGGCGGATCCACTCACGAAGGCTTTTTCCCAGAGAGACTTATATGGAATGGTTGAGTATGTGATACTGCAACCACTGCTACAGATGGCCCTAGTGCAAGTGGGAGATTGTTAGTTATATGTATGCCCTAGAGGCCATTACTGTACATTGGATGTATATTGTAGTGGATGCTGGGACATATATAGGTAGGACTTTCTTGCTCGACATGATAGTACGCTATCTGGTTGCTCTTTATCTTAACGTGTATACTTTCTGTCTCTCTGATTACATGTTGATAAAGCCCTTAGGATTAGTACTCGATTTCCAGGACTATGATGCAGATCATACTATTGGGGCCTGGGTAGTCAATGAGTACATCCTTCATTGTTCCTAGTCGTGGGAATATCGAGACGGGGCATCGATATTCCAGAGTAGACTAGCGTGTATCTTCTCGACCCATGTGATGGGCGATGGATGATCCCATATCCATTGGTGTTTGACATCAGAGATGATATACGGGTGCTCAGTGGAGACTGGGTACACTGGACGGACTCGCCGAGAACTCCCAGATGGTATTATACCTCAGGTCAGATGGCAGTTCTCAGGTGACACTTGTGCAGGTTAGTCTGTAGACCCGAGATCGTCACAAAGCTTCTGTAATGGTTTTTTTTCGTTTGGGGAATGTGCAGAGTTATTTGAATTCATTGAGAATCTTGCATTTATTCTCATGATGAGTGCTTGGCCTCATTATTAGTGAGACTCCATCTTGATTTTGTGGGACCCATGTGTTTTATAACCAATGGTCCCATAAAATAAGTCCTCTGTCGCTTTCTTCCACTGTCTTTTTTTTTATATATACATTTATAAACATATATATATATACACTGTTGGCTTCGCTTTAACAGTTCCCTTTCTTTTATTTCAGGCACAATGACTTCTGTTCCATACTTCCCTTTCACTCGCTCGGAGGCTGCTTTTCCTCAGTCACCGTCTGACGAGGAAGTGATGGCGATGATCAGGGCTCATGACCCGAGTCGCACCAACTTGCTGTTATGGGGGACCTGGTACGGTCACATCATCCGCGGTTGCAGCGGTTTTCTTTGCGAGATACCAACGGAGCCTACCCGTCTGTTTCTTCCCATGGATCCTCCACGGACTGTCTTTGCTGTGGAGATGCCGAATTGGACCCCTATGGGACGGTTTGAGCCTTCAACAACTGGTATTCCGAACCATCCGGTGCCAGCTATAGATATTTTAGGGTGCCGCATTTGCCAGGGCGAAGCCCAGCCATGGGGACAGATTTACAAGATAGGGCTTACCCCTCGACACCCCACAGGCTACCTTCTCTGGGCTCGTTACATCCTGTCCGCCCATCACGCGCGACTGCAGAGGGTTGGACTTTATCAGGCGATATATGCATCCCTGTTGCATTACTAATCTTCCCATGTCTGGTGAGTTAAGGCCTTCTTGAACCAATGGAATCTTCCCACCAACACCTTCCTTCTAGGGGACCGCGAAGTTTTAATTTCTCTGGAAGAATTTCGTGAGATCTCAGGGCTGCCGGTCAGGGGGACACTTTATGAAGAATTACTGCCTCCCAATGAGTATGTCTTCGAAACCGAGCCTGCCATGCTTGACGGCCTGTCGACCGAGAACGCCGTTCGCCACAAGTGCCCCAGTTTGATCAAGACCCTAAGCATTTTTGACAAACTATTCACAGAGTCAGAGGAGCAAGGCGTCACTTTTAAAAGTTTTATCGCTTGCTTCCTTCGCGAGGATGTCATATCAAAGACGGCTCCGAAGTTCGCGAACATTAACGACCTCTTTGGGTATGGTTTAAACAGGCGGCCGACTAAAGAAGAGGACTTGCCGCAGTATTACATTCCCATCATGTCGGCAGTATCTTTTGAGTCGATTGCAGCTCCTGGTATGGATGAGGAGACTTTCTTCGTGGGCTTCATCAGCGTTTGGCTTAGCTGGTTCGTCATTCCCATGCATCGCCGTTTCATGAGAGCCTCGGTTATTTACCCTGCTCATCGTATTGCTGAGGGAACACGACTAGCTGTGGGCATTCCAGGGCTAGCGCATCTATATCATGGGTTAGGCGTCGCGGCTAATACCTCAACTCCAGGTGTAGATGTGGTAAATTTCTCTCTTCATTACTTCACGTCCTGGATTGAGATGCACGTGTTAGGGGCCTTTGCTGCATACCAAAGACCCAAATTTTATGATGCCTACACTTTTCCGCGACTCATACGGCTGGTGGACGCTTCTGCTCCTGACCCGACTCAGTCTGGGGCCATTCGTGTGCTGATCGCTCCCTATGCTAATACGGGCAGAATGGTATTCATCGATCGAGCCCTATCTGCTCCCTCAGGACTGATTCAACAGCTCTGCGACTTGTCGAAAGAGGGGGTACCTTCTCTGAAGCCCAGGGAAGACATGCACCTATACGCGATCAGACCAGGCTATCTGGTATTTCGTCAGAACGGTGCGGCCCTTTTTATGCGGTACAACCCACACCGCTTTGCCCGGCAACTTGGATATGATCAGGGCGTCCCCTTCGAGGCATTTACAGTGGCGCCTAGCCCATCGCCTGAAGCTGTTCGTGACGCCGCTCATCACTTTATGCGGCTGAACACTGGTTCTCGCTTCATGATTCCTGAAGCTGATCATATTCCTCGATGTGTGGGGTCTTTCACGGGTTGGTACCTCCACCGGGTCAGTCCAATTATCGCTGAGGAGAAGAGGGTACTTCTCGGATACAGCGCTCCCATTCCGATTCAAGCCACGGGAGTTCTGCCGCAACCGCGTGCAACGGTTCGCCCTTCCTTGAGGGATACCAGTATCGTGCTTATTCCAGGGGCGGCGGAAGTGGACTTAACTCCCACAGCTGGTATGCCATTGCGTACTCGGGCTCAATCAAGGGCTAATAGGGCGCCGGTAGTAGTATCATCGTCCACGGCGTAAACAATGGCTGTGTCGTCCTCGGTAGCACCGCCGATCGAGGACATTGAAGGTGAAGTGGGTCAACGTCGTGCCAAAGCTCCACGGGGAAGGAAACGATCATCTTCGGCGGTTAGTTCTGGGTCCAAAAGACGGAGGAAGACGGTCACCAATCTGCTCGACTCTTTAATAGATTCCGAGCCTATTCTTCAGGATGAACCACTAGCTATGCAAGAATCGGATGGTGGTCTACTTTTCCCGGGTTCGTCTGCCGAGGAAGCCGCACAATTGGCTCAGGCAATAAGACGCTCACAAGACGAATCCGAGGACGTAAGGATCCCGAAGAAGCCTTACCCTGCCGTCATCTTTTACGAAGACCCTCCGTGGATACGGCGGCGATTCATAGGCCCTTTGGAAGAATGGGGCGAAAGGGCCCTTAAACAGGCTGTTTCGGCCAACGCCGAGGACGCGCTTTCATTGTGGACCGGTGGCCACGGGTCTACCCTCGGACCTCGGTAAGCACATCTCCTCAGGAAGGAGCGTCGGCTTGAACAAGCCATACTAGAAGCTCCCTTGCGCATCGGTATGTTCACGTATCTCTTTGTAATATTTTGTATTGCTTGCATACATATATATTGTTAGTTATATGTATGCCCTAGAGGCCATTACTGTACATTGGATGTATATTGTAGTGGATACTGGGACATATATAGGTAGGACTTTCTTGCTCGATATGATAGTACGCTATCTGGTTGCTCTTTATTTTAACGTGTATACTTTCTGTCTCTCTGATTACATGTTGATAAAGCCCTTAGGATTAGTACTCGACTTCCAGGACTATGATGCAGATCATACTATTGGGGCCTGGGTAGTCAATGAGTACATCCTTCATTGTTCCTAGTCGTGGGAATATCGAGACGGGGCATCGATATTCCAGAGTAGACTAGCGTGTATCTTCTCGACCCATATGATGGGCGATGGATGATCCCATATCCATTGGTGTTTGACATCAGAGATGGTATACGGGTGCTCAGTGGAGACTGGGTACACTGAACGGACTCGCCGAGAACTCCCAGATGGTATTATACCTCACGTCAGATGGCAGTTCTCTGGTGACACTGGTACAGCTTAGTCTGTTGACCCGAGATCGTCATAGAGTCTTGTGTGTCTCCTACTGTGCTTTGATTTCCACCCTACCATGGCTCTACTGAGTCGTGCAAACAGGTGGTTTTTGGGTACAGTCCCGATTCACATGGAGGCAATGAGCGATAGGAGGGGATTCGTCTCTCCCGGTATTGGGGGTTGATGTTGCGCTATGCTCGACTGGCCATAACAGGAAATCCCTGGCCAGGGTTGCAGTGACCTACTGGTAAGTGTTATCAGTAGTTTCACACATGTCATGGACTTCACGTCGGCATGACTTATCGAGCTACTGGGGTCTGACGTTTACCGCCCCTAGGCGAGATATGCGGCATATCAGACGAACAGACCGGACTGTACGGTAAGTGTTACTGGTTGGATTCACAGGAGTGTGAGCGGGCTTGCTCGTCGATCTTCTGATCGCTCAATACCCGGGTGGCCATTACGTTTAGCAGACCGCTTGCGGCTTGTGGGTGTTTGATATGATCATCATCTGCTGCCGGCGTATTGACGAGTCTTTAGAGTCCTACACAGAGGTTTCCTGGCTCAAGCGAAACGAAATAGGAGCGCATATGAGATATGTACGGGACCGAGAATAATGCGTGTATGTGTTACCGTATTTCATTCTCGCGATGAATGTGTCGAATGGTTGTATGCGATATAACCTAGTTATCGAATCAAGGATTGATTCGATAAGCCGATACATTGGATACTAGCCGGTTATATGCGATATGACCGGATCATTGAATCAAGTGTTGATTTAATGATTTAATGTATAATTATATATTTGATATATTACTTTGCATTAACTAGTATTGGTTCACTTTAAATGGATTTACTCACTTGATTTGCACAAGTTGTATATGAGATATACTTTTGTGCACAAGATTGTATCATGTTTGATGATACATGCAAGCTTGGGTTTGTGTAAAGAATTGACCATGGTTATATGAATGGTTAGGGTTTCTTTTATTTACTTATTCATTTATCTATTTATTTTTAAAAGGTAAAGAAAACAAAATGGTTTCTTTTGGATGCTTCTAGCATCTTTGACCTAATGACCATTTTGTCTTCATCTCCTAAACCTAACCATTCTACTAACCTTAGTTGATTCTCTACACTAAACCATGGTTGTTGACATGATAAGTATCATATTGTTTTTGTTTTTAAATAACACTTATCATAATTCTTTATCATCTTCTTCTTCATCTTCAACTTGAAGAAAGCTTGCACCATCAATGGCAACTAGCCAAAATGAGTGAGAAATCCAAATCTAAAGTCTACCCACTTCCTATTTCTTCATCCTCTACCTCTTGCCAAGTTGTATAGGGTGTTTCCTTCACAAGTTCTCAAGGCTTGGTGAAGTTGGAGCTTGTTCTTGTGATGCCTCGACGTAGATCATCTTCGGCATCGAACCGACGACCAAGTCCGCCCTTTTCTCCGATGAAGCCGATGCTAGAGTCATGGATTCAATTTGGACAGCGGAGGGACGTCATCATGGAGCCTAGGAGGTGGAGGACCGGATCTACAAAGGTTGTAGCTTCTTTCCATTATGTTAAAGTTGTTTACTTGCATCGCATAGCCTATATATCTAGTTAACGATCCGTATTAGGGTTTGTAGGCACAAGGAATTTTTGATTTGTGCATGTTTGATCACTTGTGAGACTTCATTAGTGTGCTTAGGAACCCTACATATATGTATCCTTATCCTCGTACAAACTTTGCAGGGACTTCGGCGGCGGCGGAGGCTCTGAGTCGCGGTTTGACCGTAAATTCTGCTGATATCCCCAGTGAAACACCAATCAGTGTGGAGGGGGTCGATGCAACTATTGCTCTTGCGATAGAGTCTCCCTCGGTGGTTTCCGTTCCCGAAGCGCTTGCTCCCTCGGGGGAGGCATCTTTATCGGTCGCCGCTCCAATGGATCTTCCTGAGGGCGACCCAGAGACTAGGATAAAGGTAGTCGAGGCTACCGTCCTTCCGCTGGAGCCTGCAGTGGCAACCGCTGCTCCTCGCTCGGAAGTCGCTACATTGGTCCACGTCCCCGATGATATGCCTGAGGTCACGGAGGAGGCCGCTGAAGCTGCTATCCCTCCAGCTCAAAATGGGAGGAGCATCGAAGGTAGCCTTCTATATTTTACATTAATAATCTCTCCATTATCTGAACCCTTCTGTCTTTTCAGAATTGTGCGGATTGGCGACATCTATTGCTGATCTGTCTCCCAGGCAGTCCTTTCACACCTGTTAGAGATGGCTACTCCGCAGGCGATATCTCCTCAACGCATCGTCCTCTCTTCCGGGAAAGGTTGGTGTTGTTTACCCTTTTTTCACAGCATTATCACTATTTCATAAAATGACATTGATGTCTTTTACAGTTCTGGAAGCCGATGACGAGGTTGAGATTCTTGACGGGCCTGGGGAGCCTTCAGATCCCTCTTGCCTGACTGTGGGTAAGTAAAGTCTCAACGTCGTTCCATTTGTTCTTTGCTTATAAGTCTTGCTGACTGTTTATAAATATGAACAGCTCTACCAGTTCTCACTACGCTGGAGTCTTGCATCGCCATGCCACCTGGCCCCTATGCTCTGCGTGCCTCGGAACGAATGGCAAAGCTAAGCCCCGACTCCCTGTCATCCCTGATTGAGGACCTTCACGCTGGCAGTCCGATCACGGCCGAAGCGTTTGCCGCTGAAGCTAACGGCTCTCTTCCCTTTCTTGCCACCTACCATAGTGAAATATTGGTGCAAGTCTGGGTTGAGTTTTGTCGGCAGGTGGAGGCTTGCTTGCATGTCCTTGAATGTACACGCCTTCCTTCAGAGGTTGTGGCCGCGAAGGCGAGCTTACAGGGGCTGATTAAGCGGTGTGCTGCGAACATGATATCATGTGAGAAAAGGCTCAGCCGCAAGTTTTCGGAGAGGGAGCTGGCTTCTAAAGCGCTGAGGGAGCTTCAAGCCAACCTTACGGCCAAAGCCACTAAAGCATATGAACTTTGGCGAGTGCTTCAAGAGGCCATCAAGGAGGTGGTAGCTATTGATAAGGCCGCCGTGTTCACTCGTGAAATGGTCAAAGCCCATAAGGTTACTGAAAAAGAGCTTGAAGGCCGGCTTGCCTCATACCAGACCCAACACGCTCAAGCGGAGGCCCGTCTTTTGACGATACTGAATTATGAAGGCGAGGCTCAGCGAAAAAGGGATGAACTAGCAAATCTACTAAATCGCCCGCCAACTTGAAGAATTGTATATATATTTTTTCATTCTTCCTTTGTACATACACCTGAATGAAAGTATATTTTTTTGTTCTTTCATGAATTGTACTTTGTATTCATTTTGATTCATGAATAAAAGACATATTTTTCTTCACGATGGTGTTTCCCTTTTATTAAATGTATTCTGTGGATAGTCTATCTCGATTTCTTTGCAGGATAACGATGGCTTAGGATTCAGGGTTAAGATCTGCCTCCTAAGACTTTTCAACTTTATGAGCCGTGAGGGTCTCATAAAGAATTTTCTCCCTACAGGTCGAGAGGATCCCGTAAGTGTAATTTCTCCTTAAGAATCGTGAGGATTCCTAAGTGTGTTTTTTCTTGCAAATCGTAAGGATCTCACAAGAGAATTTGCTCCCTTACGAGTCGTGAGGACCCGCAAGTGATGGGTGAGGTTACCCTTATCCGCATTTTACGGAATCAGGAGTTGCTCTGGATGCTTCCTATGGGGTCATAGCCGTGTTCTGTGAGGACCAGGCTCCGCTCTGGACGTTTCCCACGGGGTCATGATTGACTTAAGCCGCGTTCCACGTAACTAGGAATTTTGCTCTGGATGCTTCCTACGGGGTCATTGCCGTGTTCTGCGAGGACCAGGCTCCGCTCTGGATGCTTCACACAGGGTCATTGCCGTGCTCTGCGAGGACCATGATCCGCTCCGAACGTTTCCCACGGGGTCAGGATTGACATAAGCCGTGTTCCACGTAACCAGGAATTTGCTCTGGATGCTTCCCATGGGGTCATTGTGTAAGTCTACGGTAGTGCCCCGGCCGTCTGTCCGAGGCCAAAATGCGGAAACGAAAACTTTTTCTAAACTAGAAACCGGCGTTATCGCAGACTTTAATCCCGGATCGAACCATTAACCTACAACTAGTAACTAGAGAAAAGATTGGAAAAGTATACCGATCGATCCGTGTCCTTCGGTCTTTGGCCACCATCCTAAGCTCCTCGTGGCATCTCCGGTCTCGATCTCCTCGTCGGAAAGGGCACCACATCTTCGAGTCTTTTTACGGGCTCCCGCTTCGTCCGAAGTAACTCGGGCATGAAGTTCGCTAGCCTACGTGTCCAAGGCGATGTAGAGAATGTGTGTGATAACTTTGTCTCTTTCTTCCATTGTATGGATGGAGGTTGAAGATGAAGCTATCAATGGAGATTTTGAGCTAGAGGAAGAAGAAGAAGAGGAAGCATTTTCTTTTCTTTTGTGTTGCTTTGATAAAAAATGAGAGAGAGAGTTAGAATGAAATAATACAAGAGCAACCATATCTATCATGGCTGCCCTTCTCTCTCTTCCTCTCATTTCATCACTCAAATCCATCACAAAATGTGACATATGCACATAAAAAGAGACCATGAGTCACTAATGAAGTCCATGCCACATTAAATGCACAAAATGATGATTTCTAGCTCATAATTTCCATTTGAAAACATTAACCCAAATGTTTACAACAATAAAAAGATACGGCAACATCTAAAATAAACTCGTGACGGATCACAAGGATACCCCTCACCTGTATATACATACATGCATCCGCATTCCGACTGAATGCGAATGCGATGAGACTAAAGTAATCCAACAAATCTAATACTAGGATCCGGCTTAAACCAAAGCCCACTAGTATGATCCGTCCGATCATGATCCGTGCACTACTACACGTATATGATCGAACCCTGCCATATATCATACGGCCTCTACAACGTTTCGCCCGAAACTTGAGAAACTGTCTGTGGGGGACTCTAAAGACTCGTCAATACTTTGGCTATGGATTTAACCACTAGCATGTCAGTGGTACTAGCTGTACGTAACGGGCTACCAAGTATTGACCAAAAGGGAGGTCAATGAGCGAACTCATTCTGACACCCTACTGAGCCTGTCAGTGACAATATCCGTACAGTCCGGTCCATTCGTCTATGAGCATCGCATGGCGGGCCTAGGGGTTGGTAAAAGTCAGACCCCCAAAAGCGGTACAAGTCGTGTCGGAGTGTAGCCCAGAACCCCCTGAGATACTACTGGAATACCTACCAGTAAACCTCCTGCCTTAGCCAAGGATTTCGTGTAATGGCTCTCCTAGACACAGCGTGATCTCACCCCCAATACCGGGAGAGACGAAACCCCTGCCGATCCGCTCACTGTCTCCATGTGGCTCGGGACTGTACCCAACTAAAACCTGTTTGTACAACTCCTTAGAGTCGTGGTAGGGTAGTAATCAAAGCACAGTGGGAACTCACATGAGACAAATGGCGATCTCAGGTCGATGAACTAACCTGTACACATGTCACCAGGGAACTGCTATCTGACGTCAGGTATAATACCAACTAGCATGCTCCCGGCGAGTCCTGTCCGGTGTACTCATAACCCAATGAGCACCTGTATACATCTTAGGTAATCCAACTGACACCAATGGCTTGTGAGACCGGCCACTACCTCTCGTCGGGGTCTCGACTGTATACACTAGTCTACTAATGGAGTATCGATTCCCAGTCTCGAAACTCCCATGACTAGGGACCACTTTAAGGATGTGCTTATAGACCCCAGCTCCCATGTATATGATCGCCATCATACTGCTGGACATCAAGCAAGAATCCTAAGGGCTCTATCAACGTGTAATAGCGACCTGTAAGGTCACCTAAAGCAGTACACGATGATAAAGATAAACCAGATAGCATACTATCATCTTGAGTAAGACTGTCCTACCGGTATAGATCCTCCCTCAATCATTGCAATCACGTGCCTGTGATCCAATAATTGACTCTGAGGGAACTATATCCAATAATCTCCCACTTGAACTCAAGGTTAATTATTGCGATGTCGCATACTCACAGCCCGTGTGATACCGAACACCCAACTCCTCTACTAATCAGTCTCACAAAGCCCGTTTGCGAAACTATTGCGTTCAAGGAATAGCCTCAGTGAGTGGATCCGCCTTGATGTTTCTTTCTAAGTCTCTCTTTATCTCAAGTTCGCGGAGAAAGCCATCTCCCGAAATGAGCAATACCTGTCTTAGAATATGTTTGGATATCTTATGGGACCTAGTTCATAAATGAACTCCAAATCCAAACTTCTTAGACTGTATCGTCAACTGAACTTAATCAGTATCCTGCGCCATTCCTCCCTCAGTATCCGCTTGGACCACCTGTCCAAAATACTGCCCCTCGTCAGAGGGAAAACTATAAATCTTACAGCCACTCTGTCATCCAGGTCACCTTAGAAGCTTGGAATGATTACTCTCTCCTAAAAGAGGCTGTTGTTATCATATCCCTAGAACATCCACTCATGTTCTGAAACTGCTTCCGATCGTTTCTCCAGGATATGATTAATATCAACCTTTTGCATCTAGTGCAAAAACAACGTCTGGTGTGGTACTTGACATCTCATGATTGACTCAATTGCCTAAACAAGTGATCTGCCAATTATGCACATCCCTCTCCCCTTTATCCTGTAAGACACTTTTAGAGAGGGTGACTCCATCACCTGCAGGTACACTACCGTACCAGGAGTCGTCCATTCTAAAATACCTGTAGAATGCTGTCTAAGTACCCAGATTGGGAACTATCCAAATCTAGATCTAAAACCATAGATCTAGTAACCAGAATGTCTGATATTAAATCCATGTCCTTTTTGGAGAAAGCACTGTGTGACAACCAAAGTATAACCGATCGTAGTATAGGAATTTCACTTCCTACTCTGTGTATTTCATCCAAATACTAGGACATCATACCCTACTACCTTCTTAACAGATCCATCCCCTATTCTGATGAAATCAAACCTATGACTGTTACATCAGAAATAGATGATCTAACCCCGCTATATCTGTTTTAGTCCATAAATAGACATAAGCTACTTGTCCACTATGCTTCCGCTGCTTCCACTGATTACGACAACCCTCTGGCAGAGTCATATACACGTACACTTCTAAAGCTTGTTTAGAACGACGATATACTCATCCTCCTGCCGGGTCTCACAGTCTGAAACAACAGCAATGGCAAGTCTGGGTAAACAAGAACCTTTCTGTCACCGTCCTTGAGGCTACCAGAGTACCTCTCGGGTGCCTGAGGTTACCAACCATATCTGCGGAGTGGTCAATGGAATGTCAATCCAGATTGAATCTTTAGATTCTTATCAAATTTTCAGTAATCGTTTGCGGTTCTGGAATCACTTCCAGTTCTACCATACTCCCATTACTGTTTTCTGAAAAATCCATTTTTATTAAAACTGTGGCGAGTCAAGAACAATATCACTATTGATCTTCCAAATGGTAGAAAGTCAACCCTCGTCATAGCCCGGGTCAACCCACAAACAGCCATTATAGAAATGTGCCTTGAGTTATCCAGAGTCTGGTTTTAAGTATAAGCCGGACAACTCCCCGTACCTTAACATTGTTAAGATATGAACTATTCTATATCCAATATAGAAACAGAGGCACTGATTTAATTAGAACCAGATTAAAATCATACAGCTGTCTCCAGTGCATGTCAACTAAATGGAGAGAGGCCGATCAGCATTACTCAACTTAAGAGTGCTTCCAAATATGAGTAACCTGAAAGAGAAACAAGTTCTCTTAATCATTACTATCAACTGAATACCATACACAAGTATCTACATCTTCGATCACCTTGAAGAATCCTGATACTTGAAACACCTGGTTCTCTACTTTATTCTTATACCTATAACTTCTCAAAACTTAGACCTTGCATTTCTACGAAACACATGTCTAAGAACTAGAGAAATCACAAGTAAACAGAATATAGTACGAGTACCAACCCCTCTGTCCTCATGGACACTGGACAACATACAATACTCTGTATAAGTCCCCTGAGTCTAATAACTCATTCCCTGTGTGTCGTAGGTTGAAAACTGTACTTATGGTTAAGAAGAATTACACCGCTGTTTAATGCTCCTTACCTAACCATCCACTGATATAGGTAAATGTCATAGACATAATTTCAAAAAGTTATATCTCACTTTATAAAAATAAACGTACAGATAAATCAATTTGAAATTGGTGCATAACAACGGATATTCAAAACCAAATATTTGCCGTCCGGCAAACAACCCAGGCGATTTCCTTAAATATCACTAATTACAACGAATCCCGATATAATGAGGATGATCACCCAATTCCCAATAACTTACTCCCACTCATCATCTGTAAAACCATACAGATGTGAGAATCAAAGCTGGTAAATACATACCCTGGAGCAAGGGCTAATTGGGAAATCAGTTTTCTTTTAACAGTACGCAGTGAAACTGAAACATGTAAATGTTTCGAAGGGGTATCCAGGTATTCTTAGTAATGTCTCTTCCATTATCAGATTCACAACTATAACCGTATATTTTTTTTGCCATCTCTCCAAATCCCTTTATATGTCTTTAGCCATTACCTTCTGTACACACCTTTAGGCCAAATGGTTTTCTTCCTTCCCTACCGTTCGGCACCAGCCTATGGTTTGGAAGAAGACTATCCAATAAGCATAATGGGTGTACTCCCCTAATCCTAGGAGTACTCGCAACGCGAGAGAAGGTAAAGATAAAAGACAACTGAATAAAAACTTTATTCCTATTTCTCCTGAACCAGAATCCATCCCCGAACTGGAACAAGTCCCTTCGAGTTCGTATATAACCATACGATGGAGTATCCAATAAACTGTGGATCTTCGTAGTGATACGGGGTGTTCCGGAGAAATACATAGGTGAAGTAGGAGTGGCGATGAAATACTTGGTTTGGTCGTGAATTGCAGTCGCAGTTTACTTTGCCCTCTTACTAATCCCTTTATTTGTCTTTACTTAATACCTTCTGTACACCTTTTAGACTAAATGGTTTTCTTCATTCCCTACCGTTCGGCACCTGCCTATGGTTTGGATGAAGACTATCCAATTAGCATAATAGGTGTACCGTCCTAATCCAAGGAGCACTCGCAACCTGAGAGAAGATAAAAGGAAAAGACAACCGAATAGTCCTATTCATTTTCTCCAGAACCGGAAACCATCCTCGAATCTGGAACAGGTTCCTTCGAGTTCGTATATAACCATACGATGGTTTTATCCAATGGAAGTGGATTTTCGTAATAATACGGGGTATCCTGGAGAAAAGGGTAAGAGTAGGAGTGGCAATGAGGTATGCAACTCTGACAATCCAAAAGCCAGTGTTATAAGAAAGTTCGGTCAACTTGGTCACTGAGTCATAGTCTAGGGTCGGGCCATGGTCGCTGCCAAAGAGAGAGAGAAAAGAAACACTCTGCGTGCACTCTAACCTAGATTAGAATGGTTACCAATTTATCTAATCAGGAAACCTCCCACTGTATCCTCAAATTCTCCTCCAAACCTGAAAGAAGAATTAGTCGGGATCACCCGAGGAGTAAACCAACTCATTAGTGGGAATTGGGATCCAACTATCATCGCATGATAATGTGATGGAATTCACTCACATTATCACACTCCAGAAGGTATGCGCATTCCTGGCAAGTTTCAGTTTCTTTAGAAACTCCCGATGTGATTTTTACCCTAAGCCAGTTATGACCTTGACTAGGTCAACAAACCATAAACCGCTAGTCAAGTTCAACCCGCCATTATTCTGGATTGCATTAAACCCACCCGTACGTGCCCTTGACTAGGTTAACAAGGCCGCACGACTGTCCTAACCAATCCCATTTATGCAACAAACAAGTACCACTTAGCTACCGAACACTACGTCTTGACTAGGTCAACAAACGCAGCACGAATACTAAATAATACCCGTAGGAAATGACGGAGGGCTATTGCTGGGTTTTGGCGAAAAATCTTTAACGTAATGAACTTGATATCGTTGAAGGAACTGCATAGCTTTTTTATAAATATATAGTGGCGAAAACCTTTGCTAAAGAGGTCACTCCCGGTGAAGGGATCACGGCTCTTTCCCCGTAGAATGAGGTGCAGGATATTCCAACTGAATACCACGATGCAAAGCAAAAGTTGATCGACTATAGTGAAGTTATTACCCTGACACAAACATCTGTCCAAGGGGTCACTCCCGGTGTGTTAGTGTATATGCCCTACGGGCCATTATTGTATCATACTAGCTTGTATATTACTTAATGGAAATTTGGGATATTCACAGTTATATAACAGTCTTGCTAAACATGGTAGTATGCTACTTGGTTTTATCTATCTTAATATGTGAGTATACGTATTGATAGAGCCCTTAGGATCTTGCTTGACTATCAGCGTTGTGATGGCAGTCACACTAGAGGGGGCTGGGTAGTCTACAAGCACATCCTTTTCCAGGTCCCTAGTCGTAGGATTATCGAGGCAGGGCATCGATACTCCGGAGTAGACTAGTGTGTACGCTTCTCATCCCAGTTGGGGAGATGGTCTGTCCCACAGCCATCAGTACGTCGTACTGGAGATAGTATACAGGTGCTCGTTGGGTTACGGGTACACCAGACAGGACTCGCAGGGAACTGTTGGTTGGTATTATACCCGTCGTCAGTTAACAGTTCCCAGGTGACATGAGTACAGCATAGTCCACAGACTTGACACTGCTACTTCGCCTCGAGTGTGTCCCACTGTTCTTAGATTGCTACCCTACCACGGCTCAAAGGAAGTCGTGCAAACAGGTAGCAGTTGGGTGCAGTCCCGAGCACTTGGAGGCAGTGGCGGTTAGACAGGATTCGTCTCTCCCGGTATTGGGAGTTGATATCGCGCTGTGTCAGAGAGCCATTACGCAAAGTCCCTGGCCAGGGCAAGCGAGATTTATTGGTTGGTTCCAGTAGTTTCTCAAGGTGTAATGGGCCACGCTCCGACACGACTTATACCGCTATTAGGGGACTGACGCTTGCCGCCCCCTAGGCCCGATATGCGATATTCTTAGACGAATAGACCAGACTGGACGGAGATTGTCACATCAGGCTCAGTAGGAGTTCGGATGGGTTTCCTCATCGGCCTTCTTATCGACATCTACCTGGGGACCGTTACGTACAGCTAGTGCCACTTGCGGTCTGTGGTTAAACCGACTGCCAGCGTAGTAGTCGAGTATTTAGAGTCCCACACAGAGAGTTTCCCTGCTCCAGGCGAAACGATATAGAGGTCGTATGGTTTTACGATAAAGGTTCGGACGCATACGTGTGTTTACGCACGTACGACGTTCGGGCAGTTTTTACTAGCCGGCTTTGATTTAAGCCATATTCTAGTATCGGATTATTGGATTTATACAGTCTAAAGTTTTTTCGTGTTTTCACGGATAGGAGGGGCGTTCTCGTAATTTGGCGGGAAGCTTCTAGAAGGATGATGACTTGGGGGTTTAGGTGGCATTTGCATTTATTGTTTTAATGACTCATTTGTGTGATTCATCCTTGGAGTTAATGATTCATTTATTGAACTAATGACTCATGAGATGAATCACTCATATGAATAAATGAAGGATGATGATTAATCATTTTATTTATTTATTTTGATAAATCATTATGCTTCATATATTCAAGAGAGATCATTATCTCATTCTCATTCTCATGCTCACCTTCTCTCTCCTCAAGCTCTCTCTCTTCAAACCCTAATCCTCCCCTCTCATGTGTTGAGATCAAGGATTAGATAGAATAATTAATCCATTACCTCACTCTATATCACCTAGGTGCCTTTGATTAGCAACTAAAGAAACCTAGTTACCTCAGGATTAGAGGTGAATCTTGGAATAGAAGCTCTCAGGTGGATCATCTATTACGTAGAGGAGGCCGAGGAGGAAATGGATAACGAAAAGACGAAGGACTAGATTCACTAGGTATAATCACTTTTCATAGTAGTTAACAACTCCTATGTATATGTTAGTTATAGTTTAGCAAAGATTCTTCGGTTAGTCGATGTTAACTCAAAGAACAAGATTGTTTTTCATATTTCCGCCTCCCCGCAACTCGTGGGGTGTTGTACATCGACTTACAGTGGTATCAGAGCCTCGCTAAACAATAATTAAGTTATTAGCAAAGTCGTAAGAATTTCGAACGCAAAACGAACCGGAAAAACATCAAAATCACTAAGTTTCTGTCGATTTTAAAACAGGTCCTAAAATTTTTTCAGGGACCTCTAAAAATACCAGCAGGGAAATACAAGAACTCTAGAAAAAATTGGGTGCATGAATCGGCCAAACAGCCGTGGAACCGCGGCCGATCCCACCGATCCGCCGCGGATCCGCGGCCGGGTTGAAGCCGATTCACCCCAAATTTTCCCTGAACTCTTCTGTGATGTTTTTTGTCTTTTCTGGAATGTTTATTTTCTGCTCAAGTCTCAGGTGCACAGAGAAGTTTTGGAGTAGAATCTAAAGTGTTTGATCGATCGAAATTATACGATATTTGCTAATTAGATTATATCTGTGAACTGTATAATGTGTTCGTAAACCTCCCCTAACTGCTAGTATGTCGGTTGGCAGGGGGTTGCACATTTCTGTAATGATTTAACTATTTGTGATTATGAACTTGATTGGATTGTTGTGATGATTAGCCGGGGTTTGAGATGGGTTATTATATTCATTCATTCGATATAATTGTAATATGTTGTAATATTATTTTGCGGGGCACATCCAGGTTGCGGTTGTAGCCACCGTTGTATTATTTCATTTTACTGTTTTTGCTCCTAGGATAGACCCAAGGTGGGGTGCACAAACTACCGGGTATTTTGAAGTGTTTAATGGCCTACTCACGTTGTTGAGGGAGACCGCTTCACTTCGGGTACTTGGCGGGTAGTTTGCCGTACCCGTAGGGGTCTAGGGTGGGGTAATGGCTATTCATCACAACCGTGTAATCCGTCTTTCGTTGCAGGCTCAAAAGAAACGCGGATTGCTTGCATATCCAGTAATGTTCATCTGTGATCTGGAATGCCTATTATTGCATCTGACGAATGTATAATATCTATATATGATAGCTATTTAGACGTCACTTATGTTTTACACCCGCGCTAGCCCAGCCCCCGCTCTGTCGTTAGTTAAGTAACCTAACGGGTGATGACGGGACCCAGTAGAAAATGCGGATGGCATAAGAGGACGTTGTATTTTCGTTGTTTTCTGCAATGATAGGTTAATGATGGGACGTATTATTATTAATGCAAAGAAAATAAACCAAAGTTGAATCGTTGGAACAGTTTAAAAGAAACCACTCGGTTATTTTTAAAACAGAAGATATTTTTAATTGCGGAGCTTTAACCACTCATTTTAAAAGCTATCAGGTTCCTTCGGTCATATCAAGTTCACTACGTTCACGGTTTCGCCAAAACCATTCGCAGCCCTCCGTCATTTCATTTGGGTATTCAGTAGTATTCAAGCTATGTATTTTGACCAACGCCAAGGCATAGTGTTTGGTAGCTGCTGGGTATTCATTTGTTGCATAGATAGATGAGTTAGTTTGGGACAGTCGTATTATCATTTTGGCCAATGTCAAGGATATGTACGGATGGGTTCAAATTAACAAGATAATGATGGGTAGAACTTGACATATGACTTATGACATTTTGACCAACGCCAAGGTCATAAAAGCATGGAGCAAAAATTTATATCGGGAATTTCTAAAGAAACTGAAATTTGCAAAGAGATGTATACCATTTGGAGTGTGATGAATGTTGGTAGGATTCCTTCAGCATTATCACACGATGATATTTGGATCCCGATCCTACTGTGAGTATATGCTACTCATCAGGAGATTCGTCACTTAACGATCAATGCTATAAACCAAGTAGGTGCCGAGAAAGGTGTCAGTGGGGCTACGCCCCCATAGAAAAGCGGTTATTTAATTAAGGAACTTCGCGAAAGCGTTGGAAAACCTCCCTCGAAGTATCGACACTGGCCTGGCTGAACGGTTAAGCAAGTATTGTACGGTGAGAATAGTGCTGGCTACTTCTTCCTTTTTGGTTTGAGGACGGATTCGAGAAACAGTGGGAGCCATCCAGTTTAGATAAACTAAAAACCACTCTAAACTTGCAAGAGCATCATGATAAAGTGTTCTCTCTCTCTCTCTCCTAATTGCAGCGACCCTGAAAATGACCGGACTTAAGTTACTATTATAAAAAAATATACTGACAGGGCCAAACTATAAAGATTGGCTGCGGAATGTCAAAATGGCTTTGACCTATGACAGATTGGGGTATGTCCTCACCACTAAAGCACCTGCAGTCCCAGGTCCCAAATCCAGTAATGCGGATAAGGAAATCCGCAAAACCTGGGAGTTAGATTGTGCGAAGTCCAAGTGCATCTTGCTTGCCTCGATGAACAATGAACATCAGAGGAGGCACGAGGATATGGATCTTGATGCCATATTTCTCCATACAAAGGAACTTTATGGAGAGCAATCTCGTATAGCAAGATACGAGACCTCAAAGAACTTGTTTCGAGCGAGGTTGGCCGTCGGATCATCGGTAGGAGAACATGTCCTAAAGATGATTGGCTATATTGAAGAGCTCGCATACCTTGGGACGACTTTGGATAATGAGCTCTATACAGACTTGATTCTCCAGTCCCTTCCTTCCACCTACGCCCAGTTTATTCTGAATTTCAACATTCAATGAAAAGAAGTTGAACTTCCAAAACTCCTTAACATGTTGAGGAGTGCAGAGGGCACCTTGCAGAAGGCAAGGGAAACACCCGCTATGTTTGTTAGCGGAGCTTCTTCTTCCGGGTCCAAGGCTAGGGCCAAAGGAAAGAAGAAGAAGGCCGCCACCAAACCTAGAGGAGGTGTTGGTAAGGTGGGAGCGAAGGGAAAGAAAAAGATTGCGGTGCTAGTAGTGGCCCAGGATGAGTGCTTCCATTGTCATAGGAAAGGGCACTGGAAGAAAGATTGCAAGGCGTGGAACGCCAAGAACCAGGAACCGAAGCAGGCTGTGGCTTCGACTTCAGGTGTGTTTGTAATTGAGAATTGTCTGTCAATCAACTCTACTTCCTGGGTATTGGATACTGGATCAGGATCTTATATATGCAATTCATTGCAGGCACTGAGAAACCGTAGAGTGCTGAAGGATGGTGATATGACCCTAAAGGTTGCTAAGGAGCTAGCGTGGGAGCTGTGTCCGTCGGGGATTATCACCTGGGATTGACGAGTGGACATATTTTGGTTTTACATAACTGTTTTTGTGTACCTAGTTTAACGTGTAATATCATATCAGTTTCCTTGTTATCAAATAAAGGTTATGATTTCATGTTTTTAAGTGATGTTGTTAACATCCACCTTAATCATAGTTTGATTAGGTCCAGTACACTGGATAACGGTATATATGTCTTAAACCAACTCCAGATTTTCAATGTCCAGAACACACTAAAAAGAAAGTCTCCAGATACAAATAAGGCTTTCTTATGGCATTGTAGACTAGGTCACATCAATGAGACAAGGTTAACTAAGTTACATAGAGAAGGATATTTGGACTCGTTCGAATATCAAACTTATGCCACTTGTGAATCATGTCTCAAAGGAAAGATGACAAAGACTCCATTCACTGGACATGGAGTAAGAGCGAGCAAGCTCTTAGGACTCATACACAGCGATGCATGTGGTCCAATGTCTACACATGTAAGAGGTGGTTTTTCCTATTTCATTACTTTTACGGATGATTACTCTAGGTACGGATTCATTTTTCTGATGAAACATAAATCCGAGTCTTTTGAGAAATTCCAAGAGTATAAGAATGAAGTAGAAAACCAAACCGGCAAAAGTATCAAGACACTAAGATCTGATCGAGGTGGTGAATACTTAAGTGCCGAGTTCTGAGGTTACCTAAAAGAGAAAGGAATTCTCTCTCAGCTTACTCCTCCATACACTCCACAGCATAACGGTGTATCAGAGAGACGGAATCGAACCCTATTGGATATGGTACGTTCCATGATGAGTAATGCTGAGTTACCACGATCTTTCTGGGGTTATGCGCTAGAATCAGCGGCATATCTTTTGAACATGGTTCCTACCAAGACTGTGCCTACCATGCCATATCAGATGTGGAGTGGGAAGAAACCCTATCTTCAATATCTGAAGATATGGGGATATCCAGCTTTTGTTAAAAAGCAGTATGTGGACAAGCTCGAGGCACGATCAGTACAGTGTAAGTTTGTGGGATATCCAAAGAACTCCAAGGGGTATCTATTCTATTATGCAGAGGAACAAAAGGTTTTTGTTTCTCGTAATGCCCATTTTCTGGAATATCAGTTTTTAGAAAAGGAAATAAGTGGGAGCGAAATAGAACTGGAAGAAATTCCAGAACCACAAACTACTACTGAAAGTTTGGTAGAACCAGTAGTTCAAGAAGAACAGGACATTCCCGCACCCCTCCGCAGAAGTAGTAGGTCGTCTCATCCGCCTGAGAGATACTACGGTTTTCTCATAGATGGGGATGGAGAGGATTGCATCATTGATGATGATGAACCTACTAGCTTCTAGCAGGCCATCCAGAGCGGCGACTCAGTACGATGGCTAGATGCAATGCGGACCGAAATGGAGTCCATGTACACCAACAAAGTATGGACTTTGGACTTTGCTCCAGATGGGGTAAAACCCATAGGATGCAAATGGATCTTCAAGAAAAAGATTGGTGTAGATGGACAGGTGGAAACCTATAAGGCTAGACTTGTTGCAAAGGGTTTTCGTCAAAGACCTGGTTTGGACTATGACGAAACCTTTTCTCCAGTAGCTATGCTCAAATCCATTCGGGTCCTTCTTGCTATTGCTGCCTTCCATGATTATGAAATCTGGCAGATGGACGTAAAGACGGCTTTTCTAAATGGTAATTTAGAAGAATGCGTCTATATGGATCAGCCATAAGGTTTCAATCAGAGTGGGAGCAGCGGGAAAGTTTGCAAGTTGCTTAAGTCCATTTATGGACTGAAGCAGGCATCGCGGAGTTGGAACATCTGTTTTGATGAAACAGTCAAAGAATATGACTTTATCAAAAATCCAGATGAACCATGTATATATAGTAAAGTTGTAGCATGAACTGTCGTATTCCTCGTATTATACGTGGATGACATTCTATTGATAGGAAATGACATTCCTATGCTACAATCTGTCAAAGGATTCTTGTCACACAGGTTCTCCATGAAAGACCTGGGTGATGTCTCTTACATTCTAGGAATCCGGATCTATCGTGATAGATCCACAAGGATGTTGGGACTTTCGCAGTCCAGGTATATCAACACTATACTGAAAAGATTCAGTATGGAAGTTTCTAAGCGCGGTAATCTACCGGCTTGTCACGGAATCACCCTATCCAAAGAGATGTCTCCCAAGACTGATTTGGAAAGGGATCGCATTCTATTATACCCTACGCTTCTGTGGTAGGCTCTATAATGTATGCGATGTTGTGCACCAGACCAGATGTAGCTTACGCACTGAGCGTGGTAAGCCAGTATCAGTCAGACCCAGGGGAGAAGCACTGGATAGCAGTGAAGAACATTCTTAAGTACCTGAGAAGGACTAAGGAGATGTTCTTGGTTTACGGTGGAAAAGACCTCAAGATGGAGGCCTTTGCTGATTCCGGCTTCCAGAGTGATAAGGACGATTCCAAGTCCATGTCAGGTTATGTCTTTACCCTCAATGGAGGGGCGGTGTGCTGGAAGAGTTCCAAGCACGACACCGTTGCTGACTCGACGATGGAAGCGGAGTATATTGCTGCTTGCGATGCCGCAAAAGAAACGGTCTGGATGAAGAAGTTCCTAACAGAACTTCAGGTGGTTCCTACCATTGTTGATCCAATACCTCTGTATTGCGACAACAACGGAGCTATAGCTTTAGCGAAGGAACCAAGGTCCTATCAGAAGTCCAGACACATCTTAATGCGGTATCACCTGATCAGAGAGATCATAGATCGCCGGGAAATCGAGGTCCGGAGAGTTGCTACTGAAGAGAACATTGATAATCCATTCACAAAGGCCCAACCTCTGATTCAGTTCGAGAGGCTACTCGAGATCATCGGTCTTCGATATGCCAGTACATGGCCCTAGTGCAAGTGGGAGATTGTTAGTGTATATGCCCTAGGGGCCATTATTGTATCATACTAGCTTGTATATTACTTAATAGAAGCTTGGGATATTCACAGTTATATAACAGTCTTGCTAAACATGGTAGTATGCTACTTGTTTTTATCTATCTTAATATGTGAGTATACGTATTGATAGAGCTCTTAGGATCTTGCTTGACTACCAGCGTTGTGATGGCAGTCACACTAGTGGGGGCTGGGTAGTCTATAAGCACATCCTTTTCCAGGTCCCTAGTCATAGGATTATCGAGACAGGGCATCGATACTCCGGAGTAGACTAGTGTGTACGCTTCTCATCCCAGTTGGGGAGATGGTCTGTCCCACAGCCATCAGTACGTCGTACTAGAGATAGTATACAGGTGCTCGTTGTGTTACGGGTACACCGGACAGGACTCGCAGGGAACTGTTGGTTGGTATTATACCCGTCGTCAGTTAACAGTTCCCAGGTGACATGAGTACAGCATAGTCCACAGACTTGATACTGCTACTTCGCCTCGAGTGTGTCCCACTGTTCTTAGATTGCTACCCTACCACGGCTCAAAGGAGTCGTGCAAACAGGTAGCAGTTGGGTGCAGTCCCGAGCACTTGGAGGCAGTGGCGGTTAGACAGGATTTGTCTCTCCCGGTATTGGGAGTTGATATCGCGCTGTGTCAGAGAGCCATTACGCAAAGTCCCTGGCCAGGGCAAGCAAGATTTACTGGTTGGTTCCAGTAGTTTCTCAAGGTGTAATAGGCCACGCTCCGACACGACTTATACCGCTATTAGGAGACTGACGCTTGCCGCCCCCTAGGCCCGATATGCGATAGTCTTAGACGAATAGACCGGACTGTACGGAGATTGTCACATCAGGCTCAGTATGAGTTCGGATGGGTTTCCTCATCGGCCTTCTTATCGACATCTACCTGGGGACCGTTACGTACAGCTAGTGCCGCTTGCGGTCTGTAGTTAAACCCACTGCCAGCGTAGTAGTTGAGTCTTTAGAGTCCCACACAGAGAGTTTCCCTGCTCCAGGTGAAACGATATAGAGGTCGTATGGTTTTACGACAAAGGTTCGGACGCATACGTGTGTTTACGCACGTACGATGTTCGGACAGTTTTTACTAGCCGGCTTTGGTTTAAGCCAGATTCTAGTATCGGATTATTGGATTTATACAGTCTAAAGTTTTTTCGTGTTTTCACGGATAGGAGGGGCGTTCTCGTAATTTGGCGGGAAGCTTCTAGAAGGATGATGACTTGGGGGTTTAGGTGGCATTTGCATTTATTGTTTTAATGACTCATTTGTGTGATTCATTCTTGGAGTTAATGCTTCATTTATTGAACTAATGACTCATGAGATGAATCACTCATATGAATAAATGAAGGATGATGATTAATCATTTTATTTATTTATTTTGATAAATCATTATGCTTCATATATTCAAGAGAGATCATTATCTCATTCTCATTCTCATGCTCACCTTCTCTCTCCTCAAGCTCTCTCTCTTCAAACCCTAATCCTCCCCTCTCATGTGTTAAGATCAAGGATTGATAGACTAATTAATCCATTACCTCACTCTATATCACCTAGGTGCCTTTGATTAGCAACTAAAGAAACCTAGTTACCTCAGGATTAGAAGTGAATCTTGGAATAGAAGCTCTCAGGTGGATCATCTATTACGTAAAGGAGGCCGAGGAGGAAATGGATAACGAAAAGACGAAGGACTAGATTCACTAGGTATAATCACTTCTCATAGTAGTTAACAACTCCTATGTATATGTTAGTTATAGTTTAGCAAAGATTCTTCGGTTAGTCGATGTTAACTCAAAGAACAAGATTGTTTTTCATATTTCCGCCTCCCCGCAACTCGTGGGGTGTTGTACATCGACTTACACGGTGAAGGGATCTCGGCCCTTGCCTCGTCGACTGAGGTGCTGGATATTTATAACCGAATACCACTGTGCAAAACAAAAAAGAACGTCCTTGCAATAACAGCTTTTTTTGAAAAATGTTCCAACAACATCAGAATTAGGTTTGTTTAGCTTGCATTGATCCGAATCAATGCAGTCCCATCAATTAATCACACCACAAAAAGAACGAAAATATGATGTACGTATATGCCATCCGCATTCGCTACTGGGTCCCGTCATCACCCGTTAGGTTACTTAACTAACGACAGAGCGGGGACTGGACTAGCGCGGGTGTAAAACATATACAACATCTAATAATATTCGCTCAAGGCGTGATAAAATGCAACATCACATAAATGTAATAAGCATCACAGAACAATACAGATAATCTGGGATCCCCGGGTTTCATAGAGCCGCTCCTGAAACCTGACGTTCCCCTGGTCGTGTGGATAGCCTGTGCAATGAAATCCTAGACCCCTACGGGCGCGGCAAGTTACCCGCCAAAACCTGAAGCGAGGCAGCCCCCTTCAACAAAGTGAATGGACCACCCAGCACTTCACAGAATCCGGTAACTTGAGCACCCCTCCTTGGGTCAACCTGTACCCCCTATGAGTGCGGCGAATAGCCCGCCAATTCTAGAGTGAAGCCTCTTCCGTCTCAAAGCCATGAGATGCGGGCCCGTTGCCCTCTAGAACCCGGCTATCCGTGCACCCCACCGCGGGGTAATCCTAGTACAGAAAGTAAAATATATATACAACGGGTATATCGACTTCAGCCCGGTCGTACCCCAAAAGAATAATATACAAACAGGCAGTGACGGCAGTCCACATGTCAGACGTGAAGGGTTCCTAGGCACTCTAGTGAGGTCTCACAAAGCATCGAACATGCCAAATTAAAAAAAAATGGTGCCGAGAAACCCTAGACTACGGATCTTTGCTAGAATTCTAGGCGAAAACAAAAGCTAGTTAACACTTAACTATAGTTTAAACGGAAATACAACCTTTGTAGAT
The DNA here is from genome assembly GCA_030015575.1 of Agapanthus africanus. Taxonomy (NCBI): domain Eukaryota; kingdom Viridiplantae; phylum Streptophyta; class Magnoliopsida; order Asparagales; family Amaryllidaceae; genus Agapanthus; species Agapanthus africanus. The sequence continues at coordinate 118,760,982 of CM057340.1, read as the reverse complement.
CCGGATGTCCACCTCCACGGCTCCGCAACGATGTCTCCTCGCTGTCCAAGTCGAACTCCGGGCTCAAGCGTCGGCTTCGTCGGAGAAACGGGTGAGCTAGGTCGCCGGCTTCGTGTCAAAGACGATCTACGTCGAGGCATCGCAAGTTCAAGCTCCGACTTCACAAAGTGATGAAATTTGTGAAGAAAACACACTCTACAACTTGGCTAGAGGTAGAGGGTGAAGAAATAGGAGATGGGTTCACTTTAGATTTGGATTTTGCTCACTAGATCACAAGTTGCCATTGATGGCATCAAGGTTGCTCACTTGAAGAAGAAGAAGAAGATGAAGATCAAGAAGGAAATATGATAAGTCTTTTTAAAATAAAAAGAAAATGGAATACTTATCATAATACTTACTAGGGTTAAGTGTAGAGAATCTACCATGGTTAATGGATGGGTTAGGGTTAAGCATGAGTCAAAGCTTCATGAAGCTTCAACAAAAAGACAAAGAAAGCCACCATTCCATTTTAAACTTATCCAAATAAATGAATAAACAAATAAATGAATAAATAAATATGCAAAACCCTAATTATCATAATAACCATGGTTTGATTCTATTCACTTAACCATATGATCAAGTATCATCAAACATGATACAAAAAGGTGCACAAAAGTATATCACATATACAATGTGCAATCCAAGTGAGAAAAATCCGTTTAAAGTGAACCAATACTAGTTAATGCAAAGTAATATATCAAATATATAATTATACATTAAATCATTAAATCAACATTTGATTCAATGATCCGGTCATGTCGCACATAACCGACTAGTATCCAATGTATCGATTTATCGAATAAACAATTCGATAACTAGGTCATATCGAATATAACCAATCGAAACATTTATCGCGAGAATGAAATGCGGTATCACATACACGCGTTATTCTCGGTCCCGCACATATCTCATATGCGCTCCTATTTTGTTTCGCTTGAGCCAGGAAACCTCTGTGTAGGACTCTAAAGACTCGTCAATACGCCGGTAGCAGATGATGATCATATCAAGCATCCACAAGCCGCAAGCGGTCTGCTAAACGTAACGGCCACCCGGGTATTGAGCGATCAGAAGATCGACGAGCTAGCCCGCTCACACTCCTGCGAATCCGACCAGTAACACTTACCGTACAGTCCGGTCTCTTCGTCTGATATGTCGCATATCAAGTCTAGGGGTGGTATACGTCAGACCCCAATAACCCGATAAGTCGTGCCGATGTGAGGCTCGTAACGGGTCGAGAAACTACTGGTAACACTTACCGGCAAATCTCTGATCAGCCCTGGCCAGGGACTTCCCTGTTACGGCCAATCGAGCACTGCGCAACATCAACCCCCAATACCAGGAGAGACGAAACCCCTCCTATCGCTCATTGCCTCCATGTGACTCGGGACTGTACCCAAAGACCACCGTTTTGCATGCCCTCATGGACGTGGTAAGGTGGAGATCAAAGCACAGTGGGAATCACACAAGACTCTATGACGATCTCGGGTCTACAGACTAACCTGTACAAGTGTCACCTGAGAACTGCCATCTGACGTGAGGTATAATACCATCTGGGAGTTCTCGGCGAGTCCGTCCAGTATACCCAGTCTCCACTGAGCACCCGTATACCATCTCTGATGTCAAACACCAATGGATGTGGGATCATCCATCGCCCATCTCATGGGTCGAGAAGCGTATACGCTAGTCTACTCTGGTATATCGATGCCCCGTCTCGATACACCAACGACTAGGGACCTTGAAGGATGTACTTATGGACTACCATGTCCCCACTAGTATAATCTGCATCACAGTCCAGGTAGTCAAGTACATATCCTAAGGGCTTTACCAACATGTAACTATAAGACAGTATAAAGAGACTAGTGTACATGTTAAGATAAAGAGTAACCAGATAGCATACTATCATATCGAGCAAGAAAGTCATCTCTATATATGTCCAAGCATCCAATATAATATACATCATCTGTACAATACTGGCCTCTAGGGCATACATACAACTAACAATCTCCCACTTGCACTAGGGCCAGCTGCTGTAGTATCTCATACCGAGCATCCCGAAGAGTCTCTCAAACTGTGTCTGGGGAATGGCCTTCGTGAGTGGATCCGCCGTGTTGTTCTTCGTGTCAACTCTCCTGACCTCGATCTCCCGGCGATCAACTATCTCCCGGATCAGGTGATACCGCCTCAGAATATGCCTGGATCGCTGATGGGACCTGGGTTCCTTGGCCAAAGCCACTGCTCCATTGTTATCGCAATACAAAGGTATTGGATGCTCAATGGATGGAACCACACCAAGTTCAGTAATGAACTTCTTGATCCAGACAGCCTTTTTGGCAGCATCGTTGGCAGCGATGTATTCAGCCTCCATCGTCGAGTCTGCTACGGTTTCCTGCTTGGAACTCTTCCAGCTAACCGCCCCTCCGTAAAGGGTAAAGACAAAGCCCGACTGCGACTTAGAGTCGTCCTTATCACTCTGGAAGCTCGAATCGGTAAAGGACTCCACTTGGAGCTCTCCGTTACCATACACCAAGAACATATCTCTAGTCCTTCGCAAGTACTTGAGAATGCTCTTCACAGCTGTCCAGCGACTCTCTCCAGGATCAGCTTGATACCTGCTCACTACACTTAGTGAGTATGCCACATCGGGTCTGGTACATAGCATCGCATACATGATAGAGCCTACTGCCGAAGCATAGGGTATCCCTTGCATGCGAGCTCTCTCCAAATCAGTCTTGGGAGACATCTCTTTGGAGAGAGTGACTCCAGAGATCGTGGGTAAATTCCCACGCTTGGACTCTTCCATACTAAACCTCTTTAGTATGGTGTCAATGTACCTGGATTGGGACAATCCCAAAATCCTTTTGGATCTATCTCTATAGATCCTAATCCTCAATATGCAGGAGGCATCACCAAGATCTTTCATTGAGAATCTTTGTGATAAGAAGAGCTTGACCGATTGCAGCATAGGAATATCATTTCCTATCAAGAGTATGTCGTCCACGTACAATACGAGGAAGACAACCTTACTCTCTGCCACCTTCTTGTAGATACATGGTTCATCTGGATTTTTGACGAAATCAAACTCTTTGATAACGACGTCAAAGCAGATGTTCCAACTCCGCGATGCTTGCTTTAATCCATAAATGGATTTAAGCAGCTTGCACACCTTGCCGCTGCTCCCACTGTCTACAAAGCCCTCTGGCTGAGTCATGTACACGCACTCTTCTAAATCACCATTTAGAAAGGCGGTCTTAACATCCATTTGCCAGATTTCGTAGTCGTGATATGCAGCGATGGAAAGCATGATCCGGATGGATTTAAGCATAGCCACTGGAGAAAAGGTTTCATCATAGTCCACACCTGGTCTTTGACGAAAACCCTTTGCTACAAGTCTAGCTTTGAAAGTCTCCACTTTCCCATCTACACCAAGTTTCTTCTTGAAGATCCACTTGCTCCCAATGGGTTTTACCCCTTCAGGACCAACGTCCAAAGTCCATACTTTGTTGGTGTACATGGATTCCATCTCGGACCGTATAGCATCCAGCCATTTCACTGAGTCCCCACTCGTGATGGCCTGCTCGAAGCTAGTTGGGTCATCATCTTCCATGATGCAATCCTCGCTTCCACCATCAATGAGAAAACCGTAGTATCTCTCAGGTGGACGAGAAACCCTACCAGATCGGCGGAGAGGCTGAGGTTCGTCGGGTACTACCGAATCTTCTGGTTCCACTAAATCTTCAGTTATAGTTTGTGTTTCTGGAACTTCTTCCAGTTCTACCTCAGAGCCACTAATCTCTTTTGCAAGAAATTCCTTTTCTAAAAAGGTGGCATGTTGAGCAACAAACACCTTTTGTTGTTCACTGTGGTAGAATAGATATCCATACGAATTGCTTGGATATCCTACAAACTTACAAAAAACTGATCGTGCCTCGAGTTTGTCCGGGTTTTGCTTTTTAACATAAGCCGGACAACCCCATATCTTAACTCTTTTAAGAGATGGTCTCTTTCCATTCCATATCTCATATGGAGTGGTAGGCACAGGTTTAGTTGGAACTCTATTCAATAGGTATATGGCTGTCTCCAGCGCATATCCCCAGAAGGAAATAGGTAACTCAGCTGTGCTCATCATAGAGCGCACCATATCTAATAGGGTGCGGTTCCTCCGTTCTGATACACCGTTGTGCTGTGGTGTATATGGAGGAGTCAGCTGAGAGAGAATCCCATTCTCTTTTAGGAAGTCCAGGAATTCATTGCTCAAGTATTCACCTCCTCGATCAGATCGAAGGATTTTAATACTTTTTCCGGTTTGGTTCTCAACTTCTTGTTTATATTCCCTAAATTTCTCAAAAGCTTCTGATTTGTGTTTCATCAGGAACACATACCCGAACCTAGAGAGATCGTCAGTGAATGTAATGAAGTATGAAGAACCATCCCTGGCATGTGTAGACATGGGACCGCATACATCACTATGAATAAGTCCCAAGAGTTCGGTAACTCTTTCTCCGTGTCCCGTAAACGGAGTTTTGGTCATCTTGCCTTTGAGACATGACTGGCAAGTGTCATAAGATGAAAATTCAAACGGATTTAAATATCCATCCTTATGCAACTTAGCCAGTCGTGTCGCATTGATGTGACCCAGTCTACAATGCCACAAGAAGGATTCGTTGAGTTCAGAACTCTTCCTCTTGTGTGTGTTTGTTATGCTCAGAACTGTTGATTGATTTAGAACATAAATGCCATTGCATAACGTGCCTGATCCAACCAACTTTTGGTTACGGAAAATGTTCATAACATTGTCCTGTAATACAAAATTATATCCCTCTTTACTTAATAAAGAAACCGATATAATGTTGCATATCAGGTTCGGCATGTAATAGCATTCATTCAGAACCAATGTATTACCAGTTGGCAATACAAGGTGATATTCCCCGACAGTCTTAGCTGCAACAATTGCACCATTTCCAACTCTAATGTCTTTATCACCTTCTCCAAGTTCTCTACCTTTCTTGAGCCCATGTAACTGATTACATATATGGGATCCTGACCCGGTATCTAATACCCAGGACGTAGAGCAAATGGAGAAACAGTTCTCTGTAACGAACACACCCGAAGAAAATGCATCAACATGTACTTTCTTCATTCGGGTGGCATGGGAATCCTGGTATTCCCCTATATCCTGTTCATTCCTATAACTCTTATAAGAAAGAACGGAACCAACGTTCCCCAGCACAGTATAACATGCGGGTTCGGTCAATACATCCATATTATTATCTTCATTAGGGCATGAAATGGTCGCTACCTGGAGAGAGAGAGAGAAGAAAACACTTTAGCGTATGCTCGTGCAAGATCAGATTGGTTATTATCTTATCTAATCAGGATAGCTCCCACTGCTTTTTATCAAATCTTCCTTCAAACCCTAAAAGGAAAGACTAGCCGGGATTAATTACACATTACAAGTTCGCCAATCTTTCAGCCAGGCCAGTGTCGGTACTTTGAGGGAGGTCCCCCGTGCTTTCGCACGAACCTAATTACTGTAAACCTCATTTTCCCAGAGGCGTAACCTCGTTAACACCTTTCTAGACACCTACTTGATCGGCTAATTGTAATGTGTAAAACTCTCCCAGGAGTAACTCTTACTCGCAGTGGGTATCGGGATCCAACTATCTCATAGAAGGTATGCAATCTCATTGCAAATTTCAACACTTGAAATTCCCGATAATATTTTGCCCCTAGCAACTTATGACCTTGGCTAAGGTCAACAAATCATAAGCGCTAGTCAAGTTCAACCCGTCATTTCCTGATTGAATTAAACCCACCCGTACGACCCTTGGCTAAGGTCAACAAAGTCGCACGACTACCCTAACTCAATCACATCTCATGTTTTAGCAGATAAATACTAATTAGCTACCGTACACCACGCCTTGGCTAAGGTCAACAAACGCAGCACGAATACTAACTAGTCTTTATCTGAAATGACGGAGGGCTACGCAGGTTTTTCTGAAAACCATGAGCGTAATGAACTTGATATCGTTGTAGAATCAAATGAAGTTTTGAAATGGAGTAATTTTGAGGTTTTTTCTAGTTTTGCTAAAGGAGTCACTCCCGGCGAAGGGATCTCGGTCCTTTCCTCGTCGAATGAGGTGCGGGATATATCATATATATCGCTGTGCAAAGCAAAACTCAAAAACAATCAAAAGCAAACCGAGTATGTAGCATCTGCCAGCTATTGCTAAAGGAGGCACTCCCGGTGAAGGGATCTCGGTCCTTTCCTCATCGAATAAGGTGCGGGGTATATCATATATACCGCTATGCAAAGCAAGAACTGTAGCTACCTGTTTTGTTTAAAATTTGATTCTACAACATCTTAGGTTTCTTTTCTTTCATTAATCACATTAATGAAGTCCCATCATTTAATACCTAAACATTACAGATAGATATGACGTACACTTATGCCATCCGCATTCACCTCGTTGTCCCCTCGTGCATCGTTAGGTTAGGTAACTAACGACAGAGCAGGGCAGGGCTAGCGCGGGTGTAAAACATAAGTAACGTCTATATAATATATCATATATACTATATACTATATCCATCAGAGAACATCACAACACAGATATCGCAGCAGAATAAACATATGAAATATTGGATATACTAGGACGTCCGTGTTTTCAATACGAGCCAGTATAAAACACGGATTCCACGGTCGTGATGAATAGCCAATCCCACACCCCTAGACCCCTACGAGAGCGGCAAGCAACCCTGCCAATTCTAGGGTTAGGAGACACGGACTCGACTCCTCGAGTTGGTCTCCCACTGGACCCCAGAACCCGGTTACTTGTGCTCCCCTCCTTGGGTCTATCCTAATGCGGAAAAGTAAATAATATACAAAGGGTGACATCTTCCGCTACCTGGAAGTGCCCCAAATAAAAGAATATTACATACAAGTTTTTACATGAATGAAAATGGAAAACACTCATCTCACATAAAAACCCCCGGCTATTCAAACACGACGATCCAATATAACATATCCAGCAACACATAACATCACATGTCATCAACGTAAGTAAGTATGCATACCCCAATTGTCGTTGACGTATAGCAACGAAACCGGCGATATCTGCATACTACACTTACGGTCACAGAAAAGAAAGTGTAAAACTACAACAATTGGAATCCGCAACTTCTTTAGACATCGCATGCCTAACAGATATAAATCCCGCATTTTAGTCTCATTATCGAAAACTCTTTTCAATATCATATGGGACTAAATTGCTAGATTTATAACAATCATCCAGTTATCTCATAACTGTTTGTGAATTCCAATTATTGTATCCAATTCCGGATAAATAGAATATATCAAACTTTCCGATCGAACATTCGAACACCCAAGTTTTCCCGACACCGATCAACACATGAAACAGGTTCAAAGACATTCACTTCATACCTCAGTACCAACGGTCCAGCCGTAGAAGGGTCAAGCCAACGCCTCACATGTGGCACGCCGTACTGCCCCAAACCCGAAGGTTCAAAGGGCAGTTCAAGACGGTCACATAATCGAGTTAAGGTTTGTTGTCTTCTAGAGGGACCATCGCGTTACTTGCACTACTCAGAACGTCTTTTAACCACAGAAAAATCCAACACTTGGAATTATTCCGGCAGGGGAAAACTTGGGTATTTATATCCGGTCGAACTCTTTAACATATTCTACAGTTATCTGGAAAAACACTAAAGACGAAATTTGATACCCCGATCGAATCACCGAAGCTCTAAAACAATCCCAGATTTTTCAACACTTGAATAATTATTAAAAATTCCCAGAAATTCCAGCACTGCAAGGTAAGAATTACTGTGTGAAAAGTTTTGAACAGTGGATCCGTACGACCGCGGAACCGCCGCACGAGCCATGCTCGTGCCGCGGAACCGCGGTCGTTCAATTGAATTGTGCTATCGAACTTCACAGTAAATCTTACATTCTCCTGCTGATTTCTCTGAATATTTTTAATATGGAAAAAACCCCATTTTCGGAAAAAGTCCAGAGAGCTCATAAGGTTTAGAGTTTCGGGTTCGTTCGGGCTTCGAATTGCGTCTAGACTTCGCCTAAGGCTCTAGCTAGGCTCTGATACCAGTGAAGGGTTCCTAGGCACTCTAGTGAGGTCTCACAAAGCATCGAACATGCCAAATTAAAAAAAAATGGTGCCGAGAAACCCTAGACTACGGATCTTTGCTAGAATTCTAGGCGAAAACAAAAGCTAGTTAACACTTAACTATAGTTTAAACGGAAATACAACCTTTGTAGATCCGGATTTCTACCTCCACGGCTCCGCAACGATGTCTCCTCACTGTCCAAGTCGAACTCCGGGCTCAAGCGTCGGCTTCGTCGGAGAAACGGGTGAGCTAGGTCGCCGGCTTCGTGTCAAAGACGATCTACGTCGAGGCATCGCAAGTTCAAGCTCCGACTTCACAAAGTGATGAAATTTGTGAAGAAAACACACTCTACAACTTGGCTAGAGGTAGAGGGTGAAGAAATAGGAGATGGGTTCACTTTAGATTTGGATTTTGCTCACTAGATCACAAGTTGCCATTGATGGCATCAAGGTTGCTCACTTGAAGAAGAAGAAGAAGAAGATGAAGATCAAGAAGGAAATATGATAAGTCTTTTTAAAATAAAAAGAAAATGGAATACTTATCATAATTCTTACTAGGGTTAAGTGTAGAGAATCTACCATGGTTAATGGATGGGTTAGGGTTAAGCATGAGTCAAAGCTTCATGAAGCTTCAACAAAAAGACAAAGAAAGCCACCATTCCATTTTAAACTTATCCAAATAAATGAATAAACAAATAAATGAATAAATAAATATGCAAAACCCTAATTATCATAATAACCATGGTTTGATTCTATTCACTTAACCATATGATCAAGTATCATCAAACATGATACAAAAAGGTGCACAAAAGTATATCACATATACAATGTGCAATCCAAGTGAGAAAAATCCGTTTAAAGTGAACCAATACTAGTTAATGCAAAGTAATATATCAAATATATAATTATACATTAAATCATTAAATCAACATTTGATTCAATGATCCGGTCATGTCGCACATAACCGACTAGTATCCAATGTATCGATTTATCGAATGAACAATTCGATAACTAGGTCATATCGAATATAACTAATCGAAACATTTATCGAGAGAATGAAATGCGGTATCACATACACGCGTTATTCTCGGTCCCGCACATATCTCATATGCGCTCCTATTTCGTTTCGCTTGAGCCAGGAAACCTCTGTGTAGGACTCTAAAGACTCGTCAATACGCCGATAACAGATGATGATCATATCAAGCATCCACAAGCCGCAAGCGGTCTGCTAAACGTAACGGCCACCCGGGTATTGAGCGATCAGAAGATCGACGAGCTAGCCCGCTCACACTCCTGCGAATCCGACCAGTAACACTTACCGTACAGTCCGGTCTCTTCGTCTGATATGTCGCATATCAAGTCTAGGGGTGGTATACGTCAGACCCCAATAACCCGATAAGTCGTGCCGATGTGAGGCTCGTAACGGGTCGAGAAACTACTGGTAACACTTACCAGCAAATCTCTGATCAGCCCTGGCCAGGGACTTCCCTGTTACGGCCAATCGAGCACTGCGCAACATCAACCCCCAATACCGGGAGAGACGAAACCCCTCCTATCGCTCATTGCCTCCATGTGACTCGGGACTGTACCCAAAGACCACCGTTTTGCACGCCCTCATGGACGTGGTAAGGTGGAGATCAAAGCACAGTGGGAATCACACAAGACTCTATGACGATCTCGGGTCTACAGACTAACCTGTACAAGTGTCACCTGAGAACTGCCATCTGACGTGAGGTATAATACCATCTGGGAGTTCTCGGCGAGTCCGTCCAGTGTACCCAGTCTCCACTGAGCACCCGTATACCATCTCTGATGTCAAACACCAATGGATGTGGGATCATCCATCGCCCATCTCATGGGCCGAGAAGCGTATACGCTAGTCTACTCTGGTATATCGATGCCCCGTCTCGATACACCCACGACTAGGGACCTTGAAGGATGTACTTATGGACTACCATGTCCCCACTAGTATGATCTGCATCACAGTCCAGGTAGTCAAGTACCTATCCTAAGGGCTTTACCAACATGTAACTATAAGACAGTATAAAGAGACTAGTGTACATGTTAAGATAAAGAGTAACCAGATAGCATACTATCATATCGAGCAAGAAAGTCATCTCTATATATGTCCAAGCATCCAATATAATATACATCATCTGTACAATACTGGCCTCTAGGGCATACATACAACTAACAGGACGCTCGCCCCGCAATATCGAATGTACAAATATAACCAAACTGTACTACCATTGCATCCAGGCTATCCACCACGACAAATCCGCAACATCACAGCACAACACAGAACATCAACGTGAATGCCACGTTCGCAAATCCGTCTAAAAGGGCTATAGCAATTAGACAAGATTTACCGATCAAATGACATTCACGGTCGCAGATATATTGTAAATACTGTGAACTAACATGTTTAAAATTTTCGATCGACAAAATTTCCCGTAGTGGGCCCCAAGTACAATACCCAGTACTCAAAACAATCTGGGCCAAAAATAAAATTACCAGAAACCCCATTTCCAAGTCAGAGACCACCTGAAGAAAGTTGGTGAGATGAAGCCCCAGAATGGCAGCGGAACAGCGGCTAAAAGGAGGGTAAGGCCGCGGTTCTGCGGCGTTCCTGTTGGATCGTCCTACCAAATTTCTACAGTGCTCCTAAAAAACCCTGCCTGATTTTCTGACATACCCAAAAAAATTTTTAGAGCACAAAAAAAATTCGACAGAAACTTGATGACTTGGAATCGCGGTTTTGGAAATTTCGTTCGATCGAAGTTCTAAACACGTTAGAGCAAGCTAGTAAAGGTTAATGGCATGGCTTTGATACCATGTAAGTCTACGGTAGCGCCCCGGCCGTCTGTCCGAGGCCAAAATGCGGAAACGAAAACTTTTTCTAAACTAGAAACCGGCGCTATCGCAGACTTTAATCCCAGATCGAACCATTAACCTACAACTAGCGACTAGAGAAAGGGTTGGAAAGGTATACCGATCGATCCGTGTCCTTCGGTCTTTGGCCACCATCCCAAGCTCCTCGCGGCATCTCCGGTCTCGATCTCCTCGTCGGAAAGGGCACCACATCTTCGAGTCTTTTTACGGGCTCCCGCTTCGTCTGAAGCAACTCGGGCATGAAGTTCGCTAGCCGACGTGTCCAAGGCGATGTAGAGAAAGTGTGTGACAACTTTGTCTCTTGCATCCATTGTATGGATGGAGATTGAAAATGAAGCCATCAATGGAGATTTTGAGCTAGAGGAAGAAGAAGAAGAGGAAGCATTTTCTTTTCTTTTGTGTTGCTTTGATAAAAAATGAGAGAGAGAGTTAGAATGAAATAATACAAGAGCAAACATATCTATCATGCCTGCCCTTCTCTCTCTTCCTCTCATTTCATCACTCAAATCCATCACAAAATGTGACATATGCACATAAAAAGAGACCATGAGTCACTAATGAAGTCCATATCACATTAAATGCACAAAATGATGATTTCTAGCTCATAATTTCCATTTGTAAACATTAACCCAAATGTTTACAACAATAAAAAGATACGGTAACATCTAAAGTAAACTCATGACGGATCACAAGGATACCCCTCACCTGTATATACATACCTGCATCCGCATTCCGACTGAATGCGAATGCGATGAGACTAAAATAATCCAACAAATCTAATACTAGGATCCGGCTTAAACCAAAGCCCACTAGTATGATCCGTCCGATCATGATCCGTGCACTACTGCACGTATATGATCGAACCTTGCCATATATTATACGGCCTCTACAACGTTTCGCCCGAAACTTGAGAAACTGTCTGTGGGGGACTCTAAAGACTCATCAATACTTTGGCTATGGATTTAACCACTAGCACGTCAGTGGTACTAGCTGTACGTAACGGGCTACCAGGTATTGACCAAAAGGGAGGTCGATGAGCGAACTCATCCTGACACCTTACTGAGCCTGTCAGTGACAATATCCGTACAGTCCGGTCCGTTCGTCTATGAGCATCGCATGGCGGGCCTAGGGGGTTGGTAAAAGTCAGACCCCCAAAAGCGGTACATGTCGTGTCGGAGTGTAGCCCAGAACACCCTGAGATACTATTGGAATACCTACCAGTAAATCTTCTGCCTTGGCCAAGGACTTCGTGTAATGGCTCTTCTAGACACAGCGCGATCTCACCCCCAATACCGGGAGAGACGAAACCCCTGCCGATCCGCTCACTGCCTCCATGTGGCTCGGGACTGTACCCAACTAAAACCTGTTTGCACGACTCCTTTGAGCCGTGGTAGGGTAGTAATCAAAGCACAGTGGGAACTCATATGAGACAAATGACGATCTCAGGTCGATGAACTAATCTGTACACATGTCACCAGGGAACTGCTATCTGACGTTAGGTATAATACCAACTAGCATGCTCCCGGCGAGTCATGTCCGGTGTACTCATAACCCAATGAGCACCTGTATACATCTTAGGTGATCCAACTGACACCAATGGCTTGTGAGACCGGCCACTTCCTCTCGTCGGGGTCTCGACTGTATACACTAGTCTACTAATGGAGTATCGATGCCCAGTCTCGAAACTCCCACGACTAGGGACCACTTTAAGGATGTACTTATAGACCCCAGCTCCCACGTATATGATCACCATCATACTGCTGGCCGTCAAGCAAGAATCCTAAGGGCTCTATCAACGTGTAATAGCGACCTGTAAGGTCACCTAAAGCAGTACACGATGATAAAGATAAACCAGATAGCATACTATCATCTTGAGTAAGACTGTCCTACCGGTATAGGTCCTCCCTCAATCATTGCAATCACGTGCCTGTGATCCAATAATTGACTCTGAGGGCACTATATCCAACACATTGCCATGTTCTGCGAGGACTAGGCTCTGCTCTGGATGCTTCACACGGGGTCATTGCTGTGCTCTGCGAGGACCAGGATCCGCTCTGGACGTTTCCCACGGGGTCAGGATTGACATAAGCCGCGTTCCACATAACCAGGAATTTGCTCTGGATGCTTCCCACTGAGTCATTCCCATGTTCTGCGAGGACCAGGCTCCACTCTGGATGCTTCACACGGGGTCATTGCCGTGCTCTGCGAGGACCAGGATCCGCTCTGGATGTTTCCCACGGGGTCAGGATTGACATAAGCCGCGTTCCACGTAACTAGGAATTTGCTCTGGATGCTTCCCACGGGATCATTGCCGTATTCTGCGAGGACCAGGATCCACTCTGGATGCTTCACATGGGGTCATTGCCGTGCTCTGCTAGGAACAGGATCCGCTCTGGACATTTCACACGGGGTCATTGCTGTGCTCTGAGAGGACCAGGTTCCACTCTAGACGTTTCCCACGGGGTCAATATTGACATAAGCCGTGTTCCACGTAACCAGGAATTTGCTCTGGATGCTTCCCACGGGGTCATTGCCATGTTCTGTAAGGACCAGGCTCCGCCCTGGATACTTTACACGGGGTCATTGCCGTGCTGTGCGAGGACCAGGATCCGCTCTGGACATTTCCCACGGGGTCAGGATTGACATAAGCCGCGTTCCACGTAACCAGGAATTTGCTCTGGATGCTTCCCACGGGGTCATTGCCGTGTTCTGCGAGGACCAGGCTCCACTCTGGATACTTCACACGGGGTCATTGCCGTGCTATGTGAGGACCAGGATCCACTCTGGACGTTTCCCACGGGGTTAGGATTGACCTAAGCCGCGTTCCACGTAACCAGGAATTTGCTCTGGATGCTTCCCACGGGGTCATTACCGTGTTCTGCGAGGACCAGGCTCCGCTCTGGATGCTTCACACGGGGTCATTGCCGTACTCTGTGAGGACCAGGATCCGCTCTGGATGCTTTACACGGGGTCATTGCCGTGTTCTGCAAGGACCAGGCTCCGCTCTGGATGCTTTACACGGGGTCATTGTCGTGCTCTGCGAGGACCAGGATCTGCTCTGGACGTTTCCCACGGGGTCAGGATTGACATAAGCCGCGTTCCATATAACCAGGAATTTTCTCTGGATGCTTCCCACGGGGTCATTGCCGTGTTCCGCGTAACTAGGAATGGTTGACTTTATCCGCATTTCACGGAATCGGGGTCTGACTCTCGGTCATCTGTGCACCGCCGAGTCATGGAACTGGGAGTTGCCGCGGTTCCGCTTTGCTTGATATTGTGTCCGTTGTAATGAGACGAATGTTGAGATGATCTCCAGGCTATCTGTGAACCGTTGGGATTTGGTTTCTTCTGCTGATGAGGCCTGGGGAGGAAAGGTGTGATACCCTCTTTGTTTGCATCCCTGGATTGTTTACAGGGATTGATGTGATATCACCTGTAGGGCAAAAAATTTCATTCATTTTTTTTATATTATTTTTTATTTCCGCGATGCTCTATCATTTCAGCTTTTATATCGCAAAGGTCGCGATTGCCCAATCATTTTGGTTGTTTTTCGCGGTGCCCAATCATTTCGGCTATTTGTTTTATTTTTACTCGCTGCTTTTTTATTGCAAGTTGCCCAATCATTTCGGCTATTTTGCATGCATACATTTTTTTACTTGCTGATTTTGTTGCAAGTTGCTCCATCATTTCGGCTATTTCTTATGCCTGTGTGGCTCGCTAGCTTCTTTGCTGCAAGCTTGGAATTAGATACCGATTTCGGCATCAGCACCGCTACAACTGGGATATTGCCAGGAGCGAATCATCATTTGCCTCTGTTGATATCGAACAAAGGTGTCTTAGCGAACAGGGTTAGGATCCTGTCGACTAAGGCTTTTGACTTCATGAGCCGTAAGGGTCTCATAAAGGTATTTCTCCCTACGAGTCATGAGGATCTCGTAGGTGCGTTTTCTCCTTAAGAATCGTGAGGATTCCTAAGTGCATGTTCTCTTATAAGTCGTAAGGATCTTACAAGATTGTTTTCTCCTTATAAGTCGAGAGGACTTACAAGGGTTGTTCACCGTGTAGACATATCCCTAGTCACGGATGGAATTTCGTTAGGAAAATGTTTATTCGCGCCCATGGATTGTATGCAAGGATCAGTATTGAGCCGCTTGTAAGGCAGTATTGGAGGTTGTGGTGGCCGCTTAAGAACTGGTTCAGATCCCTGTAGCTTAAGAGTTTTGAATCTTATGAGCCGTGAGGGTCTAATAAGAGGATTCTCCTTACAAGTCGTGAGGATCTCGCAAGTGTAATTTTTCCTTAGGAATCATGGGGATCCCTAAGTGTGTTGCTCCCTTATGAGTCGTAAGGATCTCACGCAGGCGGTTCTCCTTACAAAGTCGAGAGGACCTTGCAAGTGTCTTTTAACGAGATTGCGCCCTTTCGGGTTTTCACAAAACTCGCCGGTAGCTCTGCTGTTTTTACTCACGGAGACTTTTCGGGTTTTCATCCGTGCCCATTTTGCTTATGGACATATCGTTTTCTTTTTCTTCTTCTTCTTTTTATTCTTTTATCCTTCTTTTCTTTTTTTTGTATCAGCGTTGGGATGCTGCAATCCACAGTCGTTTATCGACGTCTCGGTCAACAGTTAGTTTTAGGACATAATGGTCCATTGTTAGTTTAAGGACGTTTCGGTCCGTTGTTAGTTTAAGGACGTTTCGGTCCGTTGTTAGCTTAAGGACGTTTCGGTCCGTTAGCCGGCTACTACTTATAGAGTTTGGGCTTAGGAAGATAGTGAGCGGACATAGGCGTCGTCATCTATCGTTAACCTAGGTCGTGACTCGTCAAGCGTAGTATTTCTTCAGGAAGCGACCGTTTATTGGACTGAAAGGTCTTTCACCATACATGTCCATGAGTAGATAGGCTCCACCCTGGTAGACTTTGTCTATGATATACGGGCCTTCATAGTTTGGCTCGAATTTTCCCCTCTTGGCACGGTTGGGGATCATAGGTCTTTTGACCACTAGCACGAGTTCGCCTTGGCGGAATGTCGTTGGCCTAGTCAATCTTTTATATGAGCGCGTCATCTTTGCTTTATAAGCCTCCAGATTTTGTTGCGCCATGAGCCGGGTTTCATCAAGGGCATCGAGCTCCTCAACTCGAAGATGAGCATTTTCTTCGTCTGTTAGCTCGTAGTGAACTGCCACTCGTAGAGAGGGTAACTCTATCTCGAGGGGGAGTACCACTTCTGTACCGAATACCAATGCTTACGGCGTAGTATTCGTGGCCGTTTTGAACGTAATTCGATACGCCCAGAGAGCTTCATACAGTCTCTCATGCCAGTCCTTTTTATTTCGAGACACCGTCTTTTTCACGATCTTCGTCAAGGTCTTATTGAAAGCTTCAGCTAGACCGTTAGCTCGGGGGTTATAGACTGAGGAGTATCTCCAGTCTATATTATGCTGTTGTGCGAAGCGGCTGATTTTGTGGCTTCTGTAGGCCGGCCCGTTATCGGAAATGATTCATCTCGGAGTGCCAAACCGATAAATGACGTATGTCTTGAAGAAATGGAGGATATTCTCCGTCTTCACTTCCCTCAGTGGTACTGCTTCTGCCCATTTGGAGAAGTAATCAGTTGTCGCCAAAATGAGTCGATGTCCTCTGGACGATGCTGGTTCGATGGGGTCGATTATGTCAGTCCCCCACATTTCAAATGACCAGCTAGCCACTGTCGGATGTAGTGGATTCGGATGTTGGTGGATAAAGTCCCCATAGATCTGGCACGAGTGGCATTGCTTCGCATACTCGAGACAGTCCTGGATCATCGTGGGCCAATAGTAGCCCATCCTTTTTATTTTCAGCTTCATTTTCGGGCCGGCTTGGTGAGAACCGCAGAGTCCATCGTGAGTTTCTTGGATGACTCTTTTTGCTTCTTCAGGTCGCAGGCATCTTAACCACAGAGAATCAAATGACCTCTTGTACAGAGTATCATTGACGAAGGCGAAAGATAGGGCTCGCTTCATGAGTTGATATTTTGAGGACGCATCTTCAGGTGTTCGACGGGATTTGAAGTAATCTATAAAGACTTCCCTTCAATCCATAACCTTTTCCTGGTCTTTTATTTGCAGGGCCGTTTGCTTGGTCGTTCCCTTTTCTTCGGACGACTCCGGAGATATTTCTGCTGGTGCAAGAACCCGACGGCTTTGCATAATGATCCTTACGTCATCGAGGTTCTCGTCGGCCAGTTCTTTAGCGAGCTTGGCTAATGCATCCGCTTTGCTATTTTCCGCGCGTGGTATGCTTTCTAGGGTGTAGGAAGGAATTTGAGTTAGCAGTTGCTGTACTCTCTTACTGTACTTCACCAACTCTGGCTTGCACGTTTGGTAGTCGCCGTTTATTTGACTAACGACCAGCTGGGAGTCTCCGTATATGAGCAGGTTTTCAATTCCCATGTCGATGGCGATCTCAAGACCTGCTATCAAAGCTTCGTATTCGGCTTCATTGTTTGTCCTCGGCACTGTTAAGGAGAAAGCGAAGCGCATTATCCCACCTTGTGGAGTACGAAGATGGGGCCTACCCCTGATTTGATTATGGGCATGCTTTGTTTGCGCTTCTTCATGGAAGATGCTCCATCGAAGTAAAGTTCCCACCGGGTATCACCCCCGTCGATCGTGTCAAACGCATGTTCGTCTGGCAATTCGCAGTTCAAAGGAGAATCGGCAGGTATCGGATGCTCAGCGAGGAAGTCTGCGATGGCCTGGCCTTTCACCACCTTAAGAGGCTAATAAGTTATCGAGAATTCCATCAAGAGCAAGGCCCATTTAGCGAGCCGCCCCGTCAATATGACCTTTGACATCAAATACTTGAGTGGATCCACCTTTGATATGCGACGGACTTTATGCGCCAACGCATAGTGTCTGAGCTTTGTTATCGTGAAGATCAATGCCATGTAGTATTTTTCGATAGGAGAATAATTGCTTTTTGCCCCCAGTAGAACTCGACTCAAATAGTAGAGGGCTCTCTCCTTTCCTTAGTCGTTCTTTTGTCCCCATAATGCGCCTAAGGAACCTTCAAGGGTGGTTGTATACAGAATGAGAGGTTTTTCTTTAACGAGAGCGGCCAGTACTGGCGGATTCTGCAGGTATTGCTTGATTTCGTCCAGTGCGTTTTGGCATTCGCAATCCCAGACGAAAGGGGTTCCCTTCTTCATCAGGTGACTGTAAGGACGGCACTTTCCTAAGAGATTGGCTATAAATCGCCGGATATACGCGAGCTTCCCTTGGAGAGACCGCAATTGCTTGAGAGTCCTTGGCGGGGACATTTCCATAATCGCCATGATCTTTGACGGATCTATCTCGATGCCTCGGTGTCGGACAATGAATCCTAGGAATTTGCCCGAGGAGACTCCGAACGCGCATTTGAGAGGGTTCATCTTCAAGTTATATTGCCGAAGGCGTTGAAATACGATCTTCAGACGTTCTAGATGTTCCTCGTATGATTTGCTTTTAGTTATGAGGTCGTCGATATAACATTCGACGATTTCATGTATGAGGTCGTCAAAAATCTTCGTCATGGCCCTCTGAGAGGTGGCACCGGCGTTCTTTAGACCGAAAGGCATCACCTTGTAGCAGAATATACCCAAAGGGGTCCGGAAAGCGGTGTGCTTCTGGTCTTCGGGATGCATCTTTATCTGATTGTATCCTGACGATCCGTCCATGAAGGAGAAGACTTCGTGAGTGGATGTGTTATCTATCATCAGCTCAGTGACTGGTACTGGAAAGTCGTCCTTTGGACAGGCTTTATTGAGATCCCGAAAGTCCACGTATATGCGCACTGTCCCATTTTTCTTCATCACTGGGACGATGTTGGCAATCCAGTCAGGATACTGAACCTCTTGGATGAAGACAGACTCGATTAGCTTCTTGACATCGGCGTTGACGCTCAGCTCAAGCTCGAGCCGCATTCTTCTCGGTGCTTGTTGATTGGCTTGGCGTCCGGGGACATCGCCAATTTGTGGACAGCAATCTCTGGATCTACTCCTGGCATTTCGGAATAGTTCCATGCGAAGCAATCTTTATGCTGCATAAGCACGTATTTTAGCGTAGCCACCCTTTCTTCAGACAGCAGCTCACTGACGAATGTCGGTCGCGGGTCACTCGCCATCCCCAAATCAATTTTCTTGAGGTTATCTGCAGTAATGTGTATTCCATCTTCCAGCTCTTTCGGCGCCGGTGGAAACACTGAGATCACCTCGTCATCATTGTTTTCGAAGCACCAGGGGAGGTCATCCATATTCTCGGGCTCTTCTTCTGACAGCGTTATCGTGCGATAGGTACGAGATCGTTTCCAAAATCGATGTTGATCTGGTTCTACTCTCGCTATACGCGTGGCTTTCAGTTCATGCTTCTACGGCGGAGTTACCCTCCAACTGCTGGATAGAGCGAACCTGCCCTGTTGATACTGGTCTTCGACCCAGTTCTTGAAGGTGAAGCAGTCTTCGAAAGTGTGTCCTATTGCTCGGTGATAAGAGCAATAGTCTGGGTGAGAGACCTCGTTGGCTTGCTCGGGGTGTTTGGACTCCGGAAGTGTAATCATTTGATACTTTACGACGAGATCGAATATCTTCTTTGTCTTATCTTGGGGGAAAGAATATTCCCGGCCCATCTTCTTTATAAGGGACGGATCCCGGCTGCTCGACTCTTGTTCGCGTGGCTTCTTAGACCCGCTTGGCTGCTGTCGAAGGTTTTTTTCCGTTCTTTGGTTTATTTTTGCCTTTGCGCCAGGTCTTTTTTATGACGGGCTGACGATGAGGAGCATTGTTATTCTCCGCGGCCTGTTGAAGGAGGCGCTGCGTCCTGGCTTTCTCGTAAATGGCCATCTCGCGGTTATGGTCATCCCGGACCTTTTGACCTGCTTCCCTGATCAATTTGTCCATCCGTTCTTCAAACGACGGACTCGGCGTTTTGATGACAGGACCTTGTTTTGGTTCAGGATCAGCGTCTTTTAACAGAATGTCTCCTTCTTCATCGAAGTCATGTATGACGTAGCTGCCATGGGCTCGCTCTCGTATTTTGGATTGAACATATCCAAGCCCGATCATTTCGATTCTCCCGTTAGGCTACTTGCGCTGAGTTCTGGGGACATCCCAAATCCTGTTGTAGAACCGAGCTTGTCGAGTGGTCTATTTGAAGGGTACACCTTGGCACCTCAACAGCCTTTTCAAGCCTTCTATGTAATATTTAGGCAGACGGATGGGCTAGAGCCTGTCAAGTGTAGAATCCGCGCCATGCCAAATTTCTTTCACCACTTTGGTTTCCCCGGATCGGTAAAATAGGATTGCCTTTTCACCTCTTTGACTGGGAGGGACGTAGAATGTCT
Source organism: Agapanthus africanus (assembly GCA_030015575.1). Lineage (NCBI taxonomy): Eukaryota > Viridiplantae > Streptophyta > Magnoliopsida > Asparagales > Amaryllidaceae > Agapanthus > Agapanthus africanus. The sequence goes on along the minus strand of CM057340.1, from coordinate 118,740,556 downwards.
GCAGTTCTTGCACACTATAAGTTTCAAGTGCATCAAGCTCTTTATAATGCTCTTGTGGAACCATAGCAACTTGCAAACTTTGATCTTCATTGGCGAAGATTTGTATCGACGGCCGAGCAGAGAATACAACATTGACCTTGTAACAACTCCATTTTTAATGTGCAAAGAATTGATACTTGGAGTATTTAATGTTGCTGATATCTTTTTAAGTATTTATTTCACACCATAATTACAAGCAAGAGCTTGTAGCTCATTGGTAATACCTTGCACTGCTGAACCAAGCCACCAGAGTTCAAATCTCATACCCTACATTATTTTTAATATTGATTTTTTAAAACCTTTAGAATACAAACAGTTACACGTGCATTTCTCACAAAAAACCCCACTATCCATGAAAAGTTAGATGTTCCAGTGGCTACCTCTGGCGACCCCCCAGCTTCCGGCACCCCGACTTGGCCTGACTCGGGCCGGCACCGCCGGCTGGACTTGGCCGGTCGGCCGAGTCATCAACATAGAAAAGTTGTCTTTTGGGCTCCCCTACCTCACTGCATACTTTAATTCTTCAGACCACCTCCAGAGAGACCATTAACACCTATTTACTACATTTTTAATACATTTTCCTATTATTTTTACATTTTTAATTAAAAACCCTACACCTACCCTAACCCAAGCATAACCTTATAAATACACCCCTACCTCCTACCCTCTCATCCCAAAATTCTAAGCCCACTCTCTCAAAATCTCAAGAAAACCTTGTGTACTTTGAAAACAAGCGAAAGGCGAAGCCCCGACGAAATCGACGGCGAACTTCCGGTGATCGTGCTAGGAACTCTCGGCGACGGATCGACGCACTGGAGAACCCTCTTCTTCCTTATCACTCTCGTGTTTTTCCAAACCCGTAAGTCCCCATTCTATCCCTCTTTCTTATTCTCTAAAATACGAAATTACAAAACCCGACGGAATCGGAACAAATCCGATTTCCGATTCGGTTTTCTATAAAATTTCACTTTTCACCAATTCAACCATGCTTAAACATCTTATTATTGACTATTAAATATTTAACAAATAATTTGAACAAATTTCATTACATGAAATGATAGCCTTTCCAATTTATCGTATTTTTTCACTTAAATACCACAATGTTTTGATTTCACATTTAACCCCCTTAATATTGCTATACATTTAAAGTAGAACATGAGATAATGACTTACCTCCACACACACGCAAATACAACCTAAAATGATATCATCAAAAACTTAGAATACGATAAAACAATACTTTCATTTAAATACCATATTCTTAATAAAACCATTCCTAAAAGTTTTAGCTTTGATACACTTTTAAATAAATACCTCTTATTAGGAAAATACGATAAGTTGTGGACATCGGCCGTTTATCTAAACCTGACTTTGTGGTGTCTAGGCTAGGCAAGTGAGAAAGGTAACTTTAAAAGGCCCGTCTCACGGTGATTCGTGAGCGGATCTCTCTTTTCCTCATTTGTACTTACCTGGCCACAATTGGCTGTGAAGAGGCGATTTGAGGCATCTAATGACTTATCGTTTAGACCATTTAGAAATAGGTTAGTTGATTTAGAAAACCCTAGAATCTAAAATACGGAAAATTGACATTTTTACAAATAAATACCTTTTACTTAACAAAACCGTCTTCTAAAAGATTAGTATTTATAAAATCTTAGCAAAACGCCGCTATAACCCATTTTGGGGAACCCGTTCGGAATGGTGCGGTTTATCGCACATCCTCGGGCTTGGTAGTGCGAGATTCAGACCTCCGCAAAGAGCATTCGGTCTCGAAAGATTTAAAATACGACATTTTAAGAAAATGAGATTTTTAGAATATAAAATATTTATTAAAATTAATTTTGTATAAATATATGTATATTTATCATTTAAATATCTATTTTATTATAATATAAATGTTCCACTTTTTTCTAAAAACGACAAGAATAAATTTTACATTAAAATACCATGAACTTCAAATAAATCAATATTATAAATAAATACCTTTATTTATAAAAACTAGGATATTTTCACTAGAAATGTCACGATATAAAATCCACTCTCATTACAACTCCAAAGACGAATAATAAATACTTGGGGTGTATCTTGAAAACTATATAAAAGTATTTTTACATAAAACCCCCTCAAGTTTTATAAATTACCCTAAGGACCCTAGTAAATATAGGACTTCGATTTACATTTTTACTGTCTGACTCGGGTTTGAGTCTGATCATAATCCGACTTGAATATGATTCAAGTACCATATAAATCTACAATATTACAATTCAACATGAACACACGAATCCATGAATCCAGTTATCAATCTATTCAACTTGACTGAACCAAACCATGGATATACTTTCCATTTACATGATTCCAGTTTACATCCTTTACATCCATTACTGATATCATGGTTTCAGTCGGTCATCCAACTATACAACTTATACAATACAATATAACAATACAATCAAAACACTACAGGGTTTAAGGGGTAGATTGGTACGGAAGGTGTTAAAAGTGGCACGAGACAGTAAGATTAAGACACCTAACATGAATCCTATTGCTGTTGTACCGTGGCATAACGGTTCCTTGTACTTTCAGTTTGCCCTGGTCTCTAGCATATAGAAACCCCTCTCGTATACACTGGCATCCTTCTGTACCAAGCTACAAACAACAGCGTTAACACAATATTCTACAATATTATACAACTTTAAAAGATACATTCTTATTCTGTCTTTTCTATTTCTCTCTTAACTTTGGGACTTACCGAACGACCTGTTTGCTGACGACATTCTATTTCTTTCTTCTTTGAATGTCGTCAGGTGATCTGGACACAGCAGAGATCGAGCCCACCAGTGAAGACTTGGATCAGTTCCTCGAAGACCCCGAGCTCTAGACATTGTACTGTTCCCCTCCGAACGGCGGCCAAGACATGGACGTCTTGCCTGAAGTTCGGGGCAGATGCTATTTGGTTTTATCCGTCCACCGCTCCGAAGATGCCAAGTTGATTTATGACACCGTGTATCGGAGGTTTAGACGGATGCGGCCGATGTAGCAGACTTCGTCAGATTCCCCCTCGTTCGAGGGGTTTTTGATTGTAGGGACGCTCTTCCCTGCAGGCGCAAGCCTCTGCAGTTAATTACGCTACCGCATCGCAGTAACAACTTTCTCCTTCTCCAGAATTTCACTTCATGTTGTGGGTGTTTGTTTTGTTTGTGGTTGCCCGTGGATTGTATACGGAGACTAATTTATGTCGTCGCCTGTAGGACGTGGATTAGTCCAAATCCGTATTTTCTTAGATTTGGGTTTGGGGTTTTGGTTCGAGAATACGTTAGCCATCTTTGAGGCTAAGATCAACTCAAACGTTTGTTAAGGATACGTTAGTCTGATTTGAGACTAAGATCAACTTAACGGAAAGAGCATTTAGGGGCTCTATTGTTCCAGTTTAGGGACGTAGTGGTCCATTGCCAGTTTAGGGACATGGTGGTCCACTGTATGTATGGCCGTCGGGATCCATCACCTCTCTGACGACGTTGAAGGATTACAACGACAGGTGTCAGAGGAGTTCAGAGATGTACCCTTGAACCAGGTGTAAATTGATTTAAGAGAGCAGCCATGCTCAGTCAATTTAATTTGAGGACTTACGGCCATGATTGGGCTAAGTCCAGTTGAAAATGTTCAACGTTTTTATTTGTCTTTGGCCTATTAGGCCTGTGCTAGGGCTTTGCCCCTGTTTAATAATGCACTGCATTTTATTCTGGCCTGTTAGGCCTTTTTGATTTGGGCCCTGTCCCTTTTAATAGTGCATAGCACTGTTGTTTGGTCTGATAGGCCTTTCTATTGGGCTCTGCCCTTTAATAATGCGTTGCATTAATTAGTCTGACAGAGCGCTACGTGGCTTGTCAGGCGCTTTGCGCCAATTGAGGGGCGCAAGGCGCAAGCCCATGTAGAGGTGACACGTGTCACGCTCCGGTGAGCGCAAGCGCAGTGCGCTGCGCTGTTGCGCTGCTGACACGTGGCGCGCTCTGGTGAGTTGCGCCAATTCATGAGAGCAGTGCTCTGTTTTAAAAGCGCATAGCGCAAGCTGTTCTGGAGCTGACACGTGGTGCTCTCTGGTAAGTTGCGCCAATTTCAGAGAGCAATGCTCTATTTCAAAAGCGCATAGCGCAAGCTGTTCTGGAGCTGACACGTGGCGCTCTCTGGTGGCTTGCGCTAACCCAAGAGCGCAACAGTGCAGATTTACAAGTACAAGGCACTGTTTTAATATCTTGATCCAATTTTGGATTCAAGAAAAGAATTTTTATGATTCCAGAACCAGTGGTTCATAAAAAGGCAATGCCTTTGTTATTTATTATATTTGTTATTGAAGATCCTTGATCTTGTTCTTAGATCAATGATCTTTTCAGAAGAAATTCTTCTTTTTTATTCAAAGGGTTTACCTTTTTCTCTTTTTGAGTTCTTCTCAAAATTTTCTTTAGAGGAGTTCTCTCTGTGTTGTTGATGTCTTTTTGTGTTAGGGTCTGGGGGCCTTTTTATAGTGCCAATGATTTGTTGAATTAGTTAGAGAGATCTTTCTCTGAGTGATTTGGGGATTTTTCCCCACCGTTGGATCTTTGATCCAAGAACTTCTGTTTTACAGAAGGCATTCTTCTTGTTTTTAACAAGATTGAGAAAGATCTTTCAGAATTTTAATTCTGTTTGGCGTAAGCGCACCTACGCTTGACACGTGTCGCGCAGCGCAGAGCGCAGCGCAACTGCGCTGCCACGTGTCTGGGGGCCTTTTTATAGTGCTAATGATTTGTTGAATTGGTTAGAGAGATCTTTGTCTGAGTGATTTGGGGATTTTTTCCCCACCGTTGGATCTTTGATCCAAGAGCTTCTGTTTTACAGAAGGCAATCTTCTTGTTTTTAACAAGATTGAGAAAGATCTTTCAGAATTTTAATTCTGTTTGGCGCAAGCACACCTACGCTTGACACGTGTCGCGCAGCGCAGAGCGCAGCGCAACTGCGCTGCCACGTGTCGTGCAGCGCAGAGCGCAGCGCACCTGCGTTGGCACAACTGCGCTGACACGTGTCACGCAGCGCAGAGCGCGAGTCAGCTGAAGCGTTGCTTCTTTCATAGAGCCTTGCTCTGATTGAGTGTGCCGTCTTGGGCACTGCACTCCCTGCGCTGGCGTGTTTGATTTTGATACGTGGCGCTCTGCGCGCAGCGCAGAGAATCTGAAGCGTTACTTCATTTATTTTAATTTTAATTTCCACTTTAATTTTCAAAACAGAGCTTGGCTCTGATTGGGGGAAAACAGAAGCGTTGCTTCGTTTTCCGCCTTGGAATTTGAACAGAGCATTGCTCTGATTGGTGTAAACATGTACATTTCCATTCAGTACCTTTAATTTACTGTTATGCCATTGTTTAGGCATCGTTTTTACTTCAGTTGTATTTCCTTTTCATGCATTGTACAAAAGAATGTTAATAAATAAAGTTGCTGTTATTTTTATATCTCTTGTCTCTTGTTATTACTTTTATATTGTTTAGATACGCTTAGCGTATTTACTTCACAGTAAATACGTAGCGGACCAGTCGCGTTCCTTTCGCCGTATACCGGGAAGTGGGGCGTGACAGGTTTTGTTGGTGGCCCATGCAGGTCAGAGCTGTATAGAATCATACTATGCAGTTCTGTTCTGCGTGAACAAACTAAGCAATATAACACAAGAACCAGCAACTAAAACATTCTTTACAATTCATGTTCCTTGAATCTTACAATTTCATATTCATTGAATCTTATCATTTCAAATATTTTGAATCTGTCCTAACCCAAATTTTTCTTCAAGGTTATGGATTCTCCGAAAAACACCAGCACCAATGTCAACAACACACCTCCAGCCCTACCACTCACACCTGTCGTCCCTGCTCCGATCAACGAGCAGACGGTTCTGCTTGAGGCAATCCGAAGCCTCCTAGAAGGAGAGCAGCAGACTGCTCTTTTAATGAACCGTCCTGAGGTAGACGCACCTGGGGTAAAGCAATTTAGGGCTTTACACCCCAAACAGTTCTCCGGAAAGGGAAGCCCACTTGAAGCTGAGGAATAGGCACAGAGCATAGAGGATGATCTGGCGGCAGCACAAGTGCCAGACATAACTTGGGTTCGTGTGGCGAAACTGCAGCTCACGGACAATACTCGCAACTGGTGGAAGGCGGAAGAAAGCCGTCTTGAACAGCCTATCGAATGGAAGACTTTCCGCGACATGTTCGACGCTAAGTACTTCCCTGAGACTGCCAGGTTCGATATGGAACAACAGTTCATCCATCTACAACAAGGTTCGATGTGGACCAAGTCAGTAGATGAGTATGACGTTGAGTTCACCATGCTCAGTCGGTAAGATATGTCTCAATAATTCAAAAAAAATTTATATCACATATTACATAGATAACACAATATTTTTAACAGATTTGCGGCACACCTTATACCGATGGATGAGATTAGAGCCCGTCGCTTTCAATAAGGTTTGGATTCGGAAATCCAGGCTGCACTGGCCACAGGAGATTTTCCGACTCATGAATCGGATCTGAAAGCTGCCCGCCGTTATGAGGCAGTGGTAAAGGCGAGGGGAAGACCTCAATCTGCTGGATTTAAGCGTCCTGCCAACCAGATGGCAGGAGGAGCCTCGTCCAGGCCATCTTTTATGCCAAGGCGACGCGGAGTACAGAACAACCGTCCCAGCCCAGCCTTTTGTACCTACTGCAAGAGAACTGGACATATGATGAAAGACTGTCGGCGAGCCAACCATCTTTACTTGATCTGCGGCTCAGCTGCTCATGATATTGGGTCTTGTCCCCAAAAGCAAAACCCAGTTGCTACACCCAGGCCAGCAGTTACCTATCCGCAGCGACCAGCTCTTCAAACACCTACTCCAAGACTTGCACTACCTGCACCACCCAGAGGACCACAAGATGCACCACCTCCTCGTCAGTTCCATCAAGCTCAAAGTAACATTCCGAGGAATGCTCCTCCGGCCGGGAGGAATGTACCAAGGCGCCAGGCTTTCACGATGACCGTGGAAGAAGCTGAGGCCACTGGCCAAGTCATCACTGGTAAACTTTTCTTTTCAAACTTTGCTTTTCTATCCTGCTAATTAGCTACATATTTTTCCTATACCTAAAACAAATCCCACATACCTTAGGTACAATCTCTGCACTAGCACTGTTTGATACTGGAGTATCTCACTGCTTTATGCCGCAACGGTTTGTTCGAACCCATGCGATTCCAGTCTCACCGCTTGCATCCAGCTGGAATGTCGGTTCAGGAAATGGCGTTCTAAAGGCAACCATGGGATACCATTTGTGTCCAGTCGTCGTCTGCAGCAGAGAGTTTTATGCTGACTTCAAAGTGCTGGACATACCGAACTTCGATGTGGTTCTAGGAATGGATTGGCTTGGAACTTTTTATGCTACCATTGACTGTCGTCAAAGGAGGGCAGTATCCGAGATTCCAGACCATTCGGCCTTCTATTTCAAAAGCAGAGACCGTACACTGGAGCCAAGTACCTAAAAGCAAAGCCAAGAGAAGCAGTAGTTGCAGCAGCTCAAGCGGAGGAAGAATCAAGACCAGATGTGGTTCTAGAGTTCGACGATGTATTTCCTGACGATATATCAGGTTCGCCTCCCGATCGAGCTCTTGAATTCAGTATTGATTTAGTACCAGGAGCACAACCGGTGATCAAAGCACCCTATCGGTTAAATCCGGAAGGTTTGAAGGAAGTCCGAACACAGTTGGACGAATTACTGGCGAAAGGATGGATTCGACCCATCACTTCAAGTTGGGGATCACCTGTACTACTTGTGAAGAAGAAGGAAGGTTCATACAGAATGTGCAACGATTACAGAGCCTTGAATGAAGTCACTATAAAGAACAAGTATCCACTTCCGCGCATCGACGATTTATTTGATCAGCTAAGTGGATCTTGTGTTTTCTCTAAATTGGATCTTCGTTCAGGTTATCATCAGGTGAAGGTCAAGGAAGCTGATATTCACAAAACAGCTTTCAGAACTCGCTATGGACATTACAAATTTCTCGTGATGCCATTTGGAGTGACCAACGCACCCGCAATCTTCATGAACCTAATGAATCAAGTTTTCCGGGAGTACTTAGACAGATTTGTTGTCATCTTCATCAACGACATCCTGGTGTATTCTAAGAATCGGAAAGAGCATGCAGAACATCTACGGATTGTCCTGGAAACTCTTCGACAACATCAGCTCTATGCCAAGTACAGCAAGTGCGAATTTTGGCCAAAGCAAGTTGGTTTTCTTGGACATATTGTATCAGGAGAAGGAATCTCGGTGGATCCAGCAAAAGTTTCAGCAATTAGCGAATGGCCTACACCAAAGTCAGTGAAGGACATTCGGAGTTTCTTAGGTTTAGCTGGATATTATAGAAGATTCATTGAAGGATTTTCGAAGATAGCAACACCCCTGACCAAGCTCACACGTAAAGATGAAGATTTTGTGTGGTCAGAAGCATGCGAACAAGCTTTCGTAGAACTCAAGTCAAGGTTGACATCAACACCTATTCTCGTTATACCGGATCAATCTGGAGGATTCGAAGTGCATTGCGATGCATCCGGTAAGAGATTAGGATGTGTTCTACATCATCACGGTAAAGTTGTGGCTTATGCTTCAAGACAGCTGAAGATTCATGAGCGCAATTATCCGACGCATGATTTGGAATTGGCAGCCATCATCTTTACTCTTAAGATTTGGCGCCATTATCTACTTGGTGAACGAGTGAACATCTACACAGATCATAAGAGCCTGAAGTACGGTTTACTCAGAAGGAGTTGAATATGCGGCAGAGAAGATGGTTAGAACTCATGGCGGACTTTGACATCAACTTGCAATATCACCTAGGGAAGGTGAATGTGGTACCTGATGCACTTAGTCGCTAACCATTAGCAATGAATCTCACCGCTCAGTAGAAGCTTCAACAAGACTTGCATCAGATGGAGATTGAAGTAGTCATGCCAGGTAATACTTCAAGTTTGATGAATTTACAAGTTCAATCAACCATTGTCAATCAGATCAAAGCAGCCTAAGCAAGTGATGCTAAGTTGCAAAAGATCAGAGAACAAGTGGAGAATAGACTCAGAACAGACTTCATCATCCATGAAGAAGGATCTTTGAGATACGGCAGTAGATTGTGTGTACCAAAAGGTCCTGTTCGGGAAGAGTTAATGAAAGAAGCTCACAGCTCTCCCTACTCAGTATTTCCTGGAGGTACCAAAATGTATAAAGATCTACGTCAGAATTATTGGTGGCATGGAATGAAGTGTGAAGTAGCCAGAAGCGTCACAAAATCCTTGGTGTGTCAGCAAGTAAAGGCTGAACATCACAGGACTGCTGGATTACTTCAACCGTTACCAATCCCAGAATGGAAGTGACAACACATCACGATAGATTTTATGACTGCTCTTCCTCACAGCACAAAGGGTAACGATGCCGTATGGGTCATTGTGGATCGACTCACAAAGTCGGCTCACTTCATCCCATTTCGAGTTGGCCAATCTACTGAGACACTAGCAAAGAATACATGGAGGTAATAATCTACTTAAGATTTAAGCTCTTCATAATGTACTATCTCTGATACCCATGAACTCATACAGGAAATTGTGAGACTTCATGGAGTACCGGTCTGCATTGTCTCCGATCGTGACACTAGGTTTCGATCGCAACTTTGGCAGAGTCTGCAAGCAAGCTTGGGAACAAGTCTGAACTTCAGTACGGCTTATCATCCACAAACAGATGGTCAGTCGGAACGAACTATTCAGATCTTGGAGGATATGCTCAGAGCATGTATGTTAGACTTCAAAGGATCGTGGGAAGATCACCTACATCTTGTGGAGTTTTCATACAACAACAGCTACCAAGCAAGCATAGGAATGGCACCTTTTGCAGCATTGTATAGAAGGAAGTGTCGATCGCCATTAAGTTGGGACGACATCGGAGATAGGGAACTTCTTGGACCAGAGATGATAGTAGCGACTGTTGATATAGTTCGTACTATCAGGGAAAGGATGCGCATAGCCCAAGATCGACAGAAGCACTGGGCTGATGCAAAGAGACGTCATCTGGAGTTCCAGCCAGGAGATCATGTGTTCTTGAAGATATCTCCGAACCGTGGAGTGATCCGATTTGGAAGACGGGGTAAGCTAAGTCCGAGATATATTGGACCGTTCGACATACTCGAACGAGTCGGTGAAGTGGCATACCGCTTAGCGCTTCCACCTTCATTGGAAGGAGTGCATAACGTGTTCCATATATCCCAACTCAGAAGGTATGTGAGTGACCCCAGCCATGTTCTCGATCATTCCGAGCTCACTATACAGCCCGATTTGTCTTGTGAGCAACAGCCTATGGAGATCTTGGACAGGAAAATGAAGACACTTTGGAACAAGGAAGTTAACTTGGTCCGAGTGATGTGGAGGAAAAACACTCCAGGAGAGTCCACTTGGGAAAGGGAGGATGAAATGCGTACTAGATATCCACACCTCTTTATAAACTAGTCCTCAAATAAAAGTTGTAAATTTCGAGAACGAAAGTTTTGTAAGGAGGGTAGACTGTAACAACTCCTTTTTTAATGTACAAAGAATTGATACTTGGAGTATTTAATGTTGCTGATATCTCTTTAAGTATTTATTTCACACCATAATTACAAGCAAGAGCTTGTAGCTCATTGGTAATACCTTGCACTGCTGAACTAAGCCATCAGAGTTCAAATCCCATACCCCACATTATTTTTAATATTGATTTTTTAAAACCTTTAGAATACCAACAGTTACACGTGCATTTCTCACAAAAAACCCAATACCCATGAAAGTTAGATGTTCCAGTGGCTACCTCCAGCGACCCCCCAGCTTCCGGCACCCCGACTCGGCTCGACTCGGCCGGCGCCGGCGGCCGGACTTGGCCGGTCGGCCGAGCCATCAACATAGAAAAGTTGTCTTTTGGGCTACCCTACCTCACTGCATGCTTTAATTCTTCAGACCACCTCCAGAGAGCCCATTAACACCTATTTACTACATTTTTAATACATTTTTCGATTATTTTTACATTTTTTAATTAAAAACCCTACACCTATCCTAACCCTAGCCTAACCCTATAAATACACCCCTACTACTCCTACCCTCTCATCCCAAAATTCTGAGCCCACTCTCTCAAAATCTCAAGAAAACCTTGTGTACTTTGAAAACGAGCGAAAAGCGAAGCCCCGACGAAATCGACGGCGAACTTTCCCCGACGAAATCAACGGCGAACTTTTGGTGATCGTGCTAGGAACTCTCGGCGACGGATCGACGCACTGGCGAACCCTCTTCTTCCTTATCACTCTCGTGTTTGTCCAAACCCGTAAGTCCCCATTCTATCCCTCTTTCTTATTCTCTAAAATACGAAATTACAAAACCCGACGGAATCGGAACAAATCCGATTTCGATTCGGTTTTCTATAAAATTTCACTTCTCACCAATTCAACCATGCTTAAACATCTTATTGTTGACTATTAAATATTTAACAAATAATTTGAACAAGTTTCATCACATGAAATGATAGCCTTTCCAATTTATCGTATTTTTTCACTTAAATACCACAATGTTTCGATTTCACATTTAACCCCCTTAATCTTGCTATACATTTAAAGTAGAACACGAGGTAATGACCTACCTCCACACACATGCAAATACAACCTAAAACGATATCATCAAAAACTTAGAATACGATAAAACAATACTTTCATTTAAATACCATATTCTTAATAAAACCATTCCTAAAAGTTTTAGTTTTGATACACTTTAAAATAAATACCTCTTATTAGGAAAATACGATAAGTTGTGGACATCGGTCGTTTATCTAAACCTGATTTTGTGGTGTCTAGGCTAGGCAAGTGAGAAAGGTAATTTTAAAAGGCCCGTCTCACGGTGATTCGTGAGCGGATCCCTCCTTTCCTCATTTGTACTTACCTGGCCACAATTGGCGGTGAAGAGGCAATTTGAGGCATCTAACGACTTGTCGTTTAGACCATTTAGAAATAGGCTAGTTGACTTAGGAAACCCTAGAATCTAAAATACGGAAAATTGACATTTTTACAAATAAATACCTTTTACTTAATAAAACCGTCTTCTAAAGGATTATTATTTATAAAATCTTTGCAAAGCGCCGCTACAACCCATTTTGGAGAACCCGTTCGGGATGGTGCGGTTTGTCGCACATTCTCGGGCTTAGTAGTGCGAGATTCAGACCTCCGCAAGAAGCATTCGGTCTCAAAAGATTTAAAATACGACATTTTAAGAAAATGAGATTTTTAGAATATAAAATATTTATTAAAATTAATTTTGTATAAATATATGTATATTTATCATTTAAATATCTATTTTATTATAATATAAATGTTCCACCTTTTTCTAAAAATCATAAGAATAAATTTTACATTAAAATACCATGAACTTCAAATAAATCAATATTATAGATAAACACCTTTATTTATAAAAACTAGGATATTTTTACTAGAAATATCACGATATAAAATCCACCCTCATTACAACTCTAAAGACGAATAATAAATACTTGGGGTGTATCTTGAAAACTATACAAAAGTAATTTTACATAAAATCCCCTCAAGTTTTATAAATTACCCTAAGGACCCTAGTAAATATAGGACTTCGATTTACATTTCTACTGTCTGACTCGGGTTTGAGTCTGATCATAATCCGACTTGAATATGATTCAAGTACCATATAAATCTACAATATTACAATTCAACATGAACACACGAATCCATGAATCCAGTTATCAATCTATTCAACTTGACTGAACCAAACCATGGATATACTTTCCATTTACATGATTCCAGTTTACATCCATTACATCCTTTACTGATATCATGGTTTCGGTCAGTCATCCAACTATACAACTTATACAATACAATATAACAATACAATCAAAACACTACGGGGTTTAAGGGGTAGATTGGTACAGAAGGTGTTAAAAGTGGCACGAGACAGTAAGATTAAGACACCTAACATGAATCCTGTTGCTGTTGTACCGTGGCATAACGGTTCCTTGTACTTTCAGTTTGCCCTGGTCTCTAGCATATAGAAACCCCTCTCGTATACACTGGTATCCTTCTGTACCAAGTTACAAACAACAACGTTAACACAATATTCTACAATATTATACAACTTTAAAAGATACATTCTTATTCTGTCTTTTCTATTTCTCCCTTAACTTTGGGACTTACCGAACGACCTGTTCGTTGACGACATTCTATTTCTTTCTTCTTTGAATGTCGTCAGGTGATCTGGACACAGCAGAGATCGAGCCCACCAGTGAAGACTTGGATCAGTTCCTCGAAGACCCCGAGCTCTAGACATTGTACATTTCCATTCAGTATCTTTAATTTCCTGTTATGCCATTGTTTAGGCATCGTTTTTACTTCAGTTGTATTTCCTTTTCATGCATTGTACAAAAGAATGTTAATAAATAAAGTTGCTGTTATTTTTAAATCTCTTGTCTCTTGTGATTGCTTTTATATTGCTTAAATACGCTTAGCGTATTTACTTCACAGTAAATACGTAGCGGACCAGTCGTGTTCCCTTCGCTGTATACCGGGAAGCGGGGCGTGACAGACCTCGTCTTCCGAGTCGCTGCCGAAGATCAACGTAGGGATGGACGGTCCCGGCTTGTTGTATTGGGGCGGCCCTGAATAAACTATCTCTTTTTCCTCCTCGGTATCACTCCTGAAGACCGGAATAGTAGTGATGGCTTTGTTCTTCGATCTGTGACATCTTTCCGCGTCCTCAAAATCTGGTAAGAAGTATTTTGCATCTTCGTACTTTCGGACTTCATTCACGGAGAATGGGTTCAACTCTCCTGTTATGGTATACTCGAGACCATCCTTGAAATACTTCATACACTGATGTTGTGTAGAAAGGATAATGTTGTACTCGTGTAACCAAGGCATGCCGAGCAAAGCATTGTAGCATGTTTTGGCGTCAATGACGTGAAATTAAATATCCGTGACAAGTATCCCAAAGCGCAGCGTCAGTATAAAAGACCCGAGAGTCCATGATGACTGGGAGTCGAAACCGGAGATGGTGATTTTATCACGAGCGAGGTGCTGAACGCTCATGCAGATTTCCTTCAACACTCGCACGTTGAGGAGATTGACGGAAGACCCATTGTCAATCAGGATTTTGCCTATCTTGATATCGTGACAGTATCCGGAGACATAAAGGGGACGGTTGTGCTTGCACGTCCCAAGGAGGAGATCTTCATCGCCGAAGGTGATATCGGCTATGTGCACTTCTTCTAGCCCGCCTTTCATCTTTTCATCGGTGAGAAAAGCTTGGAACTGCTCGGGCTCCTGCAGTGCCTTGATCAAAGAATCCCTTGCTTCTTTTAATAGCAGAAGAGCGTCGAGAATGCTTAGCTGCAAGAGTAACTTTCTCAGGTGTGCCAGAACGTTGTAGTCTACCTTACTTTTCTTTTGCGGGTCCTTGGCTGTCAGCTCTTCGATGGCTTGGTCATCCAGGATGATATCCTCAGAGACCTTTTCTTTCCCTTTATCTTTCCTATTTGACCCACTGTTCGATGGCCCGAGGTTCTTTTCTGGCAGTGTACGATTGCGCAGCTGAATATTTTCACAGGTCTTCGGTTCTTCCTCTTTTCCCGAGGTGGATTCTTTGAAGGGAGGGACAAGAGTTATTTCTTCGTCAGAGTCGCTCCCGAAGGTGAGAACTTACAATCCCCCGGCGTTAACCATGCGACAGTTGCCGGTAGTTCTTCCAAGCTCCTCGGTCATACTTCTTCGCTCTCGATGAGTTTTGCGTTTCACCCGCTTAAAATGTTGCCGGTGACCAACAGACCCCTGCCACCATCTTTTAAAAGCGTTGCACTTTTCAGTGGGGTGCGCAATCTTTCGATGATATAAGCAGTAGCTAGGATGCATTTCTGTTTCACCAAGAATGTTTCCTTCGGAGGGTGGCATCTTCATTCCCATCAATATGGCTTTAGCGAACCTTTTCCTCGTCTTGAATCTGTTTTTATTTGCGACGGATGTACTTTGATCTGGCGGTAGTGTTTCAACTCCTTCGCCCAGTCGTCGGCGTTTGGCTTTTTCAAATATGACCATCTCGCGCTCCCAATCAGCTTTGCTTTTCGAAAGAGCTTCGTTCAAGAATGCATCAATCATTTCATCTGATGGCCCTAGAAGTTCTGGTTCAGGATTTGCCCCCAGTTTCTTTGTGCAAGGAGCTTCTTCATCGTCTATCGACGAGTGAGAGATCACATGGTAACTTGCTACGTAATCTTCAGATTCATCCGACGAGTCTTCTCCATCATCTCCGTCTTCAAGGACGTGACTGAGAAATTCTTGGAGTGTGATTGGAGTCCGTGCCTTATGGTTATACTCTTCCAGCGCGTCAATCTGCTTTTGCAGGTCTGTGCGCTTGTCATCAGGCTTCACGGGCTTTTTGGTCTTCTTTTTCTTCTTTGAAGACTTTGACGGCTGGGTGTGAGTGTTTTGAATATCGCCACCAATTTTTGGAGTTGGGCACGGTTTCAGCATTCCCTTGATAATCTGGGGTTCCAGCGGATTCTTCCACCTGATCGCCGAGCATGTCTGGAGATCGTTCAACATTCTTTTTGTTTTGAAAGAGCGACCTCCCATAGAGCTTCTTCAACAAAAGAGCACGATGCCCCCCGTGTGTCCGTCTTCTTAGGAGTGTGCGGTTGTGGTGGGCTTACTTTCCACTTCTCAGACAGCGCAAACTTTCCTTGTTGGTATTGGTCCTTGATCCATCCCTTAAAGACGAAGCAATCTTCAATCAGATGGCTTACCGTTTAGTGGTAAGGGCAATAATTAGGACCATTAGCCTCGCCGGGTTGCAATGGTCGTTTCGGATTCGGCAGATTGATGAGCCTGTTACGCACTGCCAGTTCAAACAGTCTCTTCGTTTTGTCCCGAGTGAATGAATAAGGACGCTTCATTTTCTCATTATAGTAGCGCCGTCTCTCTTCCAATTGATCCGTTAGTTTTGGGGCACTGGGCTGCTGTTGAATAGTCGCAACGAATGTCGCCTTCCCTTTACCCTTTTCGTTCCGCGGCTCCGGCTTTGGAGGAGACGGTCTATGACCCATCTGGTCCATCTGGGCTAGCTTGTCGATCAAGGCTTGGAATGTGGTTAGCTTGAAGAACATCATGAATTGGGAAATAGTTGCATGAGGGTCCAGAGTGCCCACGAACATGCCTACCGCCGGCGCTTCCTCGATGCGCTGCTCACATTTTGACCATAAATTTTGCCATCGTATTGCGTATTATACCCAAGTTTTTCCTGGCTTTACTATGGAGTTAATTAATGCGGTAATCGGGGTACGCTCGCTAGCGCTCGCGAATCTTTGCGTAAACAGCAGTTCCATTTCCGCAAATGTCTTGACAGAGTCGTTTGGAAGTTCAGAATACCACTCGAATGCCGTCTCTGACAAGCTATCAACAAACTGGCGGAGCAGAAGTTTATCATCACCCCCGGTGTTGCCACATAGAGCCCTGAATTGAGCGACGTGCTGATGCGGATTTCCCGTCCCTTTATATACATGAAATTTAGGGATCGTATATCCCGGCGGATACTTTATTTGGTCATGCCATCCTGGATATGGTCGTCCAGTTTTAACAATTTGGCCGGCCGCATCATTCGCCTGTTGAGCTCATATTTGCTGAGCAATATAGCTATCTAGAGCGGCCTTAGAGATGGTTTCCTCTTTGGCTGCTGAAAGAGCCGGAGGAGAGTTCGATGTCTCCCCTCTGTCGTCTTCAATGATGATCGGGGGGTCTTTAACTGGAGGTTCTGGCTGTAACATCATCCCAGCCATGTCTTGGAACAAGAGAGCCATTCGTTTTATATTGGCTGCCTGTTCCGCGGCCTCTTTTTCTTTCATCTCGAGCATTCTTCGGAGGAATTCGGTGTCAGTTTCTTGTTCCTGACGCTGCTCCGAGGTCTCTGGATTTTCTTTCGGCCCAGTGAGTGCGGCCATTGCGGTCAGCATCTCCTGAAGCTTCTGCTGCTGTTGTTCTTGAACCTTCGTTATTGACCGGGTAAGCGGTCGATGTCCGGTAGAAGCACGGCTTTCCTCTTTTCCGGAAGCCATATAAACAGTATGCACCATCATGCTCCCAGACTTGGGGCGTTTAAGTCCGGTGTCTTTGCGGTTCGCCGCGGTCACAGGGGCTTTCTCTGGCCTCCTTCTCTTATGAGCAGTTGAAGTCGAGGGGGCCGTTGCAGCGGGCACCCAGGTAGCTTTCGCCTTTTGTGGCTTGACAGGATGGTCCTTTTCTTGCCGAACTTTTATCTTTTTTCTGTCGGCGAGAGTAATCTTGATCAATTACTGAGTCCTGAACCTGTCGCCAGACTTTGTAAATTTTAGAAGAAAGCCGCTGATGGGGTTGTTCCGGCTTCGCCTTCGGTGCATTCTCCACGGGTGAAGGAGATCTCTTCAGCACTGCAGTAGGAGAGTTCCTGCGCACCTTTTTAAGCAGTTCAAACCTATTTTCGGTTGGAACAGCAGCATCGATCTCCACCGTTGGAGCTGGTGGAGTAAATCCAGACGGAGAGCTGCCCCTAGCCTTCCTTACTCGGCGCTAGTGACGACGGCGAGCATGTCGCACAGATGGTGTTGGTTCAGCTATGGGGATGGCTTTGTCATGCCCCCTGTTCTGGGGAGGCGCTGCTGGTACCAGCCTCTTGAAGACCGACGTCCGTTGAGCAGTAGTATCCAATCTGTCAAACACAGACCTTTGAGCAGGAACGGGAGCCGGAGTGGCCAGCCTCATAAAGACTGATCCTTTAACGGGAGAAGTTTCTTTAGTGAGCTCAAGAGCAGGAATGGCTAACCGCTTAGGGATAACACCTTCAGGAATTACGGGCTTCTTCATGGGCCCATCTGAGCTTCGGCCTAATCTGTTAAAAACTGAGGCGTGGACTTAGGCGACCCGCTGAGAGGGGCCGCAGTAGTTTCAAGCCGATCAAAGACCGACTTCTTGGGAGCTTCTTGCGATGGTACAGGGGCGTTGAAGCTCGTTGGCGGGATCATGGTCCCGAAGAAAAATCCAGTGGTGGCCTGAGTCACCTGTTCCATCGGCATAGCGAAGATGGAGGCCGCTTGGGGCCCGTAAGTCACTCCTCCAGCGAGGACAGAGTGAGAGTTGTTGCGGCTGTTGCAGTTAGTGCAGTTTTGAAGCCATTGATCTTCTGTTTTCCACACGGAGCAAGACACCAAATCTTAGTACCTTGAATCCACAGGCAATCATAGCAAACCGCGATTCGTTCACGAACACGACACACGAAGTGTGGAGTGGAAAGAGGAAAAGGTCCCACCGGGCGTGCCAGAATCTGTTCCCCGCCGAAAACGCGGAGACGCGACCGCGCGGGTCCGTCTCGCCTGAATTTCGGGGCAGATGCTAATTGGTGCTATTCGTCCACCTCTCTGAAGATGCCAAGTTGATTTATGCCACCGTATATCGAAGGTTTAAACGGATGCGGCCGATGTAGCAGATTTCGTCAGATTCCCCTTCATTTGTGGGGTTTTTGATTGTGGGGACGCTCTTCCCTGCAGGCGCAAGCCCCTGCAGTTAATTACGCTACCGCATCGTGGTAACCACTTTCTCCTTCTCCAGATGGTCACTTCGTGTCGTGGGTGTTTGTTTTGTTTTTGGTTGCCTGTGGATTGTATACGGAGACTAATTTATGTTGTCGCCCGTAGGGCGTGGATTAGTCCAAATCCGTATCTTCATAGATTTGGGTTTGGGGGTTGGGTTAAGGATACGTTTGTCTCACTTGAGACTAAGATCAAGTTAAACGTTTGTTAAGGATACGTTAGTCCAATTTTTAGACTAAGATCAACTTAACAAGATCCTTTAGATCCGACAAGAGAGCAATTGGGCTCTATTGTTTAGTTTAGGGACTTTGCGGTCGATTAGTTTAAGGAAATTACGGTCCATGGTTAGTTTAAACACATCACGGTCGAGATTAAGGACATCATAGTCCATGAGTTTAAAGACCTCATAGTCAAGGTTAAGGACATCATAGTCCGTGAGTTTAAAGACCCCACAGTCAAGGTTAAGGACATCATAGTCCGTGAGTTTAAAGACCTCACAGTCAAGGTTAAGGACATCATAGTCTATGAGCTTAAGGACCCCACAGTCCATGAAATGTGTGGTTGTCGGGACCCATCACCTCTCTGAAGACGTTGAAGGATTACAACGACAAATATCAAAGGAGTGAAGAGATGTACCCTCGAACTAAAGTGGATTGGGTGATCTATAGTCCAATTTGGAACTAAGATCAATTAATTAGATTATGAGCACATTGGCTCAGTTAAATCTGAATTGAGAACTTATCGCCAGTTTGGGCTAAGTCCAATTAGATATTGGCTCTTTGTTGGACCATTAAACATTTGTCTGGGTTCAAGCCCATATTATTTAGCAATGCTAAACCAGAGTTTGAGGGCTCTGATACATTTTTGTCTCTGACTGAGCATTAAACATTGTAGTTCTGAGTTTTACTCAACTTTGAGATTTAGTTAAAGGGGAGGTTTTTTTGCCTCTGGAAACTTAGCCAATTTGGCCAAGATTGGCTTTAAAATAGTGTTAAACACTAGAGGACAACAGTGTTAAATACTGGAGACGAAATACTCAAAATAGTGTTAAACACTAGAAAGGAAGGGGTCACGTGGGGGCATGTGAGGACACCCAGAGGTGGGGACAGATCTCCTTTACTTTGATCTCAGAACTGCAAATAAGTGTTAAACACTTTTAGTTTTCATAGCCATCACGTGTGGGCACGTGATGGGTACTTATGCATTGATTTATTAGAATATTTATTCGGGATCACGTGAGGACACGTGAGAGCGCCTAAAGCCAGCATTGCCTTTGCTTTTATTTTCTTTATTTTGGAAGTCACGTGGGAGCACGTGAGGCATTGCCTCCAAGCCGTTTTCTTCTCATTTTGGGGGATTTGTTCAGGGGTCACGTGGGGGCACGCGACCTAGCTTTATTCTTTCTTTCTGATCACTACGGATTGGGGTCACGTGTCATCACATGACCAATGTTCTTTACGTGCATGGAGATCTTTCAAGTCTCTTTATTTTAAGAATTAAATTCTCTGTAGGGTTAAACCCTAATTATGTTTTTAGAGAAATTAAATTCCTATGTATGCGGAAGAATTTATGTAGGGTTACACCCTGATTCTGTCTTAGAAGAATTAAATTCCTGTGAGTTTGGGAGAATTGAATTCTCATATAGGGTTAAACCCTAGTTTTATCTTGGACGAATTAAATTCCTGTGAGTTTGAGAGAATTAAATTCTCATATAGTGTTAAACCCTAGTTTTATCTTGGAGGAATTAAATTCCTGTGAGTTTGGGAGAATTAAATTCTCTAACCTCAATTCTCCCTCTAAGTTTTGGATTTGCATGGCAGAATCTCCCCGATGAGAACTAAATTCTCAACCTGTGGGGAGATTTGCATCTGCAGATCTTCAACCAGAGAAAGAACTAAGTTCTTTTGCAGAAGAGTTAAACTCTTAGATTGAGAATTAAATTCTCTTTCTGTTTTATGAAGCTTTGATCCCTTTGCCTTTTCTCACCTAGGGTTTTCTTTTCTTGAGAATTGAATTCTCCTTTCTTTTCTCTCTGCTATTTTCCTTCAGAAAATTTCAAGATCTCAAAATTCTATATCCTTCTTCTCTTCCTAGCTCCTATTTATAGGAGAAGAAAAAGAATCAATTTGTTTAGTGAATCTTTTATTGAAATATTTTGTTTGTTTTTCGTAACTAATATGATCTTTTAGATCACTCAGTGAATTTTATTCACCATTGGATTTTTAATCCAGAATATATTCTGTTTGTTATTTTTGGTGAAATTTAGGGAGATCTTTCCTTGTATACAATCTTTCCATAAATTGGTGATCTTTTAATCACCATTGGATTTTTTTATCCAACGGTGCTCCACTTTACAGAGCATGATCCCTTTTTGTTTGTTTGGAAAGATTTAAAGAAATACTTTCCCAGTTAGGGTCTTTGATTTCCCTTAAATAGAATTTTAATTCTATTAACTAATTAAGGCTTTTAAAGCCCGTCACGTGTTGGCACGTGATCCCAACGTTTGACCATTCAAATAGAATTCAATTCTATCAATTAAAGAGCTGGGGGACCTGTCACGTGTTGGCACGTGACCTTCCTTTATTCAGAATTTAATTCTTCTTTTTAACAAAGCTAAAGGACCGTCACATGTCAGCACGTGACCCTTGGTCACGTGTGAGCACGTGATGCCCCATTGGTGTCTTTCCTTAGCTATTTTGTTTACACTTTTATTTGATATAGAATTTAATTCTATAAAGTGGAGATCATAGGGAACTATCACGTGTCAACATGTGACCCTTGGTCACGTGTGAGCAGATTAGCGAGGTGTCCGGGTGAGTAGATGTACACATCTATGGGGGGATCATCTGTATGGCACGAGGCGCCCGACTTTTAGGGTTGCTAGTAGTAGTTGCATTCATATGCATAGCTTTCTAGTTATTCATCTGCTGGCATCGCATGGTTATCTATATACTATGTGTGATATCACCTCTTAGGACACTTCCACCATTACCATTGGCTCATGTTGCACGCGCACTATTCATGTGAACACTCACGCCTTTGGTAATTGCTATGCCACAAGCACTTTAGAACCTGCTTAGTTCAATATCAAACACTTGCATCATACATGATACATTGAATTGCAAAGCATGTATATACCTCACTTCATTATCATTCTTATATAGATTCCTCGTCATAAATTACATTGCATAATATCGATATCATAGGCATCTATCATTTACAACATGTCAGATATTATGATTTCTTGAGGATTTTACTATTGATGAGATTTCTGGATTTTGGGGAAAACCGCAAGAATTTTCCAAACTCATTATGTTTTAAAATATCAGTTGCGGTTTTCTCATGATGTATGTGTCGTCCACCATGAGTTTTCATGTTTTCTGTTGGATTTCGAGACCCGATTTGAGGAGTGGATGAACAGTCTCGGATATATGGTGGGCCCGGTATGGTATCCCGGGGCAAGAAGCTCGAGTTGTAGATGATGAGCCTGGCAGGGGAAGAATACCTACCGGTGATGTCTGGCGCGGCGGATATCCGGAGGATACCGACCGTTGTCGTGAGATTTGATGATATGGGCCGATCCGGACTAACGGAGCCCGAGATATTGAGATATTGACATAGTGATACATTGAGACAGATATATATCCATATTTTGTGTCGATACTTGACACGGTTTTCGGATGATTTCATTGATGATACCTTAGCTATTGTACACATATTTTTCTAAGTTAAGAATGCAGATATTATCGTACTAAACACTTAAAGATTTCGTATTGATTTTGCATCCATGTGCATACATATTAGTGGCATCACATCATATTTAGACATGCAGGTTGGGACGCATTTGCGTGCATTCTTACGATAGCCTTATTAGATGTTACTTACTACTCACGAGCTGGCAACTCACCCCCGTTGTGCAACAGTGTTTTGCAGGTCGAACCCGTCAGCCTTGTAGCGGCGAGCGTGTAGGGTTAGCTTAGCACCTTGTGAAGGTTTTGGCAGGTATCAATCATGCTACTTTAAAATTTTTGGGGTGCTAAACAAACCCTAACCTAGATCTTAACTAGAGACTTAGGGTTAAACATGATATGTAAACTCTTTACATCTAAGTGAACAAGGAATACAACCTTTGTAGACCGGTCCTTCACTTCAATAGCTCCGTGTAGTAGTCCCTTCGCTGCGATCACATACTCCCGGACTCTAGAGAGGCTCCACAAGATGTACGGAACAAGCTTGCTTCGAAGTGTTCGAGGCCGAAGATGATCTACGTCGAGGAGACACTAGCTCATGCTATCTCTTCACTAATTGTGTAGATTAGTGAAGCAAACACCCTAAACTAAATGGCTAATGGTAGAGGATGATGAAGTAGAAAGTGGGCTCACTTTAGATATATTTTTCTCACAAGTTTCCATCACTTTTCAAAAAGCTAGCAAGCTTTTCTCACTTGATGAAGAAGAAGAAGAAGAATGAACTCATGAGGTTAGAAATGCAACCATGGGTGAGTATATCATATATCTAACACTTGTAGAGAGTTAACCATGGTAAGGGGTTAAAGGTTAGGTCACAAAATATCTTAAAGAAAACAAAGGAGTGGACTTAGTCAATGCTTATCCACAAGC
Organism: Agapanthus africanus; assembly: GCA_030015575.1. Taxonomy (NCBI): domain Eukaryota; kingdom Viridiplantae; phylum Streptophyta; class Magnoliopsida; order Asparagales; family Amaryllidaceae; genus Agapanthus; species Agapanthus africanus. The sequence goes on along the minus strand of CM057340.1, from coordinate 118,717,226 downwards.
TTCTAGCAATGATTTAATCCACTATTTGTAATTACTTAATGATAAATGAAACCCTAACATAAACCCTAACATGGTGTAAGTCTCATACATACATGTTGCATGTATAACCTAGCATGACACAATAATATATATCATATATATATATTATATGCAAAAAGAATACAATTAATATATATCACATATATATCAATATATCAAAAAGTGAGAAAAGAAATCTTAAGTGAACTAATATTAGTCAATGTAATTTAATATATCAAATATATAATTATATATTAAATCATTAAATCAATTCTTGATTTAACAATCCGGCTATAATACATATAACCGACTAATATCAAATTAATCAACTTATCGAATCAACACTTGATCCGATAACCCGGCTATATCACATTTATCCGACCGATATTACATATCGCGAGAATAGAATACGGTATCACATACTCGTATTAATCTCGGTCCCGCACATGTCACATATGTGCTCCTACTCCGTTTCGCATGAACCAGGAAACCTCTATATATGACTCTAAAGACTCGTCAATACGCCGGCAGTAGGTGATGATTATATCAAACACCCACAAGCCGCAAGCGGTCTGCTAAACGTAACGGCCACCCGGGTATTGAGCGATCAGTAAATCAACAAGCAAGCCTGCTATAAATCCTGCGAATCCAATCAGTAACACTACCGTACAGTCCGGTCTCTTCGTCTGATATGTCGCATATCACAGTCTAGGGGTGGTAAACGTCAGACCCCAGTAACCGATAAGTCATGTCGATATGAGATCCATAACAGTTCGAGAAACTACTGATAACTCTTACCAGTAAATCTTAGCAACCCTGGCCAGGGATTTCCAGTTATAACCAATCGAACACAGCGCAACATCAACCCCCAATACCGGGAGAGACGAAACCCCTCCTATCGCTCATTGCCTCCATGTGATTCGGGACTGTACCCAAAAGCCATCGTTTTGCATGATCTCTTGACCGTGGTATGGTGGAAATCAAAGCACAGTGGGAATCACACAAGACTCTATGACGATCTCGGGTCTACAGACTAACCTGTACCAGTGTCACCAAAGAACTGCTATCCGACGATAGGTATAATACCATCTAGGAGTTCTCAGCGAGTCCGTCCAGTGTACCCAGTCTCCACTGAGCACCCGTATACCTTCTCTGATGTCAAATACCAATGGATATGGGATCATCCACTGCCCATCATATGGGTCAAGAAGCACATACGCTAGTCTACTCTGGAGTACCGATGCCCTGTCTCGATACTCCTACGACTAGGAACATTTGAAGGATGTACTTATCGACTACCCAGTCCCCACTAGTATGATCTACATCATAGTCCTGGTAGTCAAGTACTCATCCTAAGGGCTTTATCAACATGTGATCACAAAACAGTATTTGTTTACATGTTAAGATAAAGTGCAACCAGATAGCATACTATCATGTCGAGCAAGAAAGTCCTTCCTATATATGTCCAAGCATCCACTACAATATACATCGCATGTACAGTAATGGCCTCTAGGGTATACATATAACCAACAATCTCCCACTTGCACTAAGACCATCTGTTGTAGTATCCAATACCTAACAATATAGCAGAGGTTGAAGTATCCCATACTCAACCATTGTATAGAAGTCTCTCTATTGGTAAGGCCTTTGTGAGTGGATCCGCTGTGTCAACCTTCTGGTTTACTCTCCTAACCTCGATCCCTTGGAGATCAATCATCTCCCTGATCAGGTGATACTTGCCTTAGAATATGTCTGGAACGCTGATGGGACCTGTGTTCCTAGGCATAAGCCACAACTCCATTGTTGTCGCAATAACAGTTATTGGACGCTCAATGGTAGGAACCTTGTTCATCTTATGAACAAGAAATGTCTAGACAGCCACTTTGGTAGTATCGTTGGTAGCAATGTATTCAGCCTTTATCGTCTAGTATGTCACGGTATCTAGCTTGGAACTCTTCCAACATTGCGTCCCTCCACTGAGGGTAAAGACAATGCCTATGACTGACTCTCAGTCGAACTTATCACTCTGGAAGCTGGAACCAAGAACTTTCTTTTAGTGCTTCTCAAGTACTTAACAATGTCCTCCACAGCTGTCCAGTGATTCTCTTAAGATCCGATTGATTCCTGATCACTACAACTAGTGGGTCATCTATATCTAGTCTGGTACATAATATCGCATACTCTGATAGAGCCTACTGCCGAAGCATAGGGTATCCCTTGCACGCGAGCTCTCTCCAAATTAGTATTGGAGAGAGTGATCATGAGTAAGTGGGCGAACCACCACGCTTAGAATCTTCCATACTAAACCCTTTAGTATGGTGTTAATGTACCTGGATTTGGGACACTCCCAACATCCATTTAGATCTATCTCATAGATCATAATCAATAAGATGTAGTAGGTATCATCCAGATCTTCTATTGAGAATCCCCGTGATGAGAGGAGCTTGACCGAGTGTAGCATAGGAAACTATTTCCTATCAAGAGTAGGTTATCTACGTACAATACGTGGAAGACAACCTTACTCTCTACAACCTTCTTGTATATACAAGGTTCATCTACCATTTTGATGAAGTCAAACTCTTTGACTATCATATCAAAACAGACGTCCCATCTGCGTGAACCCAGTTGGGCCATCATCTTATGATGCAATCCTCGCTCCCACTGTCACCGAGAAGATCATAGTATCTCTCGAGTGGATGAGGAACCCTACCAGATTCGCGGAGAGGCTGAGATTCGTTGGAGACTATTGAATCCTTTGGTTTTACCAAATCATCAGCTGTTAATTTGTCTAGCTGGAACTCCTTCCAGTTCTACCTCATGACCACTTAATTTCTTCACAAGAAATTCCTTTTCTAAAAAGGTGGCATGCTGAGAAACAAAACACCTTTTGCTCCTTAGTTTGGTAGAAGATATTCCCTTACTAATGTTTGGGATATCCTGACAAACTTACACAACTGACCTTGCCTCGAGCTTGTCCGGATTTTGCTTTTCAACATAGGCCAGACAACCCATATCTTAATTCGTTTAAGACATGGTCTCTTCCCATTCCATATCTCATATGTAGTGGTAGGCACTGATTTGGATGGAACCTTATTCAATATGTATGCAACTTCCCAAGTGCATAACTCCCAAAAGAAAACAGGCAACTCAGCAGTACTCATCATAGAGCGCGCCTTATCTCATAGGGTGCGTTACCTCCGTCCCGATACACCGTTGTGCTGTGGTGTATACGAAGGAGTAAGCTGAGAGAGAATTACATTCTCGTTTTAGAAACTCCAGGAACTCCATACACAAGTATTCGCCTCCTCGATCATATCGTAGGACTTTAATACTTTTACCCATTTGGTTCTCAAAAGAACCAACCTTGGCATTTGCAAACATTGGACCGTATACATCAGCATGTATTCGTCCCAAGAGTTCAGTAACTCTTTCTCTGTTTCCAGTAAACGGAGTATTGGTCATTTTATCTTTGAGACAAGACTAGAAAGTAGCATAAGATAAAAATTCGAATAGATTCTCATATTCATCCTTATGTAACTTGGCTGGTCGCGTCGCATTGATATGACCTAGTCTACAATAGCTCAAGAAGAATTCGTTCATTCCTGAACTACTCCTCTTGTTGGTGTTCTATATATTTTGAACTGTGGTTTGATTTAGAACGTATATGCTATTATATAACGTGCCTGATTGAATCAACTCTTGATTCAGGAAAATGTTTCACAACATTATTCTCTAATACAGAATTATATCCTTGTTTAACTTAGTAAAAAACATGATGTAATGTTGTATATCAGGTTCGGTATGTAATAACATTTGTTCAGAATCAATGTATCAAATACAAGGTGATATCTGCCAACAGACTTGGCTGCAACACTTGCACCATTCTCTAACATTTAGAGACATATCACCCATTCTCAGTTCTCTACCTATCGTAGCCCATGTAACATATTACATACACGGGATCCTGATCCGGTATCACATACCCATGACGTAAATGACACTGAGAAACAGTTCTTGGTAATAAAGACACCTGAAGAATATGCATCAACATGCACTTTCTTCGAATTGGGTGGCATGGGAATCCGGATATTCCCCTATTTCCTGTTCAGTCTTATAAAAATTATTAGAAAAACGGAACCAACGTTCCCTAGCACAGTATAATAAGCAGGTTCGGTCATTGCATGCATATTATTATTTTGATTAAGGCATGACATGTTTGTAACCTGGAGAGAGAGAGAAGAAAACACTCTGCGTGTGCTTTTGCAAGATTAAATTTGGTTATCATTTTATCTAATCAGGATGGCTCCCACCGTTTTAGTCAAATCTACCTTGAAACCCTAAAAAGTAAGACTAGCCGGAATTAATTACACCCTACAAATTCGCCAATCTTTCAGCCAGACTAGTGTCGGTATTTTGAGGGAGGTTCCCCGTGCTCTCGCACGGACCTAATTAAAATAAACCTCGTTTTCCCAGAGGCATAACCCCGTTAATACCTTTCTAGACACCTACTTTGATCGGCTAATTGTAATGTGTAAAACTCTCCCAGGAGTAACTCTTACTCGCAGTGGGTATCGGGATCCAACAATCTCATAGAAGGTATGCAATCTCATTGCAAATTTCAACACTTGAAATTCCCGTTAATACTTTTTACCCCTAGTACCTATGACCTTGGCTATGGTCAACATATCATAAGCACTAGTCAAGTTCTATCCGTCATTTCGTGGTTAATTAGACCCACCCACATGACCCTCGGTTATGGTCGACATAATCATGTGACTGTCCTAACTAATTGCATCATATGCTGTATAGGAAAAACATCACTTAACTACCGTACACTACGCCTCGGCTATGGTCGACATACGCAGCACGAATACTAAGTATTCTATTTCCTAAAATGACAGAGGGCTACGCAGGTTTTTAAGAAAACAATGAGCGTATTGAACTTGATATCGTTGTAGAATCAAGTGAATTTTAAAAAGGAGTGTTTTTTAGGCTTTTCTAGTTTCGCTAAAGAGGTCACTCCCGGTGAAGGGATCTCGGCTCCTCGTCGAATAAGGTGCAGGATATTTTATAAATACCGCTGTGCAAAGCAAGAACTATAGAAGAAATCAAAAACTAAACCGTGAGTTTGTAGCATCTGCCAGTTTTGCTAAAGAGGTCACTCCCGGTAAAGAGATCCCGGCTCTTTCCTTATCGAATAAGGTGCTGGATATTCTACAAGGAATACCGCTATGCAAAGCAAGAACTAGAGCTACCAGTTTTTAAATAAGTTTCTACAACATCTTTAGGTTTCTTTTATTTTTCATTAATCTCATTAATGAAGTCTCATTTATTTATTCTTCCTACGCATCACAGAAGAAACGAAAGCAATAATATTTATATATCATATATATATAGTATAAGCATTCGTCTCACGCATATAAAATGATCACATCACAGAATATCAGCAGTAGAAGAATCACATTTGAAATATTCGATATACTAGGAATTCCGTGTTTTAAGTTAAGCCAGTATAAAACACGGATTCCATGGTCGCGATGAATAGCCAAACCCACATCCCTAGACCCCTACGAGAGCGGCAAGCAACCCTACCAATTCTAGAGTTAGGAGACCCGGTCTCGACTCCTCGAGATGGTCTCCCACTGGACCCTAAAACCCGGTTACTTGTGCTCCCCGTCTTGGGTCTATCCTAATACGGAAAAGTAAATAATATACAATGGTGACATCAACCTCAACCCGGAAGTGCCCCAATAAAAGAATATTACATACAATGAATTTTACATGAATGAAAATGAAAAACTCTCATCTCACATAAAAAAAACCCCGGCTATTCAAAACACGACGATCCAATATAACATATCACAGCAACACATAACATCACATATCATCAACGTAAGTAAATATGCGTATCCCAGTTCTCGTTGACATATAGCACCGAAACCGGCGATACACCACATATTACACTTATGGTCGCAGAGAAGAAAGTGAAAAACTACAACATTTGGAATCCACAATCACTTTAGTCATCTTAAATCCGAAATATCACATACTTCGCATTTCATGCCTAACCATATGAATTTCACATATTGTATCACATTCCAGATAAATAGACAATGTTAAACTTTCCGATCGAATAAACAAACATCCAAGATTTCCCCAATAGCTCAACACTTGAGCGGAGTTCAAAAAATCCCAGAACATGTCACAGCCGCTATGAACCAGCCGTAGAAGGGTCAAACCAACGCCTCACATGTGGCAACGCTAAACTACGATAAACCATATGGTTCAGTAGCGGTTTTGACGGTCACATAATCGAGTTAAGGTTACGTTCTTCTAGTGGGTCCGCATATTCGCTTGGATGATTTTCTGAAAGTTTTAAACTCAGGAAAAATCCAACATTTGAAAATTTTCCGACAAGGGAAAAAGTGAGTTATTGATATCCGTTCGAACTTTTTAACACGTTCTAAATTACCCGGAAAAACTTAAACGAAGTTAAACTTTCCGATCGAATCAACGAGTTCCCAATATTTCCTAGAAAGCTCAACACTTGAGTAGAATTAAAAAATTTCTATAAGCATGAAAAAGTACCCAAGAATAAATCCCTGAAGTTTTACCCCCTAACTCCCAAAGTTGGCCGCGGAACGCCGCCAAACGCATGGTTTGGCCGCGGTTCCGCGGTCACTTGAGTGAGTTATGGATTCATACTTCACAGTAATCCTTAGAATTCCTTGCATGATTTTCTGAGTATTTTTAATATGAAAAATTTCAACTTTTGAAAAATTTTACAGAAAGTGGGATTTTTCGGGGTTTCGGAGTTCGATCGGACTTTAAACTTCGCCTACACAATGCCTAATACTTTATCCTGGCTCTGATACCACTGTAGGGTTAGCTTAGCACCTTGTGAAGGTTTTGGCAAGGATCAATCATGCTACTTTAAAATTTTTGGGGTGCTAAAGAAACCCTAACTAAGATCTTAACTAGAGACTTAGGGTTAAACATGATATGTAAACTCTTTACATCTAAGTGAACAAGGAATACAACCTTTGTAGACCGGTCCTTAACTTCAATAGCTCCGTGTAGTAGTCCCTTCGCTGTGATCACGTACTCCCGGACTCTAGAGAGGCTCCACAAGATGTACGGAACAAGCTTACTTCGAAGTCTTCGAGCCCGAAGATGATCTACGTCGAGGAGACACTAGCTCATGCTATCTCTTCACTAATTGTGTAGATTAGTGAAGCAAACACCCTAAACTAAGTGGCTAATAGTAGAGGATGATGAAGTAGGAAGTGGGCTCACTTTAGATATATTTTTCTCACAAGTTTCCATCACTTTTCAAAAAGCTAGCAAGCTTTTCTCACTTGATGAAGAAGAAGAAGAAGAATGAACTCATAAGGTTAGAAATGCAACCATGGGTGAGTATATCATATATCTAACTCTTATAGAGAGTTAACCATGGTAAGGGGTTAAAGGTTAGGTCATAAAATATCTTAAGGAAAACAAAGGAGTGGACCTAGTCAATACTTATCCACAAGCTTCTACAAACTTCTAGCAATGATTTAATCCACTAATTTATAATTACTTAATGATAAATGAAACCCTAACATAAACCCTAGCATGGTGTAAGTCTCATACATACATGTTGCATGTATAACCTAGCATGACACAATAATATATATCATATATATTATATGCAAAAAGAATACAATTAATATATATCACATATATATCAATGTATCAAAAAGTGAGAAAAGAAATCTTAAGTGAACTAATATTAGTCAATGTAATTTAATATATCAAATATATAATTATACATTAAATTATTAAATCAACTCTTGATTTAACAATCCGGCTGTAATATATATAATCGACTAATATTAAATGAATCAACTTATCGAATCAACACTTGATCCGATAACCCGGCTATATCACATATACCCGATCGATATTACATATCGCGAGAATAGAATACGGTATCACATACACGTATTAATCTCAGTCCCGTACATATCACATATGTGCTCCTACTCTGTTTCGCATGAACCAAGAAACCTCTATGTAGGACTCTAAAAACTCTTCAATACGCCGGCAGTAGATGATGATCATATCAAACGCCCACAAGCCGCAAGCGGTCTGCTAAACGTAACGGCCACCCGGGTATTGAGCGATCAGAAAATCAACAAGCAAGCCTGCTATAACTCCTGCGAATCCAATCAGTAACACTACCGTACAGTCCGGTCTCTTTGTCTGATATGTCGCATATAACAGTCTAGAGGTGGTAAACGTCAGACCCCAGTAACCGATAAGTCGTATCGATATGAGGTCCATAACAGTTCGAGAAACTACTGATAACTCTTACCAGTAAATCTCAGTAACCCTGGCCAGGGATTTCCAGTTATAGCCAATCGAACACAGTGCAACATCAACCCCCAATACCGGGAGAGACGAAACCCCTCCTATCGCTCATTGCCTCCATGTGATTTGGGACTGTACCCAAAAGCCACCGTTTTGCACGATCTCTTGACCGTGGTATGGTGGAAATCAAAGCACAGTAGGAATCACACAAGACTCTATGATGATCTCGGGTCTACAGACTAACCTGTACCAGTGTCACCAGAGAACTACTATCCGACGATAGGTATAATACCATCTAGGAGTTCTCGGCGAGTCCGTCCAGTGTACCCAGTCTCTACTGAGCACCCGTATACCTTCTCTGATGTCAAACACCAATGGATATGGAATCATCCACCGTCTATCATATGGGTCAAGAAGCGCATACGCTAGTCTACTCTGGAGTACCGATGCCCTGTCTCGATACTCCCACGATTAGGAACATTTGAAGGATGTACTTATCGACTACCCAGTCCCCACTAGTATGATCTACATCATAGTCCTGGTAGTCAAGTACTCATCCTAAGGGCTTTATCAACATGTGATCACAAAACAGTATTTGTTTACATGTTAAGATAAAGTGCAACCAGATAGCATACTATCATGTCAAGCAAAAAAGTCCTTCCTATATATGTCCAAGCATCCACTACAATATACATCGCATGTACAGTTATGGCCTCTACGGCATACATATAACTAACAGGGCGTACTTTTCCTTGGCTTCTTTTGCTCGGACTCACGACATTGCTCGTAGGTGGGTTGCGGGGACACTTTTGTCTCTTTTGTACTATCAGTGTACCTAGTATTCTCCATCTACCACTCCTTCTATTGTATATGCGATCTAGTGATGAGACCGAGAGATTTGTGTATATGTGGTTTCTCTGGGGTCGAGCTCACTTGAGCCGACATTATGTTTTTCTTATTTCTTTTGTTTCTTTATGCTTATTTTCTTGGTGATATATATATATATATATATATATATATATATTGCGTGTGGTTGTGATCCGCCTTGGGCGAAGAGCTAGCTCCTGCTTGAGGATGCCATTATATCATTACAGGTTTATATATTCTTGTTTGTACCCGTTTGGGGCCAGTATTTAGAATGGAGACTCTGCCGAAATTTTTGGGAAAATCTTGATATTTTAATGTAACTTAATTGGTTTAAAATCATTTTCATAAAAGGTTTTCCTTCACTCTTGTGGGTTATGATTAGATTTTCTGGGCTTTGGCTGACTTAGGTTGCGTTACGCCTTGAGACATCTCGTAATCTAAGTGCTGGTCACATTCCGTACCTTCAAGTCGTGACAAAGTTGGTATCAGAGCGATAGGTTTTACCTTTCTGAGTGTAGGACGACCCTTGGTAGATGGAGTATGTGACTTAAGCAGAGTGGCGTAGCGTGTGTATGTTTCGCGGCATACTTACGATATGGTACTCCGCCTAAGTGACCTTAGGACATAATTATTTGTATTTCCTTTCTTGATTCCATGCATCCCTTGATTCAATTGCAATGTTCTTATCAATCCTGTTTACATTCCAGCTTCTATGCCGCCGAAGACTACGATGGCTCAGAGGGCTACCGCCAGAGATGAGATTCGATCGGGCTCGTCCGAGATGAGGATCGATCAGGGAGGTACGCCTGCCCCTCAGGGTCAGATTGATCCGCCTTCCCCAGGCCGTATTTCCAAACTAGAAGCCGGTATGCAAGAGTTGCGTCAGATGATGGGATCTTTAGTAGAGGCCAGTCGGGCACAGAGATCTAAGGACGTTCCTTCCACCGCACAGACCACGATTGTACCTGCTGCCCAGACAGTTGTTCCTGCTACTACTGCGACTATCCCCGTATCATTACAGGAGTTTATGAGGCTGAGACCTCCAGCCTTTACCGGCACGAATGCGACAGAGGACCCGCAGGAATTTCTCGATAGGATGGTTAGGATTTGCCGTTCGTTGAGGTGTTCTGATGATAGATGGGTGGAGTTTGCGAGTTTTCGTCTGGAGGGCCTTGCTCAGACGTGGTATGATTTAGTAGAGAGAGGACGAGCTGCAGTTCTACCTCCTATGACTTGGGACGAGTTCACAGCTGCATTTCTTGCCCGTTTTCTTCTGGAGAGTGTTCGAGATGCTTGAGACCGTAGTTTTGAGTCTTTGCGCAAGACTCCTGGGATGACAGTATCCGAGTATGATATAGAGTTTACTCAGTTTTCCCGATATGCTCCGTACCTGGTAGACACTGAGGAGAAGAGGATAAAGAGGTTTGTGCGAGGACTTGACACAAAGTTATTCCTTGCCATCGGCACCCAACATTTTGACACATATGCTGTGGCGATGGATGCGGCTTTACTTTTGGAGGAGCGTATTTATGAGACTCTGGCCGTTTCTGAGCCGAAGCGGACCCGTACTGATATGCCAGCTCAGCGGCAGATGAGTAGGCGCTGTGACGGATTCTTTCCGGGAGATGGTGGCGGCAGAGGATTGAGACGAGGTCGGTTATTTGGTTCTTATCCGCAGTCCCAGCAGTCATCGCCAGGATGTTTTCGGTGCGAGAGTCAGTACCATCGTATCAGAGACTGTACTATGAGGTGCCAGGGCACGGCGACAGTGCCACATGTGACCTTACCACCTTCACCACCTCCTCAGAGAGCTCTACTTCCTACCTCTGATGATGCTCCACGCCAGGCAGATGCTCCTAGAAGTCGTGGGCGTGGCGGTCCTGTTCAGAGAGGGAGGTGACAGAGGCAGAAGCAGAGGCAGAGGACAGCCAGCTATTAGTGGTAGATAGGCCCGAGTATTCGCTTTGACTCTACAGGATGCGCAGGCATCCAATTCCATTGTGACAGGTACTCTGCCAGTATGTTCTTTTGATGCACGGGTGTTATTTGATCTAGGCTCCACACATTCTTATGTATCCACATACTTTGCACCGAGGTTGGGCCGAGAGACTTTTTCGTTAGATCAGTCGCTTGTTGTTATTACTCCGGTAGGCGAGTCGTTTGTTGCTCGATTTGTGTACCGATCATGTCCAGTTCGTATCGGGGAGAGGGATTCTTCGGTTGATTTGATTCTTCTCGATATGCTAGACTTCGACGTTCTTCTTGGTATGGACTGGCTAGCCACCTGTTATGCATCTGTGGACTGTCGTGAGAAGGAAGTCAGATTCAACTTAACTGGTGAGCTGGTTCTTGTTATTCAGGGAGATCGTAGCGCCACTCTTCCCAGCTTGATTTCTTCTCTTCGTGCTGGTCAGCTCTTGCGGAAAGGATGTCAGGGATTCTTAGCCTATGTTTATGATACTAGCGCCACAGAGGTTACGTTAGACCAGGTCCCAGTTATGAGAGAGTTTCCTGATGTATTCCCTGACGAGCTGCCTGGTCTGCAGCCAGAGCGCGAGATTGAGTTCTGCATTGACTTAATCCCCGGCACGGGGCCTATCTCTATACCGCCTTATCGGATAGCCCCGGCGGAGCTTAGAGAGCTGAAGAATCAGTTGCAAGACTTATTGGATAAAGGGCTTATCCGACTGAGTATGTCACCTTGGGGTGCTGCCGTCCTAATTGTTAAGAAGAAGGACGGTAGTATGCGCTTATGCATCGATTATCGTCAGCTGAACCGGGTTACTGTGCGGAACAGATATCCCCTACCCCGCATTGACGACCTATTTGATCACCTCCAGGGTGCGGGGTATTTCTCGAAGGTTGATTTACGGTCGGGTTATCACCAGTTGCGGGTTCAGAAGGATGATATTCCGAAGACCGCTTTCCATACACGATATGGTCATTACGAGTTCTTGGTGATGTCGTTCGGGCTCACCAATGCCCCAGCAGCATTTATGGACTTGATGAACCGTGTATTCAGGCCGTATCTTGATCAGTTCATCGTTGTTTTTATTGACGACATCTTGGTATATTCTCGGAGCCGGGAAGAGTACGAGCAGCACTTGCGTATCATATTGCAGACTTTGAGGGAGCATCAGCTGTTCGCTAAATTTTCCAAGTGCGCATTCTGGCTAGACAGTGTCGACTTCTTGGGTCACGTGGCAACGAGAGATGGTATTTGTGTGGACCCGAAGAAGATCGAGGCAGTTCAGCGTTGGCCTAGACCGGTATCATTTACAGAGATTCGCAGCTTTCTAGGTCTGGCCGTCTATTATCGACGTTTTGTCCAGGATTTCTCCCGTATTGCGGCACCATTGACCGGGTTTACCCGGAAGGGGGTTCCTTTTGATTGGACCGGGGCATGTGAGGATAGCTTCCAGCAGTTGAAGACTCATCTGACTACTGCACCAATGTTATCATTGCCTTCAGGATCGGGCGGTTTCGTGGTATATTGTGATGTTTCTCGAGTGGGGCTGGGCTGTGTATTGATGCAGCACGACAGAGTTATCGCGTATGCTTCTCGGCAGTTGAGGAAGCACGAGCAGAACTACCCCACTCATGATTTAGAGATGGCTGCAGTGGTGTTTGCACTCAAGATCTGGAGACATTACCTATACGGTGAGTTATGCCAGATATTCACAGACCACAAGAGCTTGAAATATATCTTTCAGCAGCGAGATCTGAATCTGAGACAGCACCGTTGGATGGAGTTGGTGAAAGACTATGACTGGGAGATTCTATACCATCCGGGCAAGGCAAACGCGGTGGCAGATGCTTTGAGTAGGAGGCCCGGAGGTAACGTATCTTGTTTGAGCGTAGTACAGATGCAGTCGACGGCGGATTGGCAAGTGCTATGTGATAGCCGAGTACAGTTCGAGTTTCCTCCTACCGGGGGACAGCTGGCCTATTTTAGAGCACGCCCATAGTTACTTGACCGTATCCGCGAGGCACAGTCCGGTGATGCTCGTATTTCAGAGATTATCGAGCAGATTCAGCAGGGCAGAGTTTCCGAGTTCGTGATTGATGATCAGGGGATACATCGATTTGGGACTCGACTGTGCGTACCAGATTCTGAGGGACTGAGGTGTGATATTCTGAGGAGGAACATAGATCAGTATACAGTGTTCATCCAGGTTCCACCAAGATATACCATGATTTGAGAGATGTTTACTGCTGGGACGGGATGAAGAAGGATGTTACGGACTTCGTATCGACATGCCTGACTTGTCAGCAAGTCAAGGCCGAGCACCAGAGGCCAGCCGGTGAGTTACAGCCTTTACCCATTCCTGAGTGGAAGTGGGAACATATCTCCATGGACTTCATTGTAGGTCTACCCAGGACCAGTCGAGGGTATGACTCTATTTGGGTGATTGTAGATCGTTTGACGAAAGCGGCTCACTTTCTGACGGTGAAGACCACTTTTGGATTTGCTCAGTACGCCCATGTTTATATTGATGAGGTCGTGCGACTGCATGGCGTCCCGACTTGCATCGTGTCCGACCGGGGCACCCAGTTTACCAGCCGATTATGGCAAAAACTTCAGGAGGCTTTGGGCACCCGATTGAGTTTTAGCACAGCTTTTCATCCGCAGACTGACGGTCGATCAGAGCGTACTATTCAGACTCTCGAGGATATGCTCAGAGCTTGTGCTTTAGATTTCGGTGGTAGCTGGGATCGTCATTTGCCCTTGATCGAGTTCTCCTACAATAATAGCTTCCAGGAGACGATTCAGATGGCACCTTTCGAGACTTTATATGGGAAGAGATGTTGATCGCCCGTCTGTTGGATAGAGCCCAGGGAGAGCAGTATTTTGGGGCCGCAGATCGTACAGGAGACGGCCGAAAAGATCCAGCTAATTCGAGATAGGATGAGGGCAGCACAGAGCAGGCAGAAATCGTATGCTGACAGACGCCGTCGCCGACTCGAGTTCGCTGTTGGCGATCATGTTCCTGAGGGTCTCTCTGATGAAGGGCGTAATGAGATTTGGGCGGAAAGGGAAGCTTGGTCCTAGATATGTTGGTCCCTTCGAGATCCTAGAGCATGTCAGTTCGGTGGCTTATCGGTTAGCTCTTCCGCCTAGCTTCCTAGATGTTAACCCCGTGTTCCATGTTTCGATGCTCCGCAAGTACCTTCATGACCATTCTCATGCGATTCAACACCAGACGATCCAGCTGGAGCGTGATCTTTCATTCACCGAGTAGCCGGTGGTCATTTTGGATCGGCAGGTGAAGAAATTGAGGTCGAAGTTTATACCATCCGTCAAGGTTCTTTGGCGTGGCCCGAACAGCGAGGAAGTCACCTGGGAGACCGAGGAAGAGATATCCCATCTTTTTGAATGTACGCTTAGTTAAATTTTAAATTCGGGGAGTGAATTTCTTTAAAGGGGGAAGATTGTAACACTTTGAAATCGTTTAGGAAATTTTTCGATAATCGGTAAAATAATCAGGATTTTCCGTAAAATGTAAAAATAATTATTTTTCAATATAGGCCTAATTATACAAAATTTAGATATGAAATTGCTAGTATTTGGTTATTTATTTGTCACTTATAAATTCTAGTCATTTAAAATTTTTCCTTAATTAATTATTTTTAATGTTATTTTAAGCTTTTAAATATACATTAAATTAGTGATAAATACAAATTGGAATGGGTGAATTACATACTTAGGACCCATTATAAACTAAAATCTAATGGTAACATAAATTTTATCAAGACATTCCAAGTCTAGTTGTTTTATGGTCAAAAAAATGAAATAAAATGAAATTTTAAATAGGAATTGATGTGAAATGCATTAATTGGACTTGAGAGAGAGAGTTTTTGTATGGAAAATTCTCCACAATTCTCACACTTTCCCCACTCCCTCCCCCTTGGCCGAGAGCTCCCTGCAGTTCAACCATTTTCCCCATCTCTTTTCACTTCTAATTTCATTATAAAATCCATCAAAAATCCACAAATTTCTTCACAAATTCAAAACAAATCCTTATTCTATCTCTTCTCAAGACAAATTTAGTTTAAATCATAGAGAAAGGAGGCCATCTTTGGAGACTAAGAGCAAGGTAGGGTTCAAAACTTGAGAGGTATAATTCTAACCTAATGGCTAATTTGTAGTTTAACTATGCTAATCTAAAACTTTGAAGTGTTAATTTGATTGTAATTGCTAGTTTAAGAAATTCTAGAAAAGGGTTTGATTTTGGAATTAGGGTTTGAAGCATTTTAAATAGGTTAAATCAAGTGTAGTGGCTATCTAGTTGTTTGGTTTGGACGATTAGGTGAGATTGTGATCACTTTATCGTTAATCTACGATGCCTACACCAATTTGGAATTTAGATACTTACTAGGTTTTCTATATATTTAGGTGGAGATTTAATTTTGACAACTTGATTATATTATTAGCATCTCCTACGGTAATTAGGGTGTGCGAATGCGAAATTGGTTTGATCGGGTTTTAGTTTTGATGGTTGTCCTGAACGACGATTCTAGTTAAGCTTGTAGTGATTGTCGTGTGTGTTCCGCGCACCAAGTGTACAATGTGCCTAACTTGTGAACGTTGATCTTTTCATATTGTGACTTTGCGTCGTTTCAGAATGTGTAATCTTATGTTTTGTGTTGTGCAATTTTAGGATCGGTTGCGGAAGTATCGGACGCGGCGCTCAAAGGCAAACCTGTGGTCAGATCAGATTAGCGAGGCGTCCGGGTGAGTAGATGTACACATCTATGGGGGGATCGTCTGTATGGCGCGAGGCTCCCGATATTTAGGGTTGCTAGTAGTAGTTGCATTCATATGCATAGCTTTCTAGTTATTCATCTGCTGGCATCGCATGGTTATCTATATACCTATGTGTGATATCACCTCTTAGGACACATGCACCATTACCATTGGCTCATGTTGCACACGCACTATTCATGTGAACACTCACGCCTTTAGTAATTGCCATACCACGAGCACTTTAGAACCTACTTAGTTCAGTATCAAACACTTGCATCATACATGATACATTGAATTGCAAAGCATGTATATTCCTCACTTCATTATCATTCTTATATAGATTCCTCGTCATAAATTACATTGCATAATATCGATATCATAGGCATCTATCATTTACAATATGTCAGATATTATGATTTCTTGAGGATTTTACTATTGATGGACTATGGGAAGGATAGCATTCCTACCGAACAAAGATTTCTGGATTTTGGGGAAAACCGCAAGAATTTTCCAAACTCATTATGTTTTAAAATATCAGTTGCGGTTTTCTCGTGATGTATGTATTGTCCACCATGAGTTTTCATGTTTTCTGTTGGATTTCGAGACCCGATTCGAGGAGTGGATGAACCGTCTCGGGTACATGGTGGGCCCGGTATGGTACCCCGGGATAAGAAGCTCGAGTTGTAGACGATGAGTCTGGCAGGGGAAGACTACCTACCGGTGATGTCTGGAGTGGCGGATATCCGGAGGATACCGACCGTTGTCGTGAGATTTGATGATATGTCCGGACTGACGGAGCCCGAGGTATTGGGATATTGACATAGTGATACATTGAGACAGATATATATCCATATTTTGTGTCGATGCTTGACACGGTTTTTGTTAGTTATATGTATGCCCTAGAGGCCATTACTATACATAGGATGTATATTGTAGTGGATGCTTGGACATATATAGGGAGGACTTTCTTGCTCGACATG
The DNA here is from genome assembly GCA_030015575.1 of Agapanthus africanus. Classification (NCBI taxonomy): domain Eukaryota; kingdom Viridiplantae; phylum Streptophyta; class Magnoliopsida; order Asparagales; family Amaryllidaceae; genus Agapanthus; species Agapanthus africanus. The sequence goes on along the minus strand of CM057340.1, from coordinate 118,700,261 downwards.
ATAGTATGCTATCTGGTTGATCTTTACCTTAACGTGTACACTGATTGTCTCTCTGTTACATGTTGGTAAAGCCCTTAGGATGTGTACTTGACTACCTAGACTATGATGCGGATCATACTAGTGGGGACATGGTAGTCCATAAGTACATCCTTCAAAGTCCCTAGTCGTGGGTATATCGAGACGGGGCATCGATATACCAGAGTAGACTAGCGTATACCTTCTCGACCCATACAGATGGGCGATGGATGATCCTATATCCATTGGTGTTTGACGTCAGAGATGATATATGGGTGCTCATTGGAGACTGGGTACACTGGACGGACTCGCCGAGAACTCCCAGATGGTATTATACCTTACGTCAGATGGCAGTTCTCTGGTGACACTGGTACAGAGTAGTCTGTTGACCCGAGATCGTCATAGAGTCTTGTGTGGTTCCCACTGTGCTTTGATTTCCACCTTACCACGTCCAAGAGGGCATGCAAAACGGTGGTTTTTGGGTACAGTCCCGAGTCACATGGAGGCAATGAGCGATAGGAGGGGATTCGTCTCTCCCGGTATAGAGAGTTGATGTTGTGCTGTGTTCGATTGGCTATAACCGGAAATCCCTGGCCAGGGTTGCTGAGATTTACTGGTAAGTGTTATGAGTAGTTTCTCGAACTGTTATAGACCTCATATCGACATGACTTATCGAGCTATTGGGGTCTGACGTTTACCACCCCTAGGCGAGATATGCGACATATCAGACGACGAGACCGGACTGTACGGTAAGTGTTACTGGTTGGATTCACAGGAGTGTGAGCGGGCTTGCTCGTCGATCTTCTGATCGCTCAATACCCGGGTGGCCGTTACGTTTAGCAGACCGCTTGCGGCGTGTGGGTGTTTGATATGATCATCACCTGCTGCCGGCGTATTGACGAGTCTTTAGAGTCCTACACAGAGGTTTCCTGGCTCAAGCGAAATGAAATAGGAGCGCATATGAGATATGGGCAGGACCGAGAATAATGCGTGTATGTGATACCGTATTCCATTCTCGCGATGAATGTATCGAAAGGTTGTATGCGATATAACCTAGTTATCGAATCAAGGATTGATTCGGTAAGCCGATACATAGGATACTGGTCGGTTATATGCGATATGACCGGATCGTTAAATCAAGTGTTGATTTAATAATTTAATGTATAATTATATATTTGATATATTACTTTGCATTAACTAGTATTGGTTGTTAGTGTATATTCCCTAGAGGCCATTACTGTATCATACTAGTTTGTATATTACTTAATGGAAGCTTGGGATATTCACCTTGTATAAACAATCTTGCTCAATATAGTAGTATTCTACTTGGTTTGTTTCTACTTCAATGTGTACTTGTGTTTATTTTAGTATATCACCTATACACATCAGTGGAGCCCTTAGGATCTTTGCTTGATTACCAGCGTTGTGATGGCAGTCACACTAGTGGGGGCTGGGTGATCTATAAGCACATCCTTATACAGGTCCCTAGTCGCAGGACTATCGAGACAGGGCATCGATACTCCGGAGTAGACTAGCGTATGCGCTTCTCATCCCAGTGTGGGAGATGGTCTGTCCCACAGCCATCAGTACGTTGTACTGGAGATAGTATACGGGTGCTCGTTAGGTTACGAGTACACTGGACAGGACTCGTCGGGAACTGACCAGTTGGTATTATACCTATCGTCAGTTATCAGTTCCCAGGAGACATGAGTACAGCTTAGTCCGCTGACTTGACACTGGCACTTCGCCTCGAGTGTGTTCCCACTGCACTTTGATCACTACCCTACCATGGCTCAAAGGAGTCGTGCAAACAGGTAGTAATTGGGTGCAGTCCCGAAGCACTTGGAGGCAGTGACGGTTAGACAGGATTCGTCTCTCCCGGTATTGGGGGTTGACATCGCGCTGTGTCTAGGAGAGGCATTACACGAGTAGTCCCTGGCCAGGGCAAGCGAGATATACTGGTAGGCTTCCAGTATTATCTCAGGGTGTTTTGGGCTTCACTCCGACACGACTTGTACCGCTATTAGGGGACTGACGTTTACCGCCCCCTAGGCCCGCCATGCGATGTATCAGACGAACAGACCGGACTGTACGGAGAATGTCACATTCAGACTCAGTAGGAGTTCAGATGGGGTTCACCTCGTCAGCCTTCTTGTCGGCATCTACCTGGGGACCGTTACGCACAGCTAGTGCCGCTTGCGGTCTGTGGTTAAACCCACTGCCAGCGTAGTGTCGAGTCTTTAGAGTCCCACACAGAGGGTATTCGCCTCTGGGCAAAACAGAGTAGAGGTCGCATGGTTTTGCGACAGGGTTCGTTCTCATCCGCGCACTTGTGCACGTTTGGAGTCCGGACGGATTTTACTGGCTGGCTCTGGTTTGAGTCAGATACTGGTATATGTTTTTGGGGTTGCTTTTATCTCTCAGTATTCTTGTTTCTCGGAACGAGAATGCAGGTGTGTATGCACAGTTGTTTGAGGCGGAGGAAGAGGTTTTTCATTAGGGTTTCGGAACGGGTGCGTATGCACAGTTGACAGTCGTCTTTTTCCAAACCCTAATGGAATTATGAAATATCAATTAATAATAGTAATTAAATGAAATTATGTCATGGTTGGTTTTGTTGACTTGTTGACCATGGTTGACTTGTTGACCATGGTTGAATGTTTGACCATCATCATTACTTTGCAAGGATGCTCCTTGATTCTTGCTTACATTCATTTAATGTAGTGATGGTAATGGTCATTCCAAATACAACCATCAACTATTTCATTTTGAATTATTATTATTAATTAGATATATCTTTTTCTTTTTGTTATGGTTGTAAGAAGAAAAAGAGCTCATTCTATCATAACCATTCTCTCTCCTCACTTCATCTTCTTCTTCCTCAAGCTCAAGGAGAATCTTTCTCATGTGTTGAGAATCCCTCTCCTTGAAAAGAAAACACCCCTTAGACACTCTCTACTCACTCTAGGATCAAAGGTTTAGCAAGCCGAAGATTCTAGTTCTCTCAAAGTTCGAGAAAGAGCCCGAAGGTTGAACTCTCAGGTGGATCCATCTTTGACGGAAGAAGGCGACGAGGAAAGAACCATCAACCTCTACAAAGTTTGAAGAAGAAGGAGTTCAAGTTTAGGTATAACCATCTTTCCGAGTAGCTAACTCTTTTTAGCTTGTTTGCTAGTTTTAGTTTAGGAAAAGATCCCGACTTTGTTAGTCCATGTTGCCCCATGCGCTAAAAATTTGATTTTTATACCGTTTCCGCCTCCCCGTAAGAACCGGGGGTCGCAACGTGGACTTACAGTGGTATCAGAGCCTAACTAAACTTAAACTAGCTTGGTAGCGAAGTGTATGGAAGTTCGAAACCAAAAAATCGCAAAACCGGAAATTCTAAAACCCTAAGTTTCTGTTGAAATTTTTTGTGCTCTAAAAGTAAAACTTTTTACTCCTAAAATCGGCTCAGGGTTTTGTGAGAACACCCACGAAAAACGATCCCATGAATCCTTCAAACTGCCGTGGATCCGCGGCCTCAGATACTCTAGTCGCCGCGGATCCGCCGCCGTTTGGGCTCTTCATGTGATCGTGTTTTGTGCAGTGTTCTTCTGGTAGGGTTTTGGGATTTTTCAAATATGTTTTATGTGCCCAGATTTTCCAGAAAAGAAATTTACTTTTGGGGTCCTATAAATCCGTATTTTTTTCGAACTTCGCTACACTTTGGCTATATTGGTTATATCTGTGATGTTTGTATGTATTGAACGTCGGCTAATAGCTATAAGTCGATTAGTTGGGGTTATACATCTCTGTGATCTGTGTTTGATATTGGAATGTGTATATGAATGTGTTGGACTGTCGCGGGTGAATAGCCGGGGTGGATGTGAGATGAGCTTTTGTTTTTCTTTCATTCATTTGTAAATGTAAATTGATGTAATAATATTATTTGTATGGCCGCACAACCGGGTCGGGGTTGTAGCCGTCATTGTATAATTCTTTTTACTGTTTTTGCTCCTAGGATAGACCCATGGAGGGTTGCATAAACTACCGGGTACTTGGCGGGTAGTTTGCCGCACCCGTAGGGGTCTTGGGTGGGGTTTTGGCTATTCACCGCGACCGTGTAATCCGCTTTTCGTTGCAAGCTCGAACGGATTGCGGATTCCTAGTATATCCAATGTATTCATCTGTGATCTGTAATGTCTATCATTGCTTTATATTTAGGCGTTGCTTATGTTTTACAGCCGCGCTAGCCCAGCCCCCGCTCTGTCGTTAGTTAAGTAACCTAACGGGTGATGACGGGACCCCGTGGCGAATGCGAATGGCATAAGCGTACGTCATATTTTGGTTGTTTTCTGCAATGGTAGGATTAAATGATGGGACGCATTAAAAGAACTAATGCAAGAATATCACGCATTAAAAGAACTAATGCAAGATAATAAACCAAGTTAAAGTCGTTGGAACACTTTCGAAAAACCACTCGGTTCTTTTCAAAACTAACTTTTAAATGCGGAGCTTGAGCCACTCCTTCTAAAAGCTATCTCGTTCCATCGATTATATCAAGTTCACTACGTTCACGGTTTTACCAAAACCATTCGTAGCCCTCCGTCGTTTCGCATGGATAGACAATAGTATTCAAGCTATGTATGTTGGCCAAAGTCAAGGCATAGTGATTGGTAGCTATTGGGTGTTCATGTGTAGCATATATAGATGCGTTGGTTTGGGACAGTCGTGCCGCCATTTTGGCCAAAGTCAAGGGTAGGTACGGGTGGATCCAAATTAACCTGGATAGTGACGGGAAGAACTTGACATGTGACTTATGATATTTTGGCCAAAGTCAAAGTCATAAGAGCATGGGGCAAAAATCCACATCGGGAGTTTCATAAGTACTGAAACTTGCTAGATTTGCATACCATTTGGAGTGTGATGATTCTGGTAGGATTCCTTCAGTTTCGTCACGCGATGATATTTGGATCCCGATCCTACTGTGAGTATATGCTACTCCTCGGGAAATTTCTCACTAAACGATCAATGCTATAAACCTAGTAGGTGCCTAGAAAGGTGTTAGCGGGGCTACGCCCCCAGGGAAAAGAGGTTCTTAAATTAAGGAACTTAGCGAAAGCGTTGGAAAACCTCCCTCGAAGTACCGACACTAGCCTGGCTGAACGGTCAAGCAAGTATTGTGCGGTGGGATTGATCCCGGCTAATTCTTCCTTTGTGGTTTGAGGAGGGATTCGAGAGACAGTGGGAGCCATCCTGTTTAGACAAATTAAAAACCATTCTAAACTTGCAAGAGCATCGTGCTGAGTGTTCCTTCTCTCTCCCCCTACAGCGACCAAATCGAAATGACTGGACTTAAGTTACTTCTAGATAAAAACATACTGACAGGGCCAAACTACAAAGATTGGCTCAGGAATGTCAAAATGGCAATCACTTACGACAAGCTGGGGTATCTTCTTACCACCAAAGCTCCCCCCGTCCCAGGTCCCACCTCCAGCGTCGCGGATAAGGAAATCCGTAAGACTTGGGAGATTGATTGCGCGAAGGCCAGATGCCTCGTGCTTGCCTCTATGGACATGGAACATCAGAGGAGGCACGAGAATATGGACTTGGAATCCATATTTCTTCATACAAAAGAACTGTATGGAGAGCAGTCTCGTATCGCAAGATACGAAGTGTCGAAGAAGTTATTTTCGGCAAAGTTGGCCGTCGGATCATCGGTAGCGGACCACGTGCTTAAGATGATAGGCTATATTGAGGAGCTCGCAAAACTTGGGACCACGTTGGAGAGTGAGCTCTATACGGACTTAGTTCTCCAGTCCCTTCCTTCCACTTACGCCCAGTTCATACTGAATTTCAACTTGCAAGAAAAGGAAGTTGAACTTTCAGAACTCCTCAACATGCTGAGGAGTGCAGAGGGCACCCTACAGAAAGGTAGGGAAACATCCACTTTGTTTGTAGGAGGATCTTCTTCTTCTAGGTCCAAGGCGAAAGCCAAGGGAAAGAAGAGGAAAGCCCCCGCCAAACCAAGGGGCGGTGTTAGTAAAGTGGATACGAAGGGAAAAACAAAGGCAACAAAGATAGCGGGGAAGCTTATGGGTAAAGAGGAATGCTTCTATTGTCACAAGAGTGGACACTGAAAGAAAGATTGCAGGGCTTGGAAAGCCAGGACACAGGAACTGAAGCAGGTTGCGGCTTCAGCTTCAGGTGTGTATGTTATTGAAAACTGTCTTTCTATAAACTCTACTTCCTGGGTATTGGATACCGGATCAGGATCTCATATCTGTAATTCTTTGCAGGCGTTGAGAAACCGTAGGGTTTTGAAGGCAGGTGACATGACCCTCAGAGTTGCGAACGGAGCTAGCATGGATGCTAAAGCCGTGGGGGACTATCACCTGGGAATGTCAGATGGACATGTTTTGGTTTTGCGTAATTGTTTTTTTGTACCCAACGCAACTTGTAATATCATTTCTGTATCTTTGGTTTCTAAAGAAGGTTATGAATTTGCGTTTGTAAGTAATGTTGTAAACATTCACCTTAATCAAGCTCTGATTGGGTCAGGTACACTGAGCAATGGTATATACGTATTAAACCAACCACAGATTTTCAATGTCCAGAGTACACACAAAAGAAAGTCTCCAGATATCAATCAGACTTTCTTATGGCATTGTAGACTGGGTCACATCAATGAGAGAAGGTTGACTAAGTTACATACAGAAGGATATTTGGATCCGTTCGAATATCAATCGTATGCCACTTGTCAATCCTGTCTCAAAGGAAAGATGACAAAGACTCCGTTCACTGGACACGGAGTAAGAGCGAGCGAGCTCTTGGGACTCGTACACAGCGACGTATGCGGTCCAATGTCTACACATGCGCGAAGCGGTTATTCTTACTTCATTACTTTTACGGATGATTTTTCAAGATACGGTTATGTCTTCTTAATGAAACATAAGTCCGAAGCTTTTGAAAAGTTCCAGGAATATAAGAATGAAGTAGAAAAACAGACCGGCAAAAGTATCAAGATTCTAAGATCGGATCGAGGTGGAGAATACTTAAGTGCCGAGTTCCTGAATTATTTAAAAGAGAACGGGATTCTCTCTCAGCTTACTCCTCCATACACTCCGCAACACAACGGTGTATCGGAGAGACGGAACCGAACCCTATTGGATATGGTACGGTCCATGATGAGTAACGCTGAGTTACCGCGATCATTCTCGGGGTATGCGCTAGAATCAGCTGCGTACCTTTTGAACCGAGTTCCTACTAAGACTGTGCCTACTACACCATATGAGATGTGGTGTGGGAAGAGGCCCCATCTCAGTCACATTATGACTTGGGGAAGTCCAGCTTTTGTTAAAAAGCAGCATGCGGACAAGCTCGAGGCGCGCTCAGTACTGTGTAAGTTTGTGGGATATCCAAAGAATTCCAAGGGATATCTCTTCTACTACGAAGAGGAACAAAAAGTTCTTGTTTCTCGTCATGCCCACTTTCTAGAACACCAGTTCTTAGAAAAAGAATTAAGTGGGAGCGCAGTAGAACTGGAAGAAATTCCAGAACCACAGACTATTACTGAAAGCTTAGTGGAACCAGAGGGTTCAAATGAACAGGACATTCCTACGCCGCTCCGCAGGAGTAGTAGGCAGTCTCATCCGCCCGAGAGATACTACGGTTTTCTCATAGACGGGGATAGAGAGGATTGCATCATAGATTATGATGAGCCTACTAGCTTCCAGCAGGCCGTTCAGAGCGTTGACTCGGTAAAATGGCTGGATGCAATGCGGACCGAAATGGAGTCCATGTACACCAACAAAGTATGGGCGTTGGACATTGCTCCAGACGGGGTAAAACCCGTAGGATGCAAGTGGATCTTCAAAAGAAAGATTGGTGTAGATGGACAGGTTGAGACCTATAAAGCTAGACTTGTAGCAAAGGGTTTCCGTCAAAGACCTGGCTTGGACTATGACGAAACCTTTTCTCCAGTGGCTATGCTGAAATCCATTCGGATCCTTCTTGCCATTGCTGCCTTCCACGATTATGAGATTTGGCAGATGGACGTAAAAACCGCTTTTCTAAATGGAAATTTAGAGGAGTGTGTCTATATGGATCAGCCAGAGGGTTTCATTCAGAGTGGGAGCAGCGGAAAGGTGTGCAAGTTGCTTAAGTCCATCTATGGACTAAAGCAGGCATCGCGGAGTTGGAACATCTGTTTTGATGAGACGGTCAAGGAATTTGGCTTTATCAAAAATCCAGATGAACCATGCATCTATAGTAGATTTGTAGCGAGAACTGTAGTATTCCTCGTTTTATACGTGGATGACATTCTCTTAATAGGAAATGACATTCCTATGCTACAATCTGTCAAGGGTTTCTTGTCACACAGGTTCTCCATGAAAGACCTGGGTGATGCCTCATACATCCTGGGGATCCGGATCCATCGTGATAGATCCAAGAGGATATTAGGACTTTCACAGTCCAGGTACATCGACACCGTACTGAAAAGATTCAGTATGGAAGATTCCAAGCGCGGTAACCTACCGGCTTGTCACGGAATCACCCTCTCTAAAGAGATGTCTCCCAAGACTGATTTGAAGAGAGATCGCATGTCTATTATACCCTACGCTTCTGCGGTAGGCTCTATAATGTATGCGATGTTGTGTACCAGACCGGATGTAGCTTATGCACTGAGTGTGGTAAGCCGGTATCAGTCAAACCCTGGGGAGAAACACTGGATAGCGGTAAAGAACATTCTCAAGTACCTGAGAAGGACTAAGGAGATGTTCTTGGTGTATGGCGGAAAAGACCTCCAGATCGAGGCCTTTGCTGACTCCAGCTTCCAGAGTGACAAAGATGATTCCAAGTCCATGTCGGGTTTTGTCTTTACCCTCAATGGAGGGGCGGTGTGTTGGAAGAGTTCCAAACAGGAAACCGTTGCAGACTCGACGATGGAAGCGGAATACATCGCTGCATCTGATGCCGCAAAAGAAGCTGTCTGGATGAGGAAGTTCTTGAAAGAACTTCAGGTGGTTCCATCCATTGTTGACCCAATACCTCTGTATTGCGACAACAACGGGGCTATAGCTTTAGCGAAGGAACCCAGGTCCCATCAGAGATCCAGGCACATCTTGAGGCGGTATCACCTGATCAGGGAGATCGTGGATCGCAAGGAGATCGAGCTTCGGAGGGTTGCTTCAGAAGAAAACACTGCAGATCCATTCACCAAGGCCCTACCCCAGACTCAGTTCGAGCGGCTGATCGAGATGATAGGTCTTCGATACGCCAGTACATGGCCTTAGTGCAAGTGGGAGATTGTTAGTGTATATGCCCTAGAGTGCCCTAGAGGCCATTACTGTATCATACTAGTTTGTATATTACTTAATGGAAGCTTGGGATATTCACCTTGTATAAACAATCTTGCTCAATATAGTAGTATGCTACTTGGTTTGTTTCTACTTCAATGTGTACTTGTGTTTATTTTAGTATATCACCTATACACATTAGTGGAGCCCTTAGGATCTTTGCTTGATTACCAGCGTTGTGATGGCAGTCACACTAGTGGGGGCTGGATGATCTATAAGCACATCCTTATACAGGTCCCTAGTCGCAGGACTATCGAGACAGGGCATCGATACTCCGGAGTAGACTAGCGTATGCGCTTCTCATCCCAGTGTGGGAGATGGTCTGTCCCACAGCCATCAGTACGTTGTACTGGAGATAGTATACGGGTGCTCGTTAGGTTACGAGTACACTGGACAGGACTCGTCGGGAACTGACCAGTTGGTATTATACCTATCGTCAGTTATCAGTTCCCAGGTGACATGAGTACAGCTTAGTCCGCTGACTTGACACTGGAACTTCGCCTCGAGTGTGTTCCCACTGCACTTTGATCACTACCCTACCACGGCTCAAAGGAGTCGTGCAAACAGGTAGTAATTGGGTGCAGTCCCGAAGCACTTGGAGGCAGTGACGGTTAGACAGGATTCGTCTCTCCCGGTATTGGGGGTTGACATCGCGCTGTGTCTAGGAGAGCCATTACACGAGTAGTCCCTGGCCAGGGCAAGCAAGATATACTGGTAGGCTTCCAGTATTATCTCAGGGTGTTTTGGGCTTCACTCCGACACGACTTGTACCGCTATTAGGGGACTGACGTTTACCGCTCCCTAGGCCCGCCATGCGATGTATCAGACGAACAGACCGGACTGTACGGAGAATGTCACATTCAGACTCAGTAGGAGTTCAGATGGGGTTCACCTCGTCAGCCTTCTTGTCGGCATCTACCTGGGGACCGTTACGCACAGCTAGTGCCGCTTGCGGTATGTGGTTAAACCCACTGCCAACGTAGTGTCGAGTCTTTAGAGTCCCACACAGAGGGTATTCACCTCTGGGCAAAACAGAGTAGAGGTCGCATGGTTTTGCGACAGGGTTCGTTCTCATCCGCGCACTTGTGCACGTTTGGAGTCCGGACGGATTTTACTGGCTGGCTCTGGTTTGAGTCAGATACTGGTATATGTTTTTGGGGTTGCTTTTATCTCTCAGTATTCTTGTTCCTCGGAACGAGAATGCAGGTGTGTATGCACAGTTGTTTGAGGCGGAGGAAGAGGTTTTTCATTAGGGTTTCGGAACGGGTGCGTATGCACAGTTGACAGTCGTCTTTTTCCAAACCCTAATGGAATTATGAAATATCAATTAATAATAGTAATTAAATGAAATTATGTCATGGTTGGTTTTGTTGACTTGTTGACCATGGTTGACTTGTTGACCATGGTTGAATGTTTGACCATCATCATTACTTTGCAAGGATGCTCCTTGATTCTTGCTTACATTCATTTAATGTAGTAATGGTAATGGTCATTCCAAATACAACCATCAACTATTTCATTTTGAATTATTATTATTAATTAGATATATCTTTTTCTTTTTGTTATGGTTGTAAGAAGAAAAAGAGCTCATTCTATCATAACCATTCTCTCTCCTCACTTCATCTTCTTCTTCCTCAAGCTCAAGGAGAATCCTTCTCATGTGTTGAGAATCCCTCTCCTTGAAAAGAAAACACCCCTTAGACACTCTCTACTCACTCTAGGATCAAAGGTTTAGCAAGCCGAAGATTCTAGTTCTCTCAAAGTTCGAGAAAGAGCCCGAAGGGTGAACTCTCAGGTGGATCCATCTTTGACGGAAGAAGGCGACGAGGAAAGAACCATCAACCTCTACAAAGTTTGAAGAAGAAGGAGTTCAAGTTTAGGTATAACCATCTTTCCGAGTAGCTAACTCTCTTTAGCTTGTTTGCTAGTTTTAGTTTAGGAAAAGATCCCGACTTTGTTAGTCCATGTTGCCCCATGCGCTAAAAATTTGATTTTTATACCGTTTCCGCCTCCCCGTAAGAACCGGGGGTCGCAACGTGGACTTACATTGGTTCACTTTAAATGGATTTTCTCACTTGAATTGTGCAAGTTGTATATGTGATATACTTTTGTGCACATGATTGTATCATGTTTGATGATACATGCTTATTTGGTTAAGTGTAAAGAACTAAACCATGGTTAAATTGATGATTAGGGTTTTGCTTATTCATTTATCTATTTATTGATTTATTTATTTATTTCTTTTTGGCAAATGAAAAGAAAATGGTGGCTTGATTTGTTTTCTAGTTGAAGCTTCATGAAGTTTTGACCAAGTGACCATTTTGTCTTCATGCTTAACCCTAACCCTTCAAACTAACCATGATTTATTCTCTATACCTAACTATGGTTAGTATATGATAAGTATTCATATTATTTTCCTTTATGAAAAAAACTTATCATCATAATATTCATCATCTTCTTCTTCTTCTTCAAGAAAGCTTGCCCCATCAATGGCAAGTGAAGAAATCAAGTGAGAAATCCAATTCTAAAGTGAACCCACCTCCTATTTCTTCATCCTCTACCTCTTGCCAAGTAGTAAAGGGTGTTTTCTTCACAAGTTTCATGACTTGGTGAAGTGGGAGCTTGATCTTGTGATGCCTCGACGTAGATCATCTTCGGCATCGTTGTCGATGACCTAGCCCGTCCATTTCTCCGATGAAGCCGACGCTAGAGCCCGGGATTGGATTTGGACAGCGAGGAGACTTCATTGCGGAGCTATGGAGGTGGAGAACCGGATCTACAAAGGTTGTATTTCCGTTCACTTAGTTAAGTTGTTAACTAGTTGCTTGTTTCGCCTAAAATTCTAGTTAACGATCCGTATTAGGGTTTCTCGGCACGGATAATTTTTGAAATTGGCATGGTTGATGCCTTGTGTGACCTCATTAGTGTGCCTAGGAACCCTACAGTGGTATCAGAGCCTAGCTAGAGCCTTAGGCGACGCGTAGACGGAGTTAGAAGTCCGATCGAGCCGAAACCCTAATTCAAAACATGCTCTCTGTACATTTTTGAAAATTGTGGATTTTTGAGTATTAAAAATATGCAGAAAATTCAGCAGGGAATTGTAAGAATTACTGTGAAGCCCGTACCCATGATTCCCTTAAAGCGCGGCGGAACCGCGGCATTAGCATGGATGCTAATGCGGCGGTTCCGCGGCCATTTTGACTTTTCTTCAGTTGGTCTTTGCACAGTAATTCGTACTTTGCAGTGCTGGTTTTCCTGGGAATTTTTAATATTTATTCAAGAGTTGAATTTTCTGGGTTGTATTGGGGACTCGGTGTATCGATCGGATTGTCTAATTCTGTCTGTGTGTTTTTCCGGATAATTTTTGAAAATGTTAAAAAGTTCGACCGGATATAAATACCCACTTTTTCCCCTGTCGGGAAATTTCCAAGTGTTGGATCTTTCCGTGGTTTAAAGACGTTCTAAGTAGTGCAAGTAACGCAATGGACCCTCTAGAAGACAACAAACCTTAACTCGATTATGTGACCGTCTTGAACTGCCTTTTGAACCTTCGGGTTTGGGGCAGTACGGCGTGCCACATGTGAGGCGTTGGCTTGACCCTTCTACGGCTGGACCGTTGGTACTGAGGCATGAACTGAATGTTTTTAAAACTTATTTCATGTGTTGATCTGTATCGGGAAAACTTGGGTGTTTGCTTGTTCGATCGGAAAGTTTAACATTTTCTATTTATCTGGAATGGGATACAATAATTGGAATTCACAATTAGTTATGAGATAACTGAATGAATGTTATAAACATAGCACTTTAGTCTCACTTGATCGGTTGCTACGGAATTTTGATGCGATCAAAAATCCGTCGCAATCACGTAGTGTACGCGGATACTCGCCGGGTAAACTTAATAGACAGCCTCACTCCATAGCCCCGACCAAGTGACTGTAGGAGAACCCCGTCGCCGAAAGCATCCGTTCGGGTGCTCGCGGCAGCGGTGTTCCGCCTTGGTGCACTTTGTCGACGGTATTAGGGGTGCGGCCGTCTACTAAAGTTTGCGACGAGCATTCGATCAAAAATGTCGGAAATCTTATTGAATTGCCCGACTTGATATTGAAAAGTGTTTTCGATAATGAGACTAAAATGCGGGGTTTATAATTGTTAGGCATGCGATGTCTAAGAAATTCATTTGATTAGGCATGCGATGTCTATGCAGGTTGTGGATTCCAACTGTTGTAGTTTTACACTTTCTTTTCTGTGACCGTAAGTGTAATATGTGATATCGCCGGTTTCGTTGCTATATGTCAACGACAATTGGGATGCGCATATTTACTTACGTTGATGACATGTGATGTTATGTGTTGCTGGATATGTTATATTGGATCGTCGTGTTTGAATAGCCGGGGGTTTTTCATGTGAGATGAGTGTTTTTTCATTTTTCATTCATGTAAAAACTTGTATGTAATATTCTTTTATTGGGGCACTTCCAGGTTGTGGAAGATGTCACCGTTTGTATATTATTTAATTTTTCGTACTAGGATAAACCCAAGGAAGGGAGCATAAGTAACCGGGTTCTAGGGTCCAGTGGGAGACCATCTCGAGGAGTCGAGTCCGGGTCTCCTAACTCTAAAATTGGTAGGGTTGCTTGCCGCTCTCGTAGGGGTCTAGGGGTGTGGGTTTGGCTATTCATCGCGACCGTGGAATCCGTGTTTTATACTGGCTCGTATTGAAAACACGGACGTCCTAGTATATCCAATATTTCATATGTTTCTTCTGCTGCGATATCTGTGATGTGATCATGTGATGTTCTGTGATAGATACAGTATATAGTATATATGATATATTATATAGGCGTTACTTATGTTTTACACCCGCGCTAGCCCTGCCCCGCTCTGCCGTTAGTTACCTAACCTAACGGTGCACGAGGGGATATCGAGGCGAATGCGGATGGCATAAGTGTACGTCGTATTTATCTGTGATGTTTAGATACTTAAATGATGGGACTTCATTAATATGATTAATGAAAGAAAAGAAACCTAAGATGTTGTAGAATCGAATTTCAAAATAAAACAAGTAGCTACAGTTCTTGCTTTGCACAGCGGTGTATATGATATATCCTGCACCTTATTCGATGAGGAAAGGACCGAGATCCCTGTAAGCCCGCGGGGGCGCCCCGGCCGTCGATCCGACGCCGGAAACGCGGAAAACAAAAACTTTGCGAACTTTGCAAAACGGCACCGCCGCGGACTTTTCACCCGGATCGGGCCATTAACCTAGCTAGCTAGCAAAAAGAAAAGAGTAGAGATGCTATACCAAACGATCCGTGTCCTTCGGTCTTCGTCTCCGCTCCGATCTCCCGCGGAATCTCCGTCACCTCCTCGCTCGTCGGAAAGGGCACCACGTAGCCGGAATCTTTTACGGGCTCCCGCCTCTTGACCGAGGCAACTCGGGCGCGAAGTTGGCTAGCCGACGCGTCCAAGGCTTGCTATAGAATAGTGTAGTGAGTTGTCTCTTTAGGGTTTATGGAAGTTGCCTTGATGGAGGGATTTGAGGAGGAGAATGAATGAATGAAGCTTGGGATTATTACAAAACTCAAAGCATGAAATGAGATGAAGAATATATATCACATATATCAACCTCTCTCTCTCCCTCCTCACCAAAATGGCCGGCCCACTAAGAATAAGAATGGATTGGAGAGAGAAAAACAATATGAGAAAGAATATATCAAAAGATAATACAAACCTCACAAATCAATCCTTTTTCACTCATCTCAAATGAAAAGCAATGGAATGGACCAAAAGGGAATCTCATGATGAAGAGGATAATCATGAAGCCACACTTATGCAAAGAAACCCCTCACAAAATGTTAATTGCAAACTTGCAATTAACACCCTCCATCACAAAGCCCGGCCGAGAAGGAATGAAAGAAAACCGGCCGGAACGGAATGCAAACTGGCAACTTCAGAAAACCGATCCCATAATAAATTACAGGAAAACCCCGCTACTGCAAATACATGCCCGCATTTGTATTCCCACTGAACACAAATGCAAAGAGACAAAACTACACTATCTAATACTAGGATCCGGCTTAAGCCAAAGCCGGGTAGTAAAATCTGTCCGATCACGATCCGTGCAATACCGCACGTATCTGATCGAACCCTGCCATATCTCCATACGGCCTCTACAGCGTTTCGCCCGAAACTTGAGTAACTGAAACTGAGTGTGGTGGACTCTAAAGACTCGTCAATACCTTGGCTGTGGATTTAACCACTAGCACGTCAGAGGTATAAGCCAATACGTGACGGGCCACCAGGTATTGACCAAATGGGACGTCGATGAGGAAGCTCACCCCGACACCCAACTGAGCCTGTCAGTGACAATATCCGTACAGTCCGGTCCGTTCGTCTATGAGCATCGCATGGCGGGCCTAGGGGGTTGGTAAAAGTCAGACCCCCAATAGCGGTACAAGTCGTGTCGGAGTGCAGCCCAGAACACCCTGAGATACTACTGGAATACCTACCAGCAAATCTCCTGCCTTGGCCAAGGACTTTTCATGTTCTGGCTCTCCTAGACACAGCACGACCTCACCCCCAATACCGGGAGAGACGAACCCCTGCAGATCCGCTCACTGCCTCCATGTGGCTCGGGACTGTACCCAACTAAAACCTGTTTGCACGACTCCTTTGAGCCGTGGTAGGGTAGTAATCAAAGTACAGTGGGAACTCACACGAGACAAATGACGATCCCAGGTCGATGAACTAACCTGTACACATGTCACCTGGGAACTGCTATCTGACGTCTGGTATATCCCAACTAGCAGGTTCCCGGCGAGTCCTGTCCGGTGTACTCATAACCCAATGAGCACCTGTATACATCTTAGGTGAACCAACTGACACCAGTGGCTTGTGAGACCGGCCACCGCCCCTCGTCGGGGTCTCGACTGTATACACTAGTCTACTCTGGAGAAACGATGCCCTGTCTCGAAACTCCCACGACTAGGGACCTTTTAAGGATGTGCTTGTAGACCCCCAGCTCCCACTTATATGATCGCCCTCATACTGCTGGAAGTCAAGCAAGAATCCTAGGGGCTTTATCAACGTGTAATAGCGACTCGTCAGGTCACCTAAAGCAGTACACGATGATAAAGATAAACCAGATAGCATACTATCATCTCGAGTAAGACTGTCATACCGGGATAGGTCCTCCCCTCAATCATTGCAATCACGTGCCTGTGACCCAATAATTGACTCTGAGGGCACTATCTCCAACAATCTCCCACTTGCACTCAAGGCTAATTATTGCGATGTCGCATACTCACAGCCCGTGTGATACCGAACACCCAACTCCTCTACTAGTCAGTCTCACAAAGCTCGTTTGCGAAACTATTGCGTTCGAGGAATAGCCTCAGTGAGTGGATCCGCTTTGATGTTTCTTTCTATGTCTCTCTATATCCCATGTTCGCGGAGAAAGCTATCTCCCGAAATGAGCAATACCTGTCTTAGAATGTCTGGATGTCTGATGGGACCTGGCTCATAAGTGAACTCCAAATCCAAACTTCTTAGACTGTATCGACAACTGAACTTAATCAGTGTCTTGCGCCATGCCTTCCCTCAGTTTCCACCTGGACCACCTGTCCAAAATACTGCCCCTCGTCAGAGGGAAAAACTATAACTCTGACAGCCACTCTGCCATCCAGGTCACCTTGGAAGCCTGGAATGATAACCGTCTCGTAAAGGAGGCTGGCGTTATCATATCCCTAGAACATCAACTTATGTTCTAAAACTGCTTCCGACTGTTTCTCCAGGATTGGATCAATATCAACTTATTGCACCTACTGCAAGAACAACATCTGGTGTGGTACTTGACATCTCATGATTGACTCAATTGCCTAAGCAAGTAATTTGTCAATCATGCACGTCCCTCTCCCCTTTAGTCTGTAAGACACCTTTAGAGAGGGTGACTCCATTACCTGCAGGTACACTACCGTGCCAGGAGTCGTCCATTCTAAATACTTATAGAATGCGGTCAAAGTACCCAGATTGGGAAACCACCCAAATCTAGATCTAAAACCATAAATCTAGTAACCAGAATGTCTGATATTATATCCAAGTCCTATGTGGAGAAACCACTGTGTGACGACCAAAAGTATAACCGATCGTAGTATAGGAATATCACTTCCTACTCTGTGTATGTCATCAAATACCAGGACATCACACCCTACTACCTTTTTAACAGATCCATCCCTTATTCTGATGAAGTCAAACCTCTGACTGTCACATCAGAAATAGATGATCTATCTCCGCAATATCTGCTATAGTCTATAAATAGACATAAGCCTGATATCCACCAATGCTTCCGCTGCTCCCACTGACTACGACAACCCTCTGGCAGAGTCATATAGGCGTACACTTCTAAAGCTAGTTTAGAATGACGCTATACTCATCCTCCCGCCGGGTCTCGCAGCCTGGAACAACAGCAATGGCAAGTGTGGGTAAACAAGAACCTCCCTGCCACCGTCCTTGAGCATACCGAAGTACCTCTCGAGTGCCTGAGGTTACCCACCATATCTGCGGAGTGGCCAATGGAATGTCAAACCAGATTGAATCTTTAGGTTCTCATCAAATCTTCAGTAATCGTTTGTGGTTCTGGAATCACTTCCAGTTCTACCATACTCCCACTACTGTTTTCTGAAAAAATCCATTTTTGATAAAACTGTGGCGAGTCAAGAACAATATCACTATTGATCTTCCAGATGGTAGAAAATCAACCCTCGTCATAGCCCGGGTCAACCCACAAACAGCCACTACTGAAACGTGCCTTGAGTTGTCCAGAGTCTGGTTTTAAGCATAAGCCAGACAACTCCCCGTATCTTAACAATGTCAAGATATGAACTGTTCTATATCCAAGAAACAGAGGCACTGATTTAATTGAACCAGATTCAAATCATGCAGCTGTCTCCAGTGCATGTCAAGTAAATGGAAGAAAGGCCGATCAGCGTTACTCAACTTAGGAGTACTTCCAATTATGAGTAACCTGAAAAAGAAGCTAGTTCTCTTAATCATTACTATCAACTGAATACCATTCACAAGTATCTACATCTTCGATCTCCTTGAAGAATCCCGATACTTGCAATACCTGGTTCTCTACTTTACTCTTATACCTATAACTCCTCAAAACTTAGACCCTGTGTTTCTACGAAACACATGTCTAAGAACTAGAGAAGTTAAAAGTAAACAGAATATAGTACGAGGACCAACCCCTCTGTCCTAATGGACACTGGACAATATACAATACTCTGTATAAGTCCCCTGAGTCTGGTAACTCATTCACTGTGTGTCGTAGATTGAAAACTGTACTTTTGGTTAAGAAGAATTACACCGCTGTTCAATGCTCCTTACCTAACCATCCACTGGTATAGGTAAATGTCATAGACATAATTTCAAAAAGGTATATCTCACTCTATAAAAATAGACGTACAGATATATCAATTTGAAATTGGTGCACAACAACGGATATTCAAAACCAAATATTTGCCGACCGGCAAACAACCCAGGTGACTTCCTCAAATATCACCGATTACAACGAATCCCGATATAATGAGGATGGTCACCTAATTCCCAATAACTTACTCCCACTCATCATCTGTAAAACCATACAGATGTGAGAATCCAACCTGGTAAATACATACCCTGGAGCAAGTGTCTAATTGGGAAATCAGTTTTCTTTTAACAGTACACAGTGGAACTGAAACATTGAAATGTTTCGATGGGGTATCCTGGTATTCTTAGTAATGCCTCTTCCATTATCCAGATTCACAACTATAACTGTGTAATTCTTTGCCACCTCTCCAAATCCCTTTATATGTCTTTAGTCATTACCTTCTGTACACCCCTTTAGGCCAAATGGTTTTCTTCCTTCCCTACCGTTCGGCACCAGCCTATGGTTTGGAAGAAGACTATCCAATAAGCATAAAGGGTGTACTGTCCTAATCCTAGGAGCACTCGCAACGCGAGAGAAGGTGAAGATAAAAGACACCTGAATGTACTTAATTCATAGGTGATTTAGGATTGACAAAGAAGTACATGGTTTGGTCGTGAATAGCAGTCGCAATTTACTTTGCCCTCTTACTAATCCCTTGCTTTGTCTGAACTTAATACCTTCTGTACACCGTTTAGGCTAATTGGCTTTCTTCATTCCCTACCGGTCGGCACCAGCCTAAGGTTTGGAAGAAGACTATCCAATTTGCATAATAGGTGTACTATCTCCTAAACCAAGGAGTACTCGCAACCTGAGAGAAGGTAAAAGGTAAAGACAACTGAATAGTCCTATTCGTTTTCTCCAGAACCGGAAACCATCCTCGAAGTCCTTCGAGTTCGTATATAACCATACGATGGTTTTGTCCAATGGAAGTGGACGTTCGTAGTAATACGGGGTGTCCTGGAGAAAAGGGTAAAAGTAGGAGTGGCAATGAGGTTTGCAACTCTGACAATCCAAAAGCCTGTGTTAAGAAGGTTCGGTCAACTTGGTCACTGAGTCATAGTCTAGGGTCGGGTCAATGGTCGCTGCCAAAGAGAGAGAGAAAAGAAACACTCAGCGTGCACTCTAACCTAGATCAGAATGGTTACCAATTTATCTAATCTGGAAACCTCCCACTGTAACGTCAAATTCTTCCCCAAACCTGAAAGAAGAATTAGCCGGGATAACCCGAGGAGTAAAACAACTCATCAGTGGGAATCGGGATCCAACTCTCATCGCATGATAACGTGACGGAATCCGCTCACGTTATCACACTCCAGAAGGTATGCGCATATCTGGCAAGTTTCAGTACTTTTGAAACTCCCGATGTGGATTTTTACCCCATGCTCTTATGACCTTGACTTTGGCCAACATATCATAAGTCACATGTCAAGTTCTACCCGTCATTTTCCTGGTTAATTTGAACCCACCCGTACGTACCCTTGACTTTGGCCAAAATGGCAGTACGACTGTCCCAAACCAACGCATCTATCTATGCTGCATATGAATACCCAACAGCTACCAAACACCGTGCCTTGACTTTGGCCAACATACACAGCTTGAATACTATTGACCATCCATATGAAACGACGGAGGGCTACGAATGGTTTCTGGCGAAAACCTTTAACGTAATGAACTTGATATCGTTGAAGGAACTGATAGCTTTATAAAAATATAGTGACGACAACCTTTGCTAAAGAGGTCACTCCCGGTGAAGGGATCTCGGCTCTTTCCCCGTAGAATGAGGTGCAGGATATTCCAAATGAATACCACGATGCAAAGCAAAAGTAATCGGCTATAGTGAAGTTATTGCCCTGACGCAAACTTTTGTCCAAGGGGTCACTCCCGGTGAAGGGATCTCGGCCCTTGCCTCGTCGACTGAGGAGCAGGATATTCCAACTGAATACCACTGTGCAAAACAAAAGAGAACGCCCTTGCAATAACAGCTTTTTGAAAAAGTGTTCCAACAACATCAATTAGGTTTGTTTAACTTGCACTGATCCGAATCAATGCAGTCCCATCAATTGATCACACCACAAAGAACGAAAATATACTGACGTACGTATATGCCATCCGCATTCGCCACTGGGTCCCGTCATCACCCGTTAGGTTAGCTAACTAACGACAGAGCGGGGACTGGACTAGCGCGGATGAAAAACATATACAACATCTATAAATATATATATAATAATATATAATTTTCGTTCAAGGCGTGATAAAAGCAACACAGAAATGTATAACAACACAGATCAATACAGATATCTGGGATCCCCGGGTTTCACAGAGCCGCTGAAACCCGACGTTCCCCTGGTCGTGTGGATAGCCTGTGCAATGAAATCCTAGACCCCTACGGGCGCGGCAAGTTACCCGCCAAAACCTGAAGCGAGGCAGCCCCCTTCAGCAACGTGAATGGACCACCCAGCACTTCACGGAATCCGGTAACTTGTGTACCCCTCCTGGGTCAACCCTATACCCCCTACGAGTGCGGCGAATAGCCCGCCAATTCTAGAGTGAAGCCCCTTCCGTCTCAATGCCATGAGATGCGGGCTTGTTGCCCTCTAGAACCCGGCTATCCGTGCACCCCTCCGCGGGGTAATCCTAGTACAGAAAGTAAAAAATACATACAACGGGTACATCGACCGCGACCAGGTCGTGCCCCAAAATAATAATACAAACAGGCAGTGACGGCAGTCCACATGTCGGACGCTCGCCCCGCAATATCAAATGTACATATAAAATAGAACTGTACTACCACTGCAACCAGGCTATCCCCCACGACCGATCCGCAACAACACAGTACAATCACAGAACATCAACGTGAAAGTCACGTTCGCAAATCCGTCTAACCGGGCTATAGCAGTTAGACGGGATTTACCGATCAAGTGACATTCACGGTCGCAGATATAATGTAAAAACTGTGAACTAGCATGTTTAAAATATCCGATCGAACAAATATATCAAAGTGGGCCCCAAATACTACTGTAGCACTTACAGAAAATCTGGGCCCAAAGAAAATGTCCCAAATACCCTATTTTCAACACACAAGCTTACTGGGAAAATATGGTGCCACGATTCCTCCTTTCCGCCGCGCAAGCGCGGCCAAACCAGGGTTTTGGCCGCGCTTCCGCGGTGGAACTGAGGAATTAGTGGATCGTATTTTCCCAGATTTCTTATAATTTCTTGTACATGCCTCTGAAACAACCTGAAAAATTTTAGGAGCTCAAAAAATTTCAACAGAGAACACATGTGCTAAAAATACGGTTTTTGGGGATTTTGTTCGATCGGGTTCTAAACGCGCTAGAGCAAGCTAGGTAAGGTTAATGGCGTGTCTCTGATACCATTGTAAGCCCGCGGGGGCGCCCCGGCCGTCGATCCGACGCCGGAAACGCGGAAAACAAAAACTTTGCGAACTTTGCAAAACGGCACCGCCGCGGACTTTTCACCCGGATCGGGCCATTAACCTAGCTAGCTAGCAAAAAGAAAAGAGTAGAGATGCTATACCAAACGATCCGTGTCCTTCGGTCTTCGTCTCCGCTCCGATCTCCCGCGGAATCTCCGTCACCTCCTCGCTCGTCGGAAAGGGCACCACGTAGCCGGAATCTTTTACGGGCTCCCGCCTCTTGACCGAGGCAACTCGGGCGCGAAGTTGGCTAGCCGACGCGTCCAAGGCTTGCTATAGAATAGTGTAGTGAGTTGTCTCTTTAGGGTTTATGGAAGTTGCCTTGATGGAGGGATTTGAGGAGGAGAATGAATGAATGAAGCTTGGGATTATTACAAAACTCAAAGCATGAAATGAGATGAAGAATATATATCACATATATCAACCTCTCTCTCTCCCTCCTCACCAAAATGGCCGGCCCACTAAGAATAAGAATGGATTGGAGAGAGAAAAACAATATGAGAAAGAATATATCAAAAGATAATACAAACCTCACAAATCAATCCTTTTTCACTCATCTCAAATGAAAAGCAATGGAATGGACCAAAAGGGAATCTCATGATGAAGAGGATAATCATGAAGCCACACTTATGCAAAGAAACCCCTCACAAAATGTTAATTGCAAACTTGCAATTAACACCCTCCATCACAAAGCCCGGCCGAGAAGGAATGAAAGAAAACCGGCCGGAACGGAATGCAAACTGGCAACTTCAGAAAACCGATCCCATAATAAATTACAGGAAAACCCCGCTACTGCAAATACATGCCCGCATTTGTATTCCCACTGAACACAAATGCAAAGAGACAAAACTACACTATCTAATACTAGGATCCGGCTTAAGCCAAAGCCGGGTAGTAAAATCTGTCCGATCACGATCCGTGCAATACCGCACGTATCTGATCGAACCCTGCCATATCTCCATACGGCCTCTACAGCGTTTCGCCCGAAACTTGAGTAACTGAAACTGAGTGTGGTGGACTCTAAAGACTCGTCAATACCTTGGCTGTGGATTTAACCACTAGCACGTCAGAGGTATAAGCCAATACGTGACGGGCCACCAGGTATTGACCAAATGGGACGTCGATGAGGAAGCTCACCCCGACACCCAACTGAGCCTGTCAGTGACAATATCCGTACAGTCCGGTCCGTTCGTCTATGAGCATCGCATGGCGGGCCTAGGGGGTTGGTAAAAGTCAGACCCCCAATAGCGGTACAAGTCGTGTCGGAGTGCAGCCCAGAACACCCTGAGATACTACTGGAATACCTACCAGCAAATCTCCTGCCTTGGCCAAGGACTTTTCATGTTCTGGCTCTCCTAGACACAGCACGACCTCACCCCCAATACCGGGAGAGACGAACCCCTGCAGATCCGCTCACTGCCTCCATGTGGCTCGGGACTGTACCCAACTAAAACCTGTTTGCACGACTCCTTTGAGCCGTGGTAGGGTAGTAATCAAAGTACAGTGGGAACTCACACGAGACAAATGACGATCCCAGGTCGATGAACTAACCTGTACACATGTCACCTGGGAACTGCTATCTGACGTCTGGTATATCCCAACTAGCAGGTTCCCGGCGAGTCCTGTCCGGTGTACTCATAACCCAATGAGCACCTGTATACATCTTAGGTGAACCAACTGACACCAGTGGCTTGTGAGACCGGCCACCGCCCCTCGTCGGGGTCTCGACTGTATACACTAGTCTACTCTGGAGAAACGATGCCCTGTCTCGAAACTCCCACGACTAGGGACCTTTTAAGGATGTGCTTGTAGACCCCCAGCTCCCACTTATATGATCGCCCTCATACTGCTGGAAGTCAAGCAAGAATCCTAGGGGCTTTATCAACGTGTAATAGCGACTCGTCAGGTCACCTAAAGCAGTACACGATGATAAAGATAAACCAGATAGCATACTATCATCTCGAGTAAGACTGTCATACCGGGATAGGTCCTCCCCTCAATCATTGCAATCACGTGCCTGTGACCCAATAATTGACTCTGAGGGCACTATCTCCAACAATCCCTTCACCGGGAGTGACTCCTTTAGCAATAACTGGCAGATGCTACACACTCGGTTTGTCTTTTGATTGCTTTTAAGAGTTTTTGCTTTGCACAGTGATATATATGATATATCCCGCACCTCATTCGACGAGGAAAGGACCGACGATCCCTTCACCGGGAGTGACTCCTTTAGCAAAACTAGAAAAGCCTCAAAAACACTCCATTTTAAAATCATTTGATTCTACAACGATATCAAGTTCACTACGCAATAGGTTTTCAGAAAAACCTGTCGTAGCCCTCCGTCATTTCAGATAAGTACTAGTTAGTATTCGTGCTGCGGTTGTTTGGCATGCGTCAAGGCGTAGTGTACGGTAGCTAACTAGTGCTTATCTGCTAGCATACAATGCGATTGGATTAGGGTATTCGTACGGCGTTGTTTGGCATGCGTCAAGGGTCGTGCGGGTGGGTTTAATTCAATCAAGAAATGTACGGGTTGAACTTGTCTAGCGGACTATAGGTTGTTTGGCATGCGTCAAGGTCATAGCACGCTAGGGGCAAAATATTATCGGGAATTTCAAGTGTTGAAATTTGCAATGAGATTGCATACCTTCTATGAGATAGTTGGATCCCGATACCCGCTGCGAGTAAGAGTTACTCCTGGGAGAGTTTTACACATTACAATTAGCCGATCAAGTAGGTGTCTAGAAAGGTGTCAACGGGGTTACGCCTCTTGGAAAACGAGGTTTACATTAATTAGGTTCGTGCGAAAGCATGGGGGACCTCCCTCAAAGTACCGACACTGGCCTGGCTGAAAGATTGGCGAACTTGTAGTGTGTAATTAATCTCGGCTAGTCTTTCCTTTTAGGGTTTGAAGGAAGATTTGATAAAAACAGTGGGAGCCATCCTGATTAGATAAAATAATAACCAATCTGATCTTGCAAGAGCATACGCTGAGTGTTTTCTTCTCTCTCTCTCCAGGTAGCGACCATATCACGCCTTAATCAAGATAATAATATGGATGTATTGACTGAACCCGCTTATTATACTGAGCTGGGGAACGTTGGTCCCGCTCCAACTTATAATTGTTATAAGACAGAGTAGGAAATTGGGGATTACCAGAATTCTCGTGCCGCCCAAACGAAGAGAGTGCATGCTGATGCATCATCTTCGGGTGTGTTCACTACAAAGAACTGTTTCTCAGTATCCTCCGCATCCTGGGTATATGATACCGGATCAGGATCCCAGATATGTAATCTGTTACATAGGGCTACAGAAAGGTAGAGGACTGAGAACGGGTGATAAGTTTCATGAGGCAGAAAACGGGGCAAGAGTTGCAGCCAAGTCTGTTGGTCACTGTCACCCTGTATTACCAGTACATTGATTCTGAACGAATGTTATTAGATACCGAACCTGATATACAAAATCATATCAGTCTCTTTATCAGTAAAGAAATGATAAAATTTTGTATTGTTGGATAATGTTTTGAACATTTCCTATATCAAAAGTTGATCGGTTCAGGTACGTTATCTAAAACCATTAATGTTCTAAATCAAACTACAGTTCTTTAGTATACAGAACACACAAAAGAGGAAGAGTTCAGAAATGAACGGATCCTTCTTGAGGCATTGTAGACTGGGTCATATCAATGCGACCCGACTAGCTGAAGTTACATAAAGATGCATATTTAAATTAGTTTGAATTTACATCTTGTGAAACTTGCCAGTCATGTCACAAAGATATAATGACACCAGCTCTGTTTATTGGAAACAGAGAAAGAGTTAGTGAACTCTTGGGATGATACATGTTGATGTATGTAAGGTCCCCTGTCTACATATGCCAGGACTGGTTCTTTGTACTTCGTTACATTCTCTGATAATCTCTCAAGATTCAGACATATGTTCCTGTTGAAACACAAGTCCGAACCTTTTGAGATATTCACAGAATATAAGCTAGAAGTAGAGAACCAATAGAGGGTATAAGTATTATGTCCTTTGATGTGATCGAGGAGGAGAATACTTGAGCACGGAAATCCTGGACAATTCTAAAAGGAGAATGAGATTCTCTCTCAGCATTACTCGTCCGTATACACCATAGCACGATGGTATAACGGGGCGGAGCAATTGCACCCTATGCGATATGGTGTGCTCTATGATGAGTACTACTGAGTTTTCTATTTCCTTTTGGGAGTTATGCACTTGAGAAGTTGCATACCTATTGAATTGGGTTCCGATCAAATCAGTTGCCTACCACTTCATATGTGATATGGAAAGGGAAGAGCCCATATCTTAAGTTGGTTAAGATTTGGGGTTGTCCGGGCTATGTCTAAAAGCATAATCCGGACAAGCTCGAGGCAAGGTCTGTTATGTACAACTGGAAAGGTTCCAGCTATACAAACAACAGCAGATGATTTGGTAGAACCAAAGGATTCAGTAGATTCCAACGAATCTCAGCCTCTCCACCGATCTAGTAGGCTTCCTCACCCACCTGAGAGATATTTTGGTTTCTCTTTGACAGTGGGAGCGAGGATTGCATCATGAGATGATGACCCAACTAGTTTCGAGCTGGCCATCAGGAGTGGGACTCTGTAAGAATGGCTGGATGCTTAGCGATCTGAGATGGAATCCATGTACACCAACAAAGTATGGACTTTGGATGCTATATCTGAAGGGTTAAATCCCCATCAGGAGCAAGTATATCTTGAGAAGATTACTTGGTGTAGGTGGAAAAGTTGAGACTTTCAAAGCAAGACTTGTTAAAGGCTTTCGTCATCAACCAGGCGTGGATAATGATGAAACCTTTTCCAGTGGCTATGCTTAAGTCCATCCAGATTCTACTTGCCAAGGCTACATACCATGACTACGATATCTGGCGGTTGGGTGCCATGACTGCTTTTCTAGATGGTGTTTTAGAAGAGTACGTCTATAAGTACACAGCCAAAGGGCTTCGTAGACAGTGGGAGCAGCGGAAACGTGTACAAGATGCTTTATAGGATAAAGCAGGTATCGCGGAGTTGAAACATCTGTTTTGATGTCTTAGTCAAAGAGTTTGACATCATCAAAATGGTAGATGAACCTTGTATATACAAAAAGGTAGTAGGGAGTATAGTAACGATCCTCATAGAGTACGTGGATGACATACTCTTGATAGGAAAGGAGTTTCCTATACTACGCTCGGTCAATCTTCGCTTATCATAAGGATTCTCCATATAGGATCAAAGTGATACCTCCTAAATCCTGAGTTTTGGATCTATGAGATAGATCTAATTGGATGTTATGACTCTCACTAGTAGTAGTGAGATGGTATCAATCGATCTTGAGGAGAATCACTGGAAGGGTTCCAGGGTGATAAAGACGACTGAAAGTCAGTCACAGGCATTGTCTTTACCCACAGTAAAGGGACGGTATGTTGGAAGAGTTCCAAGCTAGATACCGTGGCATACTAGACGATAAAAGCTGGATACATCGCTACTTCAGATGCTACCAAAGAGGCTGTTTGGGTGTATATTAGTTCATGAGATGAACTTCGTTCCTACCATTGTGATACAATGGAGTTGTGGCTTATGCCAAGGAACGCCCGTCCCATCAGTGACCCAGGAGTATTCTGAGGCAGCATCACCTGATCATGGAGATAGTTGATCTCCAGGGTGATCGAGGTTAGGAGAGTAGATTAAGAGGACAACACGGCGGATCCACTCACAAAGGCCTTTTCCCAGAGAGAGACTTTTATGGGATGGTTGAGTATGAGATACTACAACCACTGCTATCAGATGGCCCTAGTGCAAGTGGGAGATTGTTAGTTATATGTATGCCCTAGAGGCCATTACTATACATAGGATGTATATTGTAGTGGATGCTTGGACATATATAGGGAGGACTTTCTTGCTCGACATGATAGTATGCTATCTGGTTGATCTTTACCTTAACGTGTACACTGATTGTCTCTCTATTACATGTTGGTAAAGCCCTTAGGATGTGTACTTGACTACCTGGACTATGATGCGGATCATACTAGTGGGGACATGGTAGTCCATAAGTACATCCTTCAAAGTCCCTAGTCGTGGGTATATCGAGACGGGGCATCGATATACCAGAGTAGACTAGCGTATACCTTCTCGACCCATACAGATGGGCGATGGATGATCCCATATCCATTGGTGTTTGACATCAGAGATGATATACGGGTGCTCATTGGAGACTGGGTACACTGGACGGACTCGCCGAGAACTCCCAGATGGTATTATACCTTACGTCAGATGGCAGTTCTCTGGTGACACTGGTACAGAGTAGTCTGTTGACCCGAGATCGTCATAGAGTCTTGTGTGGTTCCCACTGTGCTTTGATTTCCACCTTACCACGTCCAAGAGGGCGTGCAAAACGGTGGTTTTTGGGTACAGTCCCGAGTCACATGGAGGCAATGAGCGATAGGAGGGGATTCGTCTCTCCCGGTATAGGGAGTTGATGTTGCGCTGTGTTCGATTAGCTATAACCGGAAATCCCTGGCCAGGGTTGCTAAGATTTACTGGTAAGTGTTACCAGTAGTTTCTCGAACTGTTATAGACCTCATATCGACACGACTTATCGAGCTATTGGGGTCTGATGTTTACCACCCCTAGGCGAGATATGCGACATATCAGACGACGAGACCGGACTGTACGGTAAGTATTACTGGTTGGATTCACAGGAGTGTGAGCGGGCTTGCTCGTCGATCTTCTGATCGCTCAATACCCGGGTGGCCGTTACGTTTAGCAGACCGCTTGCGGCTTGTGGGTGTTTGATATGATCATCACCTGCTGCCGGCGTATTGACGAGTCTTTAGAGTCCTACACAGAGGTTTCCTGGCTCAAGCGAAACGAAATAGGAGCGCATATGAGATATGTGCAGGACCGAGAATAATGCGTGTATGTGATACCGTATTCCATTCTCGCGATGAATGTATCGAAAGGTTGTATGCGATATAACCTAGTTATCGAATCAAGGATTGATTCGGTAAGCCGATACATAGGATACTGGTCGGTTATATGCGATATGACCGGATCGTTAAATCAAGTGTTGATTTAATAATTTAATGTATAATTATATATTTGATATATTACTTTGCATTAACTAGTATTGGTTCACTTTAAATGGATTTTCTCACTTGAATTGTGCAAGTTGTATATGTGATATACTTTTGTGCACATGATTGTATCATGTTTGATGATACATGCTTATTTGGTTAAGTGTAAAGAACTAAACCATGGTTAAATTGATGATTAGGGTTTTGCTTATTCATTTATCTATTTATTGATTTATTGATTTATTTCTTTTTGGTAAATGAAAAGAAAATGGTGGCTTGATTTGTTTTCTAGTTGAAGCTTCATGAAGCTTTGACCAAGTGACCATTTTGTCTTCATGCTTAACCCTAACCCTTCAAACTAACCATGATTTATTCTCTACACCTAACTATGGTTAGTATATAATAAGTATTCATATTATTTTCCTTTATGAAAAAACTTATCATCATAATATTCATCTTCTTCTTCTTCTTCTTCAAGAAAGCTTGCCCCATCAATGGCAAGTGAAGAAATCAAGTGAGAAATCCAATTCTAAAGTGAACCCACCTCCTATTTCTTCATCCTCTACCTCTTGCCAAGTAGTAAAGGGTGTTTTCTTCACAAGTTTCATGACTTGGTGAAGTGGGAGCTTGATCTTGTGATGCCTCGACGTAGATCATCTTCGGCATCGTTGTCGATGACCTAGCCCGTCCATTTCTCCGATGAAGCCGACGCTAGAGCCCGGGATTGGATTTGGACAGCGAGGAGACTTCATTGCGGAGCTATGGAGGTGGAGAACCGGATCTACAAAGGTTGTATTTCCGTTCACTTAGTTAAGTTGTTAACTAGTTGCTTGTTTCGCCTAAAATTCTAGTTAACGATCCGTATTAGGGTTTCTCGGCACGGATAATTTTTTAAATTGGCATGGTTGATGCCTTGTGTGTCCTCATTAGTGTGCCTAGGAACCCTACAGTTTTCGGATGATTTCATTGATGATACCTTAGCTATTGTAAAGATATTTTTCTAAGTTAAGAATGCAGATATCGTCGTACTAGACACTTAAAGATTTCGTATTGATTTTGCATCCATGTGCATACATATTAGTGGCATCACATCATATTTAGACATGCAGGTTGTGACGCATTTGCGTGCATTCTTACGATAGCCTTATTAGATGTTACCTACTACTCACGAGCTGGCAACTCACCCCCGTTGTGCCACAGTGTTTTGCAGGTCGGACCCGTCAGCCTTGTAGCGGCGGGCGTACTTTTCCTTGGCTTCTTTTGCTCGGACTCGCGACATTGCTCGTAAGTGGGTTGCGGGGATACTTTTGTCTCTTTTGTACTATCATTGTACCTAGTATTTTCCATCTACCACTCCTTCTATTGTATATGCGACCTAGTGATGAGACCGAGAGATTTGTGTATATGTGGTTTCTCTGGGGTCGAGCTCACTTGAGCCGACGTTATGTTTTTCTTATTTCTTTATGCTTATTTACTTGGTGATATATATATATATATATATATATATATATATATATATATCGCGTGTGGTTGTGATCCGCCTTGGGCGAAGAGCTAGCTCCTGCTTGGGGATGCCATTATATCATTACAGGTTTATATATTCTTGTTTGTACCTGTTTGGGGCCAGTATTTACAAAGGAGACTTTGCCGAAATTTTTGGGAAAATCTTGATATTTTAATGTAACTTAATTGGTTTAAAATCGTTTTCATAAAAGGTTTTCCTTCACTCTTGTGGGTTATGGTTTAGATTTTCTGGGCTTTGGCTGACTTAGGTTACGTTACGTCTTGAGACATCTCGTAATCTAAGTGCCAGTCACGTTCCGTACCTTCGGGTCGTGACACTTTATGTCGATATTCACTGTTCACTGACTCATGATTTTGAGATTTCGGATCTTTTATGAGATTTCTGGACTTGGGAAACCGCATGTGAATATTTATAAACTTATGATTTGTTTTAAAGAGAAAGATGCGGTTTTTTTTGATATGATATTTTCTCGATTTTGAGATGGTTACGGGCCGATCCTGTTCATGCGGAACCCAAGATATTGAGATATTGAGATTTGATGATATGGGCCGATCCTGTTCATGCGGAGCCCATGGGCCGATCCTGTTAATGCGGAGCCCGAGATATTGAGATATTGAGATTTGAGATGGTTATGGGCCGATCCTGTTCATGCGGAGCCCGAGATATTGAGATATATATTTTGTGTCGATACTTGACACGGATTCTCTGTTGATTTCATTGATGATATTTCAGTTTTTATACAAAAAATCTCATTGAGATAAGAAAACAGTTTTTCATTCATGATGTATTTTGCTTTCATTCTTAGTGCATCCGTATATCATATATGTGACATGTTGCTACCAGAGGTACTGACACGAGCACTTGGTATTACACTTATGTATAGATGTTTACCCTTGCCATTATTAGATGCTTCAGGTTATATATTGAGGATATTATTATTGTATGACCTAGGAGAGAGTCATTTATGCGATTTCTTTTCGGTGATATTTTCTACTCACGAGTTGGAAACTCACCCCCGTTGTGCCACGGTTTCTTGCAGGTTTGGCCGTAAAGGTTTCGTTGCGATTTGTTGGCACACTGCTTCCTTCCGAGTGATTACTTTAATAGGTGGAGTCACTTGCATCGTGACCACCATTGTACTTTATTTATATTCATTTGTATCTAGTAAACTTTATCAACCAGACTTGTATTTTTGATAGACTTAGAAGACCAGTGTATATTCTTTCGAGCTTAGAGTCGCGCGCTTGTATTATTATGATTCTTCTATGGTTTTCTTTAAGTTGTTGGTTTTCTTCTGAGTTTTGATTCTCGCCCTTCGGCATTGTATATGATATTGCATTGCGTGGTTGTTTCCGCCAATTGGCGAAGAGCTAGCTTCCGCTTGGGGATGCCTTTATTCATTATTATGTATTTCATGTGTTGTACCCGTTTGGGGGTCAGTTTTTACAAAGGAGACTCTGCCGAAATTTTCGGGAAAATATGATGTTGCTTTTAAATGTTTAATGCTATTTATTGTGTTAAAACCACTTGCTTAAAACAAGTTTTCCTTCTTCTTTAAAAATGGTTTAGATTTTCTGGGCTTTTGGCTTACTTGAATTAGGTGGGGTCCTATAAACTTCACATGATTCAAGTGTTAGTCATGTGCTATTTCGGGGCGTGACAGCAACTCTTGGGCTTCCAAAAAATTAAAAAAAAAGAAAAATCTAAAAATAATTGGGTCGGATAGGATTCGAACACACAAGCTATATCACAGCAGTGTAGAGGTTTTACCAGTGAGCTACAAGTTATTTCTTATTTTTATTTAACAAAAATAATTTTTAACTCTTACACAGACTGTAATATTCTTTTCTGTATAACAACAAGAAATTTCTGTATAGGAATTACAGAATCGTTACAATCAATGGTGCTTAATAACCATGAACAAATCAAATTACTCCTCATCAAAACTCAAAGAAAAAGAAGAAGGGGATCGAGATGGAGGGCATGGAGCTGGAGGAGATGGCGCTTTACGATAGAAATAGGAAGCCGAGGAAGAAGATTAAGGGGGTCGTCAATGCACGAGGCGGCGGAGGCGGCTTTCGAGGGACGAATTCAAAGTTGCCAAACTTCCTACGCTTCTCTCGGCACTCTAGAGATGATTCCTCCTTGTAGTCGATGGCTGCTTCTTCCTCCTCCTCCTTCGATTGATGATGAGCTGAATCGATGTTGTTGTTGATCTCGTCTGAATTTGAGGAATCGTTGTCGTCGTCGTCATGATGGGCGAAATCTTGGAAGAATTGTGTTAGTTATGTATATGCCCTAGAGGCCATTATTGTATATGTGATGTATATTATATTGGATGCTTGGACATATATAGAGAGGACTTTCTTGCTCGACATGATAGTATGCTATCTGGTTGCTCTTTGGCTTAACATCATGACTAGTATTGTGATACCATCTTGCTCTCACATGTTGACGAAACCCTTAGGATGTTTACTTGATTACCAAGACTATGATGGAGATCATACTAGTGGGGCCAGGGTAGTCCACAAGTACATCCTATAATAGTTCCTAGTCGAGGGTGTATCGAGACAGGGCATCGATACTCCAGAGCAAACTAGCGTATATGCTTCTTGACCCATATGATGGATGATCCCACATCCATTGATGTTTGACATCAAAGATGGTATACGGGTGCTCAGTGGAGACTGGGTACACTGAACGGACTCGCCGAGAACTCCTACTTGGTATTATACTTATCGTCAGATAGCAGTTCTCTGGTGACACTGGTACAGGTTAGTCTGTAGACCAGAGATCGTCATAGAGTCTTGTGTGATTCCCACTGTGCTTTGATTTCTACCTTACTACGTTCAAGAGAACGTGCAAAACGGTGGCTTTGGGGTATAGTCCCGAATCGCATGGAGGCAGTAAGCGATAGGAGGGGTTTCGTCTCTCCCGGTATTAGGGGTTGATGTTGCGCAGAGCTCGATTGGCTATAACTGGAAGTCCCTGGCCAGGGCTGATATGGAGATCTACTGGTAAGTGTTATCAGTAGTTTCTCGACCCGTTATGAACCTCACATCGGCATGACTTATCGGTTACTGGGGTCTGACGTTTACCACCCGTAGACTGGATATGCGACATATCAGACGAAAAGACCGGACTGTACGGTAGTGTTACTGACAGGCTTTACAGGTGTATGTGCAGGCTTACTTGTTGATTTTCTAATCGCTTAATACCCGGATGGTCGTTACGTTTAGCTGACCGCTGACAGTTTGTGGGTGACTGATATGATCACCACCCACTGCAGGCGTATTGACGAGTCTTTAGAGTCCTACACAGAGGTTTTCTGGCTCAGGCGAAACGGAGTAGGAGCACATATGTGATATGTGCAGGACCGAGAATAATATGAGTATGTGATACCGTATTCTATTCTCGCGATATGTGATATCGGCCGGTTATACGTGATATAGCCGAGTCATCGGATCAAGTGTTGATTCGATGAAATAATACATTTTATATTAGTCGGTTATATGTGATATAGCCGGATTATTAAATCAAGTGTTGATTTGATAATTTAATGTATAATTGTATATTTGATATACTAATTTACATTAACTAATATTAGCTCACTTGTGTATTTCTTTTAATAACTATTGGACACTTATTATATATGTGATATATATTAATGTGTCATACTTTATTATATATGCAACATGGGTGTATGAGACTTACACCATATATGAGATAATATTAAGGTTTTTATTTATTTAAGAAATTCAAAATTGAGCGGAATTTGTTATGGTTAGAAGCTTGGAGAAGCTTTGGATAAGTATTGACTTAGTCCACCCATTTTGTTTTTTCTCAGATATTTATTAACCTAACCATTATCTACAACTATGGTTTATTTTCTACAGGGGTTATATAAGATATTTTCTCACGCATGGTTGCCATTTTTACTCTCACAACATTATCTCTTTTCATCTTCTTCTTCAAGCTCAAGAGATCTCTAGCTTTTGTGCAAGTGAGAAATAATAGTGAGAAAAAGAATTCTAAAGTGAGCAAAATTTCTAGTTCGTCATTCTCTTCTATACTAGCCATATAGTTTAGGGTGTTGGCTTCACTAGTTGCTTATTAGTGAAAAGATAGCTTGAGTCCGTGTTTTCTCGAAGTAGATCATCTTGGATTTTGAAGAGTTCTAGCAAGCATGCTTCATTCATCTTGTGGAGCCTCTCAAGTGTCCGGGAGTTTTTTGATCGCAGTGAAAGGACCACTACTTGGAGCATTTGAAGTGAAGGACCAGTCTACAAAGGTTGTATTCCGCAATCACTTAGTTGTAAAGTAGTTTACATATCGTTTAGTCTAAATCTTTAGTTAAGATTTTAGGGTTAGGATTAACTAGCATGGCAAAATTTTGAAAATGGCATGAACGATGACCCCTGAAACCTTACTGTTGTGCTAAGTAACCCTACAAATTGGGGGCGACGGCAGCGGGGATTTTGAGGGATAGCGAGCATTGTCTTCGACGTCGTCCATGGGAAAAGCCTTAAAGTTTCGATCTTTGGTGCCGAATTGATGTATGATAATTGAAGATTTTCAGGAGAAAGAAATTAGGTTTTTTCTAGGCAAAAATACAGAGAGGTTTTGAGAGAAGGGAGAAGGAGGGGAGGGGGGAGAGGAGGGGAGGGGAGAAGCTGTGAATAAGTTGGGGAAAAAATTGAGTCTGACTCAATTTTTTCTATCCAGTAGATAAGGCCAAAGCAGAGGGTTTTTTTTCCTCTAGATCATTCAACAAAAAAATCTATCCAAGCAGCCCCTTTTGCAGGATTTGGTCAACCCGACAGAAAAATGATAGCTGGGCTTTTTTCCCCCATAGAATAGGTAGCATCCAAACAAGACCTAAATCTAATAGGAATTTAGTTAACTAACATCTAAAAGTTGCCAAACTAAATTAAATCTTTAATAACAAATTAAATTAAAAAGGAAAGTAAATAAAAGCAATCACAAATAACATTTGTAAAACTAAACTAAACTTAAAAATAAAATTAGACCCAAAATTTGGCAATTTTCATCCTAAGGTCATTCTCTCCCGCTTGAAAAAACTTGTCTACGAGTTTATCTGGATGAGCTCGGGAGATTTAATCTTTCAGTTCCTTTTACAAGCATCATAAGGAATTGTCTTAATTTTGTCATCTTTGACCTTGAGACCGGAGAACTTGAAAGTACAACCACCAAAATAAACGATTTTCTTTTTCTTCAAGGGCGCTTTCTCAGTACAAATCCAAAAATAAAATAAAATTACAGCTCTTGCAGATCCATTAATTATTTCCATCACAATGAACAAAAAATAACTTCTGCGTCTTTATGTAGACAGGGGCTTATTGTAAATGCCGCGGTTACAGCTTCATTCATATGTTTGGTTAGAAAATAGTTGCAGCTATATCCTTTGCGAAACATGCGTTTGTTTGGATGTAATTGAAACACAATAACAAACTTTTCTATTCTTTTTTGGATTGCAACTCATGTAGTCGCAAAAGCCCTTAATTTGAGCATAGTTGCAACTATATGATTTTTACTACAATTTGCTTTTCCAACTACAAGTTGAAGTAGCAACTATTTGAGACCAAACACTTGATTTTATAATTCCTTATAGTTGGAACCGCATGGGGTTTCAACTACATCCAACCAAACAGTCTCTGAGTGTTGTTGAAGTAGGCAGGATTGATTAAAACTATGTCTTGGTGTTGACTAGACAAACCTCTGAGAAAGTAATATACAAGAGCCAAAAAGAGAGGAAAAGAGAGGTTGTATCTAAGAGAAAGTGTTTCTTCAAGTGTTGTGCGATCCACGTGACAATCATGGAGAAAATAATATTTTTTTAATTTATGAAATAAATAAAAAGAAAGATAGTGATTACATTTGAGAAATTTTTTCTCAAAACTGAAAGTGAGAAGTATTAGGAATGGTTCCACATAAAAAATATCAAGAGATGCTACCACACCATATGGCTTAGACCTTGTGCATATGTAAAAACCTAACACTCCAAATATAAAATTCTAACAAAAACACATATATCCTTGTATTTGAAAAATCAAATTAATTTCACTTTTGGGTCACAAAACAAAATTTCCATATGGGAAAAAGAGTCCCTGCTTGGGAATCCTCGCCACAAATCCTACGTGCAAAACACGTAAAATACATCAATACACAGGATTTTCTGTTTCACACAAATTTCAACCGTTGATTTCGATTTTCAATAAATCTAGAACGTTGAATCCATACTAATGGATGCTATTCATGCACTCGGAATCCAAAAAAAGAAGAGCCATCCTCTCTCCACCACTCACTTGTGTGCATGCAACAACTTTTATATGTCGCTACCATTCCTCCTGTTGCACCGTCTTTGTTTGGTGGCCTGCATGCTATATTTAATGAGAGGAGAATTGGTTAATTTAATTATTACTTTGATTCAATAATAATATATCTGTACAGCCAACTACTTAAATCAAAAGTGAAAGCATTATTGTTGTTTACCTAATTGCTAATAAGTGTAGTGTTAGTGATCGTAATGGGCAGATTGTGGGTGAGTCTAGTCTAATCTTATTATTATCCATTAATAATAATAGCCCATCTTAATCCTTGACAAGCAACTTAAATTGAGGAGTCTCAATCAATGACTTTATTTTTCTTTTGTTTTAATCTTTTGGAAGCAATTTGCAGGAAGATTAGATGTTGATTCTTATTTTAAATACCATCCAAAAATAGGATTGGACATTTTAAGATTGATGCAATATTTGAGAAAAGGAATCTGATGCGCAATTGGATAGCCAAAGAGAAAAGAGCAAGGATCAATATAAAAATAAGTAAAGGAACGTGGACCATGTAATCATTGCACATGAGATAAAATACAATTACACCATTACATGTTTTCTTCAGCATCTCCTCTCCACTCTTCTAAACTTATTTCATTCTCTGTCTTCTCTCTCTTCGAGTAATCTCTTCCAAACCTATATTCTTATACATCTCAACCGGTAGAAGGCCCCAAGGTTGAAACATGGTCTTTAATACGCCCGCTATGTGTCATGATCCGAAAGTGGCACGTGACCGGCACTTAAATCACGGGACATCTAAACACGTCGACGCTATCCAAGTAAGCCAGAACCCAGAATCTAAACCCTTTTTTCGTAAATATGGGAGATGAAGTTTAAAATTAGTCATTAGATGGAATCAATTTAAATAAATGTGTTTGAAAAGTATCTATGAAGTTTTAAAAATCGGCAGCATCTCTTTTGTAAATTTTGAATAAAACCTGATACAACCACAATAATATATGAAGCATCCCAACGAGAGCTAGATTCCATGCCCAAACGGCGGAGCAACCACACAAATAATATACGACGCACAATGGCGAAAAACAGAAAAGCAAAACAAAACCAAGAAATATAAAAGAGTCGACTCCAACGAGTGCATGCAACGCTTAAAAACACATAAACTCTAAGTCCCTCTTCTAAGTCCACAATATGCAAGTTTTAAGTCGATGGAATTTTAATTAGATACAAAATAATATATATATATATATATATATATATATATATATATATATATATATATATATTAAAGTGTGGGTACGATACAACAATAGCCCATCTACCAAAGCAATCACCGAAGAAGAGGATGTGCCGCAAGCCGCTGATGATCCGAACGGTATATCCTGTAAGAAACTAGGGTACAACGGGGGTGAGTTGCCAACTCAGTGAATAAAAATATATCACAAGATAGAAATCGAAATGCACAACGATATCCTAGATCATAAAATATAGTACTATTATATTCTGTACTAATATATATAAAATGCATAAGTACTATAATGCAACCCTATCCATCACGTAAACCCAAAATATATCATCTCATATGTATATGACCTGTATCCAGGTATAAACCTATAAGGTAACCGAAATATGTATGAAAACCCCCTTTTTAAAATAGTCGCGGGATACGTATGTCACGGCTTAAAAGGAGACGTAATAGTATGAAGTATTATATGTATTTTATTTAAGATAAACGTCTCGCTGTTTAGTAAAGAATTTTAAGGGGTTTACCATTTTAAAAATCCTTGTGTCGGTCTTGACATGTCAAAATGGTGAGAGTATAGCTCGTTTAGAAACCATTTTTATATGTATCAACCGGTAAAATAGTATTCAGGTATTGTTTACCGGATTAGTTCTGGTCGGCTACTATAACGCATAAACTATAAACTATAACAGTATATCTCGAATGATCGCAAAATATCAATATATGAGTGTCCAGTATCAACACCCTAAATCATCAAATCTCTCGTGTCCATCACCGACACGCAAATCCTGATATCGTCGACACCGTATCAACAGATCGGTCGCCCCTCGATATCCCTAGCCCGGGTCAGTATCCTCTGGATATCCACCATGCTCATATCTATCTACGGTATCGAGTGTCCTTGCTAGGCTCCCCGTCTCAAATGCGGCTTTCGTGCCCCTCGGTCTCGACCGGGTCCACCATGTATCCGACTGTACACTCCCCCACTCAGTCCGGATATGTAGTATGTCCGTAACCGTATAGCTCCCCCACTCGGTTCGGAATAAAACCAAATCAGAAAACATAAAACTCATGGTGGACGTCAACTCATCGTATCCAGAAATATCAAGTAAAGAAAAAGAATGATTGCATATATCACTCTGATGATATATTATATATAAATATATATAGCAGCGTCCCATACCACTGATATATATCATCGAAAGTAAAAACATCATAAAAACTCATAAGAATCAAATACGAATACCCATAGTACCGGTATTCGCAATAACTCAGCAGGTAATAAAGGCACCATACATAAGTATAGTCAGCCGTGCAAACTAACGTAACAGTTCTACTATATCATGGCAATACTAATGATGTGTGGTGTAGCATACGCATATGTGCTCGTGCAATATGGCAATCATTAGTATTTGTGCAAGTGTTCTATAAGTGTTTAAAACAGAAAGTAATTCTACCTATATCCATAGCATATAATTACAATCCAATTTTCCGGATATAGGGAATTCATAACACTTCGTATCAGCAGTTACATACATATCGCGTGGTATGGCGGTCCTACAGTGTCATGGCAGTACCAATGAGGTGTAGTGTAACATATGCGACTCATTGGTAGTTGTGCAATATTCTATCAATGTGTTCGTATAAAAGAGAACGTATATACTCGATAAGCATATTACGAACATGTAAAGGAAATCTAAGTGTATCACGTAATTATTAAATGTAACTAATTGCTATGAGCTATATCATTATCTTTGAAAATGGAACGAAACGTTATTTTGAAATAAGGAAGCTGCATTAAGTTAAAATATATATTCGTTTTGAAAAATAGCATCGCATCCTTGTCATTTATCATTTAAAATGGAAAACGAATTGTTAGATTTTAAAAGAGTATAGCTCACTCAAACGTAACATCCCAAGTCAGGATAACTTATGACTCCACGAGTCCAAATGACACTTGGCCGTAATCGGCACACTATCCTCATTATCATAAGTACAGTATGATTTACTCATACACTGTCTATCCAATATCATATCCATATCGTACGGATCTATCATCACGTAAATAGGTCACCATAACCATATATTAAATATAACCTTATGTATAACCTACTAGATACGAAATAACATCAATACAATTAGCTAAGTTATCTAACATATCATAAAAATCTAATTAGATAGCATAACTATCCTAATTAAACGGTTGCGGAGGTGCTATACGCCATCCACCCGACTTCCCCCGCAGATATAAATCTACTCACTCTTGTCGAGCTAGCCGAAATCCACGCTTGCTTTGTCCGTCCTTACCGTCTCGGAACTTCCGCGATCGTATCTACAATCGTAGTTTTAACATCGGCGTAAATATCATATCAAAACCAAAACAATGAGCCAAACACCCATAAGTTAGAACCTATAGCTTACTTACTCCAAATACGACCAAATACCCCTGACATTAACGTACGAAAGTCAATGTTTCAGTCGAGGTATAGAAATACAAAAAATACCGTATCAAAAATATCGGAAACATTGATAAAACAATATTAGAACACTCTCAGATTTCTCTATATGAAATTTGGGACAAATCAAACAATACAGTAACTTATTATTACCAAATAAAACTACTGACAAAAACCCACAACACCATTACCCTGAAAGACCGGCGGCGACGGGAAAAAGAGGAAAACCGACGGGTGAACAGGAGAATTAGGGGCTCGATCTTTAGAGGTTATCTCTTATTGGTCTCACCATATCCTAATATTGTTAGTTTTTCTAATGGGTTAATCTAGTAGTTCCAGATTTAGGTTTAGCATCACAAATATCATAAAAATTCCATTTTTCTGATATTTGCACACTAAAACTGATATTTAACAAAACAAGACTTGCAAGAAAGAAGAAAATGTACCTATAGAGATAGTGCACAAGGAATTCCAGCTCATGAATTGGTTGCTTGAGGTTTCTTAAAGTTGTAGTGGCTCAAGCTTGATGGTATGCATAAGTTTGATGAAGGGATTCATGGCTTTTGAGTGAAAGGTTAAACTTTGAGATGAGGTTGAAGGAGAATGAATTTTGTTCAGTTTAGCATTTGGAAAGAATGTGTGTAATAATATGAAGGAGGTAGGTAAAGAAGGAATGAGGTGATGGGTTGTAAGGTGGTAGTGTAAAGGTTGTAAGGATGAGATGGAGTAAGGAGAGTGAGTGTGTGGGTGTGTTGGTTGTGAGGGTTAATTGCAAAAAACCTAACCTATATCAACCATACTCATTACAAAAGAAAAACCTTTTTAATTAAATACCTCCATGTAATACTAAATCTAAATTCATGTTTTTAAAAGAAATAAAACACTTATCATAATACTTAAATAACATAATCCTTTAATAAAATCTAATATCATATTAAAATAATTTAAATATCATTTTTATGATATCACACTTTTTTCTTCATTTTTACTCAAATAATTACATTTTCGCGGATATCAACCCGATATCAAAATTCATATGCGATAACATTTTTGTAAACTCATTATATTCATATTTAAAATTATAAATTAATATTTATAATTTTCTAAAATGTTACACTATAAAAATTAAACTCACGTTATTATGATATTATGCTTTGCTACCAAAACTCCATATCTATGACGAGGGTTAAGTAGAGGTGTAAATAATGCCCCGTTACCCGTTTTGTTGGATATGTATGCTCTAGAGGCCATTATTATATAGTACAAAATTATATATTACATGTGGATACTTGGGATACACACACATATGGCAGTCTTGCTCGATATGATAGTATAGTATCTGGTTTGTCTTTGCCTCAACATTTTATATGTTCTATTTATATTACGTATCTCTAATACATGTTGGTAAAGCCCGTAGGATCTTTGCTTGACTACTAGAGTTTTGATGGCGATCATACTTGTGATGTCTAGGTAGTCTATAAGCGCATCTTTAAATTTTCCTTAGTCGTTAGAGTTTCAAGACAGGGTATCAATACTTCAGAGTAGACTAGTGTATAAGTTTCTTATTCCCATGAGGGAAGGTGGCCTGTCCTACAGCCATTGGTTTCCGACACCAAAGATTGTATATAGGTGCTCGTTAGGTTATGAGTTACACAGAACAGACTCGCCGAGAACTTTTAGATAGCAATATACTTATCGTCAGATAGCAGTTCTCTGGTGACATATATACATGTTAGTCTTTAGACCTGATATTGTCATTTGTCTCGAGTGTGTTCCTACTGTACTTAGATTTCTACCCTACCACGGTTTTAAAGAGTCGAGCAAATAAATTTTAGTTGGGTACAGTCCCGAAGCACTTAGGGGAAGTGAGCGATAGAAGAGATTCGTCTATTCTGGTATAGAGAGTCGATATTGCGTTGTGTTTAATTGGTTATCACTATAAGACCTTTACCAAGACAGATGAGATTTACTGATAGTGAGATCAATAATTTCTTGGGATGGTTTTGAACCACATCGACATGACTTATCAGGTTATTAGAGGTCTGACGTTATCCAACCC
The DNA here is from genome assembly GCA_030015575.1 of Agapanthus africanus. Lineage (NCBI taxonomy): Eukaryota > Viridiplantae > Streptophyta > Magnoliopsida > Asparagales > Amaryllidaceae > Agapanthus > Agapanthus africanus. Next base: position 118,657,318 of record CM057340.1, on the reverse strand, counting down.
CTTAAAATCGGTATGCGACACTCTCAGATGAAGAGACCAGACTGTATGGAGATTGTCACTTTCAGGCTCAGTAAGGAGACGGACGAGTTTGCTTATCGACCTTCCTTTCATTCAATACCTGGGTAACCGTTACGTACAGCTAGTGTCGCTGACGTACTTGTGGTTAAACTCACTGCTAGCGTATTTTCGAGTCTTTAGAATCCCACACAGAGGGTTTCCCGGGTCATGCGAAACAATATAATGTGCGTATTTTGATACGTACTTAGTTTCGATTAAATATGTGTTTTTATACACGTACTTTTAATCGGACATTTTGTTAATACTAGCAGGTTTGAAAGATATCCAAATTATCACATTTAGATGAAATGTGAGATAGTATTATATCTCTCTTTTAGTATATCTCTTTTACGGTATTTGTATTTGACACGAATACGGTACTATACAAATACGGGTATTTGTATAAATACATCTATTTGTGTCCTGATATAAATACGGGTATTTGTGTCTTGATATAAATACAGGTATTTGTATCTTGATATAAATACAGATATTTGTATCTTAATACAAATACATGTATTCGTAATTTATACGGGTGTATGTATTTTGATACGAATATGGGTGTATGTATTTGTAGCATATACTTGTATGTGTGTGCGCGCGCGCGCGCGCGTGTGTGTGTATGAAAATTCCTAGTGCGCTTACCGCTAACCCGCGGTCAATGTGGAATCCAAAAACAAAAATTTTCAAGGCACTAAAAACTTATATCCTAAAATCTATACCAAACACTTAAACTAGCAAACATAAAATGATAGAAATCACAACGTTTGTTGCGTTTTCATTTGCTCCAATTGGGTTGCACTTTAGCATGCTCTCAAGAGCTCCAGATCGCGTTTGTAAGCCGGCCCTCATTCGCCGAAGATGATCCGGCCGAGGGAACCAAGTTCAAGCTTCACTTCATCAATTAAGTAACTAAAGATCCTATGTTGCTAATTTAGGATATTTAATGATGTGTGTGAGTGTTCTAGCATTTTTCTTTCTCTTTATCTTCATGATTCTCAACTCATAAGAGGGTTGAAGATGAAGAAGAAGAAAAAGAAGAAGGAGCCATGGAAAAGAGAGGAGCAAGAATGGTAGAATGAATAATATCCTTTTCAAATTCAAGCATGCTTCATTTGTTTTGTAAAAAGAATTTTTCCATTTTAAAACTACAACCATGCTTGAATAGTATTTGCAAATGAATTTATAATTCATTTGCCCATACTCTTCACCATTTTTCTTTTCCATCTCATTTCATATTTTCTTTTTAAAGAAAATCCTAGAAATGAAGTGTCCTTCTAAAAGTATTCTTGTATAAATCTAGGAATACGTTCCCGCAAATACATGCCCATATTCGTATCAAAATACGAATACCCGAGAGATAGAAAAATACAATGATCATAATACTAGAATATACATATCGAAATATATATATGTAAATTATTAAATCAAAACTTGATTTAATAATCCGGCTTAATTCTAAGCTGGCTAGTATTATCATCTGCCCAATTGAAGTCCGTTTAGCTAACACACATACCTAATTGGAACTCTGCACGTATCAATATATGGCCACTACATCATTTTTCCTGGACCGGGAAAACATTCTGTGTGGGACTCTAAAGACTCGTCAATACGTTGGCAGTGGGTTTAACCACAAGCACTTCAGCGGCACTAGTTGTACGTAACGGCTATCCAGGTATTGAGTGAAAGGAAGGCCGACGAGCAAACTCATTCGTACCCCCACCGAGCCTGTCTGTGATAATCTCCGTATAGTCCGGTCTTTTCGTCTGAGATAATCGCATACCGGATTTAGAGGGTGGATAACGTCAGACCCTTACTAACCCGATAAGTCGTGGTAGTCTAAAGCTCATCACCCATTGAGAAACTACTGATATCACATCAGTAAATATCATCCACCTTGGCCAAGGATTTCTGGTGATGGCTGACCGAACATAGCGCGACACCGACTCCTAATACTGAGAGAGACGAATCCCTGACGATTGTTCACTGCCTCCATGTGGCTCGGGACTGTAACCAACTAAAACCTGTTTAGACGACTCCTTTGAGCCATGGTAGGATAGTAATCTAAGTACAGTAGGAATTCACATGAGACAAATGAAAATCTCAGTTGAAAAGACTAACATGTATTCATGCCACAAGAGAACTTCCATCTGACGATAGGTATAATACCATCCGACGATAGGTATAATACCATCCAGAAGTTCTCGGCAAGTCTGTCCGGTGTACTCACCTCTAGTGATCACCTGTATACAATCATTGGTGACTCAACACCAATGGCTTGTGAGACCGGCCACCGCCCCTCGTCGGGGTCTCGAAAAGTATACACTAGTCTACTCCGGAGTATCAATGCCCAGTCTCGATACTCCCTCGACTAGAGACATTTAAGGATGTGCTTATGGACCACCCAGCTCCCACGTATATGATCGCTATCATAATGCTGGTAGTCAAGCAATAATCCTACGTGCTTTATCAAAACATATACACATAATGATAAAGACAAAGCAGATAGCATACTATCATCTCGAGTAAGACTGTTCTACCTGTATAGGTCCTCATTCAATTATTATAATCGCCTGCAATTACAATAATTGCCTTGAGGGCATTATATCCAACAATCTCCTACTTGCACTTAAGGCTGCGGTATCGTATACTCATAGCTCGTGTGTTATCGAATACCCAACTTCTCTACTAGTCAGTTTCTCAAAACTCATTTTGAGAAAGTTGCGTGTTCAAGAAATAGCCTCAGTGAGTGGATCCGCTTCAATATTTCTATCTTTATCTCTCTATATCTCAACTTCACGGGGAACAACTATCTCCAGAAATGAGCGATACCTGTCTTAGAACTTGTCTGGATATCTGATGGGACCTTGTTCATAATATGAACACCAAATCCAACAAGCTTCTTTAGACTGTATCCATTGCTGATGCAATTAGCACCCAGCGCCATGACCACCTCAGTATCCTGCTTGGAAACCTATCCAATATACTGCACCTCAAAAGAGGGAAAATTATTAACTTTGACAACCACTCTGTCATCCAGGTCACCTTGGAAGCCTAAACTGGTAATCGCCTCCTACAGGAGGCTGCCATTACCACACACTAAGAACATCCTCTTATGTTCTTTACTGCTTCCTAATGTTTCTCCAGGATTAGATTAATATATGCTTATTGTAGCCAGTGCAAAAACAATATCCGGTATGGTACTTGACATCTTATGATTGACTCAATTGCCTAAGCAAGTGATATGCCAATCATACAAATCTCTCTCCTCATCAGTCTAGAAGACATCTCTTTAGAGAGGATGACTCCATCACCTGCGGGTACACCACCATGCGAGGAGTCATCCATTCTAAAACACTTTAGAATAGTGTCCAAGTATCCCGATTGGGACACTTCCCAAATCTAGATCTAAAACTATAGATCTAGTTATCAGAATCCCTGATATTTTGTCTAGATCCTACGTGGAGAAAACACCTTGTGACAACCAAAGTATAACCGATCATGGTATAGGAACATCACTTTCTATCATAAGCATGTCATTTAAGTACCAGGACATCACTCCCTATTGCCTACTTAGCAGGTCCATCTATTGTTCTGATGAAATCAAAATCTTTGACTTTCACATCAAACTAGTTGACCAATTCCGCTCTTCTTTCTTTAGTCTATAAATAGACATAACCAACTTGCCCACCAATCTTCCGCTGCTCCCACTGACTCAAACAACTCTCTGGCAGAGTCATATACACGTGCACTTCTAAATTCAATTTACATTGATATTATAGTCATCCACCTGCTAGATCTCATAGTCAAGAACAATAGTAGTGACAAGCTTAGGTTATCAAAACCTCCCTATCACCGTCTTTAATAAAACCGAAGTACCTTTCGGGTGGCTGAGTTTACCCACTAAAACTACGGAGTGGCTAATGGATTGTCAAATCCAATTGAATCTCAAGTTTCTATTGAATTTTCAGTAACCATTTATGGTTCTGGAATCACTTCCAGTTCTACCATACTCCCATTTATTTCTTTTGAAACATATTCCTTTTATATAAAAAAAAAATTGGCGAGTCAAGAACAAATCAACTTTTGATCTTGAAATGGTAGAAATTAAACCCTTGCTAAAAGCCTGGAATAACCTACAAACTGCCGTTACAGAAATGTGCCTTGAGTTTGTCCGGATTCAGCTTTTAAACAGAAACCGGATAACTCCATATCTTAACATTCTTAAGATATACAACCATTTTATGTCCACACAGAAACAAAGGCACTAATTTAGATAGAACCATATTCAATTGTTAAGCAATTGAGTCCAGTGAATATCATCTAAATGGAAGAAAGCCATTCAACATTACTCATCAAAGAGCGCACCCACGGATGAGTGACCTGAGAGAGAAGCAAGTTCTCAAATATTACTATGATGGAATACCTAGCATAAGTATTTATATCATCGATCACCTCGAAAAATCTTGATACTTCCAACACATGGTTCTCTACTTTATTCCTATACCTATAACTTCTCAAAATTTGGACCTTATATTTCAACGAAATACGTGTCTAAAATCAGAGAAGTCATATGTAAACGGAATATAGTACGAGCACCAACCCCTTGTCCTAATGGACATCGGACGACATACATTACAATGTATAAGTCGCTAGAGTATACTAACTCAAATTCTGTATGTTGTAAGGTGAAAACTGTATTTTGGTTAAGAATGTCTATACCATTATTCAATGCACCTTAGCTTATCCTTAACTGATAAAAGTAAATGTTTAAAACACAATTCTTAAAATTTATATCTTACTTTATAAATTAGTGATACAGATATTCAATTTTAAAAATTGGTGCATAACAACGGTTATTCAAAACCAAATATTTGCCGTAAGGAAAAACTCAGGTGATTTCTTTAAATATCACCAATTACAAAGAATTTTGATATTGAGAATCTAATCACCCAATTCCTAATATTCTACTCCCACTCAGTATTTGTAACGCCATACAGATGTGAGAATCAAATTTGGTAAATACATACCCCGGAGTCAGAATCAAATTCGGAAAGCAGTTTTCAATTAACACCGCACGGGAAAACTGAAACATGAAAATGTTTTGAGGAGGTGGCTGGGTATTCCTAGTAATGCATCTTCCACTGTCTAAATTTATAATAGTAGTCGTAAATTTCCTTGCCCTCACTGCAATCTTTGTATGTCTTTACTTCTTACCTTCTGTACATCATATTTAAGCTAATTAGTTTTCTTCCTTCCCTACCTTTCAGAACCTGTCTAAGCTTTGGAAGAAGACTATCTAATAAGCATAATAGGTGTACTTTCCTAAAGCTAGGAGCTCTTGCATCCTGAGAGAAGGTAAAGAGAAAATACAACCGAATGATCCAATTCATTTTTTCCAGAACCCGTGGCTATCTTCAAACTGAAATAAATTTCTTCGAGTTCGTATGTAACTATACGAGATGGTCATTCCAAGCAATATGGATCTCCGTAGTGATACAGAGTGCTCTAGAGAAAAGCAAAGGGAATATAGGAGTGGCAGGGATATATGCGACTTCGTCGTGAATTATGACAATCCAAAACCAAAGTGTGTAAGAAGGTTCGGTTAACTTGGTCCATGAGTTTAGTTTAAGGCCGGGTCATGGTCGCAAACCAGAGAGAGAAAAGAAACACTCAGTATGCACTCTAGCCTACATTAGATTGGTTAATCACTTTATCAAATCAGGATGGCTTCCACTGTTTTCTCGAAATTCTCCTTCAAACCCTAAAAGGAGAATTAGTCGGGATAACCTGAGAAGTAATACCTACTCATCAGTGGGAATCGAGATGTGATAACTTTGACGGAAGCTGACCAAAATTATCACACTCCAGAAGGTATGTGCAAACTTGGCAAGTTTTCCTTATATTTGAAACTCCCGATATGGTTTTTTCCCTAAACGTCTTATGACCATAACAAAGGCCAACAAATCATAAGTCGCAAGTAAAGTTCTACCCGTCATTGTCCTGATTAATCTAAACACATCCTTACTCGCCCTTGACGAAGGTCAATAAGGCTGTACGACTATCCTAGATTAATGCATCTCTATACTGCAGAAAAGTAACACATAGCTACTATACACTATGCCTTGATGAAGGCTAACAAACATAGCATGAATACTAGGCGCTACCCGTTTGAAATGATGGAAAGCTACTGCTGGTTTTTGGCAAAAAATCGTTAACGTAATGAACTTGATATCGTTGAAGGAACTCAAATGTCTTTGAATGGAGTGGTTTAGGCTCCGCTTTTAAAACTAGTAATATAAACTTTTGCTTAAGAGCGAACTCCCCATGAGGGGATCGGCTCTTTCCTCATAGAATGAGGTGGAGGATATTCCTAACCGAATACCTCTATGCAAAACAAAAGAATACAACTATGCTTTTGAAGAAAACCGAGTAGTTTTTAAAAATTGGTTCCAACAACATCATTTAGGTTTATATTTCTTGCATTAATCAGAATTAATGCAGTCCTATCAATTAATCATATCATGCCAGAAAAGAAATGAAAATAGGCATGTAGATATATGCCATCTGTATTCGCCACAGGATTCCGGGTCTTCATCGTAAGGTTATTTAACATAAGGCAGGGCGGGGATAGGACTAGCGCGAATGCAAAACATATATAGCGTCTACTAAATATATAATATATATATCAACATTCGTCTAACGCATGATATCAAGTAACATCACAGAAATATCACAACAGAAGCAAACACAGAATGGAAATGCGGATAATCTAGGAAAAGTACATTTCAATGGAGCCAAATATGAAATGCAATTTTCTCGGTTGTCTGGATAGCCCGTAGTATCGGATCCTAGACCCCTACGAGTGCGGCAAACCACCCGCCAATCCTAGAAGTGAGGCAACCCCAATTAACGAAGTGAGTGGGTGTAACACCCGAGCCCAATTCTATAATTTTCAGTTACTGTTTGAGTATAATGTGATACTCATTTCATTTAACTTGCTTGTTTGTTGCTTACTGTAAAATTTACCATGCAAAGTCATTTCTACATATAACAAATTTTGGCATCTAAAATAAAATTGAAAATATTCATCTTAGCCTACTTGACACCCCTAGCCTCGTGGTAGCGTCCGTGCATTGTGTTCTCGTCCCGTTCAGTGAAACGGGCGAGTTTGGACGGCTACGCGCGCGTACATGTGTCCGTTTTGGGGGTATGCTTTTTAATCATAAAACACTTAATTTTAAAATTTGGATCCCGCTTAAAATCCTATTATTTCAATTTCAAATTTTTGGACTCGACCCGGGCGCGATTTGGAAATGTTTTATTTGGCGCTAAAATCCCAAATTTTAATATTATTAAAACCATCGCATATATTTTTCTAATTAACCTGATATCTTACTGTTCATTATCTATCTTTTAAATCTTTAAATTAACCTATATATATATATCCTACTGTTACTTAAAATGTTTTGAATCTTTAATTAATATTTATCCCTAACTAACGATTCCCCTTTACCCAATCGCGTTCCTTTTAATTTCGTGGGCCCCCACCTGCAGCTCTCTCTCTCTCTCTCCACTTTCTCTCTCTCTCTCTCTGATATATTCTCTCATACTTCTCTTTATCATTCTTTCTCTTCTTGTTTCATGTCTCGTTTCTCATTTTTTTTAACTGTTCTTTTGTTGCCGGAATTCCGTCGTGCCGGTGACGCTTCTCGACGTTCCAGCGAGGTACCCCGACCCGTGTGGTTTCTTTGTTCGTCGTTTGGGTTCATTCCGTGAACCATGCGCCCGTCGCGAATTTTCCCCGCTAACGGTTAACGTTCCGTTTTCCCGATTCGCGACCCATCGAGGAAAGTTAATCTTGCTACATGCTATATAATTCATTTTATACCTATTTAAATAAATACCATACCTATAGTTTAAATCTAGCGCCCCATGTTTAATTTTTATAACGTTTCGATAATCCGTTTGCATCCGTTTATATCATATTAAATCTAGATCATGAAAACTTATCTTGTGACATACTAGATTACATTATACTGCAACCATATCATTTAAAATATATATCGTCATAATATTTATTATTATTATCTTAAATTAGTTTATAATCTTCATTTTATAATGTTATACATTTGAAAATCTTATAGTTTACACATGAAACGTCGTTGAAAAATCGGATATGACAAATCTGAAATTTACTGTACACCTTATTTTATAAAATTCATTATAAATTATAGAAAAATCATTAGTATACGTTCTTTAGTTCGTTACGAAGCTAACTCAGAATACTATAACTCTATGAAATATTTAATTTCAAAATAAATTGTTTAAATAATGTAAAATGCAAAAGAAAATGTCTCCAAACTGCTGTCCAGGGAAATTCCAGCAGCAAACTTTCAATTTCGAATGTTCATAACTTTTTGTAGGGACAACCTGAGATGCTTATACTTATAAAAATGAAAACCTTATTGAATTATCTTTGTTTTGGTATAAGACACGTCCGTTTTGAAGAACGTTTGTTATTTTTAAGCTATTTTTACAAATTAGGGTGACGCTGAATTTCTGAACGGAACCTTCTTGTGCATGGTTAATCAATACCACTTTTATAGTTATTAATCGCTTTGAATATGCTATTCATATTAATATTATTATATCAATATTTATATCACATATTGCTTAGTTGTACATCCCACATTACCATTTTTATAGTTTTATAACTTTTCGGATACCCGTTTGCATCCATCGCATTTAAGATACATATAATTGCATCCATAGATCACATTACTACATAATAATGTGATATTAACACTCCATGTTTAATAAATTGCATCCTAATTAATATTGGAACTATAAATGTAACCCTAATCGATAACTGTGCATCCATATCCTTGTAATTAAATCTATTTGCATATCATATTACATATTCCAGTTTATTGTTCTGATAGTACTCATGCTTGTTTATTTATACACATGCTTATGTTAGTTTGATTATGAGCACCCACATGACATCTTGTGCTTCCTGACATGACCTGTTACACTTCCTACTTGATATGACATGGTACCGTACACTCTTGACATGACATGACACCTTTATACATTACCTGGCTGGACCTGATGTACCATGGCTTTACCTGTTACCTGATCTTGTGTCTAATGCCAACAAACATAACATGTAGTCCTTATGGACCGTTCCTGTTGTCTATCCAGACAAATCTGCTTTTACCTGATCCTGTGTTGGCATTAGTTCTTGATTACTGAATACATGACTCGACATACATAACTTGGGGGTATGGGGAAATCAAAAGTGTAAACTAAAGTGTAACTTAAAAGGGTATTACTTGATCCGTGGTCCCGGGGGGTAACGGGACAGAGCCATTCGTGACTCTTACATTTTCCTGATCCGTGGTCCCGGGGGGTAACGGGACAGAACCACTATTGGTTCACATATTCCTGATCCGTGGTCCCGGGGGGTAACGGGACATATCCTTTGAGTTACATGGAGGATTACTCAAATTGATTTCAAAGACTTTAGACTAGGAAACCCGATAGAACAGTTTAGTTATCCACTGCACATTACCCTGCACCGCTTGTTTCACATTATTGCTTTATTCATGTTTAGTTCTGCATTGCCTATTACACTGTTCATATTATATTACTTGTTGACATGACGCGCTGACGTCTGGGTTTTGCATGGCCCAGATTCCGTACCGCTGTTGCAGTCCGAGCAGGAGTACTTCAGCCAGCAGGCTGAGCTGTGAGTTCAGTAGTAGTTAGTTTTATTTCCTGCATTTATTTCCTGATGTGAGCCCGCATTATGGGACACACTTTTCAGTTATTTGTATTGGATCATTTGCTTCTGCATTTATTTATTATTGACTCCTGTTATTCTGGATTATGGACATGTTTTAGATAGTTTTATCTTGTTCTTGATATCTCTACAGCCGTAATGTGACTGTGGATGGATACTTCCTACCCACAGGTAGCATGGTTGGCTATGTCACGTGCCCAATCTAGCGTACTCTGGGAAGCGGGGCGTGACATGGTTCTTTTGGTATCAGAGCCATATGTTAGTTGGGTTGATTCTTTTGTAGTTGGGTATTGTACCCAATACACGAATCAGAATACCCGTGTTTAGGAAACATGTCCTGCCACCTTGCCGTTTACCATTCTTGAATCACATTCATCCTGATTGTATCTTTTACGATGTGCAAACTTCCTTTGCATATCGACTCGAAAAACCTGATTCCTTGTTATCTCTAGGACTTAGGCGACTTGGGTGGAGTTAAGTAATTGTGGCTATGATACCGCGGCATAGTTACAATGCAGTACTCTATTTAAGTATCTTGGAGTTCTAGCCTTGATCTAAATTCAGAATCTATCATCATGCTAATGTTGGGTATTTTGAGTTTAGGATTATGGCCAGTAAGAAATTGAAGACATACCAGAGGCGTGTGGACGAAGCCGCCATGCTTGGAGTGATAAGAGGAATGCTGGAGAATCAAAGAAACAGACCGAGCTGATCCAGCAGCAAGCAGACTCGTTTCGGGAAGGTTTGCAGATCGTTCAGCAGTCTGTGAACAATGTTGGAGCTAGACCAGTTGACCGAGTAGGAACCGTAGCAGATTTCAGGCGGTTGGGTCCGTCTACATTTACTGGTTTGAAGGAGCCGTTGCCAGTGGAGCAGTGGCTAGTTGACACAGAGAACTTGCTTTTAGCGGCACAGATTCCAGATGACAAAAAAGTTGTTGTGGTACGCATTCAGCTAGTGGACTACGCCCGAGAATGGTGGCTTGTTGAGGAGACCCGCTTGCCCAAGCCGATCAAGTGGGCGGATTTTTCTAAGAGTTTCCTGGAGAAGTTCTTCCCGCGGACTGCACGGGAGGAAATGGAAGAGAAGTTCATCGGACTAAAGTAGAAGGGAGCACCCGTAGATGTGCATGTAGCAGAATGGACGAGACTCAGTAGTTTCGCTGGACCTTTAGTTGCCAACGATGCTGACAGGGCACGGAGGTTCATGCGCAGACTGGACGTGGACATCCAGAAGCAGATTGTCTCCCTGGGTTTGACCACTTTCTCACAAATACTTGCAGCAGCCAAGAGCAGCAGAGTTTATCTGGGATGAAAGGGAGTTTGCAGCAGACAGCAGTTGCGTTAAGGAAGAAGTTCGGTCGGGCCGGTCGAGTTTAGGGCTAGGCCGACAAACAATATTCTTGCATCAATGGAAGTGATGAAAGTAAAGAGCCGGCTGTTGTTCGTGATTCTATGGACGTGTTTGAAGATATATCGGGTTTACCGCCGAGGAGAGACGTGGAGTTCACAATTGATCTTATTCCTGGTGCAGCGCCAGTATCTAAAGCGTATTATCCAATGGCGCCAGTAGAGTTGGAAGAAGTAAAGAAACAGGTTGCTGAATTGCTTGAAAGAGATTGGATTCGAAGCAGTAACTCATCTTGGGGAGCTCCAGTGCTTCTAGCAAAGAAGATGATGTCACAAGTAGAATGTGCATCGACTATCGAGAATTAAACTAGGTGGCTATCAAGAACAAGTACCCGATCCCTCGCATTGGAGAACTTTTGAGCAGCTTAGTGGTGCGAGGGTATTCTCGAAGTTGGATTTACGATCCGGATATCATCAGGTCCGAGTGAAAACAGAAGATATTCGCAAGACGGCGTTCTGAACTCGGTATGGACATTACGAGTACTTAGTGATGCCCTTCGGAGTAACGAATGCGCCGGCAGTATTCATGGACTTGATGAACCGAATCTTTTCACCGTTCTTGGATCAGTTCATTGTGGTATTCATTGACGATATTCTGGTTTACTCGAAGAGTTTTGAAGAGCATGCTGAGCATTTGAAGATCGCACTGCAGACGTTGAGACATTAGAAATTGTATGCGAAGATGAGTAAGTGCGAGTTTTGGCTGGAGGAAGTAAGGTTTTTGGGGCATGTTGTGTCTGGCGATGGCATTGCCGTCGATCCAGAAAAGATTGCAGCAGTTCGAGATTGGCCTATTCCAAAGAATGTTGCTGAGATAAGAAGTTTTCTTGGATTAGCCGGATACTACAGGAGATTTGTGGAGAACTTTGCTCGTCTGGCAGAGCCGTTGACCAAGCTTACGCGCAAGGAGGTACCTTTTGTATGGGCGGATAAGTGTGCGTTAGCTTTCGAGACGTTGAAGCAGAAGTTGATAACCGCCCCTATTCTGACCGTGCCAGACAATTCCGGAGGATTGGTGAATCACAACGACGCATCTGGGAAAGGATTGGGATGTGTTTTGATACAGCATAGGAAGGTTGTAGCATACGCATCGAGACAGTTGAAGACCCATGAGAAGAATTATCCAACTCATGACTTGGAGCTTGCGGCTGTGATTTTCGCTTTGAAGATTTGGAGACACTACCTTTTGGGCGAAAGAGTCGAAGTTTTTACAGATCATAAGAGCTTGAAGTATGTGTTCACACAGAAGGAGCTTAACATGACGCAGCGTAGATGGTTGGAGCTGATGGCTGACTACGATCTTGATCTTAAGTACCATCCGGGGAAGGTTAATGTTGTGCCGGATGCGCTTAGTCGGTTACCAGTAATTCAGGTGTTAACTACGCAGAAGGAGATCGTCGCAGATTTTCGAAGATTTGACTTGGAGGTTGTGCTACCGCGTTCTACGGGACAGTTGTTGCAGCTGCAAGTACATTCGTCTTTGATCGAGAATATTAAAGCAACTCAATCGCAGGATCCTAGACTGCAAAAGTTTCGAGAGCAGGTTGAAGCCGGGCTACGAACAGTTTTATTGATCCACGAAAATGGTTCGTTGAGGTATGGTAGCCGTTTGTGTGTGCCAAAGGGTGATGTTCGTGAAGAGCTTATGAAGGAGGCACACAGTTCAGCTTATTCTGTACATCCAGGAGGCACAAAGATGTACCGAGATATTCGACCGCATTTCTGGTGGGAGGGTATGAAGCGGGAGATTGCTCGCTTTGTGGCGAAGTGCTTGGTGTGTCAGCAAGTTAAGGCTGAACATCAAAGGGTTGCTAGTTTATTGCAACCACT